>JANAVB010004796.1:10844503-11167003 GCA_029216955.1 Iris pallida
AACGCCGACGGCGTTCGGACTTAGCCTTACAACAGCTTGCTCGGAGACATCGCTCGGTCGAGGCGACCTCTCGCTCAGGTGGGGTAGTTTCGATGAACTTGCCTCATCTTAGCCTTCACATAATAAATCGTATGTTTTCAACTTGCACAAGTAGGCTTGATAATAAAAAAGATGAATCCACGTAGCTAAGGGAATAATCCCGATGGGTCGAATTGAGTTAGAATATAGAAAGGTCCCACGGTCGGCTTAGAATCGTTGCATGATGGCTTTGAAAACGACACTCGATCCTTCGTCCCGTGGCTTAGGAGAAGGAAAAGTTCGTCTTCGACACAAACTATGAATTAGCCTAAGTCATAAACGTCGCCTGCGTAAATGTTCAATAAAGCATGCATGCTTCCACGATGCAAGGCTTAGCATAGCCTTTGCTAGTCCCTTGGGTTAAGTTGTAGGCTCGATTAAGTTAGGCAAAGTTATGCCGATCGACCTAAGTCATTCCAAGTACTGTCCTTCTCTTTTTGCGGTTGTCAAGTTATTTAGTCCAACGATCTCAAGGTCCGTCATATAAAGTATGAGTTGGACGATAGCGTTGCGTAGAACACGAGTCGGTTTAAGGCACGAGCCACGGTTGGTTCAGTGGAAAGTTAGCCATGGTCTATTGACACTTTAGGAACGCATTATGTTCAAGTTAAGTGGGAAGACTATGTCGTAGTAGTTCCCTAAGTTCAAAGAATGTTAGGTCTAAGCGATGGTTAGTCGCAAATGCTAAGTTCGAGCGATGGTCAATCGCTGAGAAGAAATGTGACAGGACTACAGGTCAGTCGCCAAGGCAACCCTGGTTTGGGATATGCAAAAGAAGTATGAAAAGTAGAAAAAATAAAGCAAAGGAACTAAGTGTTGATAATTAGGCCATGCAATTACGTTAAGTCTAGAAGTTAGCGTAGGCGTGTGGTCATGGACAACTTGTCGACAAGGGCAATTATTTCTTCGATCGGCAATCCGGGGCCACGGGACCGTTTCGGCCTAGGAGGAAACATGGTATAGCCGAGCTGGGAGTACCGCTCGGGTTATTCGAGAACTTTCAGCGGGGCTCGCTACTTGCGCTGAAAGGGTCGCCGAATAACAAAGCTATAAGTCCAGGATAGCTTGTGGTGCTAGTGACCCTTCACATAGATGTGTCGGCAAGGGCAGCAATTCGCGTGTGTGCCTTTGGATTGAGTCGAGTTGAATGTGTGTACAGTTAGAACACAATGTTCGGGCCTAAGATTTGGATTCAACATAGGCGACATGCTTCGGCACGAGTTTTGGCGTCGAGTCTTAAGTTGTTGGCATAGAGTTGCACAAGTTAGATTTGAGTCGTCTTGGGTTTAAGTCACGAATCACCGTAAGACAAAGTTGGTTAAACGACACTAAGTTCACAAGTCTCGATTAGGTCAGTTGGTGATCAAAGTAGCAAGGGCCGCGATGCGGCGATATGGTTAAGTCTCTCTGAGTTGCGAGGCACGGCCTCAATAACGACTTGTAGCACAGTCACATGAAAATGGAGTCTTATCGTGTAGTTGCGTCTCTGATTATGTCACGCCCCGACCCGGAATCACCCGAATCATCGTCCTCGCTGGGGCGTGATGCCGCACGAGCCTGGAGTTGCGCTCGTGCAAGGCAAGATGACAAGTTCTTAAATGGTTATCTTTGAATTGAACGTTAACAATGAAAGGGAAACAGAGTATACGAAAATGATTCTCTTTATTGATATTCGAAATCAGATTACAAAGGCTTTCGATAGCCCAACGGAATTTGCCAGATTGGCTACAACACTCAGGTTCTCTCTTGTCCACAAAGGATTTTGCCGTTCCATACATCATGCCTTCTATATCTCGGCCGCATCAATCCTGTCGCGAGTCCGAGCGTCTATGCGATCGCACGCTTCAATACGCTTTGGCATTCCAAGCCTCAACGCGTTCAAATAACGCTTCGCCGCGAGCAATCCATTCCCTGCACCCTGCATGAAGCTGGTGGGGATCAGTACGTTCGTCCTCGCATGTACTGAAGCAAAGATCTTCTTTCCAAACCGACATTTTTATTATTTATGTTGAATCATGCAACTTAGCTTATGATCTTGCTATGTTCTCCTTAGGGTCAATTTCATGGCATATTCGAAAGCGTAAAGCATGTTATCATAGCAAGCATGTTATCAAATTGAATAGGCAAGCAAGCAAGCATTCTCGTGTTTGATTCGTGGCGCGACTCTTACTAAGTCGACGCACTCGCCCTTGCTCCGACGCAAGGTGAATACGCCCATCCGTTTTTTCCTGTCATGTTATAAGTGCCCTCTATTCAGAATCCGTCCATGTAGGATATACGCATACCTTGCACTTCCAAACCCATCGCCCTTATCTATATGAAGGTCACTAGCTTTTCGGGCTAGAATGGACTTATATTATCGAATCGAAACATAAGACGATGTTAACTCCGTGTGGTTGCTAACCAACATCAGAGGCCATCGAAATAATCGCAGCAAGTTGCTTAACACATTCACCATAAGGTCGCTACCCGTCTGGTCGAAGTGGCGCCAACAATACCGAAAACGAATCCCTCCTAGGCCGAACGGTCCCAGCGCCCTGGTGCGCCGCGTTCGAGGGAATACCCATGCACGGGCTTTTATATCTTTAAGTCCATTTGACCATGCAACGAATCTTATATTTCATACAACCAAACAAGTTCGCTTATCTCTATTTCAATTGGCACAACGCCCGAATGTTCTCAACGAAACGCCCGAAGGCCGCGAACATTTCGAAGGGCACCATGCCGCATTACCATCTCGTATTTCTTCGTTAACTTTCTATGTTCTTACGTTTCATACTTCGTTTCAATGTTTCAATGGCATCATGCCTTGTCACGACCCGATCCCAATTACTTGGGTCGACTCGGATCATGCCCAGCCTGCGCCGTTGATGAGACGGCGGCAGTAAGCTGTAATCCATATGCAGGTACAACCAACAACATTTAAAAATTATAACTGCCACAACTTTTAATTTAACGATAATGTAAAACTTGTCCATTACAAAAGAGTTCACAACTTTTAAAATAACATTAATTTAAATAAAAGATAACAAAAACTCCATCTAAGCAGAAGTATCATCATCATCATCAGGAACCTCCTCTGGGAGCACAGCAGGGTACAGCTCCGGGTCATAGTAAGTATTAATCAGAAGCTCGGATTCATCAATAGAACCTATTGGGGGTGGGGTATCCAGTCAGGAAAGGAGCAAGTACAATTATGAAAATAACAATTTGCATAATGATTAGAAACTTGCAATATTAAATAATTTCGAAACAACAATTTTCAATTATGCAGTAAACAATGTGATTGAGTATGCAGTATCTATGATCGGTTTAGGATGATTCAATTGTATCCTATTGATACGGTCCGGCCTAACCCCGTGTGAAGAGGGGTAAGCTCGCACATTCATTAACTATTGGGCTTTGATCATAGATAACTACGCTACTCCCCATTATCCCGATGCAATGATTCAATATGTAACTCTAGGAGAGAGTACGTGTAACAATTGTGTATTTAACATGCAAAATTCTAATATTAATTAAACTGCAATTAACCACAACCGTACTTGCCTTGAACTAAACTGGACTTCGATAGTGGTTCCGGAAGATGCTAGTTACGCCTTCGCAATCCTACAAATGGAGCACCTCTATTTATCAAACTGTTTCAAACCAACTAAATGTGCTTAATTACAATCTCTATTATCTTTCCTAATAAATTTTATTACAATTATCAATTGGTTTACTATTTACAAGAAAACATCAACGTAAAACTTTTCTTTTGGAAAACTTGTAATTTATCATTTAAATTGTTAAAACTTTGTATTTTGTACCTAAAATTGTTATTTATCTAATAAGTGAGAAATCATGAATTTCCTATTTATGAGAATATATATATATATATAATTATTCTAACATTTACATTACATTAACACAACCAGCAAAGAAAAATAAAACAAATCCTAATTATTACATCTTCACAGCATGGTTAGATAAGTAACTAGGCTTATGCCCTTACAACCCGTTTTACACGAATTTAAATAAGACGAAAAATGGTTAGTTTCAAGATTAAATAACTATAAAACTACAATTTCTAATTTAAATTATAAAAATATTGTGAGTCTCAGACTCTGGTCCAGTTTTCACGTTTAGCTACTCTGCCTCAACGTCCGGTCGAGCCGGTGCGTTTGCATTTCGCTGGGGCCCAGTGACCGTTAGGGTCGTCGCCCAAAATAAAATCCGAAAAAAAATCATTTTAAAAATCATTTAATAAATTTCCCGAAAATTTCGGCAGCATTCCCTCTATTTTCAGGATAACCCAAAAACTGGGAATACGCCGTAAACCTGCAAAACAATTCCCGAAAAACTCCAATTTTATATTTTACCACAGAATAGTATTTTCCAAAACTCTTCCAGTTTATTAAACTCAACCAAAAACCCAATCCAGCATTGTTTATAACCAAAAGTTCAATCAGAACTCAAGCCAACTTCTAACCAAAATCCCAGAAATTATACTAACAGAACCTATCCCCAACGAAATAATCCGAACTAAACAGAACTAAACTAGAAATTGAACCCACCAAAATAGCATAACTATTTTTTCCAACAGAGAACAATTCTTCAAAGCCAAAGTGTTAATCTAAACTCCAGAATCACAAACTCTCGGAAACCCGAGATTATCGAACATGTCAGAAAAATTTCTCGAAAATACTGAGAACTTCCAAAACATGTTCTGTCCACAAAATCCAGGATCACAAATCAACAGAACCAAAAATCCACAGTTTCCGGAGAAACTTCGGAAAAGATGGCAACGTAAATATTACGTTGTCAAAATCCCGAATTCCCACTGGAATTGGGTTGGACCATTATCATCATAGACAGAAAATAATAATTGGGTCAGAGTGTACCAAAAATCGAAACCGAAATCGAAGCTCGGAACGGGAACGGGTCACAACGTCAGTACTGGAACCGACAGCAGTCACCGGGCAAACGCCGGCGAGGCAGCAGGTCGCCGGGGGTCGGGCGCCAGCCAGGGGACGGCGGTGGCCTGCGCGGGTCGGCGGAAGCCGCTGGAAAGGGCGCCGATCGGGTCGAGCGGCCCGGGGAGGTGCGCCGAGAAGGGGCGCCGGCCTCGGGATCTCGCCGGGGAGCGACGGTCGGCTAGGGGTCGGCCACGGGTGGTGGATCGAGCTCCGATTCACCGAAATTTCGCCGGAGAAAGGTTTGGGAAACTAGGGATTTGAGTGGGGATGAAAATGGAGAAGGAAGTTGGGTTTATATAGGAAATGGAAATAGGGGGTTACCGGAGTGGGGAGGTGAACAGCCACCTGGGCCTTGATGGCGCCGGCGTCGGGAAGTCCGACGGTCGAGAGTTGGGGAGAAGACAGCCGAATGGTCTTCGGCTTGAAGAGGAATATCAACAGCAGGTCACAAATGAGAGTATTAATTTACTCTCTCTCTCTCCTTAAGTTATATAAGTAAGTTAATGTTAAGTGGGTTTTGGGTTTGGTTATAATGGGTTTGAAATCCATTAAAGTTAAAATGGGTCTTAAACTAGATGGGCTTAAGGCTTTGGGCTCATTTAATTGGGCTAAGTAAATTATGAATAAAACTATGGGTTGGCTTTGAAATAGTTTTATAGGAAATAGGCTTTGGGCTCTAGGTAATTATAAAGAACTTTGATCTAATAACAAAAATATGACAATTTAATATTTCATAATTCTATAATTTTGCTTAAAATATTTTGAGTTCCAAATTGGTTCGGTCTGGTCGACATGCAAAAATCCAAGTTAATTAACTTTTTAAAAAATAATTTGCACTTTAAACAAATATTATCAACATTAGCTAGTTATCTATCATTATGTTAGAAAAATTAATTTAGCAAGTAAAATTCTAATTTAGCAGTTAAAAAATTAAATAAAAATTGTACTAAAAATCATGGGTTTCACAACCTTCCCTCCTTAGAAAATTTCGTCCTCGAAATTTAAAGAGTTAGGTTGAGAAAATACCTCAGGTCTCAAACAAGTACGGGTATTTCTCCCGCATCTCATCTTCACGCTCCCAGGTAGACTCGCCTGGGGAATCGTGCCTCCTTATTACCCGGACTATGGGAGTCACCGAGGTTCTGGTCTTCTTCTCGCCTCTGTCTATAATCGCCACTGGCTTCTCTGGCATAGTGAGACTTGGTCCGATCTCCAACTCTGAATGGTCCAAGACGTGGTTCTCATCAGGTACATACTCTCTGAGCTGCGAAACGTGGAAGACGTTATGCACGCCTTCTAGATTAGCTGGTAGAGCTAACCTATACGCCACTTCTCCAATCCGGCTCAGAACTTCGAACGGACCAATGTATCTAGGACTCAGCTTCCCAGCTCTACCAAATCTGATTGTCCCTCTGATAGGAGAAATCTTCACGAAGACCTTATCTCCTTCTTCAAATGCCATTGGTCGACGACCGCTGTCTGCCCAGTGCTTCTGTCTGTCTTGAGCAATCCTGAGCTTGTCTCTGATAATCTTCACTTTCTCTGCTGCATCAGTCACCATCTCTGGACCCAGCAGTACTCTTTCACCAACGTCGTCCCATGCCAGTGGTGTACGGCAACGACGTCCATAAAGAGCTTCGAATGGGGTCATACCAATACTGGCTTGGTAGCTGTTGTTGTAAGAAAACTCTACCAAGTGCAGATGGTCTTCCCACGATCCTCCAAACTCCAAAACACAAGCTCGCAGCATATCTTCAAGTGTCTGAATAGTCCTCTCAGATTGCCCATCAGTCTGAGGATGATAAGCCGTGCTGAACTTCAACTGAGTCCCCAAGCTGTCATGCAAGCTCTTCCAAAAATATGAGGTAAAACGAGTGTCTCGGTCAAAAATAATGCTTACCGGTGCGCCATGAATCCGGTAGATGTGCCGCATGTACAATGCTGCCAACTTCTCAGTGGATAAACCAACTTTGAAGGGGATAAAGTGAGCTGACTTGGTTAGTCGGTCCACTATTACCCAGATGGCATCCTTCCCTCCTTGGGAACGAGGCAGTCCTGACACGAAATCCATCGTGATATGCTCCCACTTCCATTCTGGAATGTCCAGTGGTTGTAGAAGTCCTGCAGGTCTTTGTCTACTAGCCTTCACTTGTTGACAAATCAAGCATCTAGCGACATACCTAGTGACGTCTTTCTTCATTCCACTCCACCAGACAATAGTGCGCATATCCCGATACATCTTATTGGCTCCAGGATGTATAGAATATTGAGACTGATGCGCTTCCTTCATCAACTCGTTCCTCAGTTCGCCAGACGGTACACAAAGCCTCGTACCATTCTTCAGAGCTCCATCGCTGGCGATTGAGAAACCCTCAAGTGTTCCTGCCAACACTTGATCCCTCAACTTACAAAGTGCCTCGTCTTGATACTGCGTCTCCTTGATCTTGTCCATCAGGTACGAGCTCACTTGCAACTTCATCAACATTGGATCAGCACTCAGCTCCTTCCGTCCAGGCAGTACAATCTCCAGTTCAAGCTTCTCGATGTCCTCCAGCAAGTGCCTTTCCTTGGTTAAGAACATCGCCACTGGATAACGACTAAGTGCATCAGCGACCACATTAGCCTTACCCGGGTGGTACTGCAAATCGATGTCGAAGTCCTTCATTAACTCCAGCCATCGCCTTTGCCTCATGTTTAACTCCTTCTGAGTGAAAACATACTTCAGACTTTTGTGATCTGTATATATTTCCACCCTCTCTCCATATAGATAGTGCTTCCAAAGCTTCAATGCAAAGATGACTGCAGCAAGCTCCAGATCATGAGTGGGATAGTTCTTCTCATGAGTCCGTAATTGCCTAGATGCATAAGCAATCACTTTCCCATGTTGTTGAAGAATGCAACCCAGTCCTTTGCCCGAGGCGTCACTATAAATTGTGAAACCACCGGATCCTGCGGGTAGCGCAAGGATTGGTGCAGTAGTGAGCCTCTTCTTCAACTCCTCAAACGCTGCTTGGCAGTCCTCCGTCCAGATGAATTCTTCATTCTTCCGAGTCAGCTTCGTCATTGGTTCAGCAATTCTAGCAAAATCCTTCACGAACTTCCGGTAGTAACCCGCCAAGCCCAAGAAACTTCTGATGTCAGCAACTGAGCTTGGGGTAGGCCACTTCTCCACAGCAGCTATCTTCTTCGGGTCCACAGAAATTCCTTCTCCTGTGACAACATGGCCAAGAAAATCCACTTTGTCTAGAAAGAATTCACACTTGGATAGCTTACCGTACAGCTTCTCCTTCCTCAAAGTTTCCAGAACTTTCCTGAGGTGCTCTTCGTGCTCCTCCTTCGTCTTCGAATAGATCAGTATGTCATCAATGAAGACGACAACAAACTGGTCTAAGTATTCATGGAAAACCTTGTTCATAAGGTTCATGAACACCGCAGGAGCATTCGTCAGACCAAACGGCATGACCAAGAATTCAAACTGCCCATACTTGGTGTTGAATGCCGTTTTGGGAATGTCTTCCTTCCTGACCTTGATCTGATGATAGCCAGACCTGAGATCAATCTTAGAAAACACCTTGGCTCCACTCAACTGGTCAAATAAGTCATCGATCCGGGGCAGAGGGTACTTATTCTTGATTATGACATTGTTCAGCGCCCGGTAGTCGATGCACATCCTCACCGTTCCATCCTTCTTGGGCACAAACAAGACAGGTGCTCCCCAGGGTGAAGCTCCGTCTGGAATGAATCCCAGAGACTTTAGTTCGTTGATCTGCTCCTTTATCTCTTTGGCCTCCTTCGGGTTGACTCTATAACATCCCTTAGAAATCGGAGAAGAGCCAGGGACTAGATCAATAGTGAATTCTATGTCCCGATCTGGGGGTAGCCCAGGAAGACTATCAGGAAAAACATCCATGAATTCCGCTATGATAGGATGGGGTGGTCCAGGTTCTTCAGTAATGGAGTAGACAATACTCTCCATAACCTCCGGAGCTCTAGAGACTTCAAACTCTGGCCCTCCAGGTGGGCTGAAGTTTACACATCCTCTGTGACAATCTATCAGCGCATGCTGCTTGCTCAACCAGTCCATTCCAAGGACTATGTCATAGTTGGGCAAGGGCATTACCAGTAAAGGTGCTACAAACTTATGGCCAGATATTGAAATGGGGCAATTACAGGTCTCTGTTATAGGTAGGGGTCCACCTCCAGTCATAACCCTACAAATCCTCTTGCTAAGGCCCGTAACTATGTGGTGTGCAGAGATAAACTTTGTTGCTATGAAACTGTGTGTTGCACCAGAGTCGAATAAAACTAATGCAGGATAAGAATGTACATAGATGTAACCTGATATGACATCCGCATTAGGTTCCTGCTCCTGCTCTGGTTCCTCTGCAGTTAGGGCAAAAGCTCGTCCAGTCCTCTGTTGATGCTGTCCAAATTGTTGCTGCTGAGTGGGCAGAGGTCCCCTCTGTTGATTTCCTCCAGCTCTGTTGGTCGCTGAGGGGCAGTCTTTCACTTGGTGGGTGGTAGACCCACAGATCAGACATTGTCCAAGCCTCTTCCGACAGATGTTCACCTGATGACCCGACCTTTTACAATAACTACAGATAGGGATCTGCTTCTGGGGTGCTACATCATTATTCCTTGCTTGCTGATGATACTGAGGCCTGTTGTTGTTGTTGTTGGGCTTCTTCTGATTTCCCTGAAAGTTGCTAGTTCCAGGAAAATCTCTCTTTGAACGGGCAGGTTGGCTCTTCTCTATATCTTGGGCTCTCTCCAGAATCTTCTCATAAGTCTTAGCTCCGCCAGAGATCACATAAGTGCGAATCTCCTCTCGAAGTCCATACTTGAATCGTTCAGCACGATCAGCAGGATCAGCCACCATGTTCTTGGCAAATCGACTGAGCTGGCCGAATTCTGTCGCATACTCTCCCACAGTCATATTGCCCTGCTTCAAGTTCTGGAATTGTCGCTCCATCTCCCGCATCTCAGAAGTTGGAAAGAATTTCCTCTGGAACAACTTCTTGAAGGTGTCCCAGTCAACCTGTCTATCCTGGAGTCGGGGTTCATTCCGATACCAGGTGCTAGCTACATTCTGCAGTTGAAGTCCCACTGCTTCGGCCTTGAGGTCTTCTGGAAGTCGAGCGACGCTCAGAAGACGCTCCATATTGTCAAGCCATTCATCAGCATAGACAATTCCCTCGGTACCCTTGAAAGGTCGAGGGTTCTGCTTCTTAAAGCTCTCAATATCGCCCACCTTGGCAATATGATTTCCATTAATTAAATAGCCTTATTATTACATAAATTAATCTTTTAAATTTATGTTTACCTTGGCAGGCCTTGGTTCCTGTTGAGCTGCTTCTCCTCTTTCCAATGCAGCCATTGCCACATTGTGGGCATTCTCCATGCCTTCCTTCATAATGGCCGTCTGCTCGCGATGAGCTTCAGCTTGAGTTCTCTGAGCTTCTAGCACTCCTCTAAGCAGACTGATGAGGTCAGTGGGGTCCACAGGTAACGGTGGGACAGCTGGAGTAGGCGTAACTACTGGGGGTTGCATCTCCGTCCGAGAAGATGATGGATCCATTGTTGTATTGTGGGGACGGTCAGCCAGCTGCCGAGGTGTAGGATCCGGACTTGATTGGGGAGGTGGGGTGTGGTCAGGTGTTGACATCCTATCGCCAGCAGGGTTGGTATTGTCAGTGGTCATTCTCTGGAAGTTTTAGGATAAAAACATAAGCAAGGTAGCCTATCTATAGTCAAACAAAAATATTTAATAATAATATATATATATATATCGGTCCTATGTTGTGGCAATTTGATGTTCTAGTGTTCTAACTGTTTCCTAGGTTTTCCTAAGTTGTTGAAAGACCTGCATGGGCCACCACTAAAAATATGTCACGATCCGATCCCAATTACTTGGGTCGACTCGGATCATGCCCAGCCTGCGCCGTTGATGAGACGGCGGCAGTAAGCTGTAATCCATATGCAGGTACAACCAACAACATTTAAAAATTATAACTGCCACAACTTTTAATTTAACGATAATGTAAAACTTGTCCATTACAAAAGAGTTCACAACTTTTAAAATAACATTAATTTAAATAAAAGATAACAAAAACTCCATCTAAGCAGAAGTATCATCATCATCATCAGGAACCTCCTCTGGGAGCACAGTAGGGTACAGCTCCGGGTCATAGTAAGTATTAATCAGAAGCTCGGATTCATCAATAGAACCTATTGGGGGTGGGGTATCCAGTCAGGAAAGGAGCAAGTACAATTATGAAAATAACAATTTGCATAATGATTAGAAACTTGCAATATTAAATAATTTCGAAACAACAATTTTCAATTATGCAGTAAACAATGTGATTGAGTATGCAGTATCTATGATCGGTTTAGGATGATTCAATTGTATCCTATTGATACGGTCCGGCCTAACCCCGTGTGAAGAGGGGTAAGCTCGCACATTCATTAACTATTGGGCTTTGATCATAGATAACTACGCTACTCCCCATTATCCCGATGCAATGATTCAATATGTAACTCTAGGAGAGAGTACGTGTAACAATTGTGTATTTAACATGCAAAATTCTAATATTAATTAAACTGCAATTAACCACAACCGTACTTGCCTTGAACTAAACTGGACTTCGATAGTGGTTCCGGAAGATGCTAGTTACGCCTTCGCAATCCTACAAATGGAGCACCTCTATTTATCAAACTGTTTCAAACCAACTAAATGTGCTTAATTACAATCTCTATTATCTTTCCTAATAAATTTTATTACAATTATCAATTGGTTTACTATTTACAAGAAAACATCAACGTAAAACTTTTCTTTTGAAAAACTTGTAATTTATCATTTAAATTGTTAAAACTTTGTATTTTGTACCTAAAATTGTTATTTATCTAATAAGTGAGAAATCATGAATTTCCTATTTATGAGAATATATATATATATATATAATTATTCTAACATTTACGTTACATTAACACAACCAGCAAAGAAAAATAAAACAAATCCTAATTATTACATCTTCACAGCATGGTTAGATAAGTAACTAGGCTTATGCCCTTACAACCCGTTTTACACGAATTTAAATAAGACGAAAAATGGTTAGTTTCAAGATTAAATAACTATAAAACTACAATTTCTAATTTAAATTATAAAAATATTGTGAGTCTCAGACTCTGGTCCAGTTTTCACGTTTAGCTACTCTGCCTCAACGTCCGGTCGAGCCGGTGCGTTTGCATTTCGCTGGGGCCCAGTGACCGTTAGGGTCGTCGCCCAAAATAAAATCCGAAAAAAAAATCATTTTAAAAATCATTTAATAAATTTCCCGAAAATTTCGGCAGCATTCCCTCTATTTTCAGGATAACCCAAAAACTGGGAATACGCCGTAAACCTGCAAAACAATTCCCAAAAAACTCCAATTTTATATTTTACCACAGAATAGTATTTTCCAAAACTCTTCCAGTTTATTAAACTCAACCAAAAACCCAATCCAGCATTGTTTATAACCAAAAGTTCAATCAGAACCCAAGCCAACTTCTAACCAAAATCCCAGAAATTATACTAACAGAACCTATCCCTAACGAAATAATCCGAACTAAACAGAACTAAACTAGAAATTGAACCCACCAAAATAGCATAACTATTTTTCCAACAGAGAACAATTCTTCAAAGCCAAAGTGTTAATCTAAACTCCAGAATCACAAACTCTCGGAAACCCGAGATTATCGAACATGTCAGAAAAATTTCTCGAAAATACTGAGAACTTCCAAAACATGTTCTGTCCACAAAATCCAGGATCACAAATCAACAGAACCGAAAATCCACAGTTTCCGGAGAAACTTCGGAAAAGATGGCAACGTAAATATTACGTTGTCAAAATCCCGAATTCCCACTGGAATTGGGTTGGACCATTATCATCATAGACAGAAAATAATAATTGGGTCAGAGTGTACCAAAAATCGAAACCGAAATCGAAGCTCGGAACGGGAACGGGTCACAACGTCAGTACTGGAACCGACAGCAGTCACCGGGCAAACGCCGGCGAGGCAGCAGGTCGCCGGGGGTCGGGCGCCAGCCAGGGGACGGCGGTGGCCTGCGCGGGTCGGCGGAAGCCGCTGGAAAGGGCGCCGATCGGGTCGAGCGGCCCGGGGAGGTGCGCCGAGAAGGGGCGCCGGCCTCGGGATCTCGCCGGGGAGCGACGGTCGGCTAGGGGTCGGCCACGGGTGGTGGATCGAGCTCCGATTCACCGAAATTTCGCCGAAGAAAGGTTTGGGAAACTAGGGATTTGAGTGGGGATGAAAATGGAGAAGGAAGTTGGGTTTATATAGGAAATGGAAATAGGGGGTTACCGGAGTGGAGAGGTGAACAGCCACCTGGGCCTTGATGGCGCCGGCGTCGGGAAGTCCGACGGTCGAGAGTTGGGGAGAAGACAGCCGAATGGTCTTCGGCTTGAAGAGGAATATCAACAGCAGGTCACAAATGAGAGTATTAATTTACTCTCTCTCTCTCCTTAAGTTATATAAGTAAGTTAATGTTAAGTGGGTTTTGGGTTTGGATATAATGGGTTTGAAATCCATTAAAGTTAAAATGGGTCTTAAACTAGATGGGCTTAAGGCTTTGGGCTCATTTAATTGGGCTAAGTAAATTATGAATAAAACTATGGGTTGGCTTTGAAATAGTTTTATAGGAAATAGGCTTTGGGCTCTAGGTAATTATAAAGAACTTTGATCTAATAACAAAAATATGACAATTTAATATTTCATAATTCTATAATTTTGCTTAAAATATTTTGAGTTCCAAATTGGTTCGGTCTGGTCGACATGCAAAAATCCAAGTTAATTAACTTTTTAAAAAATAATTTGCACTTTAAACAAATATTATCAACATTAGCTAGTTATCTATCATTATGTTAGAAAAATTAATTTAGCAAGTAAAATTCTAATTTAGCAGTTAAAAAATTAAATAAAAATTGTACTAAAAATCATGGGTTTCACATGCCTCAACTCAATGCTCGTCAACCGAACGACCCGAAGGTCCCGAACACCTTTCGAGGCATTATGTCATATCCGACAGTTCCGCTACATTCATGCCACAACTGTATTCCTTCGCAACGAAGCCATCTTTTATTATCCCGTGCACGTAGGCACGTTCCGACCGTATACCGATGTTCTATGACTTAGCAATTCAATGTCCGTGGCTTGCGCGCTAGGGCGCTCGCCTATTGTCTTTCAATGTTCTAGCCGTTCTAACTCGTGCGCGAAGGCACGGTATGGTTCGTGCACTAAGGCACTCGTCTATTGTCTTTCAATGTTCTAGCCGTTCTAACTCGTACGCGAAGGCACGGTATGGTTCGTGCACTAAGGCACTCGCTTATTGTCTTTCAATGTTCTAGCCGTTCTAACTCGTGCGCGAAGGCACGGTATGGTTCGTGTATTAAGGCACTCGCCGAGTACAGTTATCCCATGTTCTTGCGGCTTGCGCACCGAGGCGCTCGACTCGTACGTTTGCCGTACGATTTATTTCAATTGTTCTATCTAGTGTCCGACACGCACTACATTTATCTCTCTATCGAGCCACGTCCGTGGCGTTGATAGGTTAGCTCTGCATACAATGATATATTTGACTTATCGAATGAAGGAGTAAAAAGAAGTCAATCCTCCCACCTTGAATCGATACGCCTTTCTCGTTTCGCCGAACCGATGCGGCTCGATTTCATAACTTTGTTGCACGGCCACTCTCCTGACTTAGCCATTCGAGCACTTCGTGCTTATTGAGTTTGTACGTCCGATTTGCCTTAGCGTGCCAACGCTTCCGTCCGTCGCAAGGCGACGATTTGCTTTCGCGGACCCCTTACTGAATAAGGCAAAAGATCGACCTCTAACATTTCAGCGAAACGTATAGCCTGCACATGAAACCAACTAAAATCATTACTTGCATCGATTTGGACTTTCGTCTTGGTCGATTCGATTTCTTAGAATCTTCGAGCCGTCTCAACGCACTTATCTTTCGAGGCAATGCGGCGCTTCGCATCGATTCACTCGATGCATTCTTTGGGACAAGGCAACTCTTTGCATCGACTTAGTTCGATGCATTGCTCGGGACAACTCAACACTTTGTATCGATTCACATCGATACGAAATCGGGTCAACGCAACTCTTCGAGTCAACGACTCAGCATAATGCACCGTGCGGAGCGGGGCATTACAGAATATACCACTCAAAACAAGGTTCGTCCCGAATCGAAACCAATACTAAATTTCCAAGGGTTTCATTAGATCGTTCAACGATCTCGTCTCACTATCGTTTGGATCGTACAACTTAGTTTGGAATCATACACATATTTTAGGCGTCCCACCAATATATGCATTTCAGCCGAGCTCAGTTGTAAGATATCGGAACAACGCAAACACGTAACTCTTATTCTCAATAGCTTGCCATCTCGTATTCTCGATCGGTCTTGGCTCTATTATTTGTTCTCGCAATTCTAGCGCACATGCATATTGATACATACACGATCTTCCAACAAAAGTTAAGGCACACGATGCGATTCAAAAAATCGTATTTCTTACTTTGTATGTTTCATCGGAACTATCAATTCTACGCGTCGCGTTAAGCCGTCGCGCATCCGATCGCAACGAGTCTCAGCAACGCCTTGCGTTCGGCGTCACTATCCAACGATTTTTGATGTTTAACTTCGTATCCTATCTCGATATGATTCTCTTTTGTTGACTTACAAAAGCATCAACATTCAGGACTACGTCCGCTAGGTGACTTACCTAGACACCGTGCTCAAATTCTTCCGACGCAAGTTTAAATTGACATTGCCCAAAGGCCATAATCTATCCGACACAAAGTTTACATCAAGGCGACGGTGCTCAAGACAACGATCGCCTTGACACGAAGGTCTTTTACGACCCGCCTTACGTTCGATTCCTAACGAGTAGAAAATTTACTAGCCAAATTCCTGACTTATCCGTCTCGCAACATCGAACATAAGTTCAATTCACACAAGCTCAATTGCAAGATGAATCCGAATCTAACGACATGACTCGTAAGTCATTCCCTTATCGTTCCCTCTCGTACATAGCACTGTAATGCCCGTGGTTCGTATTACGTATTGGGAATACGTGTACGTATTTCGGGCTCGTATTTTTGGTTTGTCATAATTAGTTAGCCTTGGATTTTTTTTATTATTATTTTGCATGTTGCATTAGCATGGTTCATCATGGCATTGCATTGGCTTGGTTTGGTTCGGTTTAGTGGGGTTGGCTTGGTTTGGTTTTGTGTGGACCACTCCCACCTACCACCACTCCCACCATAAATATCTATCCCACTCTCTCTCTTCCATTATTACTCATTACTCATTCTTCTTCTCCACCTACCAGGAGAGAGGGAGAGCTTAGGCAAGTGCATCTTGCTTCATGTAGGAAGTCCATTTTTATTGTTCCATTGTCTTCCTCATGTGTTTCTAACCCACTTTAGTACTTGGCATTTTTCATTTTCATGGTTAAATTCTTGTAAATCTAGCTTTGTGGTATTTTCGGTTCCGGGGGTTTTGATCCATCAAACTTGCATATTTTGCTAAGTTGATGATCCCATGTTGCAGAGAATTTCGTTTGGTCCAAATTTGACCTACGAGAAATTTGCTGAGCCGCATGGGCATTTTCAGCACTTGGCCACATGCTAATGACTAGTCAGTCGCATAAGCATTCAGGAGTGCATTAATGCATTTCTTTAATAAATGAGCCGCATGCACCTGAGAATGCAAGCATGCATTCTTTTCCTTAATGCACTTTTGCATGTAAATAATTTTTTTTTATTATTCTAGTGAGCCGCATAGGCAACACTGAATGTAATATAATAATGCATTAATTTTTATGCAGCCGCATGCATTCATTGTACTAATGCATTCAATGCATTACTAATAAAGGCATTCTCATGCCTTGAAAAATTCAAGAGCCGCAGAGGCTTCTGATGGTTTGATACATATGCATTTAAGTCCTTGACTTAATGCTTTATGCATTTAGTTCTTACCTTTATGACTTGATACTTATGCATTTAAGTCCTTGTCTTTATTACTTAAATGCTTTATGCAATTAAATCCTCACATTTTTATGTTTTATGCGTTAATGCTTGGATTAAAACATCCTGAGCCTAGCCGCATAGGCTTTGAAGAGTGCATTTAATGCATTCTCTCTCGAAAAGCACTTTTCATGCATTTTCCTAAGCACATCCTGAGCCAGTCGCATATGGCTCTCATTAGCCGTATGGCCAAGTACACTTTTGGCCAATGGCCTTTTATTCCATTACTGACCCTTAGACATTCAGTAGCCGCATGGCCCTTGGCCATTAAATAATATTATTATTTGTATGGAATCTAAGGTGAGCCGCATAGGCTCCCTTCTCCCACTATCTAATATTTTGGTCACGTGGACCATTAATTAGGTAGCTCACGTGAACCTTTTCTTATTGCATTAATTGTGGGGGGTCCCACATAGCTTCCTTTAGTTGACTTGCTTGCTGAAGTGGGAGTTTGCATTTAATGAGGGTCCCACTGTCTTTTGTCTTATTTGATAGTGACCTATTTATTGTTTCCTGGCCGCATGGGGTCCCTCCCACTCTTGGCCGCATGCACAATTGTATGCTAGCCGCATATGACTTGCTGGCCTTAAATGTTTGACGGATTTCATTTAAAGAATTTTGGAGCCGCATGGGTGGCCTCCCACTCTCTTTGACCGCATGTTTGTTCTCCCACTTTTGGACCGCATGGGTCCCACTTTGATTGTTTAAATGTCTTATTTGCGTTAATTGTGGTCCGAATTTCTTCCCACTCCCAACATGAAAGCTGTAGAGTTTCTCCTTGGCTTCAAGAATATATATATTATTAATATATTATTTATTAATTATGCAAGTTTCACTCCTCCTTGATAATTGGCATGACTTGATGGTGACCCGCCGTGGTGCACTCCTGACATGATAACTTGACCTGATAACTTGACAGTGAACTTGAAATGATATACCTGACATGATAGTGGCCCCTCGTGGCGCACTCTTGACATGATAAACCTGGCATGATATTCTTTGAAATGCTGTTGCGACGGCTAACACGACATGACATGAATGACTTGGACACCGTTGACGATTGTGCTTGTACAAATGAACCCGTCTTGTCTTGCATCATGTCTAGGACGGGGATCCCTGAGTACCACGGTCAGGGATACCCACTGAAATCAACTAAGGCTAACAACTAGAATAAATCCAGTAGTCATGAAGAGATTTTCCAGCTACAGGCAATCCCGTTATCTGGGCGCCCCACTTGGGATCTGTAGCCTGCCGTCGAGTAGGGCACATTTCCAGCACACTGTCATGTGTTGCACCCTCTAAGTCACCTAAGGGTACATGCGTTTCCTGGACGATGTACCCACTTGAATTCAACTCTAATTGCGTCCGGATAGCCTGGATGGTCTGCAGGGCTTGTGGCTGTGGAACAATCTCACTGCATCTTGCTAGTAACTAGGCCTGTGATAACCCTAGTTAGTTAAGTATCAAGCCGTACTTATTGCTTGGCCGTGATTGTTAGATGGAGTTCAATAAGTCTAGTCTCGTCTTGATCCTGTACAAGATTGTTACATGTCCTGAATCCTTATTTTATCTTGCCGATAAATGGTGGGAAAATCCAAGTTCTGTTCAGACGAAGGGTTACAACCCCGGTCCTTGTTTGGTTTACGGGTTGTAACCTGGTTATCTGAATAGTCCCATGGTTATCTCATCGTATATCACCTGTCCTGTTTTCTTTAATTGTTGTCTTTTATTATATATTATTACTTTTGTGCTGATTGCTGGTTTTAGTTCCTAAGTGAAGCCTCCTTTGTGGCACTTGATCTTTCTGGGATCTGACCCAGCTGGTTTTGTATGGCCAGATGCCAGAGCAGCTCCAGAGGATCTACCGGTTTTCCAGCCCGATGGTGAACACCAGGCGTAACCAGGGCAACGAGTGGGTTTATTTTTGCTCTCCCACTCTATTGTAAAATTATTCTTTTGAGACGTTTAACCGCCGAGCAAGTGTTAGCTCGTGTACATTTTTACTTACTGTCTGCCTACGGGCTGTAACATGATTGGCAACCTAGGGTTGATCATGTATGACTAAAACTCTTGCTAGTCCTCACATTTTGTAACGACTAGCTTCATGATCAGCTGAATATGTAATGTTTGGGACGCCATACTATTGTATATTGGGTGATCTTACATCTTGTAATTTTTACTTATTTGCTTGTGATTGAGACACTAGGATTCTTGTTGACCTTAAGAGACTGATGGCTTGTAGATAAACCCTCATATATCTAGACAGCCGTGACCGTATAGTGGAGTGGATTCCATTTCATTATACGTAGCTGGCTATGTCTGCCCCCGCTCTCCAGTATTCTGGTTCTGGAGCGTGACATGGTTTAAGTGGTGGCCCATGCAGGTCTTGTAAATCAAGATATGTGAGGGTTTACCGAATAGATGTCTCAATCAGTATTCGCCTTTGATCTCTGCTCGTATCCCCTTGATCCCTGAAATTATTGTCCTGATCCCATGCTTGTAATCGTTGATCTGTCCTGGTCCTTCCTTATTGTTCCCATGTCGTCTTCTTCAGCGGCATTGAACCTGGACCTGCCGATCAGCAAGGCGGATCACCTCCCGTGGACCAGCAGCAACCAGAAGATCAGGCCCAACACTCAGGAGCAGCCTCCCGAGTCGTACCTACTGAAGGAGAGCCGCCAGTTCAGCCAGTCCAGCCTGCAAAGCCTGATGATGGTACTTTGGTGGGTCTCATCAGATCATTGTTAGCTTCTCAAGATCGCCGAGGAGATGCCTTGCAACAGGCGGTGGCAGATGCTCTGAACAGAGACGGTCATCCAAGGAACAGTGCAGCGAACAGTTTCAAGCGCCTGAACCCTCCATTCTTCGATGGCAGTGAAGATGCTATCGCTGCTGACGCGTGGCTCCAGGATACTGAAGTCATTCTAGAGGCAGCCAGAACCCCGGAGGACGAGAAGGTGGCCGTGGTGCGTCTACAGTTATTGGATCTTGCCCGCAGCTGGTGGGCGGCACAGGCCGTGGGACTAGTGGCACCTATTGCTTTGGCAGTATTTCGTGAGAGATTCCAGACGAAGTACTTCGATGCGGTGGCTCGGTACGATCTACAGACCAAGTTCACCAACCTGAAGCAAGGAGGAAGAACGGTCGACGAATATGCGGCCGAGTTTTCCAGGCTTAGTCGGTTTGCTCCCACCTTGGTGGCGACCGAGTTTGACAGAGCCCAGCGGTTCCAGCAAGGGCTCCACCTCGAGATTTTGTTGGCAGTAGAACAGTTTGAGCATCAGACTTTCGATGCAGTACTGAGGGCAGCTAGGAGGCACGAGTATACCTCCCACAGGATCGTGGACAGGACCGGAGGTCGGAAGCGATCTCACGGCCAGATGACCCAGTCGACAGCACCAGCCCCGGCAGTCAGGGCTTTGACAATTGGAACTCCGAGGCAGGCGGCCTCAGTGACGTCGGTCACGTCCCCCCAGCAACAGAAGAAGAAGCAGTCTTCCGCAATGGGCTGCACTCATTGTGGGAAGCCAGGACATGTTGTTTCGGAGTGTCGCAGAGCTCAGGGATTGTGTTTGGCTTGTGGAGCGCCGGACCACAAGATAGGATCCTGTCCGAATAGGGCCAGTTCATCATCGGCCCAGACTAGTCCCTCGGTAAGGGGACCAGCCCTAGTCCAGCAGCAGCAGCAGTATCCATTGCCGAGGCCATTGCTGCCTCAGGCCCAAGTGTTTCAGCAGCAGTACAAGCCTCCAAGGCCATTGCCGCCTCAGGCCCTAGCCTTCCAGCTACAGAGACCCCAGCAGTATGCCCAGGTCCAAGCTCAGATCCAGAACCAGCAGAGAGGTTCCTAGCAGGATATCTTCCCTCTTTCTCGTGCCTTCAATTTCCTTGCTTACATACATGATTGCATGATTGATTGCTTAGTATAGCTTGCCTGAGATTAGTATAGCTTATCTTTGCCACTCTAGCCTCTTGATTAAATTCCGAGGACGGAATTCTTTTAAGGTGGGTAGAGTTGTAATGCCCGTGGTTCGTATTACGTATTGGGAATACGTGTACGTATTTCGGGCTCGTATTTTTGGTTTGTCATAATTAGTTAGCCTTAAATTTTTTTATTATTATTTTGCATGTTGCATTAGCATGGTTCATCATGGCATTGCATTGGCTTGGTTTGGTTCGGTTTAGTGGGATTGGCTTGGTTTGGTTTTGTGTGGACCACTCCCACCTACCACCACTCCCACCATAAATATCTATCCCACTCTCTCTCTTCCATTATTACTCATTACTCATTCTTCTTCTCCACCTACCAGGAGAGAGGGAGAGCTTAGGCAAGTGCATCTTGCTTCATGGAGGAAGTCCATTTTTATTGTTCCATTGTCTTCCTCATGTGTTTCTAACCCACTTTAGTACTTGGCATTTTTCATTTTCATGGTTAAATTCTTGTAAATCTAGCTTTGTGGTATTTTCGGTTCCGGGGGTTTTGATCCATCAAACTTGCATATTTTGCTAAGTTGATGATCCCATGTTGCAGAGAATTTCGTTTGGTCCAAATTTGACCTACGAGAAATTTGCTGAGCCGCATGGGCATTTTCAGCACTTGGCCACATGCTAATGACTAGTCAGCCGCATAAGCATTCAGGAGTGCATTAATGCATTTCTTTAATAAATGAGCCGCATGCACCTGAGAATGCAAGCATGCATTCTTTTCCTTAATGCACCTTTGCATGTAAATAAATATTTTTTTTATTATTCTAGTGAGCCGCATAGGCAACACTGAATGTAATATAATAATGCATTAATTTTTATGCAGCCGCATGCATTCATTGCACTAATGCATTCAATGCATTACTAATAAAGGCATTCTCATGCCTTGAAAAATTCAAGAGCCGCAGAGGCTTCTGATGGTTTGATACATATGCATTTAAGTCCTTGACTTAATGCTTTATGCATTTAGTTCTTACCTTTATGACTTGATACTTATGCATTTAAGTCCTTGTCTTTATTACTTAAATGCTTTATGCAATTAAATCCTTACATTTTTATGTTTTATGCGTTAATGCTTGGATTAAAACATCCTGAGCCTAGCCGCATAGGCTTTGAAGAGTGCATTTAATGCATTCTCTCTTGAAAAGCACTTTTCATGCATTTTCCTAAGCACATCCTGAGCCTGTCGCATATGGCTCTCATTAGCCGCATGATCAAGTACACTTTTGGCCAATGGCCTTTTATTCCATTACTGACCCTTAGACATTCAGTAGCCGCATGGCCCTTGGCCATTAAATAATATTATTATTTGTATAGAATCTAAGGTGAGCCGTATAGGCTCCCTTCTCCCACTATCTAATATTTTGGTCACGTGGACCATTAATTAGGTAGCTCACGTGAACCTTTTCTTATTACATTGATTGTGGGGGGTCCCACATAGCTTCCTTTAGTTGACTTGCTTGCTGAAGTGGGAGTTTGCATTTAATGAGGGTCCCACTGTCTTTTGTCTTATTTGATAGTGACCTATTTATTGTTTCCTGGCCGCATGGGGTCCCTCCCACTCTTGGCCGCATGCACAATTGTATGCTAGCCGCATATGGCTTGCTGGCCTTAAATGTTTGACGGATTTCATTTAAAGAATTTCGGAGCCACATGGGTGGCCTCCCACTCTCTTTGACCGCATGTTTGTTCTCCCACTTTTGGACCGCATGGGTCCCACTTTGATTGTTTAAATGTCTTATTTGCGTTAATTGTGGTCCGAATTTCTTCCCACTCCCAACATAAAAGCTGTAGAGTTTCTCCTTGGCTTCAAAAATATATATATTATTAATATATTATTATTTAATTGTCCAAGTTTCACTCCTCCTTGATAATTGGTATGACTTGATGGTGACCCGCCGTGGTGCACTCCTGACATGATAACTTGACCTGATAACTTGACAGTGAACATGACATGATATACCTGACATGATAGTGGCCCGTCGTGGCACACTCTTGACATGATAAACCTGGCATGATATTCCTTGAAATGTTGTTGCGACGGCTAACACGACATGACATGAATGACCTGGACACCGTGGACGATTGTGCTTGTACAAATGAACCCGTCTTGTCTTGCATCATGTCTAGGACGGGGATCCCTGAGTACCACGGTCAGGGGTACCCACTAAAATCAACTAAGGCTAACAACTAGAATAAATTCAGTAGTCATGAAGAGATTTTCCAGCTACAGGCAATCCCGTTATCTGGGCGCCCTACTTGGGATCTGTAGCCTGCCGTCGAGTAGGGCACATTTCCAGCACACTGTCATGTGTTGCACCCTCTAAGTCACCTAAGGGTACATGCGTTTCCTGGACGATGTACCCACTTGAATTCAACTCTAATTGCGTCCGGATAGCCTGGATGGTTTGCAGGGCTTGTGGCTGTGGAACAATCTCACTGCATCTTGCTAGTAACTAGGCCTGTGATAACCCTAGTTAGTTAAGTATCAAGCCGTACTTATTGCTTGGCCGTGATTGTTGGATGGAGTTCAATCAGTCTAGTCTCGTCTTGATCCTGTACAAGATTGTTACATGTCCTGAATCCTTATTTTATCTTGCCGATAAATGGTGGAAAAATCCAAGTTCTGTTCAGACGAAGGGTTACAACCCCGGTCCTTGTTTGGTTTACGGGTTGTAACCTGGTTATCTGAATAGTCCCATGGTTATCTCATCGTATACCTGTCCTGTTTTCTTTAATTGTTGTCTTTTATTATATATTATTACTTTTGTGCTGATTGCTGGTTTTAGTTCCTAAGTGAAGCCTCCTTTGTGGCACTTGATCTTTCTGGGATCTGACCCAGCTGGTTTTGTATGGCCAGATACCAGAGCAGCTCCAGAGGATCTACCGGTTTTCCAGCCCGATGGTGAACACCAGGCGTAACCAGGGCAACGAGTAGGTTTATTTTTGCTCTCCTACTCTATTGTAAAATTATTCTTTTGAGACGTTTAGCCGCCGAGCAAGTGTTAGCTCGTGTACATTTTTACTTACTGTCTGCCTACGGGCTGTAACATGATTGGCAACCTAGGGTTGATCATGTATGACTAAAACTCTTGCTAGTCCTCACATTTTGTAACGACTAGCTTCATGATCAGCTGAATATGTAATGTTTGGGATGCCTTACTATTGTATATTGGGTGATCTTACATCTTGTAATTTTTACTTATTTGCTTGTGATTGAGACACTAGGCTTCTTGTTGACCTTAAGAGACTGATGGCTTGTAGATAAACCCTCATATATCTAGACAGCCGTGACCGTATAGTGGAGTAGATTCCATTTCATTATACGTAGCTGGCTATGTCTGCCCCCGCTCTCCAGTATTCTGGTTCTGGGGCGTGACAAGCACGATTCTCGCAATCGCCTATCCGAATCACCAAGTTCGTTGGTGAATTTCTAGTTTGATCGTCGACCAACATAACCATTCAAATATTCATCCGACGAATACTCAAATCTAACTATATCATTCTCAATCGAAAGTTGTTCCAACAATTCTCGATCGCCTAGACTTATCGTCAACATGCACCGTGTTATATTTGTTATCGGTGCAATCTCATATGCGATATCGCATGGGTCATCTTACGGTCTGCAGCATTAAATTCGATTTGGCGGTCAAGTCTTCTAGGGTCAGCTGCCCCGAAGCTACGCTCGATAACTGTGGATCATCACCGAAGGACAGTTTACTACGAACCATGCTATATCTTATTTCGGAGCCAAATCACGTTCCGACATAACCATTTCTATGCGACTATCCAATCCGTACATAACCATTTCTATCGGAGCAACTGATGCACAACTATCCTCCGAGTCATGCACGGCCGTCGATGATTCCGCAATTTGCGAAACATCTACTCGTATCGAATTTCGAGTCTATCTTATTCGCGGGTCGACACACGAGATGCTATACGCATCGAACAATCGTCGATGACTTATAGTCTCGTCCTGATCAATCATAAAATTTACAATCAACCAAGTTCGTTCATTCTCGCATCGTTACTTACAAAATTTCATAGCACGAGGCACACTCTATTTTGTATTCTCACATCGTGCTTACGCTTCCTTACGTATCGATCTCGATACGCCGTATCCATTTCGATAACGTAAGGGTCAACTTTGAATCTGTTCCAACGTCAACTTAACTCGCATCGCGTACTTCCAAGTTCGCAACAAACTTTTCCATACACATCGACTTGTTCTCCGATTTGCCGCATCCCGCTATACTTCGATCGCGTAACTGAGTTACCGATTATCCAACATCGAACCCTCAAGTCATACGATCTCGCCCTCTAAGTTTCGTGTGTTTTTCAGTCGTACTCAAATGAGTTTCGCCGTAACGTAACCAACTATTTCTTAGGCACGATTACTCGCGTCAACCAACTTTCTGACCGAAATCGCACATCATGCGATTCGATTACAATTCGCATCGCCCAACATTCTTTATCGAAATCGCAAGTCGTGCGATTCGATTCGCCTAGCCAAACATTTCTATCGAGATCGTAAGTCGTACGATTTGATTCGTCTCGCCCAACATTTCAATCGGGATCGCAAGTCGTGCGGTTCGATTTCAACATTTCGAGTTTCCTATCCCGTCGATCCGATTGTTGCCTCAAGGCATAATCGTTTCGCTAGTTCTCGTCATTCGACCGACACATAAATTTTCAATAGACGTATCATTCAATGTTACAAGTCCCGCCTTACCGTTCTAACCGATCATCGAAGAACACTTGCATCAACATACCGTCGTATAAATTCTCAATCGAGTCTCGGTGCTATCCCGTCCGTTGCGGACAAACCTTCCGCAATTCTCACAAAACGTCGATGCAATTTATCGCACAAGTGGTATTGCATATACCACTCGGAATTGAGCCATTCATTGCATCGGTGGTATGCCATATACCACCCGGAAATCAAGTTACTTCCGTCGCAACGTACTCTTTACAAACCAACGATCTCTTCCGACTCACGATTTCCGCAGTGATCGTGCTTGATCAGAACCGTAACTCTGATTAATCAAAATTTGACGCAACTCGGCCAATGCATTCATTTGCCAACACAGCTCGGCGCGCAACCGAACCGATTTCGTTTCTCGATTTATGACTTTTGTTTTCTTCCGTTGCATCTTGTACAAAAATTCATTCTCGATATCCGTTGCACTTCGTGCAGCGATTACTTTGATACGCGTTGCACCACGTGCAATAATTTTTATTTTCAATATGTATTGCACATCGTGCAACGATTTATTTTCGATATTTACCGCACCTCGTGTATCGATTTCCTTTCAATACGCGTTGCACATCGTGCAAAGATTTATTTTCGACATTCGAAGTCAATGCTCAAATCCGTTTAACACATTCGATATTGACTTATCCCTATTCATCGCAACGCACATTAAAAATCGATATGTGAATCCGTCCGACACATTCCATATCAACTTTCATTTTCTTTTTGACGCATCATTACAATCAACGCGTGGCAATTGCTGCAGCAACATTCCACGACTATCATTGTATCGATGCAACCAACATTTCTCGTATCGTTCGTTGTAAACAACGAATATCTCAAACCACAATTCACGACGTGTTGCATCTACGGCAACAAATTCTCGAATTCATATCTCGCAACTTGCTGCACTTGCAGCAACAAACCTTTTCCGACTTTTCCAACTAACACCATATAATTTCCAAACAACACGCGACAAAATTACATGATTTATATTAGACTTATTGTATGGAACATCCAGTGCGGCATCGAGTAGAGTCAAGAGTTATTTCGATTGGTGGTGGGCAACTTTTAGAACTGAAATGAAGCAAGCGTCCAGAGGAAATTGAGCCTAGGGCTCTGATACCAATTTGTCACGCCCCGACCCGGAATCACCCGAATCATCGTCCTCGCTGGGGCGTGATGCCGCACGAGCCTGGAGTTGCGCTCGTGCAAGGCAAGATGACAAGTTCTCAAATGGTTATCTTTGAATTGAACGTTAATAATGAAAGGGAAACAGAGTATACGAAAACGATTCTCTTTATTGATATTCGAAATCAGATTACAAAGGCTTTCGATAGCCCAACGGAATTTGCCAGATTGGCTACAACACTCAGGTTCTCTCTTGCCCACAAAGGATTTCGTCGTTCCATATATCATGCCTTCTATATCTCGGCCGCATCAATCCTGTCGCGAGTCCGAGCGTCTATGCGATCGCACACTTCAATACGCTTCGGCATTCCAAGCCTCCACGCGTTCAAGCAACGCTTCGTCGCGAGCAATCCATTCCCTGCACCCTGCATGAAGCTGGTGGGGGATCAGTACGTTCGTCCTCGCATGTACTGAAGCAAAGATCTTCTTTCCAAACCGATATTTTTAATATTTATGTTGAATCATGCAACTTAGCTTATGATCTTGCTATGTTCTCCTTAGGGTCAATTTCATGGCATATTCGAAAGCGTAAAGCATGTTATCATAGCAAGCATGTTATCGAATTGAATAGGCAAGCAAGCAAGCATTCTCGTGTTTGATTCGTGGCGTGACTCTTACTAAGTCGACGCACTCGCCCTTGCTCCGACGCAAGGTGAATACGCCCGTCCGTTTTTCCCTGTCATGTTATAAGTGCCCTCTATTCAGAATCCGTCCATGCAGGATATACGCATACCTTGCACTTCCAAACCCATCGCCCTTATCTATATGAAGGTCACTAGCTTTTCGGGCTAGAATGGACTTATATTATCGAATCGAAACATAAGACGATGTTAACTCCGTGTGGTTGCTAACCAACATCAGAGGCCATCGAAATAATCGTAGCAAGTTGCTTAACACATTCACCATAAGGTCGCTACCCGTCTAGTCGAAGTGGCGCCAACAATACCGAAAACGAATCCCTCCTAGGCCGAACGGTCCCAACGCCCTGGTGCGCCGCGTTCGAGGGAATACCCATGCACGGGCTTTTATATCTTTAAGTCCATTTGACCATGCAACGAATCTTATATTTCATACAACCAAGCAAGTTCGCTTATCTCTATTTCAATTGGCACAACGCCCGAATGTTCTCAACGAAACGCCCGAAGGCCGCGAACATTTCGAAGGGCACCATGCCGCATTACCATCTCGTATTTCTTCGTTAACTTTCTATGTTCTTACGTTTCATACTTCGTTTCAATGTTTCAATGGCATCATGCCTCAACTCAATGCTCGTCAACCGAACGACCCGAAGGTCCCGAACACCTTTCGAGGCATTATGTCATATCCGACAGTTCCGCCACATTCATGCCACAACTGTATTCCTTCGCAACGAAGCCATCTTTTATTATCCCATGCACGTAGGCACGTTTCGACCGTATACCGATGTTCTATGACTTAGCAATTCAATGTCCGTGGCTTGCACGCTAGGGCGCTCGCCTATTGTCTTTCAATGTTCTAGCCGTTCTAACTCGTGCGCGAAGGCACGGTATGGTTCGTGCACTAAGGCACTCGCCTATTGTCTTTCAATGTTCTAGTCGTTCTAACTCGTGCGCGAAGGCACGGTATGGTTCGTGCACTAAGGCACTCGCCTATTGTCTTTCAATGTTCTAGCCGTTCTAACTCGTGCGCGAAGGCACGGTATGGTTCGTGTACTAAGGCACTCGCCGAGTACAGTTATCCCATGTTCTTGCGGCTTGCGCACCGAGGCGCTCGCCTTTGCGATATCCAATGTTCCATAGCGACTCGTACGTTTGCCGTACGATTCATTTCAATTGTTCTATCTAGTGTTCGACACGCACTACATTTATCTCTCTATCAAGCCACGCCCGTGACGTTGATAGGTTAACTCAGCATACAATGATATATTTGACTTATCGAATGAAGGAGTAAAAAGAAGTCAATCCTCCCACCTTGAGTCGATACGCCTTTCTCGTTTCGCCGAGCCGATGCGGCTCGATTTCATAACTTTGTTGCACGGCCACTCTCCTGACTTAGCCATTCGAGCACTTCGTGCTTATTGAGTTAGTACGTCCGATTTGCCTTAGCGTGCCAATGCTTCCGTCCGTCGCAAGGCGACGATTTGCTTTCGCGGACCCCTTACTGAATAAGGCAAAAGATCGACCTCTAACATTTCAGCGTAAACGTATAGCCTGCACATGAAACCAACTAAAATCATTACTTGCATCGATTTGGACTTGCGCCTTGGTCGATTCGATTTCTTAGAATCTTCGACCCGTCTCAACGCACTTATCCTTCGAGGCAACGCGGCGCTTCGCATCGATTCACTCGATGCATTCTTTGGGACAAGGCAACTCTTTGCATCGACTTAGTTCGATGCATTGCTCGGGACAACTCAATACTTTGTATCGATTCGCATCGATACGAAATCGGGTCAACGTAACTCTTCGAGTCAACGACTCAGCATAATGCACCGTGCGGAGCGGGGCATTACAGTCGAGTCTTAAGTTGTTGGCATAGAGTTGCACAAGTTGGATTTGAGTCGTCTCGGGTTTAAGTCAGGAATCACCGTAAGACAAAGTTGGTTAAACGACACTAAGTTCACAAGTCTCGATTGGGTCAGTTGGTGATCAAAGTAGCAAGGGCCGCGAGGCGGCGATATGGTTAAGTCTCTCTGAGTTGCGAGGCACAGCCTCAATAACGACTTGTAGCACAGTCACATAGAAATTGAGTCTTATCGTGTAGTTGCGTCTCTGATTATGGGCCGAAGGACAAGCACGACTTGATAGGTTATAATTGTTGTTGCGAGAACGGGATGGCCTAAAGACACAAATTAGGCCATAGGCGTCTGTCTTAAAACTGATCCTAAGACAAGAATAGAAAGACAATCATAAGGGGGCTTATAGTACACAAAGTAAATGAACGTGTCAGTTTTGTATGGTTGGGCAAGGAGCTCACACCACCAGTACAGTTGAGTACTGACACCCACACAGTATTTATGTGCAGGCACAGGTACAAGCTCGTGGCGCAGAGATCGCTTGGATGCGTCGAGACATGGAGTTCTTTGGCAATTCGAGTCGTACGGTCGCGTAGAGTATGGACTTATACGGGACATAATGTATGGACATTGCCTCTCCGAAGCATCCGCTGGTTCAAGACTTGTATTGAGAGATGAGAGAGAGCTGAGTGACTTGTAATGTGAGAAGAGTGAGCTTGAGTGACTTGTAATCTTGGCCATGCGCCCTATTGTAATCCTTGTTTCAATACCAATAAAATGTATCTTTTGAATGACTTGTGTTTTGTTCTAAATTTTTGCTGGCATATTCAATGTCTCTGCTTGGGACTTCTGTGCGACGACCCCGTCGCAACCACTGTAATCGGCCGTTATGGAACCCGTCTTGCACGAGCGCAATCTAGGCTTGTCACATGGCGGCCTTCGCTTTCTAATGCAAGCGCCATTTGATAAATAGGGCTGTACGCTATCTGTGAATTATTTTTTATATATTTAAAGCTTCTACAGAGATCAAGGTTTGCAGCAAACTCAATCTCAGGCGGGAGCATCATCATTCACACAATTTAAGAGGAGCTGTGGGTCATCGACGGCATGCACAATGTATGAACCGAAGGTGGACAGGTTCAGGAGTTCGATATAATGAGAATCGCACTATCCGCTTGGTTGGGCCATCCAAGGGTGAAGAAGCTCGTCGGAATGTTAACACTTTCCGGTGGAAGGCGGAAGTCGGAGATAGTCAGCCGAGACCTACGGTGAGGCTGATCGTCAAGGACTTCGGTCTTGGTCGTGTTATTGATATCGACAAGATCCCAATGGTGCAGGAGGTGTTACGCATGATAGCTAGCGTCGACGTGACAGTCGAGAAGCTGGAAACGAAGGAAGATGCAAAACAACTCGGGGGATCGGAGATCAGTGGCATGGAGGAGCAGGTATTCTGTCGTGGGACGACAAACATGGAGTCCAGTTGAGGAGCCATGAGATTAACACCCTCTCATCAGACTGGAGTGTAAGATTGTTGGAATCCAATCTGGATTTGATAACAACATATTTGTGGAATCCAAATCTAGTTAAATATTTGATTTGATTAGATTTGGATGTTCATAATTGGTGGTGTGCTATTTTAGATATAATAGAATTCTTATTTTAGGAAATCATATTATGATTTAAAATAGAATGTTGATGGAATATTTTAGGATAATAGGATTCATATTTTATTCCTATTTAGGAAATCCTATTATGATTAGAATATAATTTTTTCCATTCGATATATATGGAGTGAGAGTGGAGGCACAAAGTACAGCACAAAAGTGAAGATTCGGGACACTCGTTCACAAGAAAATCTAAGAGGATGTTCGTACTTTGCTCTTAGCACTTCGTCATCCAAGACATAAGGAAGAAGAAGATCTAGTCGAGGAGTCGTCAACTTCGGTTAGGGAGAGTGCTACGGGTTGGTAAGTTATCTCAAGTGTAATCTTTTATTTTTCTTCTTGAGAGTGGTGAGGAGGTTGAACCTATTAGGGCAAAGGGTTCAACGTGAGTTGTGTCAATATTGTAATTTCATCTGAATTATTAAAGGTTGAATTTTGTCCAGGCAAAGTACGTCACTGCCATATACTTGTTTTCATTTTGTGTTTGGTTTCCGTTAGACGATGATTAGTTTTAATTAAGTGAGTTGGCAAACGTTTTCGCACGCACCCAACCGTATATTTGGTATATTATTCATGAAACAACTCATATAAGATAAAAGGTCCAAATTATTTTTCATAGGATATAAAAAGGTCCAATCCAAAACTAAAATAGCAACACTTACAAACCCTTCATAAATTCAAATAAAAATCCCAGACTTGTTTAAAAATTTCCACCGACAATTTTGTTATTTTGGTTCAGAAAGAAAGTACTTTTTTTAATTCCGTCTCGCATTCATTGGACGGGGCCTGAAGTGGGGCCGAGGAGCTAGGCTAGGCCTCCCAACTTGCGAACGAGGTCCTCCAGTCCCTTGCGGGAGCTCCGGAGCGCAATCCGGGCAGCCTCCCCGACCCTCGCCGCCGACCGCCGGAGGTCCTCGTCCGCCATCATCTCCCTGACCCTCTCCGCGACCTCCTCGCGGCCCACCACCCCTCCCTCGGCCTCCCACCCCCACTCCTCCATCCACACCCCGAGGCCGCTCCTCCTGACCACCCCCCCGTTGACCCTCTGGTCCCCGATCCTTGGCCAGCCCAGCACCCTCACCCCGGCCATCGCCGCCTCCGTCACCGAGTTCCACCCGCAGTGGCTCACGAACCCCCCCACCGCCCGGTGCCTCAGCACCTCCACCTGCTCCACCCACCCGCTCACCACCAGCCCCCTCCCCCCCACCCTCTCCCAGTACCCCTCCCCGAACACCTCCAGCTCCAGCCGCTCCTTCGCCTCCGCCGCCTCCTCCTCCTCCCTGTCCACCTTCTTCGTCTTCACCACCCACAGGAACCTGCACCCGCTCATCTCCAGCCCCAGCGCCAGCTCCCGCATCTGCTCCCTGCCCATCGCGGTCCGGTTCCCGAAGCTCACGTACACCACGGACCCCGCCGGCTGCAGGTCCAGCCACGCCGGCGGCGGCGCCGGGCCCGACGGGAGCTCCAGCAGCGGGCCGACGGCCGCCACCGGGGGCAGCCCGGGGACGACGCGGCCGGCGTTGAGCGCGGAGAGCGCCTCGGGCTCCAGCGCGTCGAACGTGTTGATCAGGATCGCGTCGGCCTCCGGCAGCGCCCTGCCGCTGCCAAGGAACCCGACGGTGAAGGGATGGATTAGGCTAGGGTTACGGAGGAGCGGGGGGACGGAGGCCTTCGGCATGGTGAAGACGCCGTTGATGTCGATTGCGCCGGAGGAGGAGGACGAGGAGGAGGAGTCGCAGTAGGTGGGGAGGTAGGCGCAGAGGGCGAGCATGGCCGCGGAGGAGGAGAAGTAGATGTAGCAGGGGAGGTTCATCCTCTTGGCGACAGGCAAGAACGCGGAGGCCAGGGTGATGTCGACGACGAGGGCGGAGACGGCGGGGGAGGAGCGGAGGAGGAGGGGAGGGAGGGCGTCGGCGGAGCGGCAGATGGCGTCGAAGCGGAGAAAGAAGGGGTCGGCGTCGGGGGCGGGGTCGAGCTCGGCGAGGGGCAGGGCGAGGGAGCGGATCGCGGGGAACGCGGCGAGCAGCTGCGATATCCTGTCGGACTCGGCCAGCGAGACGGTGGGCTGGGCGGTGACAAGGGAGACGTCGCAGCCGCCGGAGGAGGACAGCGCCGCGGCGAGGCGGGTCATGGGGCCGAGGTGGCCCATGCCGGCGCTCGCCACGAGGGCCAGGTGAGGGGCCTTCCGGTCGATGGAGCTCGGCATTGGCATTGGGTGGTAACTGCCGAGTGAAGGATGAGTGTGTTGAGGAATAAGAACCATGAGGAGTGTCTGTATATATATTGAAGGAAAGGGAGGGGGTGGTGTGCAACTACAATTATTAGAGTAGTTGTGGGCAACGTTAGGACTCCGACCTACCAATGAAATTATTGGCCCAAAGTATTCCTCGTGATAACTTGCATAGCATTGCAGAGACAAATTTTAAAATTAAAGTTAAAACGAATATTCAAATTAACATTAAAATTAAAATTAATAATAAAATTAACTTTAAATAAAATTAACATTAAAGTTAATATTAAAATTAACATTTAAACTTATATTAATTTTAATGTTAAAAAATTATAATTAAGATTAAATTTTATCATGCTAGCCGATATGTCACAAATGTCACTTCAACTGCCATGTCATGAGAAATAATTTTGAAAAATATTTTAAAAGTACGAATAGCATTAATCAATTTTTTATAACTCGTTATTATCAAAATGTCTTTGATCTTTCATAAAGTTATTGACCCTAAATAAGGACAAAATCACATTCAGAGTTAAGGTTGGCTCCGACCTATCCCTAATTTTATGTACCACCACTATTTGGCATGTGTATCTATTGTGCACATGCGCAGTGAAGTTGGTCCTTGGGACAACAACTCTCACTCGCTCTTTCTCGTATAACATATTTAATTATTTATGTCATAATTTTTAAAATCTTAGATTAGAATATGCCTGCATGTCTTGCATGTACAATATTTTTTCTCCAATGTTCTATATGTATACCAATTTTTATACCAACTAAATGTAAAAAAAAGAAAAATTTATAAACTAAGGCAACTTGAGACTTGGTGCCGGAAACGTGACAATATTTTAAGAGTGTGTTTGATTGCAAGGTGAAAAATACGTGGAAAAGAAATTAATTTTATGGAATTATTTTCCTAGAAAAAAAAATTCATGGAAAATTTAATTTGGTTGTTTATTGTCATTATTTTTCACGAAAAATAGTTATTTTTCCATGAAAAATGATATTTTCCTATGGGTCAGACAAGTTTCATTTTCCATTATTTTAGAAGAAAATATGGAAAATGATAGTATTTTGGAAAATAATTCCATGGAAAATATAAGCTATCAAACACTACAATTGGTGGAAAATTTGTGGTGGAAATATTTTTCATGAAAAAAAGTCCAATCAAACACAACCTGAGAGTTGGATTGTGGTATTCGAAACTAATTTTTATTGTCCGTTAATTTTTATTGTGGATGGATTCTAGATGGTCATTCATAATCCCGATCTATTGGAGGGTAACACTTAGGCCTCGTTTGGTTTACGGATTCAAGGAAGTAGGAAAGGAAAGTTGTTCCTTTCCTTTGTTTGGTAACCACAAACTTGGGAATCAATTTCCTCACAAGGGGGAAAATTGGAGGGAATATGATTCCACTCATGACCCATGGGATTGATTTTTCCTCCTCCTTTCCCAACATTTATTACAAAAGCTATGACAAAAGTAACCATGTGTTATTGCTTATTTTACCATTAATGTTATTTTTCATAATGTTATTTTTATTTTATATGTAAGGATATTATTGGAACATTGCTATATTTTTGTTTTCCTTTCCTACACCAACCAAACAAGGGAAAGGAAATGTGACAGGAATCCTACTTTTTCATTCCCATGAAAAATACAAAGGAATGCATTTTCTTTCCGTGAACCAAACGAGGCCTTAGTCTGAAAGTTGTCATAAGAGGAGAGTAGTTGGTCGGAATCTTGTCTGGCTTTTTTTGGACCGGTCTGATATTTACATGTTAATATGTTTAGTTCCTCTTGCCATTTATTCTATGTTAAAAGGTTACCAAAAATATGTCCGTTCATGGGACCGTTATTAATTTCGATGGGGGATGGCAAGATCGGCTGTGGTGGTTGAAGCAAGCGGTGGTCATTGAGTTGGAGACGTGGATGGAGTTGGATCAAGCATTACGTACGTACAAAAAGGACATACTACTTAGTAATGGAACCGGATCCAAGTGGGACTTTAGGAACATCAGCGAGCTGGTCAAGCAGACCTAAGGGTCGCATCATTTGAGGAACGACCAATCTCCCTCCCAAAGTCAAGGGCAACGAGATGGCACAGTGCATCCGATTCTTTTTCCAACCACATCTCCATAGGAGTTCACAGGGCCGGTCCTGAGCTGTTGGATCCGAGACAAAATTTTCAAAATGAATTCCCATTCATTATGTAAAAATATATATATAAATAAAACAAAATTTTGTTATAGTCAAATTTTGAACCAAGGACCTCTTAAATATAACTCAAGCATTATAACCACTACATTATAATATTTTTTGTTAAAAATAGTACATGATACTAGTTCTATTGTAGATAGTTCTATGTTGGTGCCTCCTTTCGTCAGGGGGTCCTGGACCGTCGTCCGACCTGCCCTGGACCAGGGTCGCCCCTGGTAGTTCAACGGTTGACACAAGAAGAATACACTGCGTCCGACATATCCAATAATTTTTTCAAGGTCACTACCTAGCTAGCACCCTCTCAAATCGGAATCTAGAGAACGTAATATAAAAGTGTACGTTCTCATGTGAGAACACCAGCTCCATAGTCCCCGTCGCAAAGCCGAAACAAACATGGACGATATATGGAGGAAGGATAGTGGTCAAGGTATGCTTGTCTGGATTCGAAAGTTGAGGAGGAGAAACTGTTCTAGAGCCCAAGTCGAAATCCAAGAAACCTAAAAATAGAATTTGGAGCTTATTAGTTATTAAGCTAATAATCCAACTTGAAGAAAATTATTATTAATATATATAACTGTAATTTACTTCACATTAATTCTTTACTAAACCACAGTATTTTATTGCCATTCTCATCCAAACACCCCACATTCATCCATATTCTTATATATTCTTGCCTTCAGACCTTTCCTCTAACAATCTCCACTTCATTGTTTGCCACATGCTCTATTCTTATATATGCAAACCAAAATAGCTGCTCTCCTTACGATCCCTTGGGGGCGTTTGGTATGCGATATTTTTTTTTTTTTTTTTATAAAAATTAAGATAAAAATCTATTACCATATTTATTTGGACTATAAAAAATTTATTTTCAAAAATTAGAAATATCCGGATAAATAGTTAACTCATAAAAATGAAAATCTCATCCGTTAAAAATATGTGGGTATATCTTTTTTGTCCGAACAAAAAAAAAAATTTACTTAAATTTTATTCTTCTTTTTTGATCAATTTTGAACTTTATTTTTAATTTTTTCGTTTTTATCGTTTTTGTCGTTTTTTATCGTTTTTTTATCATTTTTTGTCACTTTTTAGTTGTTTTTTTGTCCTTTATGTTGTTTTTGTCGTAGTTTTTTTTGTCTTTTTTTGACTTTTTGTCGTTTGTTATCGTTTTTTGTCCTTTTTTGGTCGATTTTCGTCATTTTTATCTTTTTGTCCTCCTTGTTGTTTTTGTAGTTGTTTTTTGTCATTTACTGGACTTTTTTGTCGTCTTTTGTCATTTTGCTGCTTTTTGTAACTTACTGTCCTTTTTATCAATTTTGCAATATTATTTTTGTCATTTTTTTAGGACTTTTTTTGTCGTCTTTTGTTGTTTTTATCTTTTTTGGCACTTTTTGGTCGTTTTTGTTCGTTTTGTCCTTTTTTGGTCATTTTTTTGTCCCTTTTGTCATTTTTCTTTTTGTCGCTTTTTGGTAATTTATTATTTTTCTTATCGTTTTTTTGGTTTTTTAATTTTGTTCTTTTTGTCTTTATTTTGTTCTTTTTTTCCGTTTTTAGTAGTTTTTGGTTTTTATTGTCCTTTTTATTTTTTTTTATCGTTTTTTGTTATTTTTTGTCATTTTTTTGCTTTTTGTTGCTTTTGTCGTTTTTTTTTTTCAATTTTTTCTTTTTGTCTTTTTTGGATTTTTTTGTCGTTTTATTTGATTTTTTGTTTTTTGATTTCTTTTGTCGTTTTTTTATTTTTTGTCGTTTTTACTTCTTTTTTTTTTCTTTCTTGACATTATTTCTTTTCCGAATTTTTTTATCATTTTTTTCAGAAATATTTATATAGTCAACAAGCATGAAAATATAATTTTTCAGAGAATTTAATTAGTTGAAATTTAATTTCCTAAAATATGAAATATTCGTTATTCTGCTTATCAAACGACCCTTTAAATTCAAACCATTACCCGCTCTTATGTGATAACCTACTAACAATGACACATGAACATGACTACAGAGAAAGCGGAAGAAAACAACCAGAGGGAGGAGGAGCTGGAGTCACCCGAGTGAGACTAACCCCACTGCTCGATCGGTAGCTCTGGTGGAGGAAGAACTGGCTATATATCCGCAGTCATCAGCGTCTCCAGGAACGGTCGTAGGCGCACGTCCGACGCCGAGGCGAAGGTTAGGCTCGACAGCCTGCTCGACGAGCTGCCGTGACGGTCGTGCTCGGACCTCGTGTCTGACACTACCGATGACTCCGCTGGGGAGTCGAGCGCGAATCTGAGCGCTTCGCCCAACACTGCCGGCCGAGCCACGAGGGATGGGAATGGCGGCTAGATTAGGGTCAGGGAGAAGGGATTGGAGTGCCCCCGAGAGAGGACTCGCAACCAGCGGGGAGGAGTCTACGTTGTCGGCGTGTCGCCGGAAGGGGGGGGGGGGGGGCAGCTACTCATAACGAGAGAGGACTCGCAACTACGTTGTTGGCGTGTCAACGGATGCTTATCGGTACACACAGGACAATATCCGTATTCGAATTTTTTTGTAATATCCGAATCCGATCCAACATCCGAACGGATATCACTTTTGACACTTCGAATTCGTATCCGGGTAATATCGGATCTGATTAGCTAAAAAATTCGAATGCTATTATTCGAATATCCGAAATCCGAAATATTAAAAATTTAGTATTATCCGAATATCCGAAAATCAAATTCAATAGCTCTATTTGAACCATTTCGTCTTCTATTAAAAATACCAAAAATGCTCAATTGACTTGCTCTATATATATAATGCTTTATTTGAGTCCTTTTATCTTCTGTTGAAAATTATTTCTATTAATTAATATCTATTACATATACATTATACTATAATATATATAAAATTTCAGATATCCGAATTCGATATTCGAATCCAATATCCGAAATTTTCAATTTGAAGTCGGATCGAATATTAACGGATTCGAATACCTTAATATCCGAATTCGTATCCGAAAAAAGATAATAGCCGAAAAAAATTCGAATATCCGAATTCGATATAAAAAATTTCGACTAGTATCCGAAAGTTCGGCTACGAAATCGAATCGAAATCGAATCGGATTCGAATTTTTTACTCCCGCACAGCTGTTGGCCCGGGCGTGGGAGGGGAGTGGGGTGGGTGGATGGGTGGGTTTGGTTTTGGGAACCAATGAAATGGACTCAACCAAAAGGAAGTAGGAAGAGGCTTAAGCCTACGGGCTTTGGGTTTATAAATAAAGAAATTTTAATACCCAGTAGCAAACAATTTCTATTAATTTTAGCATTAGCAATAAGCTATGACATAATTATAGTCGCTAATAATAACAAGTAAATAAATAAGGGGTGCTAAGAGCATCTCCAACCCTATTGTCTTGCTTTATGTTGTGACTAGTGCGTGTAAGGAGACTTAATAAAGTGAAAAGATTACCTTCTCCAAAAAAAAAAAACACCTATAATTACAGACTATCCAACAAACGAAGCCATCAGATCTAAAGCAATGATCACTAAAATTGAAATAAATATCAAAAATATTAAAATGACAGTTCTCATCACAAAATCAAAACCCTAAAAAAATGCGTCAATGCTAATCAAACAGTCAGACATATTCGAGAAATATATATTTGAAAATTGTCATTAACCTATTTCTTTCCGAAAATCTAGCAAGTCCCCACTATTCTCCATATGAATCCGTCCTACATAATTAAAAAAAAAAAATCTATCCGTCCATTCTTTTAGAACCGCTAGTCCCCTTTGGCCTGAAGAAAATATATTTAAAGCAAGTTACCTAACTGCCCTTAGCAAAATTAAGGAGATGTTTGGTATACGAAATACGTCTAAATTCTATATTTTCGATATTTCAAATACCAGGTAACAAATTTTTATGAAAAATTATATTCTCATTTTTGGTCAATAATAAAACATTCCCAAAATACAATGAAAACAATTTTTTTTTTTTAAACTGCAAAAAAACAAAAATAAAGCAATCTTAGAAAATTTAAAATAAAAAATATGAAAAAACTAAACTAAAACAAAAAAATCATTCTCGAAAAAAATAAAAAATAAAATAAAACTGGAAAAAAAAAAACCTTTTAAAAAGAGAACAAAGAAAGGATGAATCTTAAAAAACTGAAAAAAAAAATCTAACAAAAAATGAAAACAAAAAAGTCATTAAAAAACAGAAAAAACCAAAAAAAACGTTTAAATGGAAACCAAAAAAAAAATCTTAAAACTGAAATAAAATAACCAAAAAAAATCTTTCAAACACTAAAACACGTCCCCCCCTCCCCCCTCATTTCTAGTCTCCTTTCCGGTACTAAGGAATCCTCAATTTATAGTCTCCTTTCTGGCTTGGCTCCTTGTCACAAAATGCTCTCTCCTTACTCGACAAATTAAGCTTAGTATTTTTTTTTTTCTTATAAGGGAAAATACTTCAAAATGTGTTAAATTAGATACTATTCTTAGAACTTTTATTTTGCTCGAATATTATCATATTATGTTATGTCCATAATAACAATACATATGCACCCAACATTATATCCCAACCATGCCTCATATTTGAGCTGATATTATTAATTCTCCAATCCAGCCACCGATCAATGAAATTAACTGGATAATTATTAAACATGCAAGTTCCTTTGTCTGACAAAACTGTAATACAAAACTGCAATGAAGAAAAATACTTTATGCAGTTTCAACCTCACTGCCACATAAAACACAAGTAATATCAGTGTATATGTTTTCAATGTAAGATAACTATAATAGAACCATCTAAATTCTATATTTTCGATATTTCAAATACCAGGTAACAAATATTTATCAAAAAATATATTCTTATTTTTGGTCAACATATAAACATTCTGAAAATAAAATGAAAACAATTTTTTTAGAAAGGATAAAAAAACTGCGAAAAAATTGGGAAAGAACAAAAATAAATCATTCTTAGAAAAATGAATATGAAAAAAAAAACTAAACTAAAACAAAAAAAAACATTCTCAAAAAAACTAAAAAGATAAAAAAATAAAAAAAATTAAAAAAGAACAAAGAAATGATGAATCTTAAAACACTGAAAATCAAAAATCTAACAAAAAATGAAAACAAAAAATCATTTGAAAAATAGAAAAACCCGCAAAAAACATTTAAAAGGAAACAAACAAAAGAAAAAAAATCTTAAAACTGAAAACAAAAAAAAAATCTAAAAAAAACTGAAACCCCCCCTCCAAAAAAGGTTAAAAATGAAAAAGAAAAAACTAAAAAAATTCTTAGAAAATATAGGCATGAGAATAGATTTTCTATCCTAAATTTTTTTCAGGATAAAAAAATTATCTAGTACCAAAACGTACTTATCGAAGGACTACTTACCATCAGTACACTATAAAGGAAAACATTTTTTTTTAGAAAGGATAAAAAACTAGAAAAAAAATTACGTAAAAACAAAAATAAATCATTCTTAGAAAAATAAAAAAAAATATGGAAAAAAAAAACTAAACTAAAACAAAAAAAATCATTCTAAAAAAAATTAAAAAGTAAAAAAATGAAAGAAAAACCTTAAAAAAGAACAAAGAAATGATGAATCTTAAAAAACTGAAAATAAAAAACCTAACAAAAAATGAAAACAAAAAAAATCATTAAAAAAGAAAAAAAAAACCCAAAAAACATTTAAATGGAAACAAAACAAAAGAAAACAAAAAAAATTAAAATCTTAAACTGAAAAAAAAACCGAAAAAATCTTTAAAAATCTGAAAACAAAAAAAATAAAAAAATGAAAAACCAAAAAAAAAGGTTAAAATGAAAAAAAAAATTCTTAGAAAATAAAGACGTGAGAATAGATTCTCCATCCTAATTTTTTTCATAAATAAAATAATTACCCAGTACCAAAGCATCCCTTTGGTTTGGTGCCTTGATAGAAACACAAAAAGAAAACACACAAAAATTCATCGAGCTAACAGAGTACTTATCGGAGGACTAGTTGCCACCAATACGCAATAAAGACTTGTGCATCTTTTATTCATTTATTGTTGGACGTGGTTCAATGGAACATGATAAGAACTAAAAAAAATAAACAAACAAAAACTAAAAAAAAACTCAAACTACAAAAAATCAACAAAGTGATAACACACAAAACATTGGATCCTTAAAATTTCTCCCAAAAAATATTCACATATAATTACAGCCTATCCAACAAACAAAGCCATCAAATCTAAAGCTATGATCATTAAAATCGAAATAAATATCAAAAATATTAAAATGACATTACTCATCACAAAATCAAGACCCTAAAAAAAACTCGATAATGTTAATCAAACAGTCAGACATATTCAAAGAATTATGAAAAATGTGTGCAACATAAATCCGTCAACAAAATAATCATCCATCAACAAAATAATCATATATCAAATAAAGTGCGCTTCATTATCAGATTAATGTTTTTGAAAGAAAACCATAACCATAAGAATTGAAATAGCAAGAGAAGGAAGAATATCGATACCCCGACCGAAGAAACGTTGGCGATGGCGATGAAGTCCTACTCCTCCTCCTCGCTACTGCTTCTTCACTCCCTCTCTCTCTAGGTTTTTGGGCTGGGTAGTAACAATTGACATAGAATAGAATAGAGAAAGTGAAAAAGAAAAATAGGTTAGAATGCCACTCCTATTTGCCCGCTCAGTTACGGACGGTTACGGGAGAAGATTTTTTTGGGCGGTTATGGGCGGATCCATTCTTGTTGGCAGCAATATTCCACATAATCTCTTTAAAAAAATTTTGTCGGTTGTGGGCAGATCCATTCTTGTTGGCAGCAATATCCCACATAATCTCTTTAAATATAAATTTAAATAATGTAGATGGATATTTGGAAGCATTTGGGCGGGAATCCCTCCCCATTGTATCTTATTTTCAGTAATAAAGGATTTCTACGTGGCATGAGGCACAAAACAATATCTTTCCTATGTGGCAAGATGATATTTACACAAGACAATGAGATAAAAAAGTGTTCTCCAATGTAAAAGTTTGAGAAGACAATAAAATAATTTTTTTCCCAACTTCCAAGACAACTTTTCCACTTCTTCTTTATAAATATTTATATTCATAATTGATGATGTGGAGGTAAAGACATTATGAAGTGTATTGTCTAGATCTAAGAGCATCTCCAACCCTATTGTGACTTTGAAAAAAAGTTGTTGCCACATAGGAATGACAAAATTTTAATCAAAAGTTCTTCTCCAATGCAATTGTCAAGTCAATTGTGAAGCTTATGTGGCAAAAATTAAAGAAGACATTGTGAAGTTGATTGTCTTGTTCTAGACAATGCACTTGACAATGTCTTCTCTTCCATGTCATCAATTATGAATAAAAAATATTAGAAAAAAGAAAGAAGATGAGTAGTTGTCTTAAAAGTTGCCTTGGAAGTTGGAAAAAATATTTTTTATTGTCTCCTCAATACTTTTGCATTGGAGAGAGTTTTTCTATCCCATTGTCTTTTGAGATATAATTTTGCCACATAAACAAGACATTGTCTTGTGGCTCATGCCACATAGGAGCCACCTAAGACTCACAACACTTAACAAGACAATAGGGTTGGAGATGCCCTAAGAGCATCTCCAACCCTATTGTGAGTTTAGAAAAAATGGTTGCCACATAGGAATGACAAACCTCCATTCCAAAAATTCTTGTCCAATGCAAATGTAGAATAAAACATGAAGTTGACATGGCAATGACATGGCAAGGAGAATGTGAAGTTGGTTGTCTAGATCTAGACAATGCACTTCACAATGACTTTGTCTCCACATCATCAATTATGAATAGAAATATTTATAAAAAAGTTGAAGAAGTGGAGGAGTTGCCTTGGAAGTGGGACAAAATACTTTTTATTGTCTCCTCAATACTTTTGCATTGGAGAGAGTTTTTCTATCTCATTGTCTTTTGAGATATAATTTTGCCACATAAACAAGACATTGTCTTGTGGCTCATGCCACATATGAGCCACCTAAGACTCACAACACTTAACAAAGCAATAGGGTTGGAGATGCTCTAAGACAACCAACTTCACATTGTCCTTGTCACGTCATTGCCATGTCAACTTCATGATTAATTTTACATTTGTATTGGAGAAGAATTTTTGAAATGAAAGCTTGACATTCCTATGTAGCAATCATTTTTTCTAAACTCACAATAGGGTTGGAGATGCTCTAAGTTTGGACTTAACAGATTCATCAAACCATTTAAATTGGTTAAGCTACCTATATTAACAATTTAGATACTGGTTAATCAATCCTTGCACGTAACTGAATTTAACTCTACGACTCTACTTATCAATAATAATTGATATTGACACACACACAACACACACACACACACACACACAACACACACACACACACACACACACACACATATATATATATATATATATATATAGAGAGAGAGAGAGAGAGAGAGAGAATAAGGGAGGTAGGGTGCCACCTCACGGGGGGGTGTCTACTTGTCACCCCCCCATGCTATCATCATGCACATGGGTGCATGATGATAGCATGTGGGGGGTGACAAGTAGACACCCTCCATAGGGTGGCACCTCACCTCCCTCATTTTCTAATTTTTGTTAACAATTATGATACTAGCTATAAATAATTTAAAAGAAAAAGAGGGGATTTACATATCCTCATCCAACCATCTACTTGCCAACCAAGAATCAGTCCGATGGGGTCATCCAGAGGAGGAGGGTCCACCCGGGGGAGAAGGAGCACCACTATCACCATCCAAACTTATCTAAGCTTTTAATCGTGACACGTACATGGATGGGACATACACGTGTCATATTTATAACCGTATGTTATCCTCTTGTCTTCGGCTAGGAGATCTTTCTTCTTGGTGTCTTCCTACTTAAATGTCCACGATGCGCAATGGCTTTCTCCAAAATGACATGTTATGTCTTGATTTATTCGCAACTCTGAAACGAGGTCTTATGCTCCTCGTGAGTCATAGCCTAGACCTTCGCACAAGTCCTTAATATCTGCATGTTGTGCCTCCGAAGGCTTATTTTCAGGGGCGGACGCAGAAATTGAAGAGGGGGGGGGGGGGGGCAACCTCAAACGTAAAGAAAGTTCAAATTTATAGAAACCTAATATATGTACATCTCTATCGAGCACAACCCTAGTTTTACAAGTAGCAATATAACAAGTTCATAGGTGCAAATTTAAAATAAACCGTCTACTTTGTTCTTCCAATTACATTTTATATTTAATTAGGTTCAAATTTAATAGAAACGTAATATATGTAAATATCTATGGACTATCGAGTATCGATCACGATACTAGTTTTACAAGTAGCAAAATATCAAGTTCAAATATTCCATTCGACTCAAAGATGGCTATATAGGAAATTGATTTACTATCAACTAATTGAAAATTGCAATATAGAAAATTGCTCACTGGCTAATAGCATTGTGCTTTGCTAATTTCTATATAGGAAGTTGAGGAGGCACTGTGCAGCTGCTTTGCTCTATGTATAATGTGCTCTGTTGAAGACTTGTCATTGAAAAGACCCGGATAGGATGTGTACTGAGTACTGTGCTCTGTTGAAGACTCTTCATTGAAGTCTTGAATAGGATGCAGTATGCAATTCTGGAGGGTGTGTGCAGTGTAACAAAATGTGCTTTGCTCTGACCCCACGGTCACTTTTATTTTTCGTTATACGTATTTTTTGTATATGTATATGGACTTCTAACATTTGTTAGGTGAATCGTATTTATACTTGTCTTGCTTAGTCTTGACTTGATTTATTTTTGATTTGATCTTGACTAGTCTTGGTTTGGTTCACCTTGGTTCTATATGACATGTTGACCTAGCTTGGTATATATACCAACTTCTTCTCTCTCTCTTTATTTCTCATTTACTCCTCTCCTTCTCCATTACTCCTCCCACCAACCAACCCAAGGCAAGTATAACTTGCTCCATGGATAACATGATAGTTTTCTATTTTTTATTGTTCTATTCTCTTCCTTGCATGATTCTAAGTATCTTTAGAACTTGAAACTTTTGGTTTTGATGGTTATATTTTTATAGATCTAAGTTATAAGATTTTTCTTGTTTTCCTAGGTTTTGATCTCTAAAAATTTGGTATTTTCGAAAACTAGTGGTTCCATGTTATAAAGAATTTGATTTCATGCAGTTTTGTCTTATATTTTGCTTGATTTTGAGTTCGAATGAGGAAGTTATGGCCATGGCAAGTTTTTGGAACTTCTATGGCTGAACTTGCTGTTTGGGGACGACGACCCCTATGCGTCCGGGAGGCCATGTGCCGTGAAGTCCTGGCAACGCATCCTTTTGACTCCGAGCGTGTCATGCGCGTAGGTTCCCTATGCGCATGTACTGAAGACGCAACGTGAGTTTTTCCATGCGAGAATTTGTGCAGAAATTTTCCATGTGCGAATTTGTGTAGGAAATTCCCATGCGCGAATTTGTGCAGGAATTTTTCATGCGCGAATTTGTGTGGGAAATTTTTATACATGGATTTGTGCAGAAAATTTTCATGCGCCGGATTTGTCCATAATTGTCCATGCGCCGAATTTACCCAGAATTATCCATGCGCGAATTTGCACTATTTTTGCATGTTTAAGCTGTTTTGTAGCTAAAATCTTGTAAAACTCAAAACATATAAATTGTAGATCTTCATCTTGGTTCGAGAATCTTTGTGTCTCATTTTAACTGGAGTTTATATGTGATTGATAGTGTCAATCACCCATGGATGTTCTTGATCTTCCTTGCATGTTTTTTCGTACTTGGCCTAAATTGTGACGACTTGATAAGCTTGAACTTGAACATGATAATATGATCCCGTCTTGATAATCTTGCTAGTGGTCCGTAGAGGCGCACTCCTCACAAGTATTCTTGATATGACAAGTAAACATGACATTGTTTGCAAAAACAAAAGTGTTCTTTATTTCACAAACTTTGTAAAAAGATTACAATAGAATTCTGGAAAAGTACAACTATAGGAATCCGATCTGAAGACGATCGCTTTATCCCTTGGACGATGTGAACTTTGAAAATGATAGCCTCTAAAGTTGAAGGCAGTAGCCTCTGAAGAATGCAGCAGCACTTGGGCAAGAACTCCTGATGATCTGGAATGATCTCTGCTCTGATCTGATTTTTCTGATCTCTCATATGAAGGACTTAAAACTCTATTTATAGAGTTCTAGAAATAACTAATTTTTAGTTATTCTGGATTGCACAGGATGGATTGCGCAGACATTGGACTGCGCAAGCAGCGAACTGCGCTGGCAGTTACTCGATCATGGGCCAACTGTATGAGACGCGTGGCATTGTTTGATTGAAATGTGCTTGGTCGTGTACAGACGGTTGCCACGTGGTGAGCAATTGATGGCATGTATGCCACGTACAAAATGTCAGTTGTCTTGATAGACTGTGCCACATGAACTGCGCTGACTTCAGACTGCGCTGGGATTGAACTGCGCTGCAGGGAATCTGGCAGACTGCGCTTCGATTGGGCTGGTAGCTTGCGCTGCCTGTACAGTTGTCCTCGAGCGCTGTGCTGCACGAGAAACGAACAGTTTCCTCGTTCTTCGGGCTGTCAGCTGTCAGAAGATCTGATTTTCTGTCAGATAATGATGACGCGGCCACGTCAGCTAGCGCGCTTGGATGGGTGCGCAGTTCAGCTTGCGCAGTTGAGTTGTTGCGCAATCTGTTTCCTGCGCAGTTCATTTGAAGGGTGCATAATTTGATTTTCATTGCTGTTTTGATGGGTGCAACTTGATTTTTAGGACCTACAAGACCCCCTTCAAAGTTTTCAAAATTTGAAAATATTCAAAGTTTCGAAATACTTTGAATTTTGAATTTAAAATCAAGTTGCGCAAGTGATGCCTTGACTGCGTGTTTGGAGGAATCAGCTTCTAATTTCTCGGCGCAATCTGAGGTGACTGTTACTTTAGAAAAACTATAAATAGTTTCCGTTCTTCTTTCTTTCGTTCTTTACTTGTTTCCAACTGTTCAAAAGAGAAAAGCTTCTGTGCCAACTCCGACCACTTCTCCTTCTTCTCCGTCGATGTCAATGGCCCCCAAACGTTCAGCCACCGAGAAGGGCAAATCCCCCGCTGAGTCTTCGACTCGGGTTGCGCCCCGAATTTCTCGTCATGAAGTCGGTCACCCTGCGCTGCAAGGTAGATGATGAACTCGATCAAAATCCCTTTTTAGGGTTCTTTGACATTGTCGAACCTTCATACCTCTCTCTTTTTAGAGATTTGATGGTATTGCGCCGTCCTGTTTAGGGTTTTGGTTGCACATGTCACGCCCCGATTCCGTAGAATCGATAGTCGTCCCCCGGGCGTGATGCCGTGCGAACCTAAGTTGCGATCGCACAAGGCATAGTCATAAGGTTATCCGAAACACAACATCAAGTTAGAGTACGCAGAGAAATTGAATGACACATTTGAAATAGAAATAGACTTTTTTATTGATGATAATAAAACTTTACATAGACTCCTTTACAATCATTGCCGCGCGGGCTACAACATGACTCGACTTACAAAATGAACGCCGATGAGATAGTCGTTCCATACATTACATCCTTTTATACAAGCAAAAACTATTACACATTTCCACCTGCGATCGAGGCGAGTCGAGCCGCCATCTTCTTTTGGACTGAGTGCGGGTCTTCTTCAAAAGGAATCCAGAACAAGCCTTTACACGGACGAGGCTTCAAAAGTGTCCACGTCGCCTTGAGATTTTAGGTGGCACGCCCTTCGTGGTTCGGGGTACCTGCGTGGAGAGCGAGGATCAGTACATTACACTTTGTACTGGTGCGTGGCAAGTTAATTTCCAAGCTCTCATTTGGTTGAATGAGTTTATATGACTTAGTTCATGAATGTTTCTAACCATCATAATGAATTTCAAGCATGCAATGACAAGTATAATGTAATTTACATCGGAATTTACCCCCGGCGGACCGCGCCGCGCCTTATGAAACTTACCATGTTCTTCCCTGTCGATTGTTATTATTTCCATACCAAGTACAATATTACGTGTGATTGGTCACTGGCATCATAAGCCATCCTGGACGTATAGCTTTGTTAATCGGGATCCTTTCAACGCAAGTAGCTAGCTCCGTTGCAAGTCCCCGCTTAACCTGTGCTGAAACCTTATGCATGACTATACCCTGTTTCCTCCTAGGCCGAAACGGTCCCGTGGCCTCGGGTTGCCGTTCGAGGAAACTATCGCCTTGTCGACAAGTTGTCCATAACCGTGTGAAGACATATTTTCCTTTTTAGTTATTAAGACATAGCCTACATTCTCTTTGAAAACTCAATCCTTTTTCCCGTGTTCATGCCCTTGCATTTATCCTTTCATTCGCAACAACAATATCGATTTTGCCTAAGAAGAGGGTCGAGAAGAGAAGGGTCAGCCACTCACCTTGAGTTTACTTCGGCAAGAGAACTTGTTGGTCGCGCTAGACGTCGCCTACGCGATTACCTGAAATCGTACAAGCAACCGATTAGAACACTGCATTATTCAAGGAGTTCGATAGAAAATGCAAGTTCGAAATGCAAGCCATGAAAACCATCAAAAATATTCACGAAAACGCATTCAGAAAACAAAGCCAAAACCAACGCAAGCGGCGTAAAAAGCAGAGCAACGGGAGGTCTCTCCCGACTCAGCCGTAGAGCCAATCCTCGAGGCGCAACCCGCTGAATATGGGACTTGGTTCTGAAGAAGACATTCCATAACGAAGAATGGATCTTAATTCAACCGTTCCCGTTCGATCGACTCGGCCGATCCCGACCTATCGGTCCCGACCGAATCGATAGCGACAATGTTCCTTTCTCGCGCACCCCGTGGACAAGTACAGGGCACGATGTAGGGACGGGGCACTACACCATAACCAACTAAGAAAAAGTTTCGTCCTCGAAACTTAAAATAGAACCTACCTCTACGAGAACAATGAAGGGAACTTCTCCTTCATTTCTGACTCAAGCTCCCACGTCGACTCCTCGACGGAATGGTTTCTCCAGAGGACGCGGACTAGAGGAATAGCACGGTTACGGAGAAGTTTATCCTTGCGCTCCAAGATTTGTACCGGCTCTTTGACATATGATAAGTCCGCCTTCAGGTCCAGCTTACCCAAATCTACCACATGCCCCGGATCGTGCACGTACTTCTGCAATTGCAAGACGTGGAAGACGTCATGTACCTCTGACAATGCAGGCGGCAAGGCAATTTGGTAAGCTACCGGGGCGACTCGCTTCAATATTTCGAACGGGCCAACAAATCTTGGGCTCAACTTTCCTTTCGCACCGAATCGGGATACTCCACGCATAGGCATCTCCTTCAGGAATACATGGTCGCCTTCCGAGAACTCGAGGGGGCGTCGGTGCGTGTCGACATAGCTTTTCTGCCGGCTTTGTGCTATCTTCAATCTTTCTCGTATCAACTTGACCTTCTGTACAGTCTGCTCCACCAGCTCCGGACCAAGTATCTGCCGTTCCCCGACTTCATCCCAGCAAATGGGCGATCTACACTTCCGGCCGTACAAAGCTTCATACGGTGCCATTTGGATGCTGGACTGATAGCTGTTGTTGTATGCAAACTCGGCCAGCGGTAGATGAACGTCCCAACTTGACTTCAAGTCGATCGCACAGAGTCGTAACATGTCTTCGAGAATTTGGTTCACCCGCTCTGTTTGGCCATCAGTCTGAGGATGATAAGCTGAGCTGAACTTCAACTTAGTCCCCAATGCTGAGTGTAGACTACTCCAGAAGTGCGCTACGAACCGTCCATTCCGATCAGAGACGATAGAAACTGGGACCCCGTGCAGCCGAACTATTTCATCAAGGTATATCTGAGCAAGGCGGTCGACGCTCCAAGTAACTTTGATGGCGATAAAGTGCGCTGACTTGGTTAGTCGATCGACGATGACCCAGACTGCGTCATTTCCCCGCGGCGTCCTTGGCAAGCCAACAACGAAGTCTATAGTGATGTGATCCCAATTCCACTCTGGAATGGCGAGGTTCTGCATCTCCCCGCCCGGTCGCTGGTGCTCGGCTTTGACTTGCTGACAGGCCATACATTTTGACACAAAGAGCGCTACGTCCCTCTTCATGCCGTGCCACCAAAAGACAATGCGGAGGTCCTTATACATCTTGGTGCTGCCAGGATGCAAGGAATAATTTGCATAGTGTGCCTCCGTCATTATCTCCTTTCTAAGTTCTACGTCGTCCGGTACGCATAGCCGTCCCTTCACGCGCAACACTCCCGACTCATCCTCTGCAAAGTCAAACGCTTTCCCTGTCGATATTAGCTTCCGCATCTTCTCCAGGTAGGGGTCGTCCTTCTGTGCAGACTTGATCCTCTCCAGTAGGCTCGGTTCCACCCGCAGTTGCGCCAGTTTCACGTCTCTGAAACGAACTCAGGAGCTCGATGCCCATTCCTTCCAAGTCACGCAGCAGTCGATCGTTGATACATAATGAAGCCAAGTACTTCTGGCTCAGCGCATCCGCTACCACATTTCCCTTGCCCGGCGTGTAGTCGATTGATAAGTCATAGTCTTTGATTAGTTCGAGCCATCGCCTCTGCCGCAAATTCAGTTTTTTCTGGATGAAGAGATACTTGAGGCTTTTGTGGTCCGTATAAATCCTGCATGCCACGCCATAGAGATAGTGACGCCACAGCTTCAACGCGAACACAATTGCCGCTAGTTCTAGGTCGTGCGTGGGGTAGTTCTTCTCGTGCGGCTTCAACTGCCGGGAAGCAAAAGATATCACCTTATCCCGCTGCATGAGCACACACCCCAAGCACTGGCCAGAAGCATCGCTGAAGATTTGAAATTCCTCCGTCCCTTCAGGAAGAGCAAGTATCGGGGCCGAAACGAGCCGTTGTTTGAGCTCCTGGAAGGAAGCTTCACAGTCGTCTGACCACTTGAATGCGACTCCTTTCTGGGTGAGGCGAGTCAACGGTGATGCGATCTTCACGAAGTCCTTCACGAAGCGTCGGTAGTATCCCGCCAAGCCTAGGAAGCTTCGAATTTCGCTAACTGATGCGGGCCGTTTCCAATCAGCAACTGCCTCGACTTTCTTCGGATCGACTGCTGTAGCACCCAGTTTTCCAGATAAGGGTAATTTTGAAATTTTGTAATTATAATTATTATTTATTGATATTTATTTCATACTATGATTTTTGGTAATTTTTAATTTTTAAACTATCTAAAATCATGACTTGTGATTTTTGTGTCTAGCTAGTGTAACCATAGAGACAGCTTGACCTAGAGCCTGGCCATGAGATTAGGGTATTTTATTTATCATTTTAGCCTAGAGGGTATTTTTGTCACTTTTTGAATTATTAGAATTTAATATATTTTATTAGGAATTTAAATGATTTATTGTGAATGGTTTGATTTAAATATTATTTTAACTAATTTTCATGTGGTCTAGATTAGCCTAACCTGGTTTGACCTAACCTAGATTAGTCCTAGTTAGTCATGGTTAGACTAAGTTAGATTGAGATTGGTCATGGTTAGTCATGGCTAGTCATGATTTGTGATCTGATTAGTTATTAGTCATATTGATTAGTTAAGACTAGTGATAGGCTACCTAGGTTTCATCTAGCCATTGAATTGTCTAGAATGATGGAGGACCCTTAGATCAACCCTAGCCCTAGATTTTAGGCAGCCACCTTGGGATTTTCCCCTATTTAATCCCTCCCATTTCCTTGCCTCCTTGTTCATTCTCTCCCTTCTCAAGAACAAGGTGAGCTCAATTTCCTTTTTCCATAACTTCTCCATTCCTCATCCTTTTTCAACCAAACTTCTTGTATTGTGACCTAACCACCACCTTCTTGCTGTCCATGGAGGTAGAGTGCAGATTTGGGGAGTCTACAGTGCTCGAGCTACAGTAGAAGAGGATTGCACTTGACAGTTTTTGAGCTCGAGACACCCATTGGTAATTCCTTCATCCTCCTTTTGAACTATTGGTTTCTCATCATGGCTGCATAGCCCTAGGTCCCCTCTAGCCTCGGGTAGGAGCTGACCCCAATTTGTGTCGGATACGTGTCCGTATCAGACACGTATCAATAGGATTACCTAGGTTTTTGACCTAATGCCTCAATAGGTTTTCCTTTGCTATTTTTCGATTGTGTTTGAATAGATAATTGAGTTTTTGTATCGCTTACACGATTCTTATGTTCTGAACATGTTTTGTGTCGTGTCGGGGTCGTACTGGACCTGCGGACACGCTCCCGCGCGCACGTGGTTGGCTGCCCTGCTACCCGTGTGTCCGTGCGGCTATTATAGGGCACGTGGACACGTGTGCTTGGACACGAAGTAAGGGGCAGTGTCTGTCATGACACCCCGGAAGTTTCGTGTCCAACGGATATGTGTCGGGTGCGGTTGGACACGCGCACTGGTTGCCCGACCTGTGACTGTCCCGTGCTCGAGTGCGTGTGATGTTTTTGGACACGTTCGTGTCATGTTTTGGACACTATTTTGGATGAACATCACGTGCACATATAGTAGGTTAAATACCAACTCTTATTTCAACATATAAATGTGTTTTTCATAATCGAAATTGAGTTTCCCATTTATCACTGATACATGTTTTGGTTCTGTTAACTTCACTGTGTTCTTTCCACTCTTAATCGTTTAAAATTAATGTTTAATTATCCTTTTAATCCTTAGACATGATTGTTAGTACCTGTTAGTTTGATTTTACTCATTAGATAGGTTTTATTTTGAGGAAAGGGAATTTCGAACTTTGATATGGCACTGTTTTGGTATCGACTGATACCTGTTTTGATTTCCTATTTTAAACTGAATTTTTATGATTAAAATTGCCATGATTAATTCATATACATGTGTGTTAGTCACTGAAATGTCGGTTACATGTTTTGGTGTGATATTAAAGGAATTGGGTTTTTCGAAATTAGTTTGGGTCTAGGTGTTAACTGCTATAGATATCAACCTGTCAAATTGATTTCCAATATTCCTTTCCTTTAAGCTGATTTTGAAAGTGTATATAGACTGAGTTATAGGATTCACATTGGGTATTTGAATTGGGTTGAAATGATTTCACATTCCTGTGCACTGGTTTACATTACTGTTATTATGTAGAAGTCTGAGACACATTGCATTGTACAAATCTGAGAACCAAATGATCTTCACCTTGATCTTTAATTCCTTGATCTGAGACTGAGCCACACACCACTGCCTTTCCTCAATGCCACTGTTCTTCTTAACTTTCCACTGATTTTTCCTGTCACACTAATCACTCTTCTACTCACACTTGCCACTCTCTTCACACATGTCACATTGCAAGGCTTGAGGGTTGGAGAACATGGTGTTTTCCTAATGATGGTTTGGTTCAATGTCATATTGATTTCCTTTTCTTTTCTCACTGAACTATGTTAAAATGTGTGATATGCTAAAAACCTGAACTAAATTCTCTTCCCACTTGATCGAATTGAATGGCTTAATTTCCTAAAACCTGATGTGATTCCTGTTTCCCTGATATATGTGCACTATTGTAGATAGATTGATTTCCAAGATTTTAACTCTCATTCACACCCTATCAATGTGTCAACTGGGTTCTCCTAAACTCTCTTGATACATGAACATAATGTGCTGCCACTGTACACTGATTTCCTATTCCCTTAAACACTCACAGCTGTCATGTACTCCTATATGAATCCTACTGGTATGTCGAATTTGGTATTGTTTGGTAGTAGTTGGGCTGGAAAAAACTGAGATTTCATAATAGTGTTGAAACTGGAATTTTGTGTGCTGTTTTTGGGATGATTTCTGAGTTCTTTGAACCATGGTTGTTCCCTATGTGATATGCAACCTGGGAAGGAACTGAGAAGGACTGAAAACTGGGAAATGATTTCCTTCCTTTAAACTAAGTATTAGATGATATATATTAGCCTTGGATTTGAGAATGGGGTTTTGGGAAGTGTTGGTTTCGAATAGCTATAGGCTGATAATTGTTTTCAATACTGTCACATGATGTCCTGACTGAGAATTGGTTTTCTTTCCTACTTCTAAATTGAAATCGAATGATGTTTAACTGCTTCCAGATTTTCCTTTAACCTGAGATTATTCCATTCCCTGTGAACTGTCAACTAAGTTGAGTTAAGTAGGAACTATTTTCTAGGATTCCTAATTCGCTGATTCATGTATTCCTCTACTGTTTTAATAGACTTCACTGTTATTGTACCACAATTTCCTACCACCTACTGCACACAGGGCCACAATGTGCACAGGTTACATATCACACACTAAGTTGATATCAATATATACACTGTTTTCCAGGTTCTAGCCTTCACTGTTTTCCAGTTATGCCATGTACACTGATTTTCCTATTGACACTGCATACAGGATATGGTTAGCTAACAGCACTGTTTTCCTATTGTCAATTTCTATTTTTCCTGCACACACAAGTTCACACCTTGTTAGTTAGCTCACTGGTTACCACTTCCTGTTTGCTCACTGCTCCTAATTTTCCTGTACACTCACAAGTTATACATGCCACTGATTTTCCTTTCATTTTACAGTGATTTAGTTCCTTTCCTTAAATAGATTAAATGTCAATATATAACCTGAGAATGGTTTTAAACCTTTTTGAATTAAATTGTAAATCTGAGCTGTCAATAACCTGTTATAAGTTTCCTTTCCTTCCTGTTTGCTAGCTACCCACAGCCCTTGTAACACACACAAGTTTATCTTATAGACACACACACACACACTTTCCCTTATCACTCACATTCACACACACATTACATGCTTGTTCTCACACACACACATTTGATTTCATATTTCCTTCACACCCTATCACTCTTCACACACACATAGTGATATACACATCTCTGCACACACACTCATGTATACACACTCACATGCCTAGGCTTGACACCATTACACAAACACATGTTCTTCTCTCCTTTTTCCCTCTGTATATAGATATGTATTTATGTGGGTACAAGGATATATAGCCTAGTGTTGAATTCTCTTTCAAGTACACCTCCATGTTCACACACACACATAGTCTTACATGCTAACTTCCTTTCTCTTATGTATAATATTGAATGTGATGGCTTGTGTTTGGCTTGTATAGCCTTGTGATTGGTGTCTGATTGCTAGATTAGACTTGGTAAGGCCTAGTGAGACTTGCTAGAATGTTTGGGCTAGGACTTGACCTAGTTTGACTAGTATGGTTGACTGAAGTTGACCAAGTGTTGACTTTAGTCTAGTTTGACCTAGACAGCATGCAGATGCATTGTACATTACATATATCACCCTCTGTATACATCTTGACTTGTGTTGCTCTAACTAGGAGTCAGGTACCTCATCTCGGACAGTACATTTACTTCAGACATTCAGATACGAGGCGAGTACATTCTCTGACCGTTTCATACTTGTCTGGATTTATATTCTTGCTCTAGATTACTGTACTTGATGCTGACACGATTGTTATCACGGATTGGTACTATATGGATCTCCTTTTGGGATGTTATCCCCTTGTATTCACTAGATACATATTGTGATGTGTATTTCACTTCCATATTGTATTTATTGAATACCCATATCCTTGTATACTCATTGTGCATATTGTACTCTCATTATCACATGAGCCCCAGGGATAGACCATTGTACACTATTGTATAACATTGTACATCCATTGTATAACATTGTACGCTATTGTATAAGATAACGTAACTGGAGTAGATCCTTGTGTATTGATTGGGGAGGGGGAGTAGAATTGGTTATGTACTCAAATCCTATTGTACAATATTGTATAACTATTGTATATGTCTATTGTACACCCACGTACAATGGAGTTACCATTGCATTTTCCTAGCCCGTTTACATAACCAGATTGTACTCTAAAATCACATGTTTCTTACAGTTCTTACATATCATATTTAGATATTTCTGTTATCAAATCTTTACTGTTTTTCATATATCTTCTTCTTTCAGCGTTTCATGTACTTTACTCTATTGCATGCTTTATATTTCCTAACTCGATATGAACTGCGTGAGATGTTTTGTGCTCGCTCCCGTCCTGACTGGACCTGTTGAAAATTTTATAGAGGATGATGAGGAACTCTGCACCCTTACTTGGAGCTTGCCTAGATGACACTCGCGACCTAGACCCCTGTGGAGGTTCAGGCAGCTGCTCAGGATGATACCTTGTATAGTTTAGATAGCTTAGACTATTTCTTTTCATGTTTAGCTGTTGTCTTGGTTTCAGAGTTGTATATTATAGAGGTGATTGAGACTTGTATTCTTTTCTGTTGTACCTCAGTTGAGGATTCTCTTATCTATTTTATCATACCATATTCTATCTCTAGTTTGTGATTGAGTTGTACCTCTGTGTTGGCCTCCTTATGGAGAGTATTCTATTATGTTAGTTATAGTTCATGACCTAGAACAGCGTTCTACTGCCGACACTGCGGCGTAGGCTGGGCGCTGTTACGTTCTCGTACCCTCACAGTGGGTGCGGGTCGTGACAACTGCGATGCCCGCGGCGGAGATGATGTGCCCGAGGAATGAGACGCTGTTAAGCCAGAACTCGTACTTGCTCATCTTCGCGTACAACTGATTCTCTCGAAGGGCTTGGAGTACCGTCCGCAGATGCTCAGCATGTTGCGCTCGATCCTTCGAGTAGACGAGGATGTCATCGATGAAGACTACTACGAACTTGTCAACGAACGGACGGAACATCCGATTCATTAGATCCATGAAGACAGCCGGGGCGTTTGTCAGATCGAACGACATTACCAAGAACTCGTAGTGGCCGTAACGAGTGCGGAAGGCAGACTTAGGCATGTCGTCTGGCTTGACTTTGAGTTGGTGGTAACCCGATCGTAGATCAATCTTCGAAAACACCGTTGCACCTTGGAGCTGGTCGAACAAGTCGTCGATGCGGGACAGGGGGTATTTGTTTCGGACGGTGGCTTTATTCAATTCCCGATAGTCCATGCAGAGTCGTATCGATCCATCCTTCTTCTTCACGAATAGCACGGGCACACCCCACGGCGAGACACTCGGACGGATAAACCCTCTGTCGAGCAATTCCTGAATTTTGCCTTCAATTCTTTCAATTCTGCAGGGGCCATTCTGTATGGGGCTTTCGAGATCGGTCGGGTGTCGGGGAATGTGTCGATGGTGAACTCTATTTCTCGATCGGGTGGCATGCCGGGTAGCTCGTCCGGGAATACGTCTGGGAATTCTGCCACAACGTCGGTCTGACCCGCGCTTGCACCATCCTGTCGCATGTCTCGAACGGAAGTTAGATAGCCTTCGCATCCGGAATGCAGCATCCGTCGAGCAGATATTGCGGAGATCACCATGCAGGTCGGCGACGCCTCACCACACGAGTAGCTGAATTCAGGCACTCCAGGTATGCGGAATGTGACCTTCTTTTTAGCGCAGTCTATGGTTGCGTTGCACGGACCGAGCCAATCCATGCCCAGTATGATGTCGAAGTCCTTCATGTCTAGAACTATCGCATCAAGACCGATCTTTTGACCGCCGATACAGATAATCCCGCCGGCGCAGGCTAAGTTTGTGAGAATTGGTGCGCCCGAAGGTGTGCTTACGCTAAGGTCGAGATCTAATGATATTACAGGAAATTTGTGCTCGGCGACGAAGTCCGCCGATATGAAAGTATACGAGGCGCCTGAATCAAATAACACACGAGCAGGTACATTATTGAAATTTAATATACCTATCACAACAGTGTCGGAAGTATACGCCTCATCTCGAGTCAGAGCAAAGACACGCCCCTGTGCATTAGGGCGTCGGTCTTGGTTGTTGGATTGAGTGTGCTGAGGAGGTCGGGGCGCCTGTCCTCGATTCTCCTGGCGGTGTTGTTGTGGTGGTGCGTTACGATTCCCTCTGCGGGGGCAATCTTGTTTATAGTGACCCTTTTGTCCGCAAAAGAAGCATCCCCCTCGGCGATAAAGCACTGGCTCGCCTCATGCCCAATGGAACCGCACTTGGCACATCGCGATGATGAGTTATGTCCCTGGTAGCCGCCATGGTTCGGACGCTTTGACGCGTGATTGTTGCCTTCCGTATAGCTAGGACGTTTGTGATTGGAGTGGCGCACAACGTCGTCAGCACTGGAAGGATATAGTTTCTCAAGACGGAGGGCGTGATTTAGAGCCTCGCCCACGGTCTTGTACTCCGGGACCCCGACATACGCACCAATAGAGTGTCGCAGACCCACTTCGAACCGTCGCATACGACACTCTTCAGTAGGCAGAAACTGGCCAGCAAACTTAGATAACTTGTTGAATTCTGCGGCGTACTGTTCCACCGTCCTGCTCCCTTGCTTTAACTGCATGAATACATTCTCCTTCGCTTGACGAACGGCTGACGGAAGGTATTGGACTTCGAAAGCTTTACGGAACGTGGCCCAAGAGATCGGCGCGGTAGTGTTGTTCGGTCGGATCGCTCGCTTGTGTACGGCCCACCAGTCGTGCGCGTTCAACCGTAGTTGAAGTTGTGCACAGGCGACTTCCTTGGATTCTTCAATGCCGAGCAGCTCGAAGTGATCTTCCAGCTCTTCCAACCAGTCGATCGTTATGGAGGGACCCTCGGTACCGCTGAAGGAAGTGTGGCACGCTTTCTTAAATTTTGACACTTCAAAGTTGTACTTTTTCGGTGCCGCTGGTTGACGCTCGGGATCCTTTGTGTCGATTTCAATGGGTTGTTGGATCGCCGGCACGGTGACAGTAGGCGTAGTCGTAGAATTCCCGTTGGCCGCCATTGTCTGGACGATCTGCTGCAGGGTATCTAGCTGCTTTTGCTGAAGTTTGGCATGTGCATCAAAGCGAGCTTCGAACTGGGCCTGTCGTTCCTCTACTTGTTGATGTCGGTTCTCGGACTGGTTTTGCTGTGCCTCCATCATGCGCAGCATCCTTTCGATGGTATCGTTAGAAGGTCCGGCCCGCGGACGATGCGAACTACTAGAGCCGCTAGAAGCGCTCTGTTCTTGCTCGGCCGTGGGTTCCGTCCCTTCTGCGATACGAAGGCAAACGCATCAGTCATAAAATATTACGGACTTATTATATGGAACAACTTATCTCATCGATGCGAGGTCAAAGGATGTAAAGCCGTGCTCTGATACCATTATGTCATGCCCCGATTTCGTAGAATCGATAGTCGTCCCCCGGGCGTGATGCCGTGCGAACCTAAGTTGCGATCGCACAAGGCATAGTCATAAGGTTATCCGAAACACAACATCAAGTTAGAGTACGCAGAGAAATTGAATGACACATTTGAAATAGAAATAGACTTTTTCATTGATGATAATAAAACTTTACATAGACTCCTTTACAATCATTGCCGTGCGGGCTACAACATGACTCGACTTACAAAATGAACGCCGATGAGATAATCGTTCCATACATTACACCCTTTTATACAAGCAAAAACCATTACACATTTCCACCTGCGATCGAGGCGAGTCGAGCCGCCATCTTCTTTTGGACTGAGTGCGGGTCTTCTTCAAAAGGAATCCAGAACAAGCCTTTACACGGACGAGGCTTCAAAAGTGTCCACGCCGCCTTGAGATTTTAGGTGTCACGCCCTTCGTGGTTCGGGGTACCTGCGTGGAGAGCGAGGATCAGTACATTACACTTTGTACTGGTGCGTGGCAAGTTAATTTCCAAGCTCTCATTTGGTTGAATGAGTTTATATGACTTAGTTCATGAATGTTTCTAACCATCCTAATGAATTTCAAGCATGCAATGACAAGCATAATATAATTTACATCGGAACTTACCCCCGGCGGACCGTGTCGCACCATATGAAACTTACCATGTTCTTCCCTGTCGATTGTTATCATTTCCATACCAAGTGCAACATTACGTGTGATTGGTCACTGGCATCACAAGCCATCCTGGACGTATAGCTTTGTTAATCGGGATCCTTTCAACGCAAGTAGCTAGCTCCGTTGCAAGTCTCCGCTTAACCTGTACTGAAACCTTATGCATGACTATACCCTGTTTTCTCCTAGGCCGAAACGGTCCCGTGGCCTTGGGTTGCCGCTCGAGGAAACTATCGCCTTGTCGACAAGTTGTCCATAACCGTGTGAAGACATATTTTCCTTTTTAGTTATTAAGACATAGCCTACATTCTCTTTGAAAACTCAATCCTTTTTCCCGTGTTCGTGCCCTTGCATTTATCCTTTCATTCGCAAGAACAATATCGATTTTGCCTAAGAAGAGGGTCGAGAAGAGAAGGGTCAGCCACTCACCTTGAGTTTACTTCGGCGAGAGAACTTGTTGGTCGCGCTAGACGTTGTCTACACGATTACCTGAAATCGCACAAGCAACCGATTAGAACACTGCATTATTCAAGGAGTTCGATAGAAAATGCGAGTTCGAAATGCAAGCCATGAAAACCATCGAAAATATTCACGAAAATGCATTCAAAAAACAAAGCCAAAACTAACGCAAGCGGCGTAAAAAGCAGAGCAACGGGAGGTCTCTCCCGACTCAGCCGCAGAGCCAATCCTTGAGGTACAACCCGCTGAATATGGGACTTGGTTTCGAAGAAGACATTCCATAACGAGGAATGGATCTTAATTCAACCGTTCCCGTTCGATCGACTCGGCCGATCCCGACCTATCGGTCCCGACCGAATCGATAGCGACGGTGTTCCTTTCTCGCGCACCCCGTGGACAAGTACGGGACATGATGTAGGGACGGGGCACTACATCACACACACAATAGTTTTCATTTGATGAAAACTATATTCTTGCGCAATCGGTTGGAAAGCACTGGCAAATGTTCAGCACAATCTATCGATTTGCGCAAGTCTGTCCAGCGCAAACTGATGCCTTGCGCAAGTGTGTTAGCGCAATCTGATGACTTGCGCAAGTGGATGTGTTGGCGCAACTGGATATTTTGCACATGTAGGCTACATTAGCGCAATCTGATGCTATGCACATAGCGCAATCTGACACTTGCGCAATTTGCTGATCTTTTGAACAGACTCTTTGATTTTGTATGTATTGAATTCTGTCTTTTTGTTTGATGCATTTAACCTCAGGGAAGACCCAAATTATGAGGTCTTTGTAGGGACTTTGGCTGAACCTGAGTTTAAAGAGGATCTTTCCCATGTAGCATTTCCTCAATATGCCTTGTTATCGTCTCGACAAGCCATCCTAACAGCATAAGACAATAAAATATTGCTGAGTCTGATGAACGGGCAGCCTCTGCAAACTGCTGACGCCATTATCCATAAGAATCCTCTGTTTCTGTTTAGTGAGGCTCTTGATAAGAGTTCTCAGCCGAGACCTCGAGTTGAACAGAGACTCTTTCAGAGAGGCGAGAAAAGGATACTTTTACCGGAAATTTCCAGGTGCCTTCCCTTATCTCGCTATGATTTTTCGAGCTATCCCAGGAGGATGAACTGGGATATAACTCCTCTCCAGCAAGCCCGAACGGGAAACATTTGTGTGAAGAAGGGGCCGAACAACAAGGACATGTTCTACAGTTCGTCTGAGCGTCACAGCTCTCTGCTCAGAGGATTGAAACCCGGCTGCATTCCACCAGAGAACTCCTCCCTGTTGCTGCCAGTTCGAACGCCGATATTCGTAAACGAGTTTGCGAAGGTTGAGGGAAGATATCCGGACCAAGACATCTGATTGACGCGTCTTGTGAATCCGGACAACAAGAGATGGAATTGTACAGCCAATTGGATATTGGCTCAATTCGAAGAGAAGCTCAAGGAGATTGAGCTGTACCATGCGGTATACTCTACCGTTTACGGCTTCTACCCCAATCCTCATTTGTTCCTCGTATTGGCGGAGATGTACAACTTCGGGACAGGAACTTTTATGACGCCCTGTGGAGATATTGGACTGGCTCTTCACGAGATGAAATATATCTCGAGCTTGCCAATGGAGAATATCCCTTATAAGGAATTTGTCCCAACCAATGACGAGTTGGACAAACTTCGTCAGGAGAATGCTGATATGGTGGCCGTCTTTGAAGAGCTGCTGTGCCACTATAAGATCTGCTCCTTGTACTATAAGAGTGGTACCTCTGGCACTTGCTACTCGATAAAATGGTTGCCCTATCTCTTTCTCAACCACATCATGGAGAAGAAGACTAAGGAACATGACAAGTGCAACCCTACCTTCTTTAAACCACTCAGCAGTAGCGAAGTGATAGGATTGATGGAGGAGAACAAGGAGATGGATATCAAGATCGATGATGATCTTCAATATCCTCCTTTCAAGACAGGAGATATTATTGAAAGTTTCATGAGAATGGGCTATAGGCCTATGTCAAAGGAAGTCCAGCTGGCGGGTTTCCTCACCTACTGGCTTCGACGATTCGTCGTCCCTGGAGCCAGCGCCGTCGATCGCTTCCATCGAAGCGTACTTTTTGCTGCCGTCCGCTTAGTCTTCGGCTATCTGATGGATCTTTTGTCGGCGATGACATATAGAGTAAATGCTGGCCTTCGCCTTTTTGTTGATTCGATGCTCAAAGGAAAAGGCGAGAAAGGGAGCTTTCCTCGGCTGGAGCTACCCTACACATATTTGTTCGGATGGTTGCTTTTGCACTATCCTTCATTGATGAACCCCGACATGGGAGCGGTAAGCGGCAGCTTCTTACGGAGATTCTCCAAAAGTAAATGGATATACACCAGTTTAAGAGATTGCAGACGTGCTCTGAATCTCGAAAAAGGATGGAACTTCTTTTGTGTTCCTCCTCCAGCCGGCTACGAGCACATGTCTACAAATCTGGTCGATTCTGGGAGGCAGCCTTTGGGTCGTGCAGCTTTTGATTGGTTGAGGACGATCCGACCGTCACACCTAGTCTACAGATTTGAAGATAAATGTTATTTGGAGCCCTATCTTCCCAGCCGTTTTGCGCGCCAATTCGGCTATGACCAGTTTCATGTAGGCAATGCCATCACGTGCCTACAAGGAAAAGGTTATTTAATCGATGGAGCCCGGGCCTGGGCCTACTATAATGCTCGAGACACAAGAACAACATTCTCGATGCCAACGAAGAGTGATCATGGTCCTCGGATGCTGTACACATATTCAATCTTCTATACATCGACGAATAGCTTTGCCGAGAACTTCAGTCTCGCCGACAGCTTTGCGACAACGGCCCAATTAAAGAAGGAAGCATCTGTTGTGTTGGCTCCTGTCAATGATGAAGAGCGTAAGCCGGCCGATGCACCGTTGGAAGCTTCGAGGGAAGCCAACTTCCCCGAAGAAGTCAACGAGCCACTGCGTGTCTCATTAAAGGTTGTCAGATCTCCAGCCAAGGAGAGGAAGAGGAGGATAGAGGAACCTTCTTCTCCAGTTGCTAAGAAAAAGCTTATCTTGGAACCTTCGAGAAAGGTCACCACTCGGTCGCAATCTCGGCAGCTGGCTGAGTTGACTCAGAGAGAAGAAGCGACCACCCCAACTTCTATTCAAAGACAAGAAAATGTCATAGATGTAGAGAGTCCGAAGAGACCTCTACACGAAAAGAAAATGGTCTTCAGAAGAAAGAAGGTAGTCACTCCTCCGAGACAAATCCTGTCATCGGTCGTGGCTAGTGCTATCGCCGGAGTTACAATGTCGTCTCCTACACCTACCCCTGAACCTAGACAAGAAACTTTCAGTCCAGAGAGGAGGAATGAGGTTGTAGAGACCATGGAGGAAGCCGTGGAGAAAGAGGATGAAGTATTACGATCTCCTTCACTTGCAGTGGAAACTACCCAGCTTCCAGCTACACCGAGAACACTCCGTGATGAAGAAGATCGATTAATGATCGATGCTTTAAATGATTGCGACTTCGGCCTCCAGGATGACATAGATCCGGTCATCGTAACTGATAGTGGAGCACAAGAGGAGAGCACAAGTGATGAAGTTTCATCAGCAGAGGCTGTTGATGATACTCTAAATCCAGAGGAGGACGCTGATGTCCATGTATTCCCAGAAGCTGTTGATGACACATTGAATCCAGAAGAGGATGTTGATGTGCATGTATCTTCAGAAAAGAATGTGGGTAAAGAAGTAGCACCTGAGAAAATTACTACTGCTGATCCCAAAGGTATTGAATGATATTATCAATCTTCTTTTCATAGATTAAATGGCTGACATCTAAATTTTTATCGATGCAAAAGTTGAATCTTCTCCAATTCCTCCAACATGCACTGATATAGTGCCAATAAAGGAGATAGCCAGCGGTAGCAGACATTTTTTGGACGGCTCCGAAGCAGGTAGTAGCCAGGCAGTAATGTCTGAAGCTACTTCTGCGAGGTTGCAACTCGTGTCAGTAGAGGACAGACTTGTCACTGGTCCTGGCCATGGTAAGATTGCTCTTACTTTTGACCCTTCTCGATAGTTGCTAATGACAGCCAACTGATGGTATTTGTTTGATTTCGTAGAGGAACATCTGGGAGGGGCGACTAGCTCTACCATGGCTCCTTTGTCCAGAGAGACCTCCACCCACGTGCAAGAAGCTGAACGTCCATCTGTACAGGCACCTGCTACTTCAACGTCCATGGGAGTAGCTGCTACTCCTGGTGCCATTGCCACTAACAGATTCATAATCGGTTCCTTCACCAACCTTTTCTTCAATTCACTAGGACCCTTAGTAGAGAGGGTAATGGATAAAGAAGAGGTTGGTTTCATAACTGTTAGGGGTCCAACCTCTTACCTGATAGCTGCCATCCGGAGTCAAGGTGATAAAGCGCAAGCTGCTTACCTTGAACACATCCTGGATGAGTTAGAGGAATCGGTTAAGATCTACAAAGATCTGAATCGGGGGGAAGTGGAGTCCTTGGTACAGGCCGAGTTTGAGAGGATGTCTCAAGAGGCTGCAGTTACGAAAGTTGACTTCCAGATTATCTTGGACACTTTCTCTGCCAAGTCTTCAGAATATACTCTCAAATAGAGATAATAGCATCTACTGCCGAGGAGAAGGAGAAGAAAGTTGCTGAACTAAAAGCAGAATCTGCCCGTCTTCAAGAAGAGTTGAGACTTGTTCAGCTTGCTCTGGAAAATGAGGCCACACAACATCAAGCTACAGTTCAGCAACTGGACGCCCTGACCCAGGAAAGAAATGAGTATGTCACAACTCATCAAGCTGAAATCTCTCGCAGACTAGTAACCTTGTCGACTTTCGACGATAAGTCTGGAATGGAGGAAGCTAGGAGACGAGTGATGGATTCTCGTGAGGAGCGACTGCAAACTTTAAAACAGCAGATGACTAGCTTGATGACCCCGCCAGCGGAATAGAAAGACTTTTTGTATCTTCTATTTTGTAACATGTAATGCCTTTTGATTTTGATCAATAAAAAGACATTTTCTTTGTGGCTTTATTATTTATTGCATATCTTATTCAGATGTAAATAATAGCGATATAAAATATATTCAGAGGTGCAAGACATGATATATTTCTTGATTTTAGAAAATAATTATATTCATTACATCTGCTCAGCGGTAATGTGGACATGGCAGAATATAATTTATTGAATATCATTATTTCAGTAGACAACTTAATCAGAAATAACAAGTTGCTGATGTGAACGAAATGGATAGCTCGTCAAAATGTGTGAACGAAATGAATCGTCAGGATGAACGGATGGACCGTCAAATGAATGGAATGAACGGATGAACAGTCAGATAGATGAAATGAACGGGCGAACCGTCAAGCAAATGTAATGAACGGGCGAACCGTCGGATGAATGTAATGAACGGGCGAACCGTCAGATGAATGTGATGAACGGGCGAACCGTCAGATGAATATGATGAACGGGCGAACCGTCGAATGAATGTAATGAACGGGCGAATCATCGGATAAATATGATGAACGGGCGAACCGTCAGATGAATGTAATGAACGGGCGAACCGTCGGATGGATGAAATGAACGGGCGAACCGTCAGATGAATGTGATAAACGGGCGAACCGTCAGATAAATGTGATGAACGGGCGAACCGTCAGATAAATGTGATAAACGGGCGAACCGTCGAATGAATGTAATGAACGGGCGAACCGTCGGATGAATGTGTCGCTTCATTGTCTTACGAATCTCTGTCTATAAATAGAACAGAAAATCAGATGGAATGATCACATTCACTTTTCAACATAAAGATGTCGTTTGGAGATGCATCCATGAAGGTTGAGATCGCCCCGAAGGTTGAAGCGGTTACTGAAGAACGTCCAGTCGAGCCGGCCCAGCCAAAGCAGATAGAAGCAAGCGAAGGTTCATCTGCACCCAAGCCGCCAAGGGACATCTTGGACTTCCTTCTTGAACCAGGGACGACAGAGGAAGAAGAGACCATGAGGATGGCTGCGTGCAAGTTCCTGGTGGGTTCGAGCAAGGATGTTCTCAACTCTTTTGCCGATTATGTTTTTGAGAAAGACGGTAGTGGTCCTCGTCCTGTCTTCAAGAAGGACGATGATGACTCCCATCCTTGATATTATGTAACAACGTTTATGATAAAATAAAAATCAAACTTTATTTATGAACTGTCTGATCATATTTACATAAAATCCTTGTTACATTCATACATAGTATTTCTTAAGAAATTTGTCATTGATGGACATCATAGCAACTCGACTGTCCAGCTCTGAGAGTTGATAGGCTCCATTTGAAAAGACTTTACTCACAATGTAAGGCCCTTCCCACTTTGTATCGAATTTTTCCTTGCTCACATGAGTCATAGTCATAGGACGTCTAACGGTTAGAACGAGCTCCCCTTTCTGAAAGGCTCTGACTTTAACTTTGCGGTTGAAAGTCTTCGAGATGCGGGCTTGGTATAACTCAATATACTGTTGAGCCAATAGCCGTTTCTCGTCGAGCGCTTCTAATTCTTGGAGTCGAAGAAGGTCGTTGTTCTCTGTAGTGAGCTCATTAGCGATGACAATCCTTAAGGATGGGATTTGAAGTTCCAGGGGTAGAACTGCTTCACAGCCGTATACCAAAGAGAAGGGTATACAGTCTGTAGGGTTGCGTACCATAGTACGGTAGGCCTATAGACATTCTCCAAGCTTTTCACTCCAGTTTCGTTTGTTAGTAGACACAAACTTCTTAAGGAGCTTGATGATAGTCTTGTTGAAAGCTTCATCCAAGCCATTAGCAGCAGGATTGTAAGCTGTCGAAGCGACATTGTCAATCCGATTTGTAAACATTTGACTGATAAACTGAGGTCCGTTGTCATGAATGATCCTTCGAGGTACACCAAATCTATAGATGACATGATGTTTGACGAAGTTGATGACACTGCTGGTCTTGACTTCAGCCAAGGGTATAGCTTCAGCCCATTTGAAGAAGTAGCCGGTTATTGCCAGTATGAACCGATGTCCTCTAGAAGAAGGAGGATTGATGGGACCGATAATATCCATGTCCCAAGCTTCGAAAGGCCAGAAAGCAGCAGTCGGATGAAGGAATTCTGATGGTTGATGAATAAAATCTGCGTGGATTTGACAAGCTCGACATTTCCTTGCATATTCAATCGCATCAGATACCATAGAGTGTCAAGCCCCGCTCCCGTAGGAGCGATCGTCCTCGCTAAGGCGTGATGCCGCACGGGCCTAGGTTGCGCCCGTGCAAGGCCAAGTCCAGAAACGGCCGATTTGAGCTAGGCCACAGAGTCGTACAGAGTGTCCCCATTTGCAGCAGAAATGTAAATGAACACAAGTAGAAGCGAATTCAAACTCTTTATTGATATTCAAGAAGTTTACAAGCGGCGCTAGGCCGAGTATTACAAGTCTCTCAAGATCTCTCTCTCTGAAACATAAAAGGCATACCAAGTGGCTTACAAGATGGAATGATTCACGACGATGTTCCGATATATTATGTCCTGTATAGGGTGCTTCAGCTTCTTACAACGTCCCAAGGCCCCGGAGTTGGCTCCACGCCTTAACACGTTCGATGGAAGCTCCGCACCCGCCGGCGTCTCCTGCATCTTGCAAGCAGACTGTGGGGTTATCAGTACATTGTTATGCATTGGTGGGGAGACTAGCTCGCCCACAATGCTATCATTACCAAATACGTTCCATTTACTTTTGTGCACCGTCTATCATTTATTGTCTTTCTAATCTTGCCTTAGGATCAGTTTCATGGCATATTTCATAACCTACCCCGTGTTGCCAAATTCAAGTATCGTATGGAAATACATGCACGACTTACCCATACTTACCATCCGGCCTTCCCTATCCAAAGTAAACCAAGTTAGTCAACAATTCAATATGAACTTTTTGATGTCAAGTACGTGTCCCTGCCTCGGATTCTAGCACGTCGTAGGCACGTTATCTAACTCACTTGCATGAATTTCTCATTATTATTTGGTGTGTTACATTTCAAACATATTCATAAGGCACTTCATTCAATTAACTTTAGACTACTTTGATTTCAATGCAAGGACTTGCACGTGGATTGCCACCAGCAAAGCCCACTTAATTTATATACATCGGTCGCTGGCATCACAAGCTAATTTGGATATGTCTTCCCCTTGGTAATTTCCTCACCTATCATGGCGTGCGGCTTGGTACACCCTGATAGTCTTTTGAAATACCCGGCCTTACGTCCCCTGGTGGCCAAGCCCGCACTCAGGCAGCCCGTAAGCCATACTTTTGATTTCCGTCCGGACCGGCACGTCCTTCACACTTTGACTGTGCCGCTGAAAATCCCTTATATCACCCACCTCCTGTATACTAATGGATTGTCCATGACCATTTCGTTTTCTTTTTGTTTGTCATTTAACTTAACGGCTGTCTCCGAGCCGTAGGCTAATCCTTAGCCATAATGCGTTATCGACCCGGTTGGCGTCCGTGCAGCGCGGGTAGCGAGCCCCGTTGCACGTGCCCGTCATACCTGTCGCTAACCATTTTTTTCTTTCTTATCTTTTATTCATTCTTTCTTTTCTTTCTTTTCACTTGTCCGTTCGTTCATTGATTCATTCACGTATTCATTCTTTCATTCGTTGGTTCATTCATTCACTTATCTATTCATTCTTTCATTCACACATTATGCAACTCCCCGTGCGGGAGTCGCCTTGGCGACCCATCGGTCCCATAATCTTTCAATGTTGCTATACTCTACTCGGAACGACTATGTTGATAGTCTTCCCGTTTCATTGTTGTAATCTATTCATTGTTTCATTGTTGAACGCATAAGGAACATAAATGTAAGCTTGTGCCTTAGCACGAGCGTGGAGCGCAGTGCGAGAGTTCACATTTTCCAAGTCCCTTTCCATATTCTATACAAGCATACAAGATGGGATTATTCCCTTAGCTAGGTGCGTTGAGTCATTTATTAGCATGCACGGTGTTATTGTCTAGCGATTCTTGTGATAGTGTCCGTATTGTTATGTGTCTAGGCTAAACAAAGACGGGTTCATCGGAGCCACCCACCTTAGCGATGTTCGCATCGGCCGAGCGATACTCCGAGTGCGCGATTGAAAGTCTAAGTCTGGATTTATCTTGACGGGCCACTGTAAGCCTTGCATCGATTCTTCATCAAGTCGATGCCAACTCTTCGGGTCGACGGCTCGTTCGAGTCGTTGCACTTGCCGTTTGAATCGGCATTCCACTATGGCGGAATGGGTCGTTACATAGAGGGCCAGTAGTAACCCATGCATCGGATACGGTCTTGTAGCTTAGGACCGGGTTGATGTGCTCCGCAGATACCGTCGTGAGCTTCACGCAATACTTGCTTTGCTTCATCACCAGCAAGACAGCGCAAGAGTAGGCCATCATAAGTCTGCCGGTAAAGAGTTTTGGTAGTCTGATTGTAGTAGAATCACAGAGACCACCGACGAATACTCGTAGCCTCCTTGGGATCTTCAGGGAGTATATCATGGACCACGAAGTCGATAAAGGGAACTCTCCAATCTTCACTGATAGTATTTGCTTCAGTAAGATTACTGAACTCAATATTACGATTGTTTTCGATGCAGAACAATTCCCGATTAGAGACAACCACCACCTGTTGTCTTTTGATAGGGATGGCTAAGACTGCTGCAATATTGGCTAAGGCATCTGCCTCAGTATTGCAAGCTCGACGGACATATTCGATGAAGAGGGCTTTGAATGATGTAGCCATGTTGATTGCTGCTTCATGATAAGGCACTAGATCATGATGGCGAACTTCATAGGTTTCTCTAACCTGGTTAACAACCAGCTTGGAGTCACCATAAACTTCAAGATATTCGACGTCTAGTTGTTTAGTTAACTGAAGACCAATGAGTAGAGCATTGTATTCTGCTACGTTGTTGGAGCAAGGTTCATCTAAGGAATAGGCTCTTTGAATGGTTGACCCGTCTGAAGAAACAAGAACAACTCCAACTCCTGCGACAATGGCACCATTAGGTCCAATCCTGGATGCACCGTCAAAGAATAGACGCCAAGTAGGAAATTCTTCGGAGATCATATTTGATTCCAATGTCTCGTCTGAAATTTTATCACAAAGTTTGGATGTCTCTGGAACAGGATGAGCTGTTAAGAAATCCGCCAGTACTTGACCTTTAACAGATTTTTGTGGAACATATACCATGTCATATTGGGCTAGCAGAATGGCCCATGTAGCCAGCCGAGAATTGAGTATGCTAGGCTTCTTCATCAGTACCCGAAGAGGATTAACTCGGGATATGACATGAATAGTTTGGCCAATGATGTAATGCCTCGTCTTTTGAACAGCAAACATAAGAGCTAGGTATTCTTTTTCGACTGGACTATAACGGTGTTCGGCACCAATCATAGTACGACTGAGATAATAGATGGCCTGTTCGTGACCTTCTTTGTTCTTTTGGGCAAGTAAAGCACCCAATGAATGATCCATAGCACGGACATACATTAAGAATGGTATGCCTGAGATCGGTGGCACCAAGACTGGTGGGTTCATGAAATATTGTTTTATATCGTCAAATGCTCGTTGACATTCTTCGGTCCAGATAAAAGATACACCCTTCTTCATTAGCTGAGTAAATGGTCTGCAGCGTCCAGACAGATTCGAAATGAACCTCCTGATGTACGCAAGTCGACCTTGGAATCCTCGTAGCTCTTTTAGGTTGCGTGGAGGTCGCATCTCTTGAATGGCTTTGATCTTCTCGGGATCCACGTGTATACCTTTAGAGGTAATGACGAAGCCGAGAAATTTGCCACTAGAGACACCCAAGATTGACTTGGTGGGATTCATTTTGAGTTGATGTTGGCGTATCAGATTGAAGATAGTTCTCAAGTCTTGGATGTGATCTTCCTTTAGACGACTTTTGACAGCAATATCGTCGATATAGCATTCGACAGTCTTGCGAAGATGATCTCGAAAGATGGTATTCATAGCTCGTTGGTAAGTTGCACCAGCGTTCTTGAGACCAAATGGCATTACGGTATAGCAGTAGACTCCGCGAAGAGTGCGGAAAGAAGTATGTTTTTCATCTTCAGGATTCATCCAAATCTGATTGTATCCGGAGAATCCAACCATGAAAGATATTCGCTCGAACCCACAGGTGTTGTCAATCATGACGTCCGTGATAGGGAGAGGAAATTTATCTTTTGGACAGGCTTCATTAAGATCCCGAAAGTCGATGCAGACTCGAACTTTGTCGATTTTTTTTAGGACTGGAACAACGTTGGCTACCCAATCAGGATGTTGTTCTTCTCGGATAAAGCCACAAGCGATGAGCTTCTTGACTTCATCGTCGATTGCGTCCATCATTTCTGGATTGAAGCGCCGTTGATGCTATTTGACTGGTTTTGCATTAGGTAAGATATTCAATTTGTGAGTAGCAACTTTGAGATCTAACCCTGGCATATCTTCATAACTCCAAGCAAAGACATCAATGTATTTTTGAATAAGAAGAATTAATTCTTGCTTATCTGCCTCTGGAAGGTTCTTGCTGATGAATATTAGACGAGGTGACCCGCTTTCTCCTACGTCAATTTGAACTAATTGATCTTCGGTAGGAGGTTCACGTTTTTCAAATCGGAGTTCCCATTGGGTATCCATTCGTTAAGCCCAAGGATCTGTTTCAGAATTTTCTTCAATATCCTCGTCATAGCCTTCTGGAAGTTCAACGGAGACCATATTAGAAGATACGATCAATCGATGAACTTGACCGATGCTGGTATCAGAATCCCATGATCTGGAATCAGAAGAGTTAGAACGCTCTTCACTATCGGATTCGGAGACTGCTGGGGATAATGCCAGAGGTGAAGCATATCCGAGACCTCTTTTGGTCCTGCTATAGTACATCTCTGATTTTTCTTCCGGAACAGCCGTATGGATAGGAGTTCTTTTACCCTTACCGTAGTTGAGGCCATTCTTGAAGTCATAACCCATCTTTCGGATGATGTCTTTTGATTGTTGACTATAACGACGAAGTTGAAGATGTCCCGTATCGTTACTTTTGCTATCATCCGTATAACTAAATTTTTGTTCTGGTCCTTTACTAAAAAGTATCGGACTCTCGCCTCTCTTTTGAGAAGGGACAATAAAATATGAATCATCTGGGTGTTCGAGTAAGACTTCTGTTTGAAGAGACTGTACAACTCCCATTGTAAATGACTGAAAGCTATCTAACATATCCAAATAGCACTTAGCATGATAAATGACATCAGTATACTGGAAAGGAGATGCTTTTTCATTGATTTGTACATTTGTATTTACAACAGGACCTTTAGCCTTAGCAGGCTTGGTCAGATTGATTACAAGAGGGGGAGAAGAAGAACGTGGAGGAGGATTGGACTTGTTACGATGGAGGTCGATAACAAGCGGCTCAGAAGAGGTGAGCTCCCTTTTATCCTTGTTACGACGTAGGTCGATAACAAGTGGCTCAGAAGAGGTGAGCTCCCTTTGATCTTGACCACCATCAATTGGTTGTTTCTGGACTGAAAAGTGAATAGCCAGTGGTTTGGAGGATTGAGGACGAGAAATACGCCCTTTGACAGGTATGATGAGGGTGTCATTGGGCACTGCTTCCTGTTCTTCTTCAGTATCCAGAGACAGTACTACCTTCATGAACTCATATTTATACATGCGAGCATCGTTGCAGTATGCTTCGACACCTTTGAAAGGATAGAGATCTGCAACCTCCTTTTGAACTTCTCCCTTGTCATCAACGTATTTAAAACATTGATGGAGAGTCGAAGGAACAATGTTATGTTCATGCAGGAATGGTCTCCCCAACAGAGCATTGTAAGAACAACCATGGTTGTCAATGATGTAGAAGGTCACATTTGTGCAAAGATTGCCTATTTGGAGTTTTAGGCGAATCTTGCCCAGAGGTTCACTTCTTCCTTGGTTGAACCCCAAGATGGTGGTGATTGTGCCAGAAAGACTATGTACTGGAATCTTCAGTGCATCTAGCATTGTCTTTGGCATGATGCTGAGTGCTGACCCTGGATCTATCAGAATACGATCGACTTTCATCGAGTCGACATATCCTGTATAGTATAGAGGACGATCATGCCTATTGTCTTTCATCAGCATATCATCCTGTGTGAAGGTAATGTTTGGAATTAACTCCAACACTATGACAATGGAGGCAAGAGACAGGCTCTGCCTTCGGCTTCTTTAGAAGGGTTAGACAGGTTTCTGCCTGCATTAGAGCTTCACTCAGAGTTTCTTGAGTTTCTTTGGAGAGACGCAAGAGCTCGAAGATTGACAGCCTGGCCGGTGTATTGGCTAGTTGAGCCAAGATATCAAAGTTGTAAGGCTTTTCAAGTCCAGAAGGGGATGACTTCTTCAAAGGTTTGTCGAAGCGGACTTGTTGTTTGCCTTTGTCGGCTACCGTCGGCTTGGAATGAGTGGGTTCTACAACCGGTGAGTATGCAGAAGGGATGTCCCCAGTGGAAACAGGCTGCACTGGAGCGGGCTCAGAAGAAGAAGCAGGGTTTTCTTAATTTTCAGGAACTTCTCGTAGGTAGGCTTTTCCTGATCTGGTGCCCAGCGGGATTTCTTCTTCAACTATGGGGTCAAAAGATACCATATTGTAGATCTTTGTTTTGCCTTTGGAGCGTTCTTTCTTCTTGGAGGAAGAGGGAACTTCGAACTCTGAAGCAAGATCAGGGTGAATCCACATAATCTCACCATTTAACAACAGATAAGGGGACGAGACCTTCACTTCGTGGAGGAGGGAGATTCTCGATCTCAAGAGTGGCCTTGGGGATATGGATGACACCGTGCTGTACCATCTGTGGAGGGAAGTCACCGAACTGAACTGAGACCATGTTCGCGGTAACCGTCTTCTCGTCTTGCTGCAGAGTGACAACACCAGCGTTGACTAACACTTAAATTTTGCCTTTGAGCACATAACATGCTCGAGTGGGATGCCCAATGAACCTGTGATAGACACAATATTTGGGATGATCAGTCTTACCGGCTTCATCAGGCTTCTTCGGGTCTGGGAGTTGGAGCTTATTACTTTTGATCAAGCAATCAAAGATGCTCACGGTGTCGTTCTCGTCAAAGGAGTACTCCACTTTCACACGAGGTTCCCTTGGTGGAGGTGCAGAAGGAGTAGAAGTAGACGTAGGTGGAGCTACGTTGACCGCTAGAGATTCTTTGTTCTTCAAGTTGATATTCAAAGTCTCTTTTCCCTTGCGGTTGTTCTGGCGATTACCGCTACTCGATGTCTGGTGTTCGTCCCGGTCGGGGTTAGACATGTGTACCCATAGCTGCTTGAACTTGTCAGCACTAACTTCAGCTGCTTTAGCATTGATAATAAAGGATGGCCAGTCTTGGAACTGAGTTGACCCCGTCCACATGATGATAATAGGCAAAAGATTTGCCTTGCAGGTGTCTATAGTCACAGCAGCCGGAGTTCCAGGAGGTATTTTTAAAGCTTCTCGACAGAATCTTTCAATAAAACTCTCAGCGGTTTCGTTATGTCTTTGTTTGATTTTATTAAGGGCTGACATGGTCATGTCGTTGATCCCCTCATAAAATCGTTCCAAGAAGATCTGTTTGAAGCCCGAGAAAGAGGTAATACAGCCATCAGGCAAGCTTCTGTACCAATCGTATGCCACACCGGCTAAACAGTCGACGAATATCCTGGTAATAAGAGCGTCATTTGGCTGAAGTTGGACAGTCATTACCTCAAAGTGGTTAATGAACTGACTAGGAGAAGTGCTGCCATCAAACAGAGAGATTGTTGGAATCTTGTACTTAGGAGGAAACGGAACTTCCTTCCATTCAATAGGATAAGGTTGCTTGATTCCCAATATCTGCAAATTGTCCTTCTCTTTGAAAGCCTCGAATTGAGTGCGCAAGAGTTTGACAGCTTCATTAGCATCCTCCAATGATGAAGAAGGAGCAGGCTGAATAAGAGTGTTAGGGGAAGGAACAGCGTGATAAGCACTACCCCCAGCACCTGACTGACTGGGTGTGGGTTGAATCGGTACAGGAGGTACTTGAGGAGATTCTACCCCCAGCCCTACATTAACAGGTACCGACGATGCTATGATCTCAGGATTTGCAGCAGGTACAGTTGGTGGTACTGTATGCTGGGCCACGATGATAGAATGCATACTTGCAACCATTTCAGCCATGGTCTTCAACTTGTCTTCTAGTACAGCTATTCGTTGTTCTTGACTAGCCGAACTAGAAGCATCTGGGTCTTCAGTGACAACATAAGCTGTCACTTCTTTAGGTACAGTGGAGGACACTGTCTGTTCAGAACTTTCGCTGTATGCATCATAATCAGAGAAAGAATCATCTCCTGAGTGAAAAAGAGGAAGATGACCGGAAGGATCTTGGAGAAGATTCCTTTGACCGATTGTATCTCGGCTTCGGGATCGGGTATGTCGAAACACTCCTTCAGAAGATTCTTGGAGTAAATCTAAATACCGTTGACTGGGCCGACGAGGCTTGCCGTGCTTAGAGCACTTCTTACCTCCAGTGTCTCAAGAAGTCATGTTGACGGAAGCATACAACACTTCATCTTCATCTTCTGACATTGGTTCAGACGTGGCAAAATTCAAACGATCGAAGACAGATCGTTTTATTGTCTGACAACAACACTTGATGACAACCTTGTGATTACAATGGTGTCCAAGTGGTTGAACTGGAGGTGTTGAGATGTTGTCCCATTTTTGTTTGAGGTGTTCTCGGAGATCAGGAACAATGACGGGACGAGAAGAAGTCTGAGGGATATGTTCTTTAACAACATTCGGAACATGGTTCCGGTTCTTCAGATGTTTTGTCCCTTGAGTAGTGTACAGGAAAGTACTCACTTCATTAGCATAGGTGTCAGGATTTTTGATCCTGAAAGTTTGCCTCTGATGCTGGTTGATCTTCGGCATTGGCTGTTTGCATTTCATAGAAACTGGTCTATTGAGATAAGTCCTTAGATCAGCAAACTCACCCCCAGGGGTTTCTGTCTGAGACACCAGTAATTTTCTCTGTTTTGAGCGTGATATTCTGAGAGTTAGGAGATCTTGGAATTCTGCTACCGGAGTAGGCAGAATACCTCTTTGATCAGTACACTTTCCTTTGGCAAGGAGGGAAGAAGAACTCTTATTTGAGAGAGTTTTTGTACTGATTGGTGCCGAAGCACATTCAGATTGATCTTCTACGGTAAAAATCGAGGAAGACTGAGAAAAGACCAAAGGACTTTTTCCCTTGTTTTGTGAAGAAGGGTTAGCTAAAGAGCGTTTCCCTCTGTTGTCTTCCAAGTCGTGGAACGAGAAAGTTTGAGAAAAGACCAACGGGCCTTTTCCTTTGTTCTGAGGAGGAGGAGGAATAGTCAACAGACTACCCCCAGTGGATTGCGCTGGAGCAACAGGGTGCTTGGAAAGAGGAGCAGAGTTTTTCCCCTTGCTGTGAGAAGAAGGGAGATTAGCCAAAGGGCTGTCCCTCTTAGACTGCGCTGGCACAGTTTGCGCAGGGGTTGAAGTGGTAGTAGGCGCATTGGCTGGTTGCGCATGAGAAGCTTTGACAGATGGACTTCTGGCCACAGACACTGTAGCTTGCGCAGCAGGAGTCTTGACTTCAGGGTGCTTGAGTTGCACTCTGGTTGCTGGAGTGGTGGACTGCGCAGGAAAAGTTGCAGCCAACTGCGCCAGGGGAAGAGGAGTCTTGCACTTTGCCAGAGCAGCATAGGAAGTTGTTTGTGCACTGGCAAGAGGAGCAGTGTACTGTGCATGGGCAGTAGAGGCAGCAGACTGTGCAGCAGTTTTGGGAGCAGAGACAGCAGACTGTGCAGAGGATTGTGCAGAGGACTGTGCAGAGGACTTTGGAGTCCACACTGAACGAACCTTGCTCTTGGCAGAGGTTGCAGTGCGACGAGTAGTCCCGGAGTTGATCATCGCCTCGTAGGCCGTCTGGTTAACCTTTACAACCAGCGTCTTCTGCGTCTTTCCGATAGACGCAACGTCACATTGAGTTGTCACTTCCTCGTCGGAGGAGAAAGTCGTCCCAGCAGAGTCGCCATTTTGTTTGCAAAAACAAAAGTGTTCTTTATTTCACAAACTTTGTAAAAAGATTATAATAGAATTCTGGGAAAGTACAACTATAGGAATCCGATCTGAAGACGATCGCTTTATCCCTTGGACGATATGAACTTTGAAGATGATAGCCTCTGAAGTTGAAGGCAGTAGCCTCTGAAGAATGCAGCAGCACTTGGGCAAGAACTCCTGATTTCTCTGATGATCTGGAATGATCTCTGCTCTGATCTGATTTTTCTGATCTCTCATATGAAGGACTTAAAACTCTATTTATTGAGTTCTAGAAATAACTAATTTTTAGTTATTCTGGATTACGCAGGATGGATTGCGCAGACATTGAACTGCGCAAGTAGCGAACTGCGCTGGCAGTTACTCGATCGTGGGCCAAATGTATGAGACGCGTGACATTATTTGATTGAAATACGCTTGGTCGTGTACAGACGGTTGCCACGTGGTGAGCAATTGATGGCATGTATGCCACGTACAAAATGTCAGTTGTCTTGATGGACTGCGCCACATGAACTGTGCTGACTTCAGACTGCGCTGGGATTGAACTACGCTGCAGGAAATCTAGCAGACTGCGCTTCGATTGGGCTGGTAGCTTGCGCTGCCTGTACAGCTATCCTCGAGCGCTGTGCTGCACGAGAAACGAACAGTTTCCTCGTTCTTCAGGCTGTCAGCTGTCAGAAGATCTGATTTTATGTCAGATAATGATGACGCGACCACGTCAGCTAGCGCGCTTGGATGGGTGTGCAGTTCAGCTTGCGCAGTTGAGTTGTTGTGCAATCTGTTTCCTGCGCAGTTCATTTGAAGGGTGCATAATTTGATTTTCATTGCTTTTTTGATGGGTGCAACTTGATTTTTAGGACCTACAGACATGACATGTATAACCTTGATTGTTGTTGCGAAATCTATTCATGTCTTGCTAGTGTAATGATCTTGTCTTGACTCTATGGTTGATTTTTCTTATTGTGATTGTACAAGCTACATGTCTTGTCTTGCATCATGTCTAGTACATGGATTCTTGGTTACCACGGTCAGGAATTCAAAATGAATCTGACTAGGTTAAATATGTAGAATGATCAAGTAGTTCATATAGAGAGATTTTCTAGTTACAGACGATCCCGTTATCCCGGCTACACCTGTGGACTTGTAGCCTGCCGTCGAGTAGGGCACATTTCCAGCACACTGTCGTGTGTTGTACTTATTGTATTCTAAGTACTCAAGTACACCAAAAATCTTGATAACTCTTGTAACTTAATAACTCCCGTAACTTTCGTCTGGATAGCCTGGATAGTCTACAAGGCTTGTGACTGCGAAAATATCTCAACTACATCTTGTTAATAACTAGGCATGTGATAACCCTAGTTAGCTAATGATAGCAAGCCATAGGACTTGATTGACCATGCCTGAATGATTGTCTCATGATTAACATGGAAATTGTATTCCATCTCTCGTTCTTTCCGATGCAAGTAAGTATGTTCATTTTTACCTCTTGTCTTTTACGTTATTATAGTTATATTTCTTGTTTCAATTCTTCTATTCTTTATATGCTGGTTTTAGTTCATAAGTGGAGCCTCCCTTGTGGTACTTGCTCTTTCTGGGGTGTGACCCAGCGAGTTTTGTATGGCCAAATTTTGGAGTGATATCCGATGATCTACCTGTCTTCCAGCCAGATGGTGAACACCATGAGTAACTAAGACAACGAGTTGGTTTCTTATTTTACTTTTCCACTCTGTTGTAACTTATTCTTTTAAGGCGTTTAGCCGCCGAGCACGTGTTAGCTCGTGTGGAAACTTTTTTTTTCTGTCCGCCTAAGGGCTGTAACATGATTAGCAAATCCTAAGGTTGATCATGTATGACTTAACTCTTACTAGTCTTCGCATTTTTATGACTATCTTCATGATCATCTGAATATGTAATGTTTGTGACGTCTTACTTTTGTATGTCTGGTGATCTAACACCTTGTAACATCTATTTGCTTGCTTGAGATTAAGACACTAGGCTTGTTCTTGACCATGAGAGACTGATGGATTGTAGATAAACCCTCATGCATCTTTACAGTCTTGACCATATTGCAAAGTGTGTTGCACTCCAATATACGTAGCTGACTGTGTCCGTCTCCCGCTCTCCAGTATTCTGGTTCTGGGACGTGACATCCACTGAGTTGGCATGTGCAGAATGTGCTCTGCTCTCTAATTATTTTTTGGAAACTCAATGGGGTCAGATGACCCCACATGCCCTCTTGTGCGTCCGCCCCTGCTTATTTCTCTTATCCTTCTTGTTAGTTATGGTCTTCCTCTCCTTAGACGAGGCAAGACTCTCCTGAACATTCTCGGATATCAACATGATATCACTCTGATGCCAACTATTACGAACTTGGTGCCCGTTTGGTTTGCATAGTTGGATAACGTAACGTATTTGACTTTATATTGTAAATCTAATTTATTTATTTTTTGTTTGGCAATTCCTTTATTGATGTAATATAACGACAATTACAAGCTTTACTATAATACAACACTTTCATTTAGAACCAATTATAACTCATGTAATCCAGATTACAATACAACTTTAAACACACAGAGTTATTTTCTTTTTAATATTTCTTGTTTTTTTAAAATATTTGTAATATTTTAAATATTTTTAAAAGTTTTAAAATATTTAGTTTGTATTTTGTATTGTTATTTTCATTCTGTATTTATTTTATTTTGTACCTTTTCTTTCTTTTAAATTAAAAAAATATTTTTCTTAAAAAATTTCAATTTTTTTTTTTAAAAAATTAGTTTTAAAATGTTTAAATTTTATAAATGTTTAAAAAAAAACTTTTAGATGTTACTTTTTTAAGTTTTGAAGAAACATTTTTTTTCTTCTTATTTTTATTTTATTTTGTTTATTATTAGTTGTACTCTTTTTTAAAAAAATTCTTACATTACAAACCCAATTACAATACAAGGTAAACCAAACATTTGAAATCAATTGATATTACATTACAAGTGTTGGAAATTATTCCAAAAAATCTGCAAACAAAATAAAATAAAGTAAATGTTACCGGCCTCCGGAAAAGTCGCGCACGAAGCACTGCCTAGAATGATGCCTCACATACTTCATATATTTGTCCAACTAAATTTAGTAGACAAAATGAATAGAATATGTGAATTATAAATTTTAAAAAAAATTACCTTTCCACGTGATCGGAGCAATTTTGTACTTCTTGAATTCGGCTTAGTAATAACACTTCATAATAAATGTCATTTTGCACATTATTTTGAGATAGTTCTATAATCTCACCGACATCAATTATGTCCAAGAATTTGAAAAAAAAAATGAAACAACAAGTTTAGAATAATAAAGCGAAGAACTTTATATTACTTACCTTATACCTTAGCATGTTTGCTCATTTTCTAACATGTCTAACTTCTGACTTGAAGAAATAAAAATTACAAAGATCATGTCCGAAAAGGATAAAAATCTCTAACAATTTGGTCTTCAACAAATAAAATGTTAGTTTGCATATAAAATAAAATAAATATATAATTTGAACCGATGCACAAATTGTTCATTCTGACACACCAATATATACTTTTTAAAATAATTCAACAATATTTTTATGGTAAATATGAAAACAAGAATTATAAGATGCTATCAGTATGTCCAAGTCTGACATATATTTTAGTTACATAATAAAGTGAAAGAAAACATTTGGCAATACTATATAGCAGCATGTATCATTTTTCATAAATTAAATATTACATATAAAATAATCACATAACAATAATTTTACATTTAGATGACTTTGCAAAATTTTATTCTAAATGCCAAAATTTATAATTAATATTGAACGATGTAAAATTTTGTTATTAATGGCAGTAATACCAAGTTTTGTATCATAACTTGAACAAATTCTATGTCATTATCCATGACATCGGACTACTTAACAAGTTATTTATAATATTAAATTAAAATAATTTCTCTCGATGCATCATGAATAGAACACATGGAATTAAAAATATATGTTATGATCTTTGCACTATCCCAATGATATACAAAAGTAACAAAACACAAAACTAAAGCAACATGGATTTCTCATTGCAGGTGCCTTATTATATGTTGCACCATAAAAATTAAAGATGTTAAAGAAGGTGCAAAATAATGATTTGCTATATATGTTAGCATAATTATTAGCAATCAAAATTGTGTATATATAAGAACAATAATCGAAATAATTGTTAAACAATGGACACAATTAAATCAGGGGCGACAAAATGTATATATCTCTACGTACTTTATCCAGGTAATAGTTCTAATTTATTTGAGAACTATTAAAATATTCTATAGAACAAATTTTGGCATATGAATTTAGATTTACTAAAAATTCTTTTGTAATGCCAAATGCCTCTTTAAATGCATATTCTATTTATAGAGATGCAAAATTCTATTTATTGTAATTGTAGATAGCAAATTTGAACAAAGTAGCTTATCATAAAAAATAATTCATCGATACATGCTACATATTGTTACCAATCAAGTTGGAATTGACAATATCCTCAAGATGTTACAATTGGCTCAAGATACTACAATAAATTTAAAAATGAACTTTATTCATCCATACATGTTGTATATTATTTCTAATTGGAATACAACGACAAATTCGTTCTGTGCTAACAAGTATAAGAATGACGGTATAGAATATTTTGTGCTAACATTGTGAACAAAATAAAGAACCACTCCAGAAGATATGGAACATAATTGAAAATTCACTAGAAATTAGTTATGATTCCAACCATTGCGGACTAAAGTAGTAAAGAGCTTGAGTAATTGTCAAGACATAAATATTCTCAAAATTATTCATTCTATCCATATATCAAAAAATATGAAACATTCTATTAATCAAATTTGAAAGATACTTACTCCAAAAAGGAAAAGAAAGAAAAATAGAAGAAATAGTTTATTGTATCATTTGGATGTGTCTGTCTCTATTGGACAACTATGGTGTTGCACATTAAGTGTCCGAATTCAAAATTTTTATTACTGGATGACACATAAGAAAAATTTCACTAAGTAAAAAAACATACATGGAAATAATGAATAGTCCATTAAGTTTGCAAAACAGAATAATTACATTAATTATAACATTTTATATGTTATATTTATAAAACAGAATATAAAAATGTGTCCATATATTCGGTCACATAAACAAAGTAGTGTGTACTGTTATCTAAACAAAAATAGTAGACATTAGTCACAGTATTTTGTTGACAAAATATTTTTGTATAGTACAAAAATAACAGCAATTAGAGATTTTATTTTATAAATGAGTCAACTCTTAGATTCGGGTCTATTGCAGACTTGTTCCAAATGCTCCTAGTGGTAAAACTCCCGCTCTACCGGTATCTTCTCGTCGCACACAAAGGAAAGAGCGACCCCGAACTTAGCTTTTCTGTCCAGAGCACAAACCGAAGAACAAAGCTTTGAATTGAACAAGAGAGAATGAGAGGGAGAGAGTGGAGTGAAGATTGTGAAAAAGGATTCTCTCTTATATAGCATTAAGCATATGCTAAAGATAGTATATGCTTAAAATAGCCTATACTAAAATTAGCCAAAAGAGGCTAATTCTCCAACTTAAAAAATGACACATGTTAGAAGACTTGGCATGTTGAAGACTTGGCTTTGAGGACTTGGCTTTTGCATGTAATATGCAACAACAAGTTCCAGCCAAACATGGTAATGTAATTATAATTCAGTTACATTACAAATTCAATTTCATTACGATTACAGGTAATACAATAACACAACCTTAGTATTCTGATTACACTTTGATTTGTGCTGTGCACGAACTTCCTCTTCAAATATTCGTGCAAGTCTTTTTCAAACGCGTAGCTAGATCGCTAATGCGAGAATGAGTAAATGTGGAACAAAATATAGAGAGAGATGATAGTTGAAAACTTTCAATATGCTAGAAAAGAATACAACTTTTGTATTGTGAGGAACATATGTAATAACTATGATTATGCCAAGTGTCCACCATTTAACGGCTGAAACGTTCTAAAATCTCGATATTTACAATACAAATATAAAATTATTTACAACCGTACAAAATGTTTTGTCCTATAAAAGATAGGATTCCTCATGCAAAGAATTATATTACAAAAAAATATAAGAAAAATTCCAAGAAGCTTTTCAAAGAACATTCAAGGAATCCAAAGATTGTATGCAATTCTTAAGTAGGCTTGGTAGATTACTCAAAGTTCTCGTTGGAACAAAAAATATTGTCATTGACACACTGTTTGTTATCGGTTAGCTATATTTACTTTCCTTAGGATTTCTTCTACTTTACAAAGCTTTGTTTGGTTGCGAAGAAAGTAATTTTAGGTAAAATGTTACTAACAAAAACTGTGGAATATAACTTCAAAGTTCAAATAAATAAGGTGAAAATATATATTAATAAATTCTTATAGCAAAAGCAAAGTAAAAGGAGTTTGAGAATGTAAACAGTTGTTTAGTTTTATGATATCGTATAATATTCAAATTTTATATTTATGTCTTCGTATTGTCCAAAATTGGAATTGAATTTCGCCATGAGAGTTAGGTTGGGCTAACAGTTCAGAATTGAGACATAAAACAAATTTGTATATTATACTAGATTTGAACTAAACGTATATTTTGAATGTTATGGAGACATAAAAAATCTAACGTTGAGCCCAACTCAATCGTAGGAACCAGATGCGGCCAACTTACGGAGAGCTAAAAATCTCAAATTGGAATTGAGCTAAACGTATATTTATGTAATGTATTTTTGGGTGGCTTTATAAATATCTAAAATCGGTAGATTTTGAGTGATTTTATTATTTTATTTCATTTATATCCTCACTAAAAGTATATAATTATAGCTACTAATACCTTTTTCCTATCTAGTTTTATTCGTGTAAAAAAATATCAGAACCGTTCGTTAGTAAATTACCAAGCATAGATTGTACTGGTTTAAAAGCGGTTACTTAAAATTTACACAAAATCGAACTCCTCATAACTGGTACTCTAAAATACCTCGTAAACGCTACCCTTATAATTACCAAGCAGGCCCTAAACCCTCTATTTAACCACCAACAAAAGATAAGGCTGCTACTCTCTCTCATTTCCACCAATGGCCAAGCTCTCCACTTCACTCTACACCACCATCCTCCTCCCCCCACCTTCCCTCTCCCGCCACAATCCCCTCCCCTCCTCCTCCTCTCGCCGGAAGATTGTTATCCGCTGCGGCTCCGTCTCCACGACCACTGCAGTGCCCAGCTGGGCCAGCAGGCCCCGGCCGGTCCCGTGGGGCTGCGAGATCGAGTCCCTCTCGAGCGCGTCGGAGCTCCAGAAGTGGCTGTCGGAGTCGGGCCTCCCCGAGCAGAAGATGGGGATCGAACGGGTGGAGGTGGGGGAGAGGGGCCTCGTCGCCCTCAAGAACATCCGCAAGGGGGAGAAGCTGCTCTTCGTGCCTCCCTCGCTCGTCATATCTGCCGATTCGGTACTCTTCTCCTCTTTTCTAACCTCAAACTTCATGCTCCAGCCATTAGCATTATAAGTACTTCTTACTGATTATGTACTCTATTTTTTTTTTTTTTTTTTTTTTGAGAGAGAGAGAGGATGGGATCAAGGAGATCCCAGCCAAGTTTTATCAAAATTGAAGCAACTTATATAGAGAGTACATAGGATAATATATCATCTACATAAACATCATGTTGTAAAATATTAGGCTACTTGATACACTCAATTATTCAAAATTTTCAACTTGAAAGCTTAAACTTTAATCGGAAATTCTATTTTGCCCGGGGGGGCGGGGGGTTGACCGTGCACGTGTCTTTGTGTCAACCCCCCCCCCCCCCCCCCCCCCCCCCCCCCGGACCCACCCTGCACCACACCTGGCCCACCCCGGTTTTTCCGCAGCCCCCTCCAATGGAGGGGCGACGCGTGGCCCGCGGGCCAGGACTGCAGTCCAAACCCGCGGGCTACATAGCAATCTACAACTTTAATGCTAAATTACAACTTGATACCCTCAACTATTCCAAATGTTCAACTTGATACCCTCAACTTTGATAGACATCAACTTGATACCCTTTCTCCAAACTGTGTTAAACGAATTAGCAAATGACAAAAATACCCTTCACCCCTCCTCTTTCTCTGATGTCGGCAGTCGGAATAGGGGCTGCACATCCGCGAGCAGTCGCCACCCGCAATAACAACAAAAGCCGCCGCCGGCAGGGCGCGCGTAGGGGGGGCGGGGCGGCGGTGGTGAGGCGGTGACGGGGGCGGGGGGGGGGGGGGGGGTCGCGTGGGCGTCACCTGGGCGGGACGGGGGAGGGGTCGGCGGGATGGGAGGGGGGTGTTCTGTCACGTCCCAGCCCCAAAATTCGTAGGACTAGGATACGTGAACATGCCAGCTACGTATCAAGTGGACTCCAGTCCAGCTCGAATACGTATAAGGTGTCTACGTCAGGTAGTTATATCTATATATCACTATGATAATTTTATATCTTAATCCACTGAAGATAAATCCATCGTAAGGCCAAGTGCACTAATGTTGATCATGCATTAACACACCGATCTAACAAACAAACAATAATAGACAATGTATAATAAAGTTGATCAGACTATATTACAATCGTCTGAACAAGCTCATAGAGAATAATAAAGCTCACAAAACTAGACCATATCAGCAGAATAAAGTATTGTAAAATAAATATAATGCCTGATGATCATAATAAAGATATCAACCAATATATATATATATATATATATATATATATATATATATATATATATATGAAATTCTGAAGATTCAATCGCCAATCACCATCTAGTCTATAAAACAAACTCAGCAATAACATGGAGAGATCACCAGGTCCTCATGGGACATAGTAAGATACAAAATATACATGTTGAATGTAACAGTAAATAAACATGCAACTAAAAGAAAAAATGCAACAAAATGACGACATCTAAAAAACACTATGAAGGGAATGACATTTAAGAGGGTGGCATGCCATGAGAATAAGGTATCAGTTGTGGCTACAGATAAATCGGATAATAGTAACCGCAGTCCGGTGAGGGAATGACATTTAAGAGGGTGGCATGCCATGAGAATAAGGTATCAGTTGTGGCTACAGATAAATCGGATAATAGTAACCGCAGTCCGGTGAGGCACTAACGGTCATATCACTTGTCTCTGTCGTAGTCTGGTAAGGCACTAACGATCGAGGGGTCATATGAATAAATCTCTATTGTAGTCCGATAAGGCAGTAATGAGTAAAGATGTGATCACAATAGACAACACCTAATAACGGTATCCTCGCCTAGGAAACTAAGGATTAAGTCAAGTAATACAGGAAAACAGGTTCAAGTCAAGTCCAAGTCAAATCAAGTAATACTCAGGTCAAGTCAAATCCAAGTAACATAAATAAAGGATCATGACATCTCATGTCACGTTCCGATTCCAAAGAATCGATAGTCGTCCACCGGACGTGATGTCGTACGAGCCTAGATTGCGCTCGCACAAACACAACAACAAAGAGAGTACGCAGAGTAAATTGAACACATTGTATAGAAGAAACTTTTGCTTTATTGATAATGAACATCATATTACAGACTCGATATAAAGGTGTCGCGCGGGCTTATAAAATGACTCCCTTACAAAATGAACGTCGATGAGATAGTTGTTCCATATATCACACCCCTTTATACAACCAAAATATGCATACACCTTAAATATGGGAGAGTTGAGACATCTCTGCTTGGACATTTGCAGGGTCTTCAAAGAAATTTGATCAAGTATTCGCACGCACGGGCGAAGCTTTAAAACACACGAGCGCTGCCTTCAGTTAGGTGGTACGCTCCTCCTGATTTATAGTATCTGCGGAAAGTGAGGATCAATATGTTCACGGTACTGGTGCGTGGCAATTTAATTTTCGTACTCTTATTTGGTTCAAATTTTTTAATGAAACATGCAACATGTTTTAGTGATCTTTCTAGCCATCCTAGTTAGTTTCACGCAAGCATTTTGACGAAACATAAATAAATTTTTTTACGCTAGAACTTGTCCACGGCAGAGCGTGCCGTACAACATAGAGCTTACCATATTCTTTTCTGTCATATTGCATAACATAAGTTAAACTAATGCATATTTTTGGAGGTCACTGGCATGACAAGCCATCCTAGACTTATAGCTTGGTTTAGACGGTGGCACGTTCAGCACGGGTAGCAAGCCCCGTTGAAAGGCACCGAATATCCGCGGTACAATCCAGCCACGTTCAGCACGGGTAGCGAGTCCCGTTGAAAGGCACCGAATATCCGCGGTACAATCCAGCATAGCTATCGTATTTCTTCTTAAGCCGAAACGGTCCCGTGGTCCGGGATACCATTCGAAGAAACATTTGCCCTTGTGCACAAGTTGTCCATGATCGTGCTAGTATAAATATTTTACTTAAGCATGGTCTACGCATTCATAAGAAACTTAACCGATTTCAATGTGTCCCGCCTTATTGTTGCAACATTTATTCGTAGCATCAGTCTTTGTTTAATACAGTTCTATGACATATATGTAAAATATAAGCATGTAGCAGTTCTATAGCATGTGCACGTAAGAATTCGTGCAAAAGTTCATTTAACATAAGCATTTGTGTCGTGGCAGCTACAACTAGTATATTGATTCATAATGATGCTATCGATTGATTGAAGATAAGAGGGTCAAAGGGAGAAGGGTCAGTCACTCACCTAGATATACTTGCGGTGAGAGAAAAGAAGACGATTGCGCTAGACGGCGCCTATACGATCACATGAAATCGCACAAGCAACAAGTTAGCACTCTACCTTTCTATTTCGAGTTCGATATGAAATACAAAGTTCGAAGAACGCAACAATGAAATACATCGAAAACATTCAAGAAAACGCATTCAGAAAATCAAAATCAAAGCCAAACAAGCAAGTGCGACATGAAAAAACAGAGCAACGGGAGGTCTCGTCCGACTCAGCAGCAGAGTCCATCCTCGAGGCGTAGCCCGCTGAATATGAGACTTGATTTCGAAGAAATCATTCTATAACGAGGAAATGATCTTGATTCAATCAGTCCCGACCAATCGATTGCGACAGTGTTTTATAACCGCGTTTCCCACGTCGCAACGGAAAACGGGGCACGGAGTTGGGACGGGACACTACATCTTAACAAATTAAGAAAAAAAATCCGTCCTCGAAACTTAAGAATATAACTTACCTCTAAGGAAACAATGAAGAAAATTTTTCTCTCATGTCTGACTCGAGTTTCCATGTCGACTTCTCGACCGAATGGTTTCTCCAGAGTACACGGACGAGAGGTATCGTTTGATTTCGGAGCAAAGGGTATCGAGTTGAAAATATTCAATATTTGAATATATTCAATAGTTGATTTGTATGATATTAAAGTTTAGGGTATCGAGTTGAAAAACTTCAATAGTTGAAGGTATTAAGTTGAAATTAAACTAAAATATTATTCATAGTACCAAGGGCAGAATCAGAAATTCGAACTGGGGTAGGTTGGAGTGGACTAGGGTGGGCTAGGGATGGGTTGACTGATGTAGAAAACAAAAAAAACATATGAAAAAGAAAATAATTTTTTTGGGGGTGGGCTGGAGCCCACTCAGCCCCTACATGAGGTAATCATGCAATGTAGAGGTGATATTAAGATATTGCAGCGTTCAAAGTCATCTTGAGGTAGGCCCCCCGGGTTGTCAAGCATCATTCATCCGTTTGTCTCTTGTGATGCAACAACAGCTCTGTTCAAAAGACGAAAATGAGATGTAAAATTTTGAATTAGCTCATTCTCCTACGAAGATATATTTTTAAAAGTTCTTTGTTTCTCCCATCCTAAATGCACCACAAGAGTGTCAAAACTACACAATCCCAAAGAGTTCTATGATTTTTTTTTTCTCAATAAAGTTATTCCTCCAGGTACCCCAACAGTCTTCGATAGTCTCGGGATATTGAAACGATTAATGGTTTGTCCTCAAAGAATTTTGGCAATCGGACAAGCAAAGAATATATGAGAGCAACATTCCTCGTCAGCGCAAATAGTATACACAAATTGCATAGAAGAAACCCCTCATCTTTGCAATTGGCCTAGTGTCAAAATTCTTCCCTTTGAAACAGGGCACCCAAGACATAACCCTTGATTTTAAGAGGAGAGGTCTTCCATATGATATTGGCGTAACTCCAAGTAATACTTGTAGAATCGAGATGAGAGTATATACAAATCCATTTCCTAATATCCCCATACAAAGGACTAAAGGATTTAAGGATAGAGAAAAAGTTAAAGAATTCAGAAGAAAGGTCGTCACTAATAACTTGTCTAAAAGAAGGATGCCAATGTCATGAATGAGACTCCCAAAAACCATTCGTCTTTCCAAAACCATTTTTCTAAAGAAGGCATTTTGATCTGTAGGAAAACTTGAACAAATTGGGAAAAGAATATTCAAAATATTAAGAACCCAACCATTTGTCTTTCCAAAATCGGATAGTAGAGCCACCGCCGCACTTGAGAGTGATTCCCTCCCTGAATTTGTCCACACCCTTTATTAACACCCTTCTAGAAGAAAAGAAAAAAAGACCAGAAGAGAATGAGACTGATAAATCTCTAAAAGGCTTGTTGCCGTGTTCTAGTAGTAATTAGCTAATTTAGCTTTAACCTGTTTAGCCCGTGGCTCGTCACAACTTGTGACCATTTTCCATCTCAAATTTCCCAAAATAGCATGATTGAATTGCCTAAAATTAGCAATCAGAAAATTGCATGTAGAGTATTATACTTTGGTTATATGTTTACCTCATGGTTCATTCGTTAGTGCCTTTGCTTATAATCAAGTCCGTGAGGTCCATGAGGAGATGGCATTAGCACAAATAGTGTGGTCGAAAGGTGTGGCACACAAGATGCAGCTGTGCCTATACAAGCTGGGTTTGGGCAGACTGCTTACACTGGATAGATTGGCTCGATTTGGTGTCCAAATTGGGGAGCAACCTTGTGTATTATGCAGCGGGAGGCTGAGACGATGCCACATTTGTTCTTTGGGTGTTCGATGTCCAAGTTTATTTGGACTAGACATGCAGAGATCTTACAGTTGCAGGGGAGAGGGAGGTTGGGAATAGAGGAGGTTTTGCAAGAAATCTGGGCAAGTAGTAGCAGGGGAGCTACCTGGTTTAGAGAAGCTTGCACCAGACTAGCAGCAGCTGTGTGGCACATCTAGAAGGAACGGAACAATCGTATTTTTGAATCTATTTGTACGGTTTCTATTTGGGTTCTGCATAACATGGACACTGATGTTAAGGGAATGGGATTGGGGGAAATGCCCCTGTTCTGGGTTGATTGTAAACTGATTGTAACATCAGTATATACAAGGATTTTTTGTTAGCTCCTGAAGTAATAACATAAGGATATACAGGTTGTGGGTTCAAATCTTCCCATAGACTTTTTTTTAGCATTTTTAACACAAATGCTAAAAAATAAAATATTTTTAGCATTTTTAGCACACGTGCTAAAAAGATAAAATATGTGTAGAAAAAAAAATTCAAACCCACAACCTCCATATCCTTATGCTATTATTTCACAAGTTAACCAGAAATTTCCATGTATCCTAATGTTACAAAAACATATATATGTATATATATAACACTACTCGTACTTATGTTAAAAAAAGGCCCATCCAAAGGGCACTTTTAGCACAAAAAAGGCACATCCGAAGGGCGTTTTCGTTGATCCAATTTTTTTATAACATGTCAATTATTGTTGATATATTTAGAATGAGAATATGTTATATTTAGTATGAGAATATCCTGAGGACATATTTGGGATGCTAGAATATGCCATGGGATATTCCATTGGATATTCTATCATGTAAAGGCTATATAAAGCCTATGAGATTATCAATGAAATTCATCAATCAATCTCAACATGGTATCAGAGCCACCTTTTCACAAACTCTAACCCTAGCTGCCACCAAAACTCTAACCTAACCTTTCCCCCCTCTTCCTCCCTCTCTCCCTCCCCGCTGCCGCTGCAGCTGCTGCTGTCGCTGCTGCTGCTGTTGCGGCTACTGCTGCGCCGTCGCAGCTACTGCTGCCACTGCTGCTGCTGTTGCGGCTACTGCTGCCGTCGCTGCCCCTGTGCGCGCCATCCCCCCTCTTCCCGCACGTAGGAGAGGACGACGAGGACGAAGGAGACGCCGATGCCTAGATCTGATGAAATCAGGCATGTTCGGATCTAGGAGAGGACGACGAGAACGAGCGTGAGTCGTGGAGCAAGCGTGACGTAATCGGAGAAGAAGCACCGATGGAGGCGATCCTCAAGAAGCTGGATGCTACAGATGTGGCGACGTTGATGAAGTTGATGAAGATGTCGGCTGGTGAGAGCACGACACGAACGTCGCCAAAGTTAGAACTTCCCTCCATCGATCTGAAGCTGGACGGACCAGCCACCTATCTGAGTTGGTCACGGCGGGTGAGAAGAACCCTTGCAGGAAAGAACCTGGAGGGATTCTTGACGGACGAGAAGACAGAGCCGGACGAGGGCTCGACAGGACGCGACGAGTGAAAATTCACTCATATGGTGATTTACATCTGGCTTCTTAATTCCTTAGTCCAGTCTATTGTCTCCACAGTAGATGGCATTGAGATGGTGAAAGATGTGTGGGAGAAGTTGAGGAGAACCTATGATGGTGTGGAAAACAACTTACGGATCTTCCAGATAAAATGGGAGATCGACGACACCGTACAGGGAGAGAAGACGGTGCAGGAGTACGCCACAGAGTTGGAACGTCTCTGGCTAGATTATGATCACTCTTCAAAACGGACAAGCTGCGAGGACCCAAAGTGCAAGGAGAGACATGTGTGTCTGCAGGAGAGGACGATAAAATTTCTCAAAGGGTTGCCTACAGCATTCGCACAGAGGACAGCCTTACTCCTCGCCCAACCAAAGATTTCTAGCCTCGAGGAGGCTATCTCAGCCATGATCCAGGAGGAGACGCGCATCAGACTACAGGCGGGGACATGTGGTCCCCCGAAGCAAAGTCAGCACTAGCGGTTACCAGTTCGGACGACACAGGATCCAAGGGAGAGCCCTGGCAACACAATCGGCAGTGCTACAACTGCGGACAGATGGGCCATCATCGGTATGCTTGTACCAAACCACCTAAGGAGGGAGAATCAGGTGGTGGACGTGGACGAGGATATATTGGACGTGGTCGTGGTCGAGGGGGTCGACGAGGCGGCCGAGGAGGGTATCGGACAAACCTGCTAGTAGCATAAGGGAATGGAGGAGCTGCTGGCACCTTTACTGAGGAGGATCAGGCACTGCTGGACATGCTGGAGAGAAAGTAGAGAGGGTCAGCCGAGGGAGACAGGAGGAGTGGAACAGAGGAGGCATCCACCCCATTCTTCGTTGGAGGCAGCGCCGCTATGTATGCCCACCCATCAGAAGATACTGACGAGTCACTTGCTTTTGCATCTATGTCTTTCCTTAAAACGTCAGACTGGATTACCGACTCAGGAGCATCTCGGCATGTGACCGGAAATGCTACTGAGTTTTCTTCATACACTCACCTAGCATCAGCAGACACCATTCAGATTGCAGACGGCACTTTCCAGCCAGTGGTCGGTAAGGGTACTGTTAATTGTACAGGTTTAGTAAGATTATCCAATGTTTTACATGCTCCATCCTTTCCGGTCAGTCTTCTGTCTATTAGTTCTATAATTCTTCAACTTAAATGCATTGTTTCTTTTGATATTCTTAGGGTGATCTTCCAGGAGAAAAGGACGAAACGAAGACTTGGGACTGGCACTTGGCATGAGGGACTGTGGTACCTAGATCGAGAAGGACTGGACTCAGCATTGGTATCTATGGCAGAGAAGACTGGAATGGGATAGCTGCAGCAGAGGACCGAAGATACTTTGATACTTCATCATAGGAGGATGGGACATTCTTTCTTTGATACTCTAAGTAAGTTGTATCAAGAGATTTATGCAAAAACAAATAAACAGAAATTAGTATGTGATGCATGCGAGTTAGAAAAACTTACTAGAATCTCATATGTTGGTATTGGTCATAAGAGCTCTTTTGCTTTTGAGGTAGTACATTCTGATGTTTGGGGTCCATGTGCTACTAACACTATGAATGGATATAAGTACTTTGTTTCCTTTATTGATTGTGCATCTCGTGTCACCTGGCTGTATCTGATGAAAAATAAGAGTGATGTATCTGCCTGTTTTCGGGATTTTTATAAGCATGTCCAGACTCAGTACAATGCAGTGATAAAGGTACTGAGGTCTGACAATGAAACGGAGTATACTAACAAGACGCTTACAGAGTACTTGTCAGCACACGGAATACAACATCAGACCACTTGTGCATACACACCAGCACAAAATGGAGTAGCAGAAAGGAAGAACCGACATCTTCTGGAGACCACAAGAAGTATGATGATCGATATGAATGTCCCACAAAATCTATGGGGGCATGCAGTGTTGACAGCAGTTCAACTTATCAACATGATGCCTTCAAAAATCCTGGGATGGAAGTTCCCATGTGAAGTATTGCGAGGCAATAATAGTAGGATACTTCCACTGAAGGTGTTCGGATGTGTGTGTTTTGTGAAAGACAACAGACCATCAGTTGGAAAACTTAACCCTAGAGCAGTCAAGTGCATCTTTGTGGGCTACTCAACAACTCAAAAAGGGTATGTGTGCTGGAGTCTAGTAGAGAAGAAGAAGTTTGTTAGTATGGATGTTCACTTCCGGAAGCATGAGCCATATTACGTTCAGGAGGGAACTTCACACAACACGTCTAATACTACCAGTATAAGACGAGAGGGGGAGATGGAGAACTTGGTGGTAACCGATTTAGAAGTTTGGCACAGAGGTACGGTTGAGGAGGAACACGGAGGTGAAGCGGAACAGGGGGAGGAGATAAGAAGTGTTAGGCCTACGGCTCAGGGGGAGTTACTTACCTATAGCAGAAGAGAGAAGCAAACTGCAGGACCAGTACCTACAGTGCCAGTGCTAAGTCCTCTGCCTGCGTCTGTCCCAACTCCTGAGACACCTACACCGCCATCCTCCTTATCTACACCACCATCCTCCTCAGGTGATATCATTCCTCTTACATATTCCACACCACTATCTACACGAAGGACTACTCGCAGTAATGCGAAAAATCCTCCGGGCAGATATGGTTGGGATCTTGCTAAGTTTGTTTCTTATGACCATATCTCTTCTTCTCATGGAGCATTTATAGCATCTTTGGATAGTATTACTGTACCTAACAATTAGCAGGTTGCCAAGAACGATCCAAAATAGAAAGCGACGATGCACGAGGAGTTGAGAGCACTTGAGAAGAACCACACTTGGGAGCTGGTGAGACTGCCAGAAGGGAAGAGAGCAGTCAGATGCAAATGGATTTTTACGATGAAGCAGAACCCAGATGGACAGGTTGAGCGCTACAAAGTTCGGCTGGTGGCAAAAGGATACAGTCAGACGTACGACATTGACTATGACGAGACATTTACACCAGTGGCAAAGATGAGGACTGTCAGGACTTTGATCTCTCTGGCAGCCAATAGAGGATGGAAGCTACACCAACTGGATGTGAAGGATGCATTTCTTCATGGAGATCTAGTGGATGAGGTTAGTGGAGGAGGTGTACATGGAGATATCACCAGGATTCGGCACCAATCAGACAGAAGGCAAGGTCTGTAGACTGAAGAAGTTCCTCTATGGACTGAAGCAGTCTCCTCGACCATGGTTTGACAGGTTCAGGAGAGCAATGATAGGGATGGGATATCAGCAGATCAATGCTGATCATACTGTCTTCTTCAGACGAAGTGGAGGCCACATCACCATGCTTGCGGTGTATGTAGATGATATGATTATTACAGGCGATGATGAGCAGGAGATCGCACAACTCAAAGAGAAGCTTGGCAAGGAGTTCGAGGTGAAAGATCTTGACCCTCTTCGATACTTCTTCGGAATTGAGATTGCTCGAGATACAGAGAAAATTGTTCTTTCTAAGAGGAAGTATGTACTGGACCTGCTTACGGAAACAGGGATGATGGGATGCAAACCAGCTACGACACCGATAGACCAGAAGTTCAAACTGGATGCTGAAGCTGGAGAACCAGTTGACCGGGATAGATATCAGAGATTGATGGGCAAGTTGATCTACTTGAGCCATACTCGACCTGATATCAGCTTTACGGTCAGTGTAGTGAGCCGCTATATGCATGACCCCCGAAAGGGTCATATGGACGCAGTGTACCAGATTCTGAGGTACTTGAAGGGATCCCCCGGAAAGGGACTGATTTTCAGAAGAAATAATCATATGAGCATCGAGGGCTATTGTGATTCTGACTGGGCTAGCTGTGCTGACGACAGGAGATCTACATCGGGATACTGCATATTTGTAGGAGGCAACTTGGTCTCTTGGAGGAGTAAGAAGCAGTCAGTGGTTGCCAGATCAACAGCTGAAGCAGAGTATAGAGCTATGGCCTTGGGAGTCACAGAGCTATTGTGGTTGAAGAATATGCTGATGGAGCTGAAGCTGGACCATGGAGCCAAGATGAAGCTATGATGTGACAACCAATTAGCTATTAGTATTACCGACAATCCAGTACAGCATGACATGTGTCACGCCCCGACTCGCCGAATCGGTCGCCATCGCCTTGACTCGACATAAATCGATCCCCACGGGTCGGGACGTGATGCCGTGCAAGTCTGAATGGACTTGCACAAGGCAAGGATGTGCGCTTGGAAATTCCTGTTTGACTCGACGCGTTGAAATTAAACAGTGCAGAGAGTTGAACAACATAGCATAGGAAGAAACTTAGCTTTTCATTCATAAACTTGCAAAATATGTGCAAGGTCATTTTTACATTACATATGCCGTTGCGGCTACATCTTTGAAACACAAAAGAAAACTATCGACAAGCTCGCCTTGAAATAATCCTCGGCGTTCCATACATTCATGCCCCTTTATACATTTGAACAAAAGCCTTCGGTCTGAATTGGGCATCAAAATACTTCAAAATAGGAGAGCTTCGTGCCGCCTCCCGTTCTTCAGCTCCAGCTTAGTCTCGAGCTCCCGCAGCACGCTCGTTACCTGGGGAGTTGGGGGTTAGCACACTTGCTAGTGGATGGGACGAACCCACTCGTCTAAACCGACACTGCTTATTAAGGATTCAGGCATACGAAGTGATCTTTCTATTTAGAACTATATGAGTTGCAGTTCATATCGAAGGCACATTTTAAACGATAACAACATAACCCATTTAAAGGCATTCTTACCACGGCCGTGCTCCTTTCCTGCACAAAATATACATGATACTTACCACCTGCACAAGACAATAGGTGAGCATGCAATCTATCCTATATGCGGTCATTGGTGATATCGACACCAAGAAGGACGATTACGTAGCCTTGCGACGCGCCCTCCAGTCCAGGTAGCGAGCCTAACTGGAGGTCTCGCAATGCCTCGCGCCGAAGCACGATTTCCATAATTTTCTCCTAGGCCGATTCGGTCCCAGGGCCCCGGGTACCGTCTCGAGGAAAGCTCACCTTGTGCACAAGTCGTCCTTGACCATGCGAATGTATGAACAGTTTAATATGTATGAAGTAAATTGCATAGCGTAACCATTATCGAATCACATAATCATTCCTACTCGCGCAAGGGTCCCTTCCCCCGAAACCGTACGTTCTGATTTAGCATCCCGTAGGCACCAAATTCCCCGAGGCATGATGTACCGCCACCAAGGTTTTCATAGTTGTGTTTTGCATGGCATGAAATATATTCTATCTCTTTCTTGGAACTTCATCTTTTCTCTACTTAGTGTGAACTTATCAATTCAGAGTTAACTTTTCTAGATTGATATATTATCCCGAGCTCTTGATCTTAGTGGCAAGCATACATCCCGTTAGCATCATCGATTTGAACGTTGAACTTTAAGAATTTAGTTGGCGGAAAGGAGTAGAAAAGAAGGGGCCGAAGAACCACCCACCTAAGGAGATTGCGCCGAGAGTAGGAGAACGCTTCGCGACGGTCAAGCGTCAGTTACACGAACTCCTGCAATGGCACGAGCATCGAATTAGAACCCTTCCTTCAATCCTTCCTTCGAAATTCCCAAAAGCGCATTCAGAAATCGACGCGAAAGCACACTATCAAATACACGCAACAATTCGTTCAGAAAGCCAAGAAAACCAATAAAACCAACGGCAGACGGGTTGCGTCGCTCCCTTTAGAGTTCCTTCGCCAAGACGCCGCCTACCGCATCTAGGACTTATTCCAACAGTAGTCGATCCATTAGTTGGAACGGTACTCATATCACTCGTCCAAATCGATTTTATTGATGCCATGGTTTTTGTATACCAAACTCGTCGCCGAGTCCGACTAGCCATCTATGTTCCCGACCATGTCTGACTTGGCACGAGCCTATTACATAGTACTTCGCCCCAACGGGAGCGGGGCACTACATGGCAAGTTGATCTACTTGAGCCATACTCGACCTGATATCAGCTTTACGGTCAGTGTAGTGAGCCGCTATATGCATGACCCCCGAAAGGGTCATATGGACGCAGTGTACCAGATTCTGAGGTACTTGAAGGGATCCCCCGGAGAGAGACTGATTTTCAGAAGAAATAATCATGTGAGCATCGAGGGCTATTGTGATTCTGACTGGGCTAGCTGTGCTGACGACAGGAGATCTACATCGGGATACTGCATATTTGTAGGAGGCAACTTGGTCTCTTGGAGGAGTAAGAAGCAGTCAGTGATTGCCAGATCAACAGCTGAAGCAGAGTATAGAGCTATGGCCTTGGGAGTCACAGAGCTATTGTGGTTGAAGAATATGCTGATGGAGCTGAAGCTGGACCATGGAGCCAAGATGAAGCTATGATGTGACAACCAATTAGCTATTAGTATTGCCGACAATCCAGTACAGCATGACAGGACCGAGCATATCGAGATTGACAGATTCTTCATCAAAGAAAAGCTGGATGGTGGACTACTAGAGCTGGGCTATGTTCCAACCAAATATCAGGTAGCAGACGGATTGACCAAGGGGCTTAACTCTATCAGCATGATGAGAGGATGTGACAAGATGGGCTTAGTGAATATCTTTCGTCCATCTTGAGGGGGAGTGTTGATATATTTAGAATGAGAATATGTTATATTTAGTATGAAAATATCCTGAGGACATATTTGGGATGCTAGAATATGCCACGGGATATTCCATTGGATATTCTATCATGTAAAGGCTATATAAAGCCTATGAGATTATCAATGAAATTCATCAATCAACCTCAACAATTATTATGCCCATTCGATGGGCCTTTTTGTTCTCAAAATATATTTTTTGCAAATTTTGTGCTGTTCCAGTAATTTCAATAAAATTCTATGCTTTCTATGCAATTTTCTGATTAGTAATTCCAAGGCCTCCCTCCTTGCTTCTACGAACATAATGCCAATTAACCAAGCAACAAACAAAAGAGACACTGTCGCTTCTATTTTATATGTATCAATCTTCTTTATCACCCAACTTGGAGCCAAAAACCTGGAAAGCATGTGTAATGGTACACAAACACGATATATATATATATATATATATATATATATATATATATATATATATATATATATATATATATACTAGTCTACATGTACGTGCTTTGCACGTATTTTAATTAGAATATCATAAGATCAGTTGTCGTCTTTTCGACTTTTTCAGATGATTATTTACGTGTGTGTATTTTTTTTCTTTTTACAATGCCAAGAGATTCAAAGTACAAATTTTATTTTCTTTAATTTTCTATTAAGAATAATAATCTTTGGAAAAGGGTAAGGATAGAAAAGTTTATTACCATTGGAACATGAAAAGTTGTATATATGGAAAAAGGAAACTTGCATACAAACTTTATTGTTTTGACTCTTAAACATAAATGACATGTAAGTTGACATAATAACATAATGTTTATAAAATATTTAAGGGTATCTTAGGAATTCAAAAGTTTCACCACCAAGTTTTCACATTATATAGTAGAATATATATATATATATATATATATATATATATATATATATATATATATATATATATGTTGTATTTTAGTTGGTTCCTAATTGTGGTACACAGACACGAACACGACACAACATAACTACTGCGACACATATTTGTATTGTGGCGTGTGTGTCCAATAAGTGAAGGCAATGTGGACATACTCTTTTGGGGGTGTTTGTGCTTACTAGGTTTTCTTGGTACTTCAGTGTTTCGCGATTTTCTTGGTGTTGGACAGTGATCGATCCATTTTCAATACATCTTTAGCTCAGGGATAAACATATTTGAGGCATTGTGGTGGGGTGTTCATGTATAACTTGATTCAGATTATTTTTGCTACTATTGGAAACCATCTACATAAAAGAAGCTCATGGGATTTACAATATGAAAAGTTTGAGACGCCTAATATTGGAGCTAGCTAATGATTCCCAAAGAAAGCCCTTGTTGCATCAGTGACACCACAAAACTGCCCACCAATCTATTTTTATAAGTTAGAAAATATTAGTAACTCGTGCAGATATATCGGGCAGCCGCATATGGACTTTGAAGCAATTCATAAGTAAATCCTGTGGAGCATAAATTTGTTATACTTGATGTACTAAAAATAGGATATCTGGACATTAGATAGAAAGTCTAATATGCATGCTTAGGTATGCATTTATGGAGATCCAAACTTACTTTCAGATCATGCTAGTAAGATGAAGCTTTAGAAAAATTGTGATAGTGTATTGTGATAAATAACTTTTCCAGTTAAGTAGTGTTGGTTTGGGGGGGGAGAGCAAGCTTCTTTGCAGCTGGATCTCCCATTTCTCCTAAACTTCCCTACAACTCTTCTTTTATTGTTGTGCTTTTTTATAATAATTCTACTATATATCTTCCTTTTAAGTTTTAAGTCCATAATGTGTTATACTTCAATTTTTGATAAATATCAAATATGAAAGATTACTGCATAGTTGTCACAATCAAATATTCTACAATTTTACCATCTTAATTCTTGTGTCCTTCATGAAATTTTGTTACTTTTGGTTTGTAGGAATGGAGCTGTGCGGAGGCTGGTGACGTGTTGAGAAGAAATTCTGTACCCGACTGGCCATTGATTGCCACTTACTTGATCAGTGAAGCAAGTTTAATGGACTCTTCAAAATGGAGAAGATATATCTCGGCCTTGCCTAGACAACCATATTCACTTCTGTATTGGTAAGTCTAGACAGTCACAATTGTTTGGGTGATGGAATTACATACAGAATCCAAATGATAGATGAGGCCAAATGTACTATATTTCTCCTTTCCCCATCAGGGTCTGCTCTCAGATTTTGTCTCTACAGACCTTACGTATAATTGCAGGACTCGCGAAGAACTGGACATGTATTTGGCAGCTTCACAGATCAGGGAAAGAGCAATTGAGAGGATTACTGATGTAACCGGAACGTAATAACCTTTCTTTATTCCATATACATAATAACCTTTCTTTATTCCGTATACATTCTTCTAATTGTCGTAGTCAGTTACTTGTTTTCAGTTTAGTGTTGTAAGATATTTATTTTTGTATCATCTATTTTGTTCTATAGGTACAATGACTTAAGGACAAGAATATTTTCAAAGCATCCGCAATTGTTTCCTGAGGAGGTAAATGAAAAAAATATTTGATCTGTTGGATCTAGATGTTGTTTCCTTACTGCTTAGTTTAACCATTACAATAAATATGATGAAGTAAAGAAATCATATCCTTTTTATGGCTAATTATATTGCAGTACTGATTTCCCAAAGCACTAGGATCCAACTAAAGTATTTTGATCCTATTAGTCATGAACTAAATAGCTTTCATGTCTCATTTTAATTTTCAATTCCATGCTTTCAATGACTAGATTCTCGAGTGAATTATAACCGTCCTGATTGTCCAGGTGTTTAACATGGATACATTCAGATGGTCATTTGGCATTCTCTTCTCTCGGTTGGTATGTTGACATATTTGTTGCTTGTTGAGTTTATCAGATTTTAAAGTACTGCATTGTTATGTTTCTTTTTAACTATGATATCAGGTACATATGTTTGTTAGTCCATTATTTACACAAAACGAAATTATATTTGGTGGATTATCTTTTGATTACATTATTGCTGCTTAGGTTCGTCTGCCATCAATGGGCGGAAAAGTGGCATTGGTTCCATGGGCTGACATGCTTAACCACAGTTCTGAGGTATTTTATTGTTCATACAATTACCTAATGAAAACTTAGATTTGTAGTTATGTAGCACAGGAAAAGATTTCAAGGCATTATGAAGAGTACACATAAAGATTTACCATTTCACATGAACATCTTGAATTTGAGAGTGTCTTCTTTCGGCAAAAATGGGGGCAATGAACTGAACATCTTGTGTCCCGTTAAAAGAACTACTGAAATGAGTCCTAGTTACAATACTAGATCACTCTTGAAGCAGAGCAGAAGATGCCCTTAGATTGGTGGTCACATCTGGTCAATGTCTCATTTCTATCTTGAGAAGAAGCTTTCACAACGTGCAGCTCATTTTTGGGGTTTAGTATCTCTAGTTTCAAATGTGCCCTTAGGTTATCTAATACCATAGTATCACATATTAGACTTCGCTCTGACATGTGATTGTGGAACTTTGTGGTAAGTTCATACACCTAACAGCGAGCACTATATAGTTATTGACATGTTTTATCACACGTGCATTTATAAAGCTATGGCGTTTGCACTATTACCTATAAATGTGATCATAGACTTCACATTCTTGTAGTATAGTGCTCAGTTACTTTATATGGAGCTCTGATTTTAATCAGATGTACTTAACATACATTGTGTAGGTGGAGACATTTCTGGACTATGACAAGTCAACAAAAGGAGTAGTTTTTACAACTGACAGGCCTTATCAGCCAGGTGAGCAGGTAAACCAGTCTCTAATTTATTCATCTCTATATTTTGAATCACCAAACTACTCATTGAGAATGCTGAAGGTCTCCTAGAATAGAAGTTGCCTAGTTGCAGATTATACTTTGCCTAATAATATTTTGTAGCGGCTATAAGTTAATCTTATGTGCTATATTGTTCAGAGCCGAGAAGGCTAAATTTGTAGAACAAAGTGCTTCTGGAAGCTTCAATTACTGAAATCTGTTCACTGTATCTCGTTTATCCCAATTACAGATATACAGGTGTTTTATCAAGGTTGAACTCTGATTTTTAACAATGAACCAGAAAAATTGGGGAAAATTAGGAATTATGTCACTCCCAAATACCTGTCCTCCTAGGTCCTGGAACTCATTCAGGCCAAGGAAAATTAGTACCTCTTACAGTATATTGACTTGTGTTCAAAATTGTTCCTAGTTCAATCTATTTGGAACTTTCTCATAAATAACAATGCATCTTGAAAACGTTGGATTTATTGAACTACATATATTATTTGGAACAAAATAAAAATATTAATCTACAATGTAATCCTTCCTAATGTCACGAAGTATCTTTTTTTATGAATAATTGCAGGTCCTAACTTCCTTTTGACATTGTATCTTAAGGAGATGAATTTTCAGGTCTAGCCTTTGTGTCTTTCCTTTGCAGGTCTTTATATCCTACGGAAAAAAATCAAATGGGGAACTATTGCTTTCATACGGTTTTGTTCCTAAAGAGGGGTCGAACCCAAATGACTCGGTTGAGTTGTCTCTATCACTTAATAGCTCTGATGAGTACTATGACGAGAAATTGGAAGCTTTACAAAAGCATGGTTTGTCATCGTAAGTATTAATCTCATTACAGTTAAATTTAGCTTATATACTAAGTATGAAAGTATTATAAATAGATCAAGTGCATATAAGATTTAGGATAGTTCTACCATGAAGGTATGAATACATTACTAGAATGCAGACATACCTTTATGATTTTATTCTTCTATCTGCAGGGAATTAAATCATAAAGGTAAACTTATTGCTAACTATACTAGTTGAAAATTATGCAATGTAACAAAGTGGTGGTCGTCGTCCAAGCTTCTCCCATCAAAATGGGGTCTAGCATAAGAAAGCTCCATACAAGATTTGACAAAATTTTATAACCGACTGTCGACCTGACATCAACCCTCTATGTTAAGTGCCAAATTCCTAGCCAAGATAGCTATGAGCATTAGAGGGCCATCATGCCCTAGAACCTCGGTGGCAAGTTGGCACGTAGGTAGGCCTACCTTTTTGAATTGCAGTTGAAGCTCATTCACCCAAGGTGCACCATCCAAATTCCCCTAGACGGCTAGACTATAAAGAGTCTAGTCGAATGCGACGTAACAAGGTCACAAAAATAAAACATGTTGGATTTTCCACTTTGTGAGCAAAACTTAGGAGGTCCCCTTAGACTTTACTCAAAAAGGTTAAATCTTCACTAGTTTGATTTATAAAGGTAAAGATTTGAATTCAAGATTTCTTATGAGGACGCACCATGAATCTTTCCATATGGTTTCTGAAATTTTACTTGACTAATGGACCGTCCAAAATACTTTCTTTTATTTTATTTTATTTTTGTTTTGTAGTTGAGTTATATTAATGCTTTAAAAAAAATAGAAAGTAGTTAATATTGAAAGGTTCATAGTTGTATTTCTTTTCTTGAGTAGCATGCTAATTACGTTTGATTTTGGCTTTTCTGCATTTTGACCGTGATTCGCATTTTATATGGGCAGATCTCAGCGCTTTCCTATACAGATCACTGGCTGGCCATTGGAAATGATGGCATATGCATACCTTGTGGTCAGCCCCCTAGAAATGAGTCGACATTATGATGAGGTATGACAATAGGGCAAAACATCAATGAGTATGCACGCCATTTTAATGGCCAAACCTTGTTCCCAAGCATTTAAACTTTATTACGGCCTAAGTGCTGTGATTTGAATTACTATATGAGAGTAATTCATCAGAAGCATGCCCCTCGTCCATCTCCTTCTGATAATAACTGATGATAGGTTGCTACTTCTTATACAAAGAGTTAGCAGTCTATTATATCAAATATGATTGTAAATGAAATTTTTGGTCTCCTGTTTTCAATTAAATTCCAAATTTCGAGTGAGATGATCATCATATATTCTTCGTTATTGATCTAAATGATACTACAGATGGCTGCTGTTGCATCTGGTAAACGTACATCCACAGTTACCTACCCTGAGTTGGAAGAGGAAACACTTCAGTTCATCTTAGAGTGCTGTGAATCAAGCATATCAAAGTACACAAAATTCTTAGAGGTGATGACATAGTTCCATTTTTCAATTACTTTTTAACAGAAAACTCTTCCATTTATAAAGAGAGATGAAGTTCATGCAGTTTTTTTTTTTTGGCCAAATGCATCGATCTAATGAGTTTTTAAAAATATATTAAGGTTACAGCAAGCATATTATATATCTGAGTTCAACAATTTATTTCCACTTAAAATATTATGTCCAAATATTATTGATTTTCCTGGAGATCAATGTTAATAGCTTTTACTGGGAAACCACAACTCGTGTGTCAGAAACTGTGCTATTCTGTGTGCACATATACTGATGTGTGTATCTTATATATCTTTGCTTTAGTTTGCAATCATCTAATTTTTTGAAAATTTATTTATTCGTCAGATGAGGGACCAGATTAGATTACTTTTCCGTGTTATGAATGTTTTAAAAGTGACCACAGTTAAAAATTACACTGGTAGCAGAAATAAAATCATGCGTACAATGTACGAAAAGGGAATTGTAGTCATTCTTAACTGCTTACTTTGAAGACTAAAATGTGATAAATCTCTTTATGCACTTCCAGGGAGGTAGCACTCTTGATCCCATTACAACAAACACAAAGCAAGCCAATCGGAAGTTACAGCTAAAACAACTAGCAAAAGACTTGTGTAACAGTGAGCGAAGGATCTTATACCGTGCACAATATGTAAGTAATGCATCTTTGAACTATATTTCACAAGAAAGTTTGTCTGAAAATAATGAACCATGTCAAAATGCGTCATGCCCAAGGTTCTAAACGGCGGTAGGCGGGTGCGCTGCGGAGAGAGTCCGCCTACCGCCTAGGCGGTCGATATATTATGAACATTTTTTTTTTTACTATTTTACCACCGTTGTTTGCATAATATGCATATTTAAGGGTGTTCCATGCATACAAAGTTGTAGAATAAAAATCTATAAAGTTTTAGTTTGTAAAACTGAACCATAGTTCCATAATGCTTACAAAATCTCTTTGACCAAAGTATCTTGTCAGGTATTGCTCCACCTAGACGCCTGCCTACGCCGTCTCACCTCCGTCTATGTCGCCAACCTCCGTTGGCCGCCTACTCCACCGCCTACCGAAAAGCAGTGTGGAGAGAGACCGCCTACTAGGGGTGAGCAAAACTCGGTTTAAAACCGAAAACCGATCCGAACCGAACCGAAATAAGGTTTCGGTTCGGTTTTTTTTTTAAACGGTTCGGTTGTCGGTTTAGAGGTTCGTTTTTTTTGGATTTTCGGTTCGGTTTTCGGTTTTTGGGTTCGGTTTTCGAACCGAACCGAAAACCGAACTTTAAAACCGGTTTATATATATATATATATATATATATATATATATATAAATATATATATAAAACCGAAAAACCGATGAACCGAACCGAACCAATTCGGTTCGGTTCAGGTTCGGTTCTGAACCAATTCGGTTCGGTTCGGTTTTGATTTGGTCGGTTCGGTTTTGAGTTCGGTTTTAATTTTTTCGGTTCGGTTCGGACCGAACCGAACCGATGCTCACCCCTACCGCCTACCGTCTAGGTGCCGCCTAGGCGGACTAGGCCGCCGCCATTTAGAACACTGGTCATGCCTTCTAGTTGTTCGACCTAAACTGTTACTTCTAGTCATTATTACTTAATGATGCATGTATCTGCTAACAAAACCAAGGGCAGATGCAGGAATTTAAGAGAGGGGGGTCGACCTCAAACTTAAGGCCAAAAACAAAACTACATACTAAAAATAGCATATATATATATATATATATATATATATATATATATATATATATATATATATATTTAGTTTCACATGTCTTACAAAACACAACTAATCTCATGTTACAATACTCCTCTCCGATTGCTATAATGTTATGCTTAACTAGTTCGGACTATATTGTTATGCTTCTCATGAACTGTAGATATTGCGGAGGAGATTGAGGGACATCAGGAGTGGTGAACTAAGAGCTCTGACGATAATGAATGGATTCAGAAAACTGTTCAAGTAGCACGGTTGAGGCTAAGACACGGTTCATATAAAGGGCGTCCTAGTGCCACAAAAGCTCCTGCTTATGCATGGTCATGAAGATAAATATAGTCCTTATACCTTTGGCTTTTATCAATAATCAACCTCCTTTGACGTGTCCTGCTGTCAGCACCAACTTCTAAACAGCATATTTTCAGCGTTGAGTTTGAAGAATTGCATTATTCTTAGGTTTTTTTTTTAGCGAATTCTTGTCACAAATATGTGAGAGTTGTAAAATTATGTAGTCAGACCACAATCGAATTTGCCATCTTGATATGAAAGAAAAAATATTTTCTTTTTCTTTCTTTTTTTTCCTTTTCTAGCTAACATAGCAGAATGCGATATGATGAAAATCCAAGGTTTTTGTTGTGGATGTGCATCATTTTGTTGACCTTGGAATTGTAGACGGAAAAATCGAATGCAAATCCGTTTCAAAGTTTGCAACTTTGCAATGACATCGACAAATCCAACATCTATGCCCTGTAATAACTACAAGATTCATTAACTACGAAAGTAGAATGGGCTAGCTAGCCCATATTGAATGAAACATGTACTCTTGTAAAATGCAAAAGCACAAGCAGGGACAGTTGCCTGCAAGTGCAAATGAACGTAGAATTGGAGGCTTGGAAAAGGAAAGTGATTTCTTTCATTTGTTTGGATGCCAAATGAAATGAGAAAATGAATTTGATTCCCGAGAAGAAGAAAAATAGGAAGGAAAACGGTTCCTCCCACCAACCCAGAACCCAAGGATTCATTTTCCTCCTCTAAGGATTCACTTTTCCTTCCAATTTTTTTGGCTTTTCCTAACACCGAAAAGAAAATTGATTGGAATTGCAATTTCTCAAAGAAAATGAAATATCAAAGAATCAATTTCCTTTCCTTTCCTTTTTGCAAACCAAACGAGGCCTTGCAGTATGAGAGAAATCCCTCCATCTAAACATGCATTTTCTGCTTGCAAATAAACTAACAAACACTGGAGACATTTCTCAACAGATTTTTTGTATCATTATCCCCCAACATTCTCATAAATAGTTTCAAAATATCAAAGATAGCGCATCTTATTATTAGTTAGGTATATCAAACCACAGAGGGAAGCCAAAAATTGCATTGCCATTTAGGAGGCAAATGAAGATCCAAGTTCAAGCACTGCTGCCATCCAAGGTCAGGAGCACCTTGTACAACTCTGGACGACGATCTCGAAACACCCCCCAGCTATGCCTCTGTGACTTGATTTTGTCCAGATTGAACTCTGCTACCAAAACATCTTCATTTTTGTCATTAGCGAGTGCCACTATTTCTCCAGTAGGCCCTGTCATTCGAAAAAACAATCAACATCAAAAGACCTAATGAGCACCTTCATCGCGCTGCATGAGAAAAAAAACTGAGGAAAAGATGAGTTCTACACATGTTGGAATATCCTACTGATATTTTTTGGTATGTTGGAATATGTGTTGGAATATCCTATTAGTACGTTGGAATATGCCATAGGATATTCATATAGAGAGTTAATGTAATGAGGAAGTTGTAAGGCTATAAATAGCCAAAAGATTATCAATAAAATATAACAACTATTTCAACATGGTATCAGAGCCATCTTTCCACAAACTCTAACCCTAGCCGCCACCAAACCTTCCCCCCCTCCTCTTTCCCCTCTTCCACAGCAGACGCCCCCCCCCCCCCCCCCCCCCCCCCCCACCCCACCCCAAACCTTGCGCACAGCAGCCCCCCCCCCCCCCCCCCCCCCCTCTTTCCTGCTGTTGTTGCCGCCGCTGATGTCGCTGCTACGGCTGCCGCGGCAAGTGCGCGCGACCCCCTCCCCCCCGCCCCACGCAACGGTGCCATTGTTGCCATAGTTCGGATCATTCTGAAAGAGGACACCGATGTCTAGATCTGATAAAAACAGACATGATTGGATTTAGGAGCGGACGACGAAGACGAGCACAAGTCGTGGAGCGGACGTGACGTGATCGAAGAGGAGAAGCATCGATGGAGGAGATCATCAAGAAGCTGGATCCTGCAGAGGTTGCGACGTTGATGAAGTTGATGAAGATGTCGGCTAGTGAGAGCACGACACGAACGTCGCCGAAGTTGGAGCTTCCCTCCATCGATCTGAAGCTAGATGGACCAACCACCTATCTGAGTTGGTCACGGCGGGTGAGAAGAACCCTCGCAGGAAAGAACCTGGAGGGGTTCCTGTCGGACGAGAAGACAGAGCCGGACGAGGGCTCGGCGGAACACGACGAGTGGAAGTCCACTCATATGGTGATCTACATCTGGCTTCTCAACTCCTTAGTCCAGTCTATTGCCGCCACATTAGACGACATTGAGATGGTGAAGGACGAATGAGAGAAGTTGAGGAGGACATACGATGGCGTGGAAAACAACTTACGAATTTTTCAGATCAAGGGGGAAGATTGATGACACCGTTCAAGGAGAGAAGACGGTGCAAGAATACGCCACAGAGCTGGAGCGACTGTGGTTGGATTATGATCACTCCTCAGATCGGGCAAGCTGTGGGGACCCGAAGTGCAATGAGAGACAGGTATGTCTGCAGGAGAGGACAATGAAGTTCATTAAAGGACTGACTGCAGCATTTGCTCAGAGGACAGCCCTACTTCTAACCCAACCGAAGATCCCAACCCTTGAGGAGGCTATCTCGGCAATGATCCAGGAAGAAACACGCATCAAACTGCAAGCAGGGACAAGTGGTCCTTCTGAAGAGAAGTCAGCACTAGTGGCCACCAGTTTGGGCGACACAGGTCCGAAAGGGGAGTATTGACAGCACAATCGGCAGTGCTACAACTGCGGGGAGATGGGTCATCATCGGCATGCTTGTACCAAACCACCTAAGGAGGGAGATTCAGGCGGTGGACGCGGGCAATTCGGTGGACGGGGAACCTTCGAAGGACGAGGCCATGGTCGTGGAGGTCGACGAGACTATAGAGCAAACCTACTGGTAGCAGAAGGCAATGAAGGAGCTTGTGGTACTTTTACTGAGGAGGACCAGACACTGATGGGCATGCTGAAATCACTCAGAATGAAACAGAGCGCGTCAAACGAGGGAAGCGAGGAGGCTTCTACCTCATTCTCTGCCATGTATGCCCATCCATCTGAAGGTACTAACGATCCACTTGCTCTTGCATCTATGTATTCCTCTCGACCGTCAGACTGGATAATTGACTCGGGAGCATCTCGACATGTGACGGAAAAGGCTAGTGAGTTCTCCTCCTACACTCACCTACCATCGACAGACAACATTCAAACTGATGGAACATTCCAGCCAGTGGTCGGTAAGGGTACTGTAAATTGTACGGGTTCGGTAAAATTATCCAATGTTTTGCATGCTCCTTTTTTTTCTAGTCAGTCTTTTGTCCATTAGTTCCATCATCCTTCAACTAAAATGTATTGCTTCCTTTGATATTTCCAAGGTGATCTTCCAGGAGAAAAAGACGGGACGAAGACTTGGGACTGGCACTTGGCATGATGGACTGTGGTACTTGGATCGAGAAGGGCTGGATTCAACATCAGTATCTATGGCGGAAAAGACAGGGATGGAAGGACTGAAGAAGATGAGTGCGGAAGATATATTACGACTCCACCACAGGAGGTTGGGACACTCTTCATTTGGTATTTTAAGCAAATTGTACCCTGCAATTTATGAAGAAGTTAATAAAGAGAAACTAGTTTCTGATGCTTGTGAGTTAGACAAACTTACTAGGAGTTCATATGTGAGTAGCGGTCATAGGAGCTCGTCTGTTTTTAATGTGGTACACTCTGATGTCTGTGGGCCTTGTACTACTCCTATGAATGGTTACAAATATTTTGTTACCTTCATAGATTGTTTTTCTCATACTACTTGGCTGTATTTGATAAAAAATAAGAGTGAGGTCCCCTCCTGTTTTCGGGACTTTCACAAACATGTCCAGACTCAGTACAAGACAGTGGTGAAGGTACTGAGGTCTGACAATGGAACGGAGTACACCAACAAGACACTTGCGGAATACTTGTCCGTCCAAGGGATACGGCATCAGACCACCTGTGCATATACACCAGCACAGAACGGAGTAGCGGAAAGGAAGAACAGACACCTCCTGGAAGTGACGAGAAGTATGATGATAGACATGAATGTCCCACAGAGTCTGTGGGGATATGCAGTGTTGACAGCCTCTCAACTGATCAACAGGATCTTCGAAGGTATTGGGATGAAGGTCTCCATGCGAGATGCTGCAGGAAAATAATAGTGGGATGCTCCCACTAAAGGTGTTTGGCTGCGTATGCTTCGTGAAGGACAACAGACCGTCGGTAGGGAAACTTGATCCTCGAGCAATCAAGTGTATCTTTGTGGGCTACTAGGGAACTCAGAAGGGCTACGTATGCTGGAGTCCAGTGAAATTTTTTTTTTTGTAAGTATAGATGTTCACTTCAGGGAACATGAGTCATACTACAGTCAGGAGGAAAACCCAAATATCTCACCTGATACTGCAAGTATGAGGCGAGGGGGGAGTTGTTGGGAAGCATTTCGACTGATCTCGAAGTATGGCTTGGAGGAACAAATAGGGTACATGAAGGTGAAAAGGGACAGGGAGAGGAAATAAGAGGTGTTAGGCCCATAGCTCAGGGGGATATACTTACCTGTAGCAGGCGAGAGAAGCAACTTGCAGGACTAGTTCCTACAGTTCCAGTGCTAAGTCCCTTGCCTGCGCACGTCTTGACTCCTGAAACACCTACACCACCACCTTCCCCTTCAAGTGATATCCTTCTCCTCCTCCCCAACCATCATCAGTATGGAGGTCCACTCGCAGCAATGCGAAAAAACCTCCTGATAGATATGGTTGGAACCTTGCTAAATTTGTCTTATATAATCATCTCTTCTTCTCATGGAACTTTTATTGTATCATTGGATAGTGTTACTATACCTAACAATTGGCAGGTAGCCAAGAACGATCCAAAGTGGAAAGCAGCAATGTACGAGGAGTTGGGAGCTCTGGAGAAGAACCGAACTTGGGAGCTGGTGAGACTGCCAGAAGGAAAGAGAGCAGCCGAATGCAAGTGGATTTTCACTGTGAAGCAGAACCCAGATGAACAGGTTGAGCGCTACAAAGCTCGACCGGTGGCAAAAGGATACAGTCATACGTACGACATCGACTATGACGAGACCTTTGCATCAGTGACGAAGATGAGTACTGTCAGGACCTTGATCTCTCTGGCAGCCAATGGAGGATGGAAGCTACACCAACTGGATGTGAAGAATGCATTTCTTCATGGGGATCTAGTGGAGAAGGTGTACATGAAGATACCACCAGAATTCGGCACCAATCAGACAGAAGGCAAGGTCTGCAGGCTGAAGAAGTCCCTCTATGGATTGAAGCAGTCTCCTCGAGCGTGGTTTGACAGGTTCGGAAGAGCAATGATAGGGATGGAATATCAGCAGATCAATGCTGATCATATTGTGTTCTTCGGACGAAGTGGAGGCCACATCACCATGCTTGCGGTGTATGTAGATGATATGATTATCACAGGCGATGATGAGCAGGAGATCGCCCAACTCAAAGGGAAGCTTGGCAAGGAGCTCGAGGTAAAGGATCTTGGCCCTCTTCGATACTTCCTTGGGATTGAGATTGCTCGAGATACAGAGGGAATTGTTCTTTCTCAGAGGAAGTACGCACTGGACCTGCTTACAGAAACAGGGATGATGGGATGCAAACCAGCTACGATACCGATAGACCAGAAGTTCAAGCTAGATGCTGAAGCCGGAGAACCAGTTGACCGGGATAGATATCAGAGATTGGTGGACAGTTGATCTACTTGAGCCACACCCGACCTGATATCAGCTTTGCGGTCAGCGTAGTGAGCCGCTACATGTATGACCCCCGGAAGGGTCATATGGACGCAGTGTACCAGATTCTGAGGTACTTGAAGGGAGGCCCCAGGAAGGGACTGATTTTCAGAAGGAATAATCATGTAAGCATTGAGGTCTATTGTGATTCTGACTGGGCTAGCTGTGCTGACGACAGAAAATCCACCTCGGGATACTGCATATTTGTAGGAAGCAATTTGGTCTCTTGGAGGAGTATGACAGTGGTGGCCAGATCAACAGCTGAAGCAGAGTATAGAGCTATGGCCTTGGAAGTCACAGAGCTATTGTGGTTGAAGAATATGCTGATGGAGCTGAAGCTGGATCAGGGAGCCAAGAAGCTATGGTGTGCCAATCAGTCAGCTATTAGTATTGCCAACAATCCAGTACAGCATGACAGGACCCAGCATATCGAGATTGACTGATTTTTCATCAAAGAAAAGCTGGCTAGTGGACTACTAGAGCTGGACTATGTTCCAACCAAAGATCAGGTAGCAGACGGACTGACCAAGGGGCTTAGCTCTGTCAGCATGATGAGAGGATGTGACAAGATGGGCTTAGTGAATATCTTTCGTCCATCTTGAGGGGGATTGTTGGAATATCCTATTGGTATTTTTGGTATGTTGGAATATGTGTTGGAATATCCTATTAGCATATTTGGTATGTTGGAATATGCCATAGGATATTCCTATAGAGAGTTAATGTAATGAGGAGGTTGTAAGGCTATAAATAGCCAAGAGATTATCAATAAAATATAACTATTTCAACAAAACATTATCATCATGAAAGCTTTATTCGTTGAAAATGGGTAGGCTATGGCAGAAAGTACCAATTGGCATCGACATAAATGACCACCAAAATTTAAGATTAAGCAAGCAGAGAGAATTCACCAAAAGTTTCTCACTACTAGAGGAATGAAATTAATCTTTGAGGCTTAATGTAACCTTATGTGCCAAAATATAGATGATGCACCGTTTGATTTAGGAGACGAAAAATACCTGCTATAAATGAATTGCCATAGAATTTTATTGAGCTATCACCATGTTCTGTTTTTATCGTTTCCTTCCCGATGCGGTTGGACGCTACAAGAGGGACCTGCAACAATTACACAGTAACATAAGTCTAATCTATACCAAAGGTGAAAGCAAGCTTGTGTTTCAACTTTCAAGGCTAAACTGTACCAAAAGAAGACTGCAGTCTTACCAAGTTAGCCCCAGCATGGCCTTGCATCACTCGCTTCCAATGCTCTCGAGAATCCAGTCCATCGTCTTGTGGTTCTGATCCTATAGCAGTAGGGTAAAACAAAATTTCTGCACCTTGAAGAGCCATAGCCCGTGCACCCTCTGGAAACCACTGATCCCAGCAGATAGCTGCGACAAAGGAGCAGAAGTCTCACATGAACAAATTTGTAACATATATTGAGCAAACTAGTGTTGTGACCTTGATTTCATAACATGGTGAAATTCTACATGATAAGTATCGAGTGTAATATTTTGAGATTTTACTATTTCAAATTTTGTGTAAACTACTTACCAACTCCAATTTTCGCAAACTTGGTGGCGAACACCTATCATTTCATTGCAGCAAGGGATGAAAAATATTAGTTATCAGCGACAGATTGGCACCTGGTATGATCTCGACGAAATTATGAAACTAAGAAAAAAAAATTGACATCACACCTTGAAACCAGTGTCACCCGGGTTGAAATAGAACTTCTCTTGATATCCTGATAAGAAATTCTTCTGATTCAGTTACTACACCCCACAACCTGAATGAAACTGAAACAGGATATGCTAGTGGTAGATACCTGGTCCATCAGGAATATGAGATTTCCTGTAGAGTCCAAGATCACTCCCGTCCGCATCGATAATTGCTATAGAATTGTAATGAGCATTGTTTGCTTCTTCAAAGAAACTCACAGGTATTACAACACCCAACTCCTTTGCAAGTTTCTGCATTCTGTGATGCAAATACAGTATTAAAAGGAGAATGTGACAGAAATTATACCTGACAACAGTCCGTTTGGTACAAGCTTATTATATGCCGAACGCTTCAGAGCTAGTAAAAAGTACTATTCCGTACCGTACGATAGTAGGATGTCCTTTATAAGGCTTAGCACGGCGGAAGTAATCTTCCCTTTGAGCTTGACAGAAGTAATAGCCTTCAAATAGTTCCTATAGCATATAGCACATAGAAAAATCAGCAAGATGATATGATAAAAATAGAGCAACTCAAGGAAGGTGGCAACCATCACTAAAAACAAAAATTTCCATCAGCAATTCATATGTCAAGACCAGCTTTATTACTTGATTTTCACGCACAAGATTTTTCGCTCCACACGGGCAGCTTTGTGCAGCCTATTAAGCCAGGAGGTTATTTGAGGGAAGCCTCCAAAATACTTTACATGGAGTCTTTGGAAAGACTACTTGGATATTCCTCCGAATTTTCTTTGAAAGATTTTTGGAATTTTCCTTGCATCTAGAAGCTTCATGAGGATTCCTACCATTTATAAAGGACGAAGATATTTTTCATGGTTGTAAATACCTTCTTTATTTGCACTATAAATATCTAGTTTCTTTAATGTTCTAGCCATTAGATTTATGACACATGGCACATTCATAGTCATCCATGTAAAGACCTTGAGGGTATATATAAGAGGGGATGACTCATTTGTTCCTCACCACCCAAGAGTTGTATACTTAGTATTCTTCTCTAGCATAGTGAAAATTTTCAACTATCTAATCTCTCTCTCTCTTTTGCTCCACATTTTCTCACTTTCGTCTTAGTGGATCTAAATAAGCATTTAGAGAACGCTTGCATGGATCTTCGAAGTGGAAGTAGGTGCGCCGCCGTATGGATCGAGGTATAGGAAAAACATAAGTCTGTGACAAGTGGTGTCAGAGCGAAGTTCGGTTGGTGACATGTCGACATCCAAGAACGGTCAGGAGAGGCCCGCGTTGTCTAAGGAGAGGAACATCGAGACCAACAAGAGGGACAAGTGCAACGAACCTACTGCGGAGCGTACTCTTGTCGGTCTTGTGGATTGAAATCTTGGAGATGTTCGATGGACATAGGGATGTGTATGGGCTCTGTGGAGCAAAACAACACGAGGATAGAGTTCTACGAAGGGCTGGAGCGTGACGTCGCTTCGTCCATGGCAATATTTTGAGAGCAAATCCAAGAGATCTGATCCGCGCTTGAGGAGGAGCTCAAGACACAACATGCAGAGATTGAGAACTTGTACATGGAGGTCCAAGGCTGCGAGGAGCTGAAGATCTTAGTCGAGATTTGCTGAGAACTCAAGACTAAAATTGTCATTTTAAAGAAGGTCATTGCGAATGATGGACATTCGAGTAGGGAGGCACAAGAAAGAAGATCTTTGAGTCGAAATCCTTCAACAGAGTACAAGATGCCAATGAGTTTGAGAACTTCTTGTGACATGAAGCAATACTTCAAGGCATGGCATATCGTAGACGAGTCCATGCGGGTGAACATTGTATCGTTCTACTTGACAAAAGATGCCATGTTGTGGTGGTAACGTCGATGCACCGAGATGGAGAAGAGTCTCTACTCAATTAAGACTTGGGAGGATCTCAAGAAGGGCGTCAAGTCTTGGTTCTACCTGAAGAATGTGGAGTTAGCAGCGAGACGGAACTTGTGGCAACTCAAGCACACCGAGTCGGTCAAAGAGTACATTGCAGAGTTCACACATTTGATGCTTGTGACATCTAGCATGGGCGAGGATGATCACTTCTTCCTCCTTGATGGACTTCAACCATGGATGGCTCAAAAATTGCAATGACAGAGGATACAAGACTTGAACACCGTTGTGGCAATGCCTGAGGGACTCGTCGACTATATGTGGAATAACAACAAAGCCAAGGCCAAGCTAAGGACCACCAAGAAAAATGGTAGGGAAGAAAGGATAGCTCTTCTAAGGAGTGTTCGTTGGAGGTGAAAAGGTGATAAAAAAGTCCAACCCGAACATATAGTTTCGAGCTACATTGTGGAGAGAATCACTATGCTGGACTGTCAGAATCGGAGAAAGCAGATAAACATCTCCCAAAATGAGGAGGTAGAGGACGAAGAGGAGTATAAAGTGCACATGTGAGCTTTGCGTTTACTCAACATTATTAAGGCTAAGTTTGTTGTGTCAAAGACTCCGAGCAGGAAGCTTATGTACGTTGACGTGAGGATTAATGGCATGGGCACACAGACGTTAGTCAATACTGGTGCTACTTAGAACTTCATATAGAACGTGGAGGTCCATCGCTTGGGTCTAGCATTGAAGAATGATTCAAACAAGATGAAGGCAGCCAATTAGAGGCACACCCCGTGCAGCAAGTAGCCAAGGGAGTTCACATACAGGTAGGACATTGGTCGGGTGTTACCAATTTCACTGCTATATCGTTGAACGACTTCAAAATAATACTTGACATAGATTTATTAATCGCGGCAAAGGTCGCTACAATGACAATGGGAGTTGTCAGCTTTATGGAGGAAGGCTCGTCGTGCATGGTAAGTATTATACAAGGCATACCATCAAAGGGAAAAGTTATCTCAGCCATTCAGCTCGAGGAAGGTAGCAAATGGAGGACGGTCTACTTGGCGGTGCTCAAAATGAAAGAGAACTTCTTGGAGGAAGATCTTTCGAGCAAGATTGAAGATGTTGCAAAGGAGTTTCCCGAAGAAACACTTCCATGGAGGGAGGTGGATCGTCTTGTCGAGTTGGGACCATGCAAGGAGAAACATGTCGCAGACTGCGAGAAGACAGAGACGACAAGGATATGCATGCAGAAAGAGGATAGCCTTAATTGTGTCGAGGAGAACATAGTCGAGGAATATTCAAGAAGATGGATGGTCTGGAACTCGTTGAATAAGGCGCAATTGAGGATTTCAAAGTGCAAAGGGACACTTTTGATCGTGTCAAGGTTCACATATTTGAGGATCCCATAGTGAGAGAGTTATCGAAGAAGGGGATACTCATGATCATGTTGAGGAGGACATAATCAGGAGATCCATGGCACAGAGATTAAGCAAAAGGGATTATCTTGGTCGTGCTAAGAAGGGCATGGTAGAGGTATATGTTGCACAAAGGATGGCGAATCTCGCTCAAATATTTTGGCCAAAGAAGGAGCTATAGCAAGGGTGACGAGACATTTGTGCAGAAGTGGAGTAGCTCGTGCAAGAAGTCGTTCAAGGATCTTGGTGATACAAAGATGGGAGGGCGCTCAGGTCAACACAGTTGTAATAGGACTCGTATGTGCCAAGGTATGTAGGACTATGTGCTCCCACGAGATAAGGTGGATAGTCGACATGATAGTCTGCTTAAGACTCTTTTTGTGCCAAGATGGGTGCGAACCACGGGGGATGTGTTGTCGTGAACCAGTTTGCTTGCTTCTAATCTTGAGGAGAAGATGGGAGGGCTCAAGGGAAAGAAAAAGAAGATTTGACAATGCAGTGACCATGACTATGTCAAGTGATAAGTTAGTGGAAGTCGTTCAGAGACTTAGTACACCTGTCGATGAGGGCAGCGGCGAAACATGTGGGGAAGAATGTCACACAAAGATTTTTCGAACAGCTTTGTGTAGCCTATCAAGCCAGGATGTATTTGAGGGAAGCCTCTGAAAAATCTAGAATTGTATGGAATCTTGGAAATATTCCTAAAGCTTAATGAAATCTTTAATCAGTAAAAATAAACTAAGAAAGAACCGGACCGAACCGAAATATGAGCATAAAAGATCGCATTTTTAGTAAGATATGGAACATCAGAAAAAGAACGCAATCTTTAATTAGTGATAGCAGGTGTCGGGTGAGCTCACTAACTTTTTCCGCATCCAAAATGCATATCTGGCATATTGAGAGTTTATTCTAAAGCAGGGATGAAACTGTTTGTGAGCATGGACCATATCTGGTGAGGTTTTAAGGCATAAGCTTTTAGGTAGGTCCGCTAGTCATGTATTCTGAATTATACCTGAATGAGGATGATGTTTGCACCTCTCGCATGAGCAGCTCTAACCAACCTGCAGAGAAGGGAATGGTAATGAAAGAAAACCAGTTTCACGATCAACATAAAAATAACATATTCTGGCATAGAACTTTAAGTTTCATGATTAACATAATGAGGCATATTTTGGCATAGAACTCTAAAACCAAGAGTATGTGCTAAAACCTAAAAGACTATATCATATTCAGCAATAATGACACCAATGAACAATTGGGACTTAAAAGTCACAAGTACGTGTAATGCACACCTAAATATTAGTTATACATAAAAGTTTCACAATTAAATAAGAACTTCAAAATGAACTTCAATATACCAAAACTTGTAATAAAATTTTGATTATACCAAATCATGTGCTAGAAATATTCCAATGCTACTTCCCTTCTTGCTAATGGATATTGACATATTGTCCAGTCTAAGAATTGGTTAAGGTCCCCATACACCTGACTTGATCTTGTTCAATACCCTACTCCTTGGCATGGACGTTAGACCAATTGTATCCAGGCTTAGTCAAGGAGAAGAAAAAAGACTATGCAGGTACCAAGGTAGTTTCTGGCTTCAAGAAATGATTATTATTAGTTATAACAATAAGTTCTGTTGCACAGACACTCCTCCGGGGAGGTCCGTATCTTACACTTACCCAACCCAGCACTTCCTCAACACACGTCGAATATGGCTCACCCATGTGTAGCTACAAAGAGACCCAAAACGTTGTTGAAAGTGATTTTGCATGGCCGTGTTGTGAATCATATTTGAGAATTGAGATATGAGAAAGTAATATTCTTTGTAGCAAACCCTTTCTATAAAATTTTGGAACCTAGCTACCACCCAAAAGATGCATAAATATAGATAATATTAAGATCTAATGTATTATATGTGTATAAAATATGTTCTAATGCACACATGTAAACATATCTCTACCATACTTGTAATCCTAAGATTTCTAAAAATGTCACTTCTGGATCCATATGTGTCTATATAATCTCGAGCGTCATATTTGAATTATTTTTGTAATTAGGTCAATTACAGATCTATTTTGAATGTATATATCTAGAAAGAGAATTATGATTGTGAGTATGGAACTTTATGGCTACTACTGGCTTTCAAGAGGAACGCAAATATGCCCTCTTCCCTATACTTGGTAGAACTGTCAGGCCTGTGGACCCATTTTTGCTTTTCAATTGAGTCATTCACTTGACCTGTATACTGAGAGCTTTATTCTAGGTCATTGCAAGATCAACGAAATGCTTATGTAAAAGAGAGCATCGCAACTGTTTTGAGTACTAAAGGGAAGTAGGAGGAAGAACTTGGAATTGGGCTTGTCACGGAATCTGGAAACCACTTTAATGAAGTGAGGGTAACAGAAAAGAATTAGTTACAAAAGTATCATATGCAAACAAATATCCCTAACGTCAGTGTCTATTTAGGTTAGCTTCAAAGTCAAAACCATAAAATCTTTCTTCCTCTGAATTATAATGTTGCAGAAGGTCAGGCTGCCTCCCTTTCAGTAGTTGCAAGACATTAGAGTACAAGACAAGTCAGAGTGAACTGTTTATGTACTATGATATTATGGAAAGACAGACCACTATGTTTTAAGTCAAAAGATGGAAACACAAGGTTGAGTTGCCTAAGGGCTAAGACAACAATGGCAGGAATGAAATCAATCAACACCCAGGGCGTCACAAAACAGGAAATATATAGCATATCGTACAGCTTACAACAAATCTCCAGAATAAACTGTCAAAATCTCATCGTTGAAGGCTATTCAGTGTACAATCACGTATAACCTCCTATTGTAAATAATTATATATAAGGTTTACTTTCCAAGTGCTTAATATAGGAGGAATCTCATTGCTAATCAGAAGCATATCAGCTAGCGGACAAACGTAGCATATGCTACCAGCCAACAATTTGTGCCAAATTATGGGTGCCATCTTCAACAGCGAGCTAGACAAGTAATACAAACAGGACCAGACTACATTACATTTCAGAAAGTAAACTAGTTTATTTGTGACATCCTAAATCGCTACACCCCTAACATACTAATGACACGCCACAGATTGGCATATAACAAGAAACATACAACTTTATTGCTAAATTGATATATGTCACTCCATCGAATTCACTCTCGATACCAATAAAAATGAGTAAATTGAATTAGAGCATCTAACGAGAAGCTTCCCTCCAAAAGGATCATTCCTTTGCTGGCAGTCCTAAATTCACAAGAATTTCAAATGCCATATGATACTCATTCTTCTTCTTCTTCATATTCACCAATTTGATGAACACCCATTTGGTCAAATAGCCTAAAATTGTTCCTTTTTCTTCAAAGCTTCCTCCATTGGTGATTATTAACACTATGTTTGGGAACATAGGAGGGGAGGGAGAGGAAAATTTGAGAGGAAGGAAAATTGAGGGAGAGGAAAATTAACTTTACCTCTTCTTGTTTGGATGAACAAAAAGTAGGGGAAGGAAAAGTTTAAAAACAATTTTTTATTTGTTTATGGATATAGGTATAATTACTATTTCCTCTTTGGTATTCTCAAATGATGATTTAATATTAACTTTTTGAGGGGTAGTGGGGTAAATTCACTCAAATTCCTCTCATCTCTCTCCATTTTCCTCCCACATTTGGGAGGAAAATTTTTTGGTGGGACCCACCTACTTTTTCCTCTCAAATTTTCCTCCCCCATGTTCTCTCCCCCTTTCCAAACACCATCATTTAAAATTTTCCTCTCACTTTCCCCTCAACTTTTTCCTTCCTCCCATTTTCCACCCTTCCCAAACAGTACCTAAGACAATACACTGATTTAATGAAGACCCATTTGATGACTCCCAAATCCCAAAAGAAACAATTTTACACACAGAAAAAAAAGGAGGGAAACAGATAAAAACTGCTATTTTCCTCCAAAGTTTCCATCTTTTTCTGATTTTTAAGAAAATACATAAATTTGATGAACATCCATCTGGTCAAATAATCAATACTTTCTGAATCTCTAAAAAAAATTAGAGGATCTCCACCGAGAAAAAAAAATGAGGAGGCTATGTAACAGAACTGCTCCTTTTATTTGATGAATACCCATCTGGTCAAATAACCAAAAACTACTGAATCTCCAAAGAATTATGAATTTCCACACAAAAAAGAAGGAAAATGTAACAAAACTGCTCCTCTCTCTCTTTTCCTTCAAAGTTCCCACCTTTTGTGATTTTCAAGACAAATACACCAATTTGGCGAACACTCATCTGATCAAATTACCAAAAAAAAACCTAAAAATCAGAGAGGCGGGGAAGATGGTACCTTTCCGCCGTGTCGACGTTCTCGGAAACGGAGTCGGAGCAGGCGAACTGGAGGGCGGCGACCTTCACTTTCCTCTCTCCCTCCATCTCCAAAGAAGCGGCGGCGGCGGCGCTGCTTTCTTCTTCCTTCCTCCTCAGTTCCCCTCTATTTGTCCTTGGCGGCTGAGTACAGCGTATCCATAAATATTAAATAATGGCTTCTGCTCTTTTTTTTTCTCTCTCCAGAAGTCACGGTCGCATTTGGTTGGCTATGCAGCTTTTTCACGTGTGCAGCGTTTAGTTTAGTTGATCGAACCCAAAAAAGGAAAAGCACCAGCAGCTTTTTAAAGCATCATCTATTACTTTCAAAAGCTAACAAAACAAATAAATTAGCTTATCAAAAAGGAGAAGTAAAAGCAGCTTATGAAAGCAGGCATCCTGCTCCGCCAAAGAATAACCAAAGCAAATGAAATAGATTCTCAAATGGGCATACTCCGGTGTCATGTTGCACAGATATGTTGAACTAATCCAATCTAAAATGGCTACGCTGTTGTCGAGATCTATTCCAAACTTTAGCCCTTTTTTTTTAAAAAAAAGAAGACTAAATTACAATTTGATACTCTCAATTATGAGTTTTTTAGTTTGATACCCTCAGTTTTGATAGATACTAACTTAATACCCTTCCTCCATTTTTCTCCTAACGGTGTCAACCGAAATAAAAAAATGACAAAATTGTCCTCCCATTTCTCTCCCTCTCCTCTCTCACCACCCCCCCCCCCCCTCTTTTTCCGGCGCAGGCATCCGCATGGGAGGGGAGGGGGGGGAGGGGGGGGGGGGGGGTGGGGGAGGGGGGCACACAGCAGCAGCAAGCAGCCGCAGCAACCGACAGCGGCGGCGGAGGGCACAATGGACGCGCACGGCGAGGGCTAGGGGGTAGGCGGCGACGAGGGCGTTTGGAAGGGCATGGGTGCTGGGGAAGGGAGGGGGGCGCGCGACCAATAGGGGGGTGGGGGGGCTGCGAGGAGGGGGGTGCGCGGCCAGTGCGGAGGAGGGGGCGGGTGTGCGAGGAGGGGGCGCGCGACCAATAGGGGGGTGGGGGGGCTGCGAGGAGGGGTGCGCGCGGCCAGTGCGGAGGAGGGGGCGGGTGTGCGAGGAGGGGGCGCTCGGGGACGGCAAGGGATACGTGACGAGGGCAGGGGCCGCAAAGACGGGTGGCGTGGCGGGCCATGGACATTGGTGGAGGGCAGGGGGCACGCGACGAGGGCACGGAGGCGGAGGACACAACTTGGCCGGGGGGGGGGGGGGGGGGGTTGAGGTGCACGACAGTGCTTGCCACCGGGGGGAGGGGATAGGGCAGCTGGATTAGGAGTAGTTTAGGTATATATAAAAAAAATAAACAAAAAATGTAACTCTATAGTGACGGAGGGTACCGAATTGAAAATATTAGTTGAGGGAGGGTATTAAGTTAATACCTATCAAAGTTGAGGGTATCAAGTTGAAAAACTCGAATAGTTGAGGGTATCAAATTATAATTTAGCCTTAAAAAATAATAATTATTGGTCTCAAACTAAACAATAAGAGCGTTGGGACTGTTGGTCTCACCCGTACTTAATTAACTCTTTCTCTCGTCCTCCCTATTTAGTTATTATGTTAGTTAAAAAATAACTAGAAACAACACACAAATTTATAGGAATATCACATTTTTTTATACACAAATTACTCTTTAAAAAATATTAGGTGACAGTATACAATTTCAAATACTCAAACACCTATTCGTTCCTTACTCTTACACAACTCTCTCTTCATCTTGCACAACTCTCTCTTCATATTGAAGCCTCTTTATCTTTATAATATAGCTATTGGTGGTTTCGAGTCTCGGTATAAGAATTTAAAATTTTAGAAATATTTATATTCGGACTGGGGACAATGAAGGACTTCCAGAATTCTGATACTTCTTACTATTGTTAGAATATCCTCGGAAGTCATTTGAAGTACTATATTTCTTTTATTTTAGTCAAAATTTATACCTCTTTCTCTGCCCTCCTTAATCCAACTCCTCTATATACTCATCTTACTTTCGAATGGGCTTTGCAAACATTTCAGATTTTGAAGCAAGCTTAAGGGTAGAAACATAATATAGCTTGACATTATAACTATTAAAAAAACAAACAAACAAATATAATTTGAAGGATCTCTATCATGGCAAGATCTAGGATAGTTAAACCAGAATTTAGAAACATAGTGGGTTTGACATTATAACTAATTTTCTAAAAATAAATATAATTGTCCAGTGACCCTTGTCGTCACCAGGGCATAAGAGATTTGACTGGATGGCAAAAGACGGTAGATAGAGCAACGGGAGCGTATTATTTCTTCCATTTATAAAAAAAAAATTGAGTTGGAGACAGTGGACCGAAAAGCATACAATACAGCGTACACAAAATCCGTGTGTATCGCTGTCGGACATCTAAATAAAAAAAAAATATATATATATAATTTGAGGGATCTCCGCCTCACCGGGACTTGAGTGAGTTGAAATTGGCAAGATTTGAGGGACATATTTCAAACACCCTCTATTTTAAACCAACGGCTATCATTTCCCACCTCCTTTTCAAAAGAATGATCTCTCCCGCCAATATTTTCTCCTCCTTTCTAAACCTACCAACAACCACCTCCTCCTTCAACTCCGCCGTCAGATCGCTCGTCGACGTCGGAAATTACAGAGAAGCCCTCCACCTCTACGTCCGGGCCCACCGGGCCGGGCTCCTCCGTCCCGACAACCTCACCTTCCCTTTCCTCCTCAAAGCCTCCTCGAAGCTCGCCGCCCCACTCCTCTCCCGCTCCCTCCACGCCCGCGTCCTCAAGTCCCCTTTCTCCGCCGACCCCTTCGTCGGGACCGCAACCGTCAATCTCTACGTCAAATGCCAGCAGCTCGACCACGCGGAGCAGGCGTTCGAGGAAATGCCCGAAAGGGACGCCACCGCGTGGAACGCCGTCATACTGGGGTTTTCCCGCACGGGTTCCCACGGCAGAGTCCTAACCCTGTTCCGCCGCATGCGGTTGGAGAACGTTGCTCCCGACGCGGTCACAGTCATATCCCTAACCCAGGCTTCCGAGAGGAGTAAGGATTTGGACACCGTTAGAGCTTTCCATGGCTTCGGGGTACGCATCGGGGTCGCCGAGGAAGTTTCCGTGGCGAACACTTGGATCTCTGCTTACTCCAGGTTGGGGGAATTGGGTTTGGCGAGGTCGGTGTTCGCCGAGATCCCGACCGATGCAAGGTCGGTGGTTTCTTGGAATTCCATGATATCGGGGTGCGCATTCCTCGGAAGGTTCGATGAAGTCGGTAGTTTATTTCAGGGGATGAAGCTGGTTGGTGTTCGGCCCGACCTGAGCACCGTCTTGAGCTTGTTGTCGATGTTTGGGCAAACAGAAGTGCTCAGGGAAGGTAAGATGATTCATTGTCTTGCTATTAAGTCAGGTTTCTCTTCGGATGTATCTTTGATAAATACTCTGATCTCGTTGTACTCAAAGTGTGGAGATACTGAAGGTGCACGCTATTGTTTCGATAGGATGCTTGTGAGAACGTGCGTGTCCTGGACTGCAATGATTGGTGGCTATGCGAAAATTGGAGATGTCGTTGAGGCCATGTCTTTGTTTGATTCTATGGTGGCTTCGGGGGAGAAGCCCGATGCTTTCACCGTGGTCACGGTACTCTCTGCTTGCAGCCTAACGGGCAATCTTGAACTTGGAAAATCAATGAACCGATATGCTGTCTCAAATGGGTTTGGAGGCAATGTTGTGGTTTGCAATGCGCTAGTAGATATGTATGCAAAATGCGGAAGTACAGCAGACGCTCAGAGACTCTTCAATGGGATGCTCGATAGAAATGTGATCTCTTGGACTGCGATGATTGCAGGATATGCCATGAATGGGCATTCTAGAGAAGCTTTGGATCTTTTCTCCGAGATGTTAGAACTGAAATTTGTGCCAAATCATGTGACTTTCCTTGCTGTAATGCAGGCGTGCACCCATGGGGGGTTCCTCGAGGAAGGGAAAAGCTATTTCGATATGATGGGAATGTATCAGCTAGAACCAAGATTGGAACACTATGCTTGTGTGGTCGATCTCTTTGGACGCCCGGGAAGAATAGAAAATGCGTTAGAATTCATCCGAAAGATGCCCGTCGAGCCTGATGCTGGGGTCTGGGGTGCTTTGCTTGGTTCTTGCATTACTCACAAGGAGACCAAAGTCGGTGAGTATGCGGCAAGCCGTCTCTTTGAGTTAGAGCCTCATGTTGCAGTCTCTTATGTCGGAATGGCCAACCTTTACGCTACGAGAGAGAGTTGGGAGGGTGTGGCAAAGATACGGGCAATGATGAAACAAGAAAGGGTCAACAAAACTCCAGGCCAAAGTATAGTTCAGGTGAATGGAAAAGGTCATACATTCACTGTGGAAGATAGGATCCACCCTGAGGGAGTGATAATATATCATGTCTTGGATGGTTTGGCTTTGAACTTGAAGGGAACATGTGCTAGAAGGGAACCTTTATGATGATTCAGTTAATAAGGAGAGGCATTTGTAAAGGGCTCAGGTATGATTTCTTGCCATAACCCTGTTTGGATTGATTGTTTAGGTATGATTGCTTGAATATACACTTTAACTACCATCCCCCCTCTCCCTCCTTTTATGGGTGTTCTAGATATATATCCCTCAAATTATACTCTTTTGTCATAGGTCCCTCAAATCCTACATAACTCTGCTTATATATTTATCTCTGTTCGGCAAATAGTAACATAATGCATGTATTAAAGCTAATTATAGGTGTAAAAATGTCTAAACTCTCATTTGCTTAGTTGAACCATCTGGTCGGTTAACATCTCCTCTACTCTTCCAACAAGTCCCGACATTGCTTCCCCACCATCTTTGTCGGCTATTGACAATGAAAATCCCTTAGATCAGTCTTCTTGCAGGCCTACTCTCCGTATGATCTCTCTCCTTACTCTCCCACATAGCGGGTCCATCTTCTCCTCTCCCTCTGTCGGCATCAATATCAACACCTTCGACCCCCAAATTGATTGACTTCCTCTCCTCAATGGATCTTCTTATGTTCGCCCTCCCATATGGCTCATCATCGTTGACTCCATCGTCCATTTAAACTTTGCATTGAGCCTTTAGGTAGAATAAGATCCAAGAAATAGCTTAGTAGATAAGGGGTGGGAAGAAGTTATCAAGGTGGGGAGAAGTAAGTGTAGAAGAACGTGCACTATAGGAAACTGTAGCCTGCACTGCAAGAAACTGCAGATTGCAGTACTGCAGGAAACTGCAACAGCCTGCAGGTTTTTTCCTGCAGGCTACGGGTGAATAAGAGTAGGGACTGTTTTGATTTTTTCTTCTTATTCCCTTTTTAATTCCAAGTTATTCTTAATTATGTATTGTGAAAGGGAACTTGAGAAGACATCAAGAAAATATTTTTCTCTCCTTTCTCCTCTTCTTCATCTTCTCCTCTTCCAAACCCTAATCCTTCTCTCCAAATCCCTGCATGGTATCACAGCTTGCTCTGCTCCATGAGGATCCTGGATTTCCACCTCCTTTCTTCTTCTTCTCTCTCTCTCCGTTGTCTCTTCTATAAAAAACCCGAATTCTCAAAACCATATTTGAAGATTAAGTTTTTGTCTATGAAATTGACAAGCCAGATCTGATTCAGATTCATATCTCGATCAAGTTTTTTTTTTAATGTTGTGGGAACCCTTAGAAGTTTCTTTCGTCTTCAAAGAAGGAGAAGTATGGTGTCATCATCGATCCGACCAAGATGTTACATACATATAAGAGTGGATCCGATCACCACCTATGGCCATCCTGGGAGGAGATGTGTCATGCTCCGATCCCGTAGAGTCCTTTCGTCCTCGCTTCGGGCTCTTTGGGACCGTTCGTCCTCGTTAAGGCGTGATGCCGTGCAAGTCTAAGTTGCGCTTGTACAAGGCCAAGACCTGAAGCAAGACAAGATAGACAAGGTTGACAATAATGCAGCGAAACATATAGCAGATAATTGAAGCAGCAACGGACATATTTCAGAATACATGCATTGAACACAATGGTAACAAGAAACAATTCTCTTTATTGATTTCATTTGAACAGATTACAAGCTCTCGATTCTCTCTGATACAATGTTACATTCTCTTATAACTTACAGATTACAATGATCCCGTTCCCATACATTACATCCCTTTATATACAAAACCAACTCTTGCAACAGATGCCATCTCTTGGTATCTCTTCTGATTTCTGGCTCCTGAGGATGAGGCTCGGGCTATCGCTTCGGACTATCCTTCTCGATGCATAGTGTACCTGCATGCAGACTGATGGTGGGTCAGTATATCAGCATACTGGTGATTGTGAACAAAGAGTTACATTTGTCTGAAACGATCATTGTTCATTTAGTGATAAAACGTTTCTTGTGATGTGATCTTGCTACTTTTACCTATATTCATTTCATGCATACATAGTCGGTTTACATCTCTTTTGAAAACTTCTTTGAAAAGCCATATTTTATTTCTATTCATTTCAAGCATGCAAGGGACTAATCATTTCAAGCACGATAACTATTCATTTCATGTGCAGTACGCAGCGTGTTTCATGAGCATAATCATTTCTTGTTCAAGCAACTCTTAGGGACAATTATAAGCACGATATCATATCTTTTCTTAGGTGGAACATAGCATTTCTTTGTAACAGATTAATCTTTAAGCAATTCATATAGCAAACTCAAGCAATACAATTGTATCACTTTTAAGTGATTCTTACCATAGTCGACGGTCCATCCCTGCACAAGACAAAGATTGGCATAAACATAATAAAACCAACATTATTATTTTCTGTTCGTCTCTGCATCGTTAGCTCTTAGCAAAAATATATGATAGATACATGCAGACCGATTAGCAGCTGTGACTCTCCGGTTCAGCTCTGCACCAATCCAACACCTATCTATATGATGGTCCATGGAAAACCCATGATTAGCCGCTGTGACTCTCCGGTTCAGCTCGTCGCTAAGGACTCAGATATCGGCTACCCTTTTAACATGGGTCTCTTTTACCCAAGGTGCTCATAATCTCTCCTAGGTCGAGTGGTCCAGGCGCCCCCAGATTCCATCCGAGAGACAAATTTTACTCGTGCACGAGTTGTCCGAGACCATATGCATGCTCTAGCAATTCTATCAGATGAGACAGATTTGTGATCAGATGTACGACATGTTCTTTTCATGCCTTTGCAGATATACGACACGTTCCTTTCGTGTCTTTCTTTTATTCATGTCAATCATGTACAAGTCCGTCTATACATGTCTACAATTCTCAAGCATACTTAGCAACAAGCAATGATCAAGCACTCAATCCGAGTCATTTGTCTTCTCTTATCCTATCAAGCATGATAAGCATCATGTCAGTTCTTATTAGCAGGCATCAAGTCTTCTTATTAGCATGCAGATTATTTCTTTTCTTGTTCTTAGCATAGCAACATGTGAAATCTCTTATAAGCATACATACTGATTACCGTCTTGTTATTAGCATGACAAGGTTCTCTTGATCAAGGCAACATTCATTTCATAGCAAGGCAACATGTGAATTCTCTTAAAGCATACTCGATGATTTATCATCTTGTTATTAACTATAGCATTCAATAAAAAACTCAGATTCTTATTAGGCGTAAGCGAATCAGCAAATGAGACTTCGTCCACTCACCCAGATCAATCGTCTTCTGTTGCAGAGCCAGCAATCCGATCTTTCTGTTTATCTAGTGCCTTCGCGGAGCGAGACACTACATAATTACAGTGGAAGTAGGAGAGCCACAATTTCCATCAAGCAGATTCGCCCTACTACACAACACTTCAAGGATTATGGAGGAGTTAGTCTATCATCAAAATCAAGATTGCAAGTGTTAAGCGAATTGATAATCACACATGAAGATGATTGAGGAAGAAAGGATCTTTGACATCCTTGCGGGGTTGAACCCTTTGTTCGAGGCCGAACGAGAGAGTTCTTGGCTCTCAACTTCCGTCACTTGACCAGGTTTATGAAGCAATGTGTAATTTGGAGGATCGCATTAGAGATAATGTACACGTAAGAAAGTTGAGAAAACTGATGTTGTTGAAATTCTTCCGATAAAATATGCAAAGGAAAACTTGTATTGAAATGCAGACAAATTATAACTTTACAACGAAAGCTCTACAAGTAATTGCTGTAGATTACAGAGTTCTGGAGAAATGCGATGATAGATGTCTGGTCAGCACGTGACCACTTTTTCCATTGACGATCCGAATCCACGATAAGGGTTCTTCTTGATGACAATGAGTTTTTCTTGGATGCTTGAGAACTCCAAGACGTCGAAATCTTGCTACAGAACTGAACGACAAACTCTTTTGTTGAAGTGACTTTTGCAGAAAAGCTCGTAGTCCATGTTAATTAAGAAAGATCGGGGTCGCTCGGGACTAATCTTCTGTTGCAGTGTTGAATGGCTGTCGCCGAAGGAATGGCCATGGTGGTCTTCTTCTCGTACACGTGGAGTGAAATTATTGAAAATTGGAAGAAGATCCAAATTTAGCCCTGACATGGGCTATTTATAGAGGGAACACCTCTGGCAGCCTTCCACGAAGCTGCACCACATGCTCTGCAGGACTAAGCAGCTGGTAAACCGCTAATAGTGGGGATAACTACACCCGTTATCCTTCCTTCCTCACAGAGGATCATGCTATCATGGTCTGTTAGCAGGGTGGTTAGAAACCCACCACCAACGTGGGTGCTACACCTGACATCCCACTAAGAAAATTGGTCCTCGGCAACCGCTCAGTCGGTTAGAAGCAGCGACACGGAAGCAACTGGGTGATCAACCCCACGGAAGCAGTTGCATACTCAGCTCCGCGAAAGCTCTCTACTAAACTAGTCTTCAAGGCTGCTTTTAGCCTATTTTTTGCTTGGATGGTTTGAAATGACTATTTTCTCTTCATAAACCTACGTAGGTTCGGCCTGTCCACATACCAACTTTTTTTTAAGTGCAAACACTGAACAACCGGCTTTGGTTGGAGCCGTTCGAGGTGGTCGGCTTGGACAAAGATCGAGACTTGGACGAAGATTGAGACATGATGGTAAGCCGCTTTTTGAGTACGCTCATTGCAAACGACCAGAACATACTAAAGCCAAATGATGGAAGAACCTACAACACCGAAAGGAAAATGAACCTTCTCTAAGGGAAAATTTTCGTAAGACTATTGATGGAGCCAACTTTGTTGGCCAACACAATCTGAATCCATGAGATTTCTTGGCCTCTACTCCTCTAGCTCAGTTGAGTACAACCTGTAATGTCCCGCTCCGTACGGCGCATTACGCGGAGACGTTGACTCAAAGAGTCGCGTTGACTGAATGAAATGTATCGATTTGAATCAATACGAGAGTTACGTTGTCCCGAGCAATGTATCGAACTAAGTCGATGCGAAGAGTTACATTGTCCCAAAGAATGCATCGAGTTGAATCGATGCGAAGCGCTGCATTGTCCCTAAGGATAAGTGCGTTGAGTCGGCTCAAAGATTCTAAGAAATCGAATCGGCCCAAGGCGCAAGTCCGAATCGATGCAAGTATTGATTTTAGTTGGTTTCATGTACAGGCTATCCGTTTACGCTGAAATGTTAGAGGTCGACATTTTGCCTCATTCGCAACGGGTCCACAAAATCCAAGTCACCGCCTCGCAACGGGCTGAGACTTGGGCACGGTAGGTCGGAATCGATCGAGTAGTTCAATGAAACAAGAAGTGCTCGAATGGCTAAGTCAGAAGATTTGGTCGTACAACAAAGTTATGAAATCGAGCCGCATCGGCTCGACAAACAACAAGGCGTATCGGCTTAAGGTGGGAGGACTGACTCTTCTTTTTACTCCTTCATGCTTAAGTAAAATGTATCATTGTATGCTAAGTTAACCTATCGACGTTACGGACGTGGTTCGATCGGAAGATAAATCATAGTGTGTCGAACACTAGTTAGAACAATTGAAATGAAACGTGCAATCAAATGCACGAGTCGCTATAGAACATTGGATATCGCAAAGGCGAGCGTCCTAGCGTGCAAGCCACGAACATTATACCTTTAAGGCCAAGAACATGGAATTATAGTATCGAGGCGTGCATCGCATGCACGACTCGAAGAAATGAGAACAATCGTGTCAAAGCGTGCCTACGTGCACGAAAATAATAAAAGATGGCTTCGTTGCGAAGAGAACAGTTGTGACATGAAGGTGACGGAACTGTCAGATGTGGCATGATGCCTTGAAAAGTGTTCGGGACCTTCGGATCGTTCGGTTGACGAACATTGAGTTGAGGCATGATGCCATTGAACATTGAAACGAAGTATAAAATCGAATGTGAGAACATAGAAAGTTAATGGAAGAAATATGAGATGATAAAGTCTGAGTCTCGGACTCAAGACTATATTTGGTTGTTTGAATAATAGTACGTTGCATGGTCGAATGGACTTGAGAAAATGATGAGATAATCTCCCGTGCACGGGTGTTCCCTTCGAACGGGTGCGCCGGGGCACCGGGACCGTTCGGCCTAGGAGAGATAATCTTTGAGGGGCGCACATCTGTAAGACGATTAGCGACCGCTTAGCGAGATGTGAAAAGCCGTAAATGATGGTATGCAATGGAAGGTCTCCGTAATTGGGATAGCAACCCACTACGAGAGGCGTCGGGCTACCCAATTTGAGAAAAGAAAAGAGAAAGAAAAGAAAGAAAGAAAAGAAAGAAAGGAAAGAAAAAGAGAAATACCTTTAGTCCATTATGGCGTGGATACGCCAATGACCTTCATATAGTTAAGGAACGATGGGTTGAAAGTGCATGCACGTATGTATCCTGCACACATAGATCCTGCATAGAGAGCACTTATAACATGACATGGAAGGAATGAGGCGTATTCACCTTGCGTCGGTGCAAGGGCGAGTGTGTCTATGTTGGTAAGAAATTGTGCCACGAAATAAACACAAGATTGCTTGCCTGCTTGCCTATTCAATTCGAATAACATACTTGCCATGATAACATGCTTTACCGCTTTCGAATATGCCATGAAATCGATCCTAAGGAGAATGTAGCAAGATCATAAGCTAAGTTGCATGATTCAACATAAATACTAAATGTCGGTTAGAAAGTGGATCTTTTCATTAGTACATGCGAGGACGAACGTACTGATCCCCCACCAGCTTTCATGCAGGATGCCGGGAATGGATTGCTCGCGGCGAAGCTTCGCTTGATCGCGCAGAGGCATGGAATGCCGTAGCGTTTGAAGCGTGCGATCGCATTGATGTTCGGACTTGCAACAAGATTGATGTGGCCGAGATATAGAAGGCATGATGTATGAAACGGTGAAATCCTTTGTGGGCAAGAGAGAACTTGAGTATTGTAAGCCAATCTGGCAAATTCAGTTGGGCTATTGAAAGTCTTTGTAATCTCAGTTCATTATCAATAAAGAGAATTATTTCGTATACTCTGTTTTCTTCCGTTTGCTAATATCAAATCAAAGATAACCATTTTGAGAACTTGTCATCTTGCCTTGCACGAGCGCAACTACATGCTCGTGCGGCATCATGCCCCCTGCGAGGACGATGATTCGGGTGATTCTGGGTCAGGACGTGACACAACTGATCTTGAAGTTATGCATCGGGTGAGATCGGTGCCACCGTCTCTGTCTGCCTCTACTGTTATTGCACACTATGGTATTTCATGTCTTGCCTTAGTCGATTCATTGACTCATGGATTATTGATTCATGGTCACAGATCATATGACCAATTCTCATCACTATTTCGTCATATAAATTGTTTGTCGAGAAAAGACTATATGCGCTAATGGATCTTTGGCCAATGTTTCAGGAAAGGGAACTGTCAATTTGGACTATGTAACTCTAGTTTCCACTTTACGTGTTCCAAAATTTTCTACTAATCTTTTGTTTGTTAGCCACCTTCCAAAAGCTTTTAATTGTTCAATAACCTTTCTCCCAATTCTTGTATCTTTTAGGACCTAGGACGCTGCACACAATTGAAAATGGTCGCGAAGTTGGAGGCCTCTACTTACTGGATATGAAGGGTCCTTCGTCATGTCGTCAGTCTTCTAGTTTGCCTTCTAGTTTATTTAGAGTAGTGTCTTGGTCAATAACATTAGTTTAGAGTCTGTTCATGCTCTAAGATGTCCGTCTAGATCATCTGTCTTTTAAGTCAATGAAGAGTGTTTCCATAATATTTCAAGTATGTTTCTCTTGAGAGTTTGGATTGTCAAAAGTTTTTTGCCAAACAAATAAGTTTTTATTCAGAGTCTCCTACTAAAGTTGATTATCCTTTTGATTTTATTTATTCTGATATCTGGGGACCTTCGTCTGTAGTATCTTTGATGGACATAGCTATTTTATTACCTTTATAGATCATTACTCAAGATGTACATAGGTATATTTGATGAAAAAAAGAGAGTGAATTACCTTATATGTTCAGGCAATCTTTAACATGGTTGAAACCCAATTTGGGAAGAAGATTAAAGCTTTTCGCTTGGACAATATGAATGAATACTTCTAGAAATCTTTCAATGAGTTTCTTGCAAGTATGGCCATTATTCATCAAAGCTCATGCCTAGTCACTCTGGAACAAAATGGTGTTGCTGAAAGAAAAAACAGACACTTAATGGAGACATCCAAGGTCTTTCTCTTACACCATAATGTTTCGAAGAGATACTGGCCGGAGGCAGTTTTAACAGCAGTTCATATTGTCAACTTAATGTCATCCATAGTTTTAGAGTTAAAAGTTCCCTCGTTCCTTCAACCCGGTAAAGATCTTTATCCAATTGTTTCCCGTGTTTTTGGATACACCTGTCTTATGTACGTAAAGCATTCTAGCTGAACCAAACTTAAATGTCGAGTTGTATGAGGAGTTTTTCTAGGATATTCCTCAACACAAAAGGGGTACAAGTGTATGGATCTACGAACAAAGTTGTCGGTTTGTCAATTTTGATGTTACATTCCGAGTTAGAGTCATACTTCTCCTCCTTTGAGTCACCTCCACATCAAAACCTATTTGAAATGCCCTCGCCAATCCCGTGTTAATCGCCTATAGTCGAACATTCCCCTTCATACCAATAGGGACGAGCCACCTTTGGTGTTACCACCTCAATCAGTTGCTTTACCTGAGGTCCCAGACGAATCTATTAATATTTCTGACTCATCAATTCAAACTAATCCTATCACTCATGATTTTGCCTATCATTATAGCAGACAAATAAATCCTCATGCTCGTTATGCCTCTACTGCTCATCCAATTTCCTATTCTGTGACCTATAATGGTTGTTCACCATCATATACTTCCTATCTTTCTGCTTTGTCCTTTACTGTTGTTCCTTCTAGATACTCTCTGTAGAAGCATGAAAAAATTATAAGTGCTCTATGAGCAGATCGACACAGAGCTAAGAAGTGCAGCTCCTAAGACTACGACGGTTGCGCTCATCGAACTGGCGCAACCAAGACAAACAAATCTCAGGCGCATAAGAAAATAATATACAATATTAAGCGCATAAAAGAGATTCTTTTCATTGATAGTCATGATTACAATACAGTGGAAGTCTATTACAGATTTCTCATTGATATTCATGATTACATAAGCAAATTATCTACCTACTGCGCATACAATGTATGCCAAGAAACGCCGCTCCTCGGCGCAGCTCCTAGGCGTTGATCGAACAGGATTTGGAATGACAATCAATCCAAAACCCGTACCCAACATCTTGACACTCGTCTGGAAGCAGAACACAGTCAAGATGTTGTTGAGGCTCGAACTACTCTACCAAACACTCAGGCGCATCTTAGTTATCTGAAAGAGTTCTTCGTTAAATCTATGACTTTTTTGAACGAGAAGATCTACAACCAACAGCCGACTTATGTGCCAAGGGGGAGGCTCACAGCCATCCGAAGCTAAGTCGGAGTCGAAATGAAGCTGGATGCAAAGAAGGAACGAGCAAAGTCTCTCGTTCTCAAAAGCCCCTATTGATAGGCAACAACGTGGTCAAGCGCGTACGCCAAGTGACGGTCAGTTAAAATGCTTCGAGATTAACGTGATGAATCTCACATTAATGGCAATGAACCTGCCGCTACCGAAATTAATGTGATAAATCTCACATTAATGGCAATGAACTTGCCACCTCGATGTTTTCTAAGTTAGCGTTTCGAGCTTCATGTCCCATGCAGCGGCAACATTTCATAAAAAGTTGACCGGATTCAATGAACTGGGGGACTACGCCAGAGAGGCCACTACGCCATCAAGACTACTACGTCATTTAGGCCACTACGCCATAGAGACTGCCACGCCATCTATGAGACTACGCTTAGATGTTCCCTTAAAACCAAGGGACATTTAATGCTTATCTGACAAGAAAGTCAGCTGACAAAATGAGGTCTCGAGCAGAGTGCAGCACGCCTCGACTCCAGCACAGACAACGGCAGCACAAGAACCGAAGAAGCCGTTCACCACTACGTCGAATAGTTGGCGTAGGCATAGCCCGAACCTACGCCACTAAAAGCCAAAAACGTTTCGAAGATTGAGCTGACAGCTTACATCATCGTAATGATTAAAATATTGTCAGAGACAGTTGTGCAAAGGTCACATGGATCCTCTCCCACGCCAAGACGTTCTACGCGCTAGTCGGGCGGACACCTTCCGCCGAGCGCCTAGCCCACCTAGGCGGGTGCCTAGGCGGATGCCTAGATCTAGGCGGTTCAAAAAAATAAAAAAAATCCAAAAAAATCTACTAAAAATTGCAAAAAAAAATCCATAAAACCCCAAAACATGCATAGTTGGATGTCAAGGGGATTAGGCGGGCGCCTAAGCGGACATCGGGCGGGCACCCAGCACCTAGCGCCTAGGCGCCGCCTAGGCGGTCTAGGCGGACGCCTTTTAGAACATAGTCCCTACGCCAATAACTCATTTGGTTCTTACCATACAGGATCTTGTACGCCAGGATCAGTTTTGAACCTAAGCTTGTTCCATGGCGTAGGGATCTTCTCTACTCCAACAGCCCGAGATCTTTGAACAAAGCACACGCGCCACGTGTCATTGACTCAGTTCCAATCACGAACGGGTGCCAACCACCCAAGATCTCGTCAACAGGCAAATCTCAACAACTGCCACGTTTCGGCTCATCTGCAGTCCAACAGTACAGTTACAACAGATTCAGTCCTATCTTCACGCGCGCAATGCCCCTGCGCTCAACAGATCATGCGCGTAGCGTTCCTACGCGCATGAGTAGATCATTCCACAAAGCAGCTATAAATAGAAGGATAATTCCTTCATTTTAAGACACACAGAGTCAGAGCACACTTCAGACAGCCGATTTCCCGTCTCCTTACAATCAAACAGGAAAACTTGCAATTCTCTCTCGACCGTCGTCGGATCGTCAACGGAGTAAAGGAATCAGAAGCAGTATTCGATTTCCATCGTCACACACCCCCAGAAAAAATGAATTGTACCCAAAGGATCTCATAGAGGACCAAAGTTGTACTATTCTTTCGTTTGTTAAATATAAAAGTTCATCACAACTTTTCAATGGCAAACACTCTTGAGGCTATTCAGGATCCTAAGTGACAAGCAACTATGGAAGCCGGGATGCATGCGCTTAAAAGGAACCATACTTGGGTTCTGGTAGATCCCCCAATGAGAAAGAAGCAGGTTGGATGTTGATGGGTGTTTATAATATAAAAAAAACAAAGTAAATGGCAACATTGAACGCTACAAGGCCGGCTAGCAGCAAAAAGGTTATCCCGGACTTATAAAATTGACTATGTTGAAACATTTGTCCCAGTTGCAAAACCGACCACAATAAAGGTGTTGTTCTCTCTTTTAGGCAATTTCTCTTAGGAACTTCACCAGCTGGATGTTAAAAATGTATTCTTGAATTGAGACCTACAAGAAGATGTTTTTACGACTCCTCCCTGTATTGGTTATACACAAAAAAGTGTGCAGACTTTGGAAAGCACTATATGGGTTGAAGCAGTCGCCAAGGCTATGGTTTGCTAGACGAAGTACTCCCTTGCTTTGTTTCGACTATCGTCATGGCAATGCCGATCATATTCTCTTTGTCAAGAGAGAGGGGAGAGTATCACACTTCTTATTGTCTATGTTGATGATATGGTTATCATGGAAAATAATGTTGCAGAGATGGTAAAGTTGAAAGGTTTTCTTGTGTCTGAGTTTGAGATTAAAGCTCTTGAAAGTTTGTGATATTTTCTTGGAACAGAGGTGGCCAGGTCAACAAAGTGTATCTTTATATGTCAGAGGAAGTATGCATTTGATTTGTCGAAAGAAACTGACAAACTTGGTCCAATGCCGATTGAATCTCCTATTGATCCAATCATCACCTTAGCACCACAGGAGATCTGTTAGAAGATATCGGCCAGTATCAGAGATTGGTTGAAAAGCTTTTGTACCTATCAGTCACATCCAGATATCGCATAAGCAGTAAGTATTGTGAGTCAATTTAAGTATGCTCCTCAGACGTTGATCGGATCCTACGATACTTGAAGACGTGTCCTGGCAAAGGGATTCAATTCAAGCGAAGTGATCATCAACGGATTGAGGTATTTAAGGATGTTGATTGGGCAGGCTCTGTTGACGATCGAAGGTCAACCGTAGGTTATTATTCCTATGTTGGAGGGAACTTAGTAAGTTGGAGAAGTAAGAAACAATCAGTAGTTTCAAAATCGAGTGCCAAGACGGAGTACATCGTTTTAGTACAAGGAATTTACGAAAGAATTTCTATTCAGAGACTCATGCAAGAACTGGAAATATAAAATTTGAAAATGTTCGACTTTATAATGATAATCAAGCAACTATAAGTATTGCGAGGGATCTGGTACACCATGATCAATCCAAGCACACATAGAGATTAATCGTCATTTCATCCGGGAGAAGCTTGATTTTAAGGAAGTTTGTGTTGTCTCTATTTTGTCAGCTCCGTAGCTCGCAGACGTGTTCACAAAAGGAGTTGTGGGGCCCAGATTTCAAAGTATTTTGGACAAGCTCAACATGATGTTCACTCCACAACTTGCTTGAGGGGGAGTGTAGAAGAAGGCGCACTGCAGGAAACTGCAGGCTGTGTGAGAATAGGAAAAGGGGCCGTTTTGATAATTTTTTTCCCCTTTCCTTTTTAATTTCAAGTTATTCTTAATATATATGTATTGTGAGAGGTAACGTGAGAAGATTATCATTCAATAAAAGATTAAAGTTGGTAGGGGAAAGCTTGTGATGGATTGGAGGAGGAAACAGGTTGGCGTGGGAGACAGAGGGGCAAAGAGTCAGTTGTAAGTCCCCATTACTTTTAATAGAATATTCCTGTGCTCTGTTGTATCATTTAACTATGGATCCATATATATATATATAACTATAGTTCTTTAGGATTTGAGGCAGCCTAAGGAAATGGGAATTAAGGACAATATAGGTATATATATTATAAGGAACTTGTATCTAAAAATTCCTTTCACTATTTTCCCAGCAATGGTTAATATCTATCATGACTGATTGGTATTATTGTGAGAGAATCTCCTGCACTAGCATAGAATTAGAATGATTTCCCACTCTTTTAGGAAATTGAATTAAATAACATCTCATTCATCATTTTCCGTCTCTTCTTTATTTATATCCCATGACCACAAACCTGGGGCTTTGAAGATATTGAACTCCATGCCACTAGTATACATATGGCCAACCCTTTGTTCCCTCATTTGACATACAGAGTCTGAAGGACGACGTACACATAAGTCCAAAAACAGAAGTTCATTCAGCAGTGGGGTTTTGTCGTGCTATTGATTTTCTTGAACCTGAACATAAGTTGGTTGTTGGTCAATTGCTTGCGAGTTACACAGTTATTTGTCTTGAAAATTTGAAATACTTCTTTGCTTAAATTTATGATGCCTTCCACTCCGTCTTGATTTTCTTTTCTGCTCACCTTGACACTACAGTGAGAGGGAAGCTTTCTAAGAAGGTGCGACGAAGTCTAAAGGCACCATCCCTGAAGGCGAAACTCCCCTTCAACTTCTCATCTCTTCTCTGAAAGGGAAGCTTTCGGAACCCAATCATGTTTGGGAGGCCAAGGTAGCGAGCAATCAATCTTCCCTCAATAAGGAGTGCTGGACACAAGAGGGAGACTTGATTCCCTGTTGTGAGAGTACTCATGTGAACAAAGGAGTGAATCATTGGTTGCTCCAATGAACCCGGGGCTAGATAGGTTTTTTGATTGTTGATGTGGTCTGTGGGTCTGTAGTTCGGCTAGGTGCATTAGGGAGTGGTTCTGTATGCCTTTGGGCTATTTCCAGTTATTTACCAGGAGAATGTAATAATATTTACCTTCTTCGAAGAATATATATATATATATATATATATATATATATATATATATATATATATATGTGAAAATTTTGCCCTCTTCTTTCAAATATGTTTGATTTCACATTGTCAGTGCACAGAAGTTTTTCATACATCACTGGCACCAAGCACTTTACGAGTGCATGCTACTGGTGCAATCCAATATCTGATGAATATCAAGAAACACAGTAAATCATTATCTTCAACTTACTCTTTTGTGCCCAAAAAACTATTCCGTGTCCCAGAATTACACTTCCTGTCCTGTCAAGGTTGAAGCAAATGAAATAGGGCATGCTTTCCTCGCTGTCCTAATAAATAAAATTTCAGTTTTGAAGTCCACTCCTTTTAGTTGGTAACTTTATGGGCTTGATTTTTCCACTTCGAGGATGTTAACAGCAAAACATCTGAAATATATCCTGATTTTATTTGGAAGTGTCATGTATTTCTCTCCAAATATTATGTACTTACAGATTTCTTTTTTCTTTTTCTTTCTATGCTCTTGTTACACAATATCATAGATTTGAAAATTTTGAAAAAGAACATAGCGATCTCTCTCTTTTCTTATGTTCTGGTTCTCACTGTTGAAACAAGTCTGTTAATTTGATCAGACTCTCTACCCCTGCAAGTTGGGTTTGCCCATCCAACTTGCGACTCTATTTCTTTTTCGTACAAAACTATAACAAAAGTTGAAATATGAAAGGGACTGATAGGAGTCTGCTTTGTTTCTTATGATGTGTCTTAAATTTACTAGAGCATGCTGTGTAGTAGAAGATAGTAAATTTACTAGAGCATGCTGTGTAGTAGAAGATAGTTGGTAAGTAATAGCATTGTTGTTCTGCCCCACGCTTATTTATGAGGACTCCATTATAGTCGAATTTAAACTTCTTTTCTACATTTCAAATCATGACTTAATGTTGGTTCCCAACTTTGGTGTTCTTGTAGATTATCTTCCTGAACTCAGGTTTGAAACATGAGGCAGGGTTCGGTGTTTTTTTTTTTCATCTCAGGCATGTGGTCATTTTGGGATCAAATTCGAACTCAGCTCACCAACAATAGATTTTGCAAGCCAGGGACACAGCAATCTTCTAACTCGCGGTTGGAATAGAGGAACAGTGATCAATCTGATAATTGGGTACAACCTAAAAATCCTATACTTATGTTTTCAAACATTTTTCTTGTCTAAAGTGTCTGGTCCTGCTCACTCCATTCGTCTTTTTCTTGATTCAACTGTTGCACTCGGTTCGTTTCAGCAGGGGAGAAGCTTGTGAATGACTTCTTCATTGTGAAGGATACCTCGCAAAGGAATGCTGATGCATTGTCAGTGTTGCACTCTCCGCGAAGCTGATGGAAGGAGACAGTTGCAGAGCCAATTATAACACTTATACAGAGATTTGTAGCTCCTCAAAATCAAGGGTCAAGTTTGCAGACCAGGCTTTAGTTTGTATTCGGCAAAGGTAGAACAAAATCTGTCTAGTTGTCAAAGAGAATTGATAATACGGAAATAGATCAAAATCACTTGTGGAGATATCTTGTATTCTGTATGCCCCCTATTTGTTTTTCGGGAAGCAGATTTTGATATTTTCCTTGACATGTTAAGAATGATTATTCCCAAAAAATAGTTGATACTGACTGCTTGCTGTCCATGTACATGCATATCTATGTATCTTTTGAACAAGGTTCATAGTATCGGTATCGGATCCTTCCTATGAGTATTGGTATCGGTAATTTTGGATTGGAGTATCAGATTTTTGGGTATCGAAAAACAAATAATTGTTAATAAATTATTAAAATTTTAGAATTTTTTTATACATTTATGCATAATTTTAAGTATTTATGTGTTATTTTTTAATAGTTCTGGAATTGAATGAAATAATAGTCACACTTGCAGATTTGTTTACTTACTATAGATAAAAAAATTTCTTTTACATGTTTTTATAACCTTACTATGCTTTTACACTCTTGTTAATTGGTATTTTTTGTTCTTTTTTTTGTTAAATTGATTGGAAACGGGACCCCAAGTGTCGGTATATCTGTATTGGTTGGTATCGGATCGGAATATGTCAAATTGTATCGGTATCGGCCGATACCGTAAACTATGATTTTGAAGGCAATGATTCACTTTTACCGAGTAACTTTTTAGCCTTCAGAATTTTCAAGGATGAACTTCCATAGATGCTTTTTTGTACCAATCTTTTTTGTACCAGTGTTTTTTTACCTTCTTTTCTTGGTGCATCTGGATTGTCAGATCCTCTTTGAAACTATTAAATTCAGTTTTTTTTTCCTCTTAAACTTACTTTAGGATCCAAGCTAAGAGACAAATGGCCTTTAAGCACAAATTGATTGGATGAAATCTCTGGTTGCACAATCAAAAAGGATATTTACAGCATCTATTTCATGGTAGGGATGCTAATCATCAACATTATTGTACCAACAAAGAAAAAAAAAATGCTTCTTCTGTTAAGGATTACCAAACCCAATAATCAGCTTCGACCAACATTGATATATTCAAGCTGAAAACACTACTCAAAATGAAGAATTTTAACATTTTTTTTAATCGACTTCATGTGTACATAAATAACAGTTAGACTACAGAAACTCAAATAAGAACTTGTAATATGAATATGACACGTAGATTTTTATTAACATTAAAAGTATATTTATTTTTCTATTCAGGCTTTTCATGGCCGAGTTTAAGAAATTAGGAACTCACGAGTTACTCTAGGATTTTTGCATAAATAATGAGCACGGAAACTCCGCAAGAATCGGTAGACAAAGAGACTCCATAGTTTTGGTGTCGACACTTCGATTCTGCACTCCTTGCTCTTCGTTAACTCTCCTGCATGCCACGATGTTGAGCATTCTTGATCATCAGCCAAACCCGCGCCTCATCGAACCTGTAGCTCAAGAATCAGAAAGATGCTCATGTTAAAGACGTTGTCACTGCACCAAAACTGAGTTCCAAAGACGAAAAAATAAAAACCAAAATTTTGGTACATATCCGGGACCGACAAAATTTTTTTTGGCAGCCCATAGAATTAGGACCGACAAAATTTATGATGCCACCTAACACTGTATGTTGTGCCTTTATGAATGGCCTAACCTAAATTGACCTTTGGGTTACTTAAAATATGTAGTTGGAGTAAATCACTTCAAAAATATACCGTGAGTATGCAAAAAATAATTAATTTGTTTCCATACGAAATTGAACTGTATCAGAAAAAACATAAATCAAAAAGTATTTTTTTAGAATAAGTAAAGTTAATAAAACATGCCCACGTACGAATTAAGAGAACCGTTTATAAAATCCATCACTTTCATCAATAAAAAAACAAAAAACAAAAAATGAGCAAGATTACTGAAAGTAAAGGCAAAAATATATATTCTAGAGTTATTTGTAAGTATGAATTTTTGTAGATGTCCGACGTGGGCCCAGTGTCCTCCAACTCCCACCAAATAAATTGAAAGAATAATACTATATAGAGAAACTAGGGTTTTGGAAGGAAGGGCATGGTGAGGTGCAGAAGGAAACCCTAGCTAGGTATTGGCAATGACAGAGAGAGCAGAGAGCACACTCCCCTCAAAAGCGAACGCCGTCCCTTTCGCCGATGGTGGGCTGTGCTCTCTCTCTTCTGTCATCGCTTCCATTTTGGGTCTCCTTCCTGATCCATCCATGCACCCTCTCCTCCTTCCTGCATTAGAATGACAGCACCAATCAGATTATTATGACATTAATTAATTAGTACGTACATGCAGTACGTAGAAATTAAGAGCTACACTACACTAACCATACGTATGTAGAATGAATTTGCAAATTATAATATAAACTATTTTCATATATAAACATTTGATCATCATGATTAATATATTTATATGTATGTGTATAAACATTTGATCTATCATTATATTCTTAGCATATTTTCCCCCAAAAGAATGAGAGACACTAAGGTTGTGTTTGATTGGACTTTTTTTCCACGAAAAATATTTCCATCACAAAATTTCCACCAATTGTAGTGTTTGATAGCTTATATTTTCCATGAAATTATTTTCCAAAAAATTATCATTTTTCATATTTTCATCTAAAATAGTGAAAAATAAAACTAGTCCAACCCATAGGAAAATATCATTTTCCATGAAAAATAACTATTTTTCGTGAAAAATAATGGCAATCAAACACCCAAATTAAGTTTTCCATATAATTTTTTTAAAATTCCATGAAATTTTTTTCCTAGGAAAATAATTCCATGAAATTAATTTATTTTTACGTATTTTCCACCTTACAATCAAACGCACCCTAACTAGCTAATTTCCAATCTGGAAAAAAAAAATTGGTTGGCTCAAATTTAAAAAAAAAAATCAGAATAGGAAAATATTGAAGATTTTAGGGTGTGTTTGATTACAAGAGAAAAATATGTGGAAAATAAATTAATTCCACGGAATTATTTTACTAGAAACAAAATTCCAAGAAATAAATTTGGGTGTTTGATTGTCGCTATTTTTCATAGAAATTGATATTTTTCTATGAGCTTGACCGGTTTTATTTTTCACCATTTTAAAAGAAAATATAAAAAATGATAGATTTTTTGAAAAATATTTGGTGAAAAAATATCCGATATCAAAAACTACAATTATTGAAAAATATGTGATGGAAATATTTTCCATAGAAAAAAAAGCTCAATCAAACACAGCCTTAATGGTTTCGGAAATATTTCCGGATCTACCAAAACGTACTAGCTATTTTAACAAGATGAATAACCATGTAAAGAAACCGAAGAAATTCTGAAAATTCTACAAAGTTGAATTTGTTGACAGAAATAAGAATTGGTAAACAATAGCTTTCAAATTAAAAAACATAAAAATAGGAGCTAAAAGAAAGAAATGAGGAAGAAGAGAAATATTTATGTTTGTTATTGTAGTGTGGAGTGTGGACTTGTTACATAGCAACATATATAGTGAGAGAGAGAAGAAAAAGGAGAGGTAACAGCACTGTAAATGACCGGTTAAAACCGGTGAAGCGGTCAAACAGTGAGAGATTCCTTTTTTTGGAATTCTATAGCGAGCTGGCAATCAATATTTTCCACGTAAAGTCCGGAGTCCAAATATGGACACCTGAAAGTGCTAGCAACCAGAAGTAATTAATTCTATCGAGAGACTGGGGAAGAAATATATTTTTTTTAAATTTAAATTTTTAAAATTTTAAAGGAGTTAAAAATGGAAGGAACAGTGTGATGGTGACCGTCTGTAGCAGGTCGCCGGCCAGTCGCGGTTGAGTCGGAGTACACGAGGAGGGGGGTCGGAGTGTGACGGTTTGGTTTAATGCTGGCTCTATGCGACACGTCAGTGGTTCAGGATTGCATGTGATGGATGGTGACTCCTTTGCCTCGGCCACATCGTTGGTGATGATATTTTTAGAGAATTAAATTTTCTGAAATATTATATTTAAAATTTTGGTGAATATATAAATATTTTCTAAATGTATAATTTATATAAAAAAATATAGTATATTTAATTAATATTACATATATTTAATGGTTGTAATTATCAATAAGGTTATTCTAGTTGTTATGTGGACCGGGTTGTCGGAAATATGTTCTAAAATCGTCCGGTCAACAATGACATAGGTTAAAAAAAAAAAATTAATAATACTATTTGTTTCTTCAAATCATCTTTTCTTACGTGACAGCTGACGTAGCATATTGATGTGGCACCTGACATAGCAAAATTTAAAATTGAGAGGTCTAAATATAGTAGGTATAAATTATAGTTCCAATTTTTCTTATCTTGGTCTATTATATATATTTTGTGCTTCAGAAACAATTAGCCAGTCTCCCGTTTTGTAGCAAATCTATTAGAAGGCTAATTCGAATTGGCTCTGGTTCACTTAGAAAATAAGGTTCAAGGAAATATATGTTGAGCAATCTGATAGATATTAATTTATTTAAATTCATAGAAATTTACTATGTTTTATGTAAGTTTCATACGTTATTAAATCAGTAGAAAACTGAATTGACAACTGCGTCGTTGTAGTATAGTGGTGAGTATTCCCGCCTGTCACGCGGGTGACCCGGGTTCGATCCCCGGCAACGGCGTGTTTTTTGATTTTTGACATAAATTTTTTTAATGGCTTTTCTTGTGTTTTTTTTTTTCTGGGGTCCAATCTATAAATATAACATAAATCATTTTCCAGAAATACGAAAAGAAATTCGCAGTCCATCCTTTTAGGGAAGAGGCCAAAGAGAAGTAACTTTGGTATTAGGGATTTATAACTCGAAAATGTAGATTGTAATCTTATTCTGACTAGTCATATGTACATGCATTATACGTACCATAAAAAATATTTAAAAAAGTTAATATACAAATTTGTAGTTTTTAGAATTTGAACTCAACAACCAAAAAAAAATATCTTACATCCTGAGTTAGAATTACTTAGCTGTAAATAAATTATATTAGACAGTTAAATACTTAGGTAGTTTTTTTATAAAAATAATTATGAAATATTAGGTAGTTGTTTAGTTTTTTTTTTTTTAATTTATATAAAATGATGATGATATACATACAGATTGGACGGTTTGCTTTTGAGCCGTTTCGAAATCCCATTATATAATTATAATATTTGATCTTTTGTATATATATATATATATATATATATATATATATATATATATATATATATATATATATATATATATATATACAATTGGTTTTTCTATAATTTTTTCAACTTCCTTCTAAAATCTTGGTATATTTATCTAACGAGGGTCAATATGTGCAAATTTGATGGATGGGATTGAGCCACACGAAAATTATATAGAGGATAGAAAGGAGGCATATTATCATCACCAGAAATCTCGAAATTCTCTTATTACTTATGCATTTTCTAATTATTTCAATTAAGAAAAATATATTATAGGACTAATTTGGTTCTTTTTTAAAATAGAAAATATGTCACAAAAGAATAGACATGTTTGATTTCCAAAGTGATATTTTGCCATACATAAAACCTATCACATCAGAGAGAGATTAGGTTGGTATTATCTGGTAATGTCCTATAACATCAAGTAAATATGAAAATGAATTTATGATGGCATTTTTCAATATTTAAATCATGACTTTAAACAGCAACAAAATTTAGCCATATATAAATGTTGAAATGAATGTCAAACAAAACTTGGTCGATGTCAAACAAAACTTGGTCGACTACCTACATTGTTTCTCTCGAATTATTCTCTCCCCTATGGTAGGCCTTGGAAGCAAGGGCCCTGAAAAAATAAATAATATATATGCTATTTAGAAATGAAAATTAAATGGAAACATTTAGGACACTTGAACCATGTATCAACTATTCATAAAGCAATTCATTGATCATTAGGCTATCAACCTTAAGTAATAAAAATTATCTTTACATTGTATTTGTTCTCTCTCTTTTTGTGACTAAATTAACCATCTCTCTAGGGTATTTCAAGCTTATCTCACATCATATATGTCTATTTAATTTAGTTTCTTTAAGTGTGTAATCTTGTTTATTTATAATTATTTATTAATCATGCAAATATATAATCTAATTAATAGTAAGGGTATCACTAATTTTTTTGGAGTAAAACTTTCATATTTAAGAATAAAATTATTTAAGAATAAAAAAAGATCATTTACTCATTTATGGTGAGACATGGGATCATCATACGGTTAATATCTTAATGAAATTAAATCCAACATAATCTAAATTTTATACTTTAAATAAATTAATTTAATCTAAATTTTATAGTTTGAATCATTTGATTCTTGCAAATAATTTATGTATGAGTTTTTTTTTTTCCTTCAGCAATTCACCCTAGCTTCCCTTTGACATGGAACTATAGCACTTGGAACTGAATATACAATGCCATAGTTCATGAAATAAAATCACAAGCGACCGTTAATCTAAACTTTCATCTTGACCTCTCTTTTTTTATTCTTTTTCTTATTTTTTTTTATTCTTTCTTTTTTTCGTGCAGATTCAGATTTTGTCACGTTCATTAGGCCTATGATGTTTTGGGATCGTGGGTGGGACGACTGCACGTCCTCGCGACATTTCATCATTGTCTTGCACATCTGTCAAAACTGGCACCCTCTCGGTCGTACACGAGATAAGAGACGTCCACGGACCGGTCGCACCCGCTCGACCGTACGCACAAGACGAGGTAATTTTTCTGATCCCATGTCCGAGTCGAGACACGTTCATGAACCGGTCGTATCCATACGAACGCTTTCTCGAGGTGAGGTAACATGAACGATCCAATGGACTTATTTCCATGGCCCATTCAAACACCATAAACTCGTCAAGGTCAAGGTCAAGGTCAAGGTCAAGGTCAAGGTCAAACACAAAACAGACACCAACTGTCCACGCACACACGCACACGCACACGCACACGTGCGCGCACAATCCCCACTCGCTCCTCTCCTCAACTAATGGTCTCCCTCCTGTTTAAAACACTATACTTCTCCTCCGCTTCACTACTACACACACCTAATGCTTATTGCCGGGGCACAATTTTTCGATGGAAAACTGAGAAGATGAAACAATTGTAAGAACAATGTTCCAACGCAACACTTCTAGGAAGGTTGCGTAAGTATAACGAAGATATAAGAAGATCTCGTTATGATATTACGAGAATCTAAAAAGATTTCGTAATCCACAGCAACGAAGAAGATGACAGGCGAAAGATGGAAGATGGCCTGCTGGGGTGAATGATCACCATTGCTCAAAGCTATATTCGCCCCACACGAATAGCTTCCAGGAACCAGCAAGTTCGTCGGAGAACTTTGGAACACTTCTGCTCTTCTGACTCCTCGGATCGTACACGAACTCCCGTGCAAAACTTCTATTCTCTCTCACAGCCTATGTTTACTTGTGTTAAGAAACACTTGTAAACTTTTGTAACTTTCTGTATATGTTATGTGTATTTGTCTGTGAGAGAGAAAAGACCTTATATAGGCCCGAGTAGCAACTGTCCGGTTAGCACAACATTCGGGACGTGGTAATAACCACTCCGAACGTGCAGTAACCGCTCAGATCATGCACAGGCACGATCTGAAGCAAGTTACGCCACTCGCGCACCCCACGCGCCTTGTACACTGCGCACAGTACGCGCACTGAGCCACTTGCACCACCTGCGCGCAACTGAGCGCGCACCTGAGCGTGCACCTGTACGTGCAACTGGGCACGCCACTGGACGCACACCTGGTCGCGCAACCTGAGCCGCACAACCTGACAGCGCAACCTGGTCGCTCAACCTGGCAGCGCACCAGGCCGCGCAACTTGGCCTGCGCAACAAGGCCGCGCAACCTGGCAGCGCGCCTGGCCGCGCAAGTGGCTCGCGCAACGAGCGCAACTTAAGCGCACTATGCGCCTAGCGACGATGCTGACGTGCCAAGTGCAAAGTGCGCCAACAAAATGCCACATTACGCCCCATGAGCCTATGAGCCCGAGTCCGAGTCCGAGTCGCTAAGCCCCTACGGGGCTTAGCTCCTATGGAAATAAATTTCCCAAGAGCAAAAGACATGAATGCTTACAATTGTTTATTTAGCATTTTTTCCATTAGAAAAATAATCCCATATGGCACACCCATGTGCACCTCGACACCACATGTGCATCTCTAAACTAGCATAGTTAATATATAGAGATACAACTCCTTTGGCCTAGCCGATGTGGGACTAAAATTCTAAATGACAAAGGCCAAAACCCAACAATCCCCCACATATCTCTAAATATGGGTATAAGTGTTCCCTACAGTAACTGTCCATCATGCATTAGGAGAGATGTCGCTGATGACTTGAATCTTCCTGCATGGATCAAACAACAGACTATAATACAAGAATGGACTAAGCCTTGAATTTTGTACCATAGCTGAAATTCTTTCCACTCACATAACGTAGTTACATGTGCTTCTGGCTAAACATTAAAGGCCCTGTGCCAGCCTGGTTTCAGTTTATAATTTTGGGCGTCTACAAGTTTACCCTCAAGAGACGGCCTGATATCTCTTTGTCCATACACTATAGGTGAGTTCATTATAAAGAGACATGGCATGAAGCGCTTTGCGCTTTCCTTGCGGTGCTACACAGCTATGACATGGCTTAAAGCCGAGGCCTTACCCCATACCGGAAACCTCATCGTACTGTCATACTACTGTAGCTTGAGGCAACCGTCTATTTGTAGTGCTAAACTATCCAGCATGAAGCCTTAGGCTCCCTTGCGGTGTTACGTCGCAACGACATGGCTTGTAAGGCCGAGGCTTTATCCCTAACCGGGTACCTCATCGTGGTGTCGTGCCACTGTAACATGAGGAACTCCTCCTCTTTGTAGTGCTGACTACACCCCTCTTTATTTTAACATACAGCATTAGGCTAACTGCCTATTTGCGGTGCTACGCCGCTGTGACTTGGCTAGCAAAGCCGAGGCATTACCCCATGCTTGGGAACCTCATGGTGGAGTCACCCCACAGTAGCTGTCACGACCCGCACCCGCTTCCGGATACAAGATATGTCCAAGCCCAGCCTACGTACGTCGCAATGTCGACGGTAGTACGCTGTCTAATATACACAAGTCACGGCAATCTAGAATCTCATGGTAAACTATATCTCATCCTGTAGTGCCCCGTCCCGCTCAGTCAATCGTAGGAATCGAAATGCCGACGGCATTCAGACTTAGCCTTACAACGGGTGCTCGAAGACATCGCTCGGTCGAGGCGACCGCTCGCTCAGGTGGGGTAGTTTCGGTGAACTTGCCTCATCTTAGCCTTCACATAATAAATCGCATGTTTTCAACTTGCACAAGTAGGCTTGATAATAAAAGAGACGAATTCACATAGCTAAAGGGAATAATCCTGACGGGTCGAATTGAGTTAGAATATGGAAGGGTCCAACGGTCGGCTTAGAGTTGGTGCACGGTGTGCTTTGAAAATGACACTTGGTCCTTCGTCCCATGGCTTGGGAGAAGGAAAAGTTGGTCTTTGACACAAACTGTGAATTAGCCTAAGTCATAGGAGTCGCCCGCGTAAATTCTCGATAAAGCATGCACGCTTCCACGATGCAAGGCTTGACATAGCCTTTGCTCGTCCCTTGGGTTAAGTTATAGGCTTGATTAAGTTAGGCAAAGTGATGGTGGTCGACCTAAGACATTCCAAGCACGATCCTATGAGTTCTACAGTTGAGTATAGCCACGAAGTCCTACGGTTTCAAAGCTAGTCGTATGGAGTATGAGTTGGGCGATAGTGTCGTGTAGGGCACGATGGGCCTAAGGCACGATGCACGAACTTAGTGTTTAAGGCATGAACCACGGTTGGTTTAATGAGTTTTTGGAGAAAGGACTATCGAATAGGCATTGAGTTGAATGAAATGATATGGTAACATGGAAAGAATGCCCACGACCGTGGGTCATCGAGGGGTCCTTGAGGGGTCTCAAGGATAGAAGTCCTGAACGTGGTTTTGAAAGAGAGGGTAATACTGAAGGAAGAATGACCGTGTGAGACGTCAGTTTGAGTCAGGGTCTTGCATGGTCATTGGACAACTTGTCGACAAGGTAGAGTTTCCCCGTAACGGCAACCCAGGGCCAAGGGACCGTTTCGGCCTAAGGAAACACGGTGATAGCTGTGCTGACTCGATAGCACCGGGTTAGTCGGGGACTTCCAGGGGGCTAGCTACCTTGCGCTGGAAGGGTCCCGGCCAACCGCAAACTAAACAATAAGAGCGTTGGGACTGTTTGTCTCACCCGTACTTAATTAACTCTTTCTCTCGTCCTTCCTATTTAGTTATTATGTTAGTTAAAAAATTACTAGAAACAACACACAACTTTATAGGAATATCACATTTTTTATACACAAATTACTCTTTAAAAAATATTAGGTGACAGTATACAATTTCAAACACTCAAACTTATATTCGTTCCTACTCTTACACAGCTCTCTCTCTTCATCTTACAGCCTCTTTATCTTTATAACATAACTATTGGTGGTTTCGAGTCTTAGTATAAGAATTTGAAATTTTAGAAATATTTACATTCGGACTGAGGACGACGAAGGACTACCAGAATTCTGATACTTCTGACTATTGTTAGAACATCCTCAATAGAAGTCATTTGAAGTACTATACTTCTTTTACTTTAGTCAAAATATGTACCTCTTTCTCTGCCCTCCTTAATCCAGCTCCTCTATACTCACCTTACTTTCGAATGGGCGTTGCAAACATTTCAGATTTTGAAGCAAGCTTAAGGGTAGAAACATAATATAGCTTGACATTATAACTATTAAAAAAAAACAAACAAATATAATTTGAAGGATCTCTATCATGGCAAGATCGGATAGTTAAACCAGAATTTAGAAACATAGTGTGGCTTGACATTATAACTAATTTTCTAAAAATAAATATAATTGTCCAAGTCGAGTGACCCTTGTCGTCACCAAGGAAGGCACAAGAGACCTGACTGGCTGGCGAAAGACGGTAGATAGAGCCACGGGAGCGTATTATTTCTTCCATTTATTAAAAAAAAATAAGTTGGAGATAGTGGGCCCAAAAGCATGTAATGCAGCGTACACAAAATTTGTGTGTATCGCTGTCGAACATCTATATATATATATATATAATTTGAGGGATCTCCGCCTCACCGGGACTCGAGTTGAAATTGGCAAGATTTGAGGGACATATTTCAAACACCCTATATTTTAAACCAACGGCTATCATTTCCCACCTTCTTTTCCAAAAGAATGACCTCTCCCGCCAATATTTTCTCCTCCTTTCTAAACCTACCAACAACCACCTCCTCCTTCAACTCCGCCGTCAGATCGCTCGTCGAATGCGTGCTCGATCAGAAGACAATGTCTGGGCCTAAGATTTGGCTGCAACGAAGACATCGTGTTTCGGCACGAGATGTGGCGTCGAGTCCTATGTTGTCGACATATAAGTTGCATAGTTATGGTTTGAGTTGTCATTAGTTTAAGTCAGGAGATGCCGTAAGGCAAACTTGGTCGAGTGACACTTAGTTCACAAAGTTGGATGGGTCAGTTAATGATTTAGTAGCAAAGAGCCATGAAGCGACGATGTGATCGAGTCTCATTGAGTTGCGAGGCACGACCTCAGCAAGGGTTTGTAGCACGGTCACATGGAAATGGAGCCTCATCGCGTAGTTGCGTCTCTGATTTTAAGCCGTAAGGCAAACATGACACTCGATAGGTTAACGTTGTTGGCACGAGAAGGGTCTTGAGGCAAGGTATGAGTTAACATTGTCGTTGCAAGCACGATATGGTCTAGAGACACAGAATATGCCAAGGCGTCGGTCCTAAAACTGATCCTAAGGCAAGAGTAGAAAGACAATAAAAAAGGGAACTAAGTTGCACAAAGTAAATCAAACGTGTCGGTTTCGTATGGGTGGGCGAGGAGCTCATTCCACCAGTACAGTTGAGTACTGACACCCATATAGTTTCCATGTGCAGGCACAGGTAGAAGCTCGTGGCGCGGAGCTCGCTTGGATGCGTCGAGGCACGGAGTTCCTTGGCGATTCGAAGCATGCGGCCGCATGGATTCAAGACTTATACGGGACATAATGTATGGACGTCGCCTTCCAAAGCATCAGCTGGCTCAAGACATGTATTGAGAGATGAGAGAGAGCTGAGTGACTTGTAATGTGAGCTTGAGTGAGCTTGAGAGACTTGTAATCTTGGCCTTGCGCCCATTGTAATCTTTGTTTCAATATCAATAAAAGAGTGTTTTGCAATGACTTGTGTTTTGTTCTAATTTCTGCTGCTATTCTTCAATGTCTCTGCATGTGACTTCTCTGCGACGACCCCGTCGCAGCTGCTAAAATCGGCCGCCCACCTTGTACGAGCACAATCTAGGCTCGTGCGGCATCACGTCTTAGCGAGGACGATCGCTCCTACGGGAGCGGGGCGTGACATAATGGTATCAGAGCACGGCTTTACGTCCTTGGACTACCGATTGAATTCTTTAACTCCGTTGTTTCCGCAAACTCTGAAATGTTGCTTCCGCAAAGTTGATATCGTTGGTGCGCTCTCTCTCAAATGTCCCATGGATGTCCATACAATAAGTCTATCTATTTTGCAAAACGTAGGAGAAATAGTTTTTGACAAGAAACAAAAAGATGGTTCGCGTAAGCGCGATTGGCTAAGTCGGACTGGGCATATACACCAAAGTTGCGTCGACCTTAGAAAAGTCGAGTACGGAAATTGATTAGTGTCGAGCAAGAATGAGTTGAACTCGATTGAGTAAAGTGAGATGACTATCGATAGGGGTGCTATCGAGCGACGATATCGTCGGTGCGATATAGATGAGCGTGCTTGGAAATTGAGAAATAGTTCGAACGGAAAACTTGATGAAGTCGATTTTGATTCGAATGATAGTTTCGAGGATTTGTTGAATGACTTCATTCCTGAGTGGTGTATGCGATAGTCTCAGGAATATCGATCGATCGATTGAGGATGTGGGGTGTCGATGAGTCTATCAGCAAGCGTCGCGTGGATGCAAAGCCATAGATTGAATATGATTGAGCAAAATATAGTCTTGAAGATTTTGATGAGTCGATTCGAACAACTTAGAAATTGACGCGCACGAAACGTGCACGGGATTGAGGATTGTGCGAAGGTGAAACATGAAAACGATTGAGTAGGTAAAATCGAATCGAGTAAAAAGTTAGAATGTACGAATGGATGACTTGATCGAGGAAATTAATACGAATCGTATACGAAAAGTTAGCACGACAGGTAGATAGCGTGCATGAATGGTTTGATTGGAAGTTACTAAAGTAACACAAATGATTGGAATGAATGTTGCTCGATGACTTGAGATAGATGGATGAACGATACACGAAATTGGGTTTGAGAAAATTGATGTTGAGAATAATTCGAGGAATAATGATCGAACTTAAAATTTGAATGTCGAGGAGATTATCCATTCGGGCGATAGCATCATTTGCACGACTCGAAATTGTTGCAAAGGAAGATCGTCAGGTTACGCATATCGTCGATGGTATTGAGGCGTATCAAAGATCGATATGCGATAACTCGGGGGTACTCTGACTCGACGGATGACGATCGTACAAGTGTTATTGTTCGGTTGGGTGTTATACTTAGGATTTTGATTGAGATGAATGTGGGATGAAAATGATTGTGTCTTGAGGGTTACGCGGATAACCGCAGCGTCGACATTCTTGTCTTGCGCGAGCGTAACTCTAGCCTCGCACATGCGTCGCATCAGATTTGGGGACGATCGTTCCGCGTGAGCGCTGACATGGTGATTCATGTCGCGGGAATGATCGAACTCGGAAAATCAGGATGCGGCAACTTTAATTGTCTCGACTTGTCGGTTTGATGCGAAGGAAAATATGAAGATGTTAGGACTTGCGATTGATGAATGAAATAAACTTGAGGATTGAGTAGGTCCAATCCGCGCATCGAAAATGAATTAGTCTAGACGCAAAACAAGATCCCGATGAGGATAATTATCCCACGGGAGCGTGCATGGTGATTCATGACCACCGTGGATAATCTGACTCGCGTGAGATCGGGGCACAACATATTGTTAAGCTAGACGACCTTATGATCGATTACGTGAATTGGAATAGATGACTTAGGAAATATGGAATGTGAAATTTTGGTTAGCGACTAAATTGTGTCATAGCGTGCTTGAATTGAGAAGGATTGATAGGCGAACTATATCGAACGTGTTTGAAGGGATAGACTATACAAGATGACTTATTGAATGAGTGATTTTGATACGTCGTGAAATTGGTTGAACGTGAGTTATCGTAGGATGGCTTTGCTGAATGACTCAGACCCCGTGTGACGAATGTTGGGATGTGTATAGAAAATCTGTGCTCGAAGTTTAGAAATCGGAGTGACGCGAGCTTGGGTAGAAAACCCCGTACTATCAACTTGGTTTGACCTTAGGATGGAGTCAGTGTTGATATTGTTGTTTGGGAACTATGATTCCAATACTGACGATTGACTTTAGCCTAAAGACATAACCTAGCGATTAGGCAGACGTCCTGGCGCGAAGACATAGGAATTGTGGAGGTACCACTCGCGAGTCTCGGTTGACATACACGTATATCAGGGACGCCCGAATATATGCACGATCCGACTCGAGTGATGATGGGGAATTCTCTATCATGAGGCTTGGCTGAAATGCATGTATTTTGGAGACGCCTGAAATATGTGCAATATCCAACTAAGTGATACGTTGAATCAAGTGAGACTTGAGGAATGGAAAAGTGTCGAGGATTTGAGATCGTGAGTTTTGAAGAAAGGATTGAGGGTAGCACGAGCGTGGCTCGGATTTGAGAAATGCATAGAGGAAATGTGCGCGAGAGTCGTTGAACATTCGAGTGATAAGTCGATAAGTGTACTCAGTTAGTTTCGAGGACGAAACTTTTTCTGAGTGGTGTATGATGTAGTGCCCGTCCCGCTCAGTCAATCGGAGGAATCAAAATACCGACGGCATTCGGACTTAGCCTTACAACGGCTGCTCGAAGACATCGCTCGGTCGAGGTGACCGCTCGCTCAGGTGGGGTAGTTTCGGTGAACTTGCCTCATCTTAGCCTTCACATAATAAATCACATATTTTCAACTTGCACAAGTAGGCTTGATAATAAAAGAGACGAATTCACATAGCTAAAGGGAATAATCCCGACGGGTCGAATTGAGTTAGAATATGGAAGGGTCCAACGGTCGGCTTAGAGTTGGTGCACGGTGTGCTTTGAAAATAACACTCGTTCCTTCGTTCCGTGGCTTGGGAGAATGAAAAGTTGGTCTTTGACACAAACTGTGAATTAGCCTAAGTCATAGGCGTCGCCCGCGTAAATGCTCGATAAAGCATGCACGCTTCCACGATCCAAGGCTTGACATAGCCTTTGCTCGTCCCTTGGGTTAAGTTGTAGGCTTGATTAAGTTAGGCAAAGTGATGGTGGTCGACCTAAGACATTCCAAGCACGATCCTATGAGTTCTACGGCTGAGTATAGCCACGAAGTCCTACGGTTTCAAAGCTAGTCGTATGGAGTATGAGTTGGGCGATAGTGTCGCGTAGGGCACGATGGGCCTAAGGCACGATGCACGAACTTAGTGTTTAAGGCATGAACCACGGTTGGTTTAATGAGTTTTTGGAGAAAGGACTATCGAATAGGCATTGAGTTGAATGAAATGATATGGTAACATGGAAAGAATGCCCGCGACCATGGGTCGTCGAGGGGTCCTTGAGGGGTCTCAAGGATAGAAGTCCTGAACGTGGTTTTGAAAGAGAGGGTAATACTGAAGGAAGACTAACTGTGTGAGACGTCAGTTTGAGTCAGGGTCTTGCATGGTCATTGGACAACTTGTCGACAAGGTAGAGTTTCCCCGTAACGGCAACTCAGGGCCATGGGACCGATTCGGCCTAAGGAAACACGGTGATAGCTGTGCTGACTCGATAGCACCGGGTTAGTCGGGGACTTCCAGGGGGCTAGCTACCTTGCGCTGGAAGGGTCCCGGCCAACCGCAAGCTATGTGTCCAAGTATAGCTTGTTATGCTAGTGACCTCATATAGATGAGTCGGCATGGGCGGCGATCCGCGTATATGCCTTTGGACTGAGTCGAGTATTAGGTGAAGTGAATCAAGAGTCGAGTAGAATGCGTGCTCGGCTAGAAGACAATATTTGGGCCTAAGATTTGGCTGCAACGAAGACACCGTGTTTCGGCACGAGATGTGGCATCGATTCCTATGTTGTCGGAATATAAGTTGCATAGTTATGGTTTGAGTTGTCATGAGTTTAAGTCAGGAGATACCGCAAGGCAAACTTGGTCGAGTGACACTTAGTTCACAAAGTTGGATGGGTCAGTTGATGATTTAGTAGCAAAGGGCCGCGAGGCAGCGATGTGATCGAGTCTCATTGAGTTGCGAGGCACGGCCTCAGCAAGGGTTTGTAGCACGGTCACACGAAAATGGAGCCTCATTGCGTAGTTGCGTCGCTGATTTTAAGCCATAAGGCAAACATGACACTTGATAGGTTAACGTTGTTGGCACGAGAAGGGTCTTGAGGCAAGGTATGAGTTAACGTTGTCGTTACAAGCACGAGATGGTCTAGAGACACAGAATAGGCCAAGGCGTCGGTCCTAAAACTGATCCTAAGGTAAGAGTAGAAAGATAATAAAAAAAGGGGACTAAGTTGCACAAAGTAAATCAAACGTGTCGATTTCGTATGGGTAGGCGAGGAGCTCATTCCACCAGTACAGTTGAGTACTGACACCTATATAGTTTCCATGTGCAGGCACAGGTAGAAGCTCGTGGTGCGGAGCTCGCTTGGATACGTCGAGGCACGGAGTTCCTTGGTAATTCGAAGCGTACGGCCAAACGGATTCAAGACTTATACAGGACATAATGTATGGACGTCGTCTTCCAAAGCATTCGCTGGCTCAAGGCATGTATTGAGAGATGAGAGAGAGCTGAGTGACTTGTAGTGTGAGCTTGAGTGAGCTTGAGAGACTTGTAATCTTGGCCTTGCACCCATTGTAATCTTTATTTCAATATCAATAAAAGAGTGTTTTGCAATAACTTGTGTTTTGTTCTAATTTCCGCTGCTATTCTTCAATGTCTCTGCATGGGACTTCTCTGCGACGACCCCGTCGCAGCCGCTGAAATCGGCCGTTATGGAACCCGCCTTGTATGAGCGCAATCTAGGCTCGTGCAGCATCATGCCTTAGCGAGGACGATCGCTCCTACGGGAGCGGGGCGTGACACATCCACAGAATAATCGAATCACAATCAAGATCAATGAATAAGACATAAAACCGGGCAATAATAAATATAACTGAATATCTCCAAGAATCAATGTCACGTCCGGTGGACACAAATCCACTACCAATAGACGAAAAGAGAAATAAATACATGGAATACACTAACTGAATACAACCTGCTAATTGAGACAACCTCCACTGCAAGGCACCATGGTCTGAAGCTGACTCAAATCCTCTCGTGTGCTCCTGGTACAACTTGGCTAAACCTGAAGAGATCATCAGGTCCTCAGAGGACTAGCAAGATACATAAAAATGAGCCTTTCTAATAGTTGATTATGCATGGAGAAAAATACAGAATAAACAAGTAAAACTGAGCAATGAATAATGCACGAATCTGTACACTGACTACACATAAATGAACTGCTGAACAAGGACGAGAGAACTCATGTCAAGATGTCAACGGATAACCAAATCGAATACTCAAACCCTCGTCCCTAGTGTGGACTCGCAGATTTGAACAACTACTAGCCCTCGCCCCTAATGTGGACTCGCAGGCTAGCATCACCCTCGCCCCTAGTGTGGACTCGCAGGTGTGAACCATATACTACTAACCCTCGTCCCTTGTATAGACTCGCAGGTTAGCATCACCCTCGCCTCTAGTGTGGACTCGCAGGTGTGGACCAATAACTACTAACCCTCGTCCCTAATGTGGACTCGCAGGTTAGCTTAAGACAGAGATAACTACTAACCCTCGCCCCTAATGTGGACTCGCAGGTTAGCTTCAAGATTTCAAGACAAGAAGGTAAAGCAGTTCAGTTCATGACTTCTCGACCCACAATACGACTCAATCAAGACACAAATGAACACGACCAATAAGACACAAGTCTAGCTGTGAACAAGGGCTATATATCAATAAAATAAAATACTAACATGATATGAAAAGTACATGTCAACAATAATGAGAAAAACTGAATAACTGAATAATGAAAGACAGTGCATGTAAATAAAGCTGTGTAGAAAGACAAGGTATACTTGACTGCGGTCCTGAGCTGTTGGCACGGGCCAAATGTTGAGTCAGAAGTCCAATGAACCTGTTTTATGAATTTATATAATCAACACACAATTTAAGAGTGTAAATAAGCTTATCTAGTTCTTTGTTCGGTTACCAGGTCGTTTCCCCCTTAGTTGCCTTGGTTTATCAGCCCTTTTCTTTCCTACATGTTATAATTTGAAGTCTACTAGTTCTTATTGGGCCTATATCCTAACATATGGTTATTACATATATGTGGCTCTATATAGAGGATAAAATGCATTGCCTATATGAGACTGGTATATGACTACTCCTAGACATAGGCTAATACCTTATCCTCTCCTTACAACCCTTACTTCATAGGACATTGACCCATCCTCACACATATATATACATACCCTACTATCACACTGTCAAGCCAAACATTCCTCATAAAGTTAATCTCTCGACTGAAACTCTATTGGTTATGGCTAAGTGGGCTGGACAGTTAATCAAAGACTGAACTGGTATGATACTAATACAAGTCCCACAAGGACTGAACACATATATTAAGGACAACTGATATCAACCAGTAAGAGACTGAACTCAAGGACAGGTCCCCCCCACCTCATATCTGAACCAATGATTGAGTTCAAGAAATGGACTGATGCTCAAAATATGGGACAAGGGTACATGCAGGACATTATATTGGATAGATAGTTACAGTGAAGGATCTAGACAGATCAATGAATGTAGGCAATATCAAACAAGGTACTGGGTTTTCATGAAATAGCCTAAACTAATCCAGATAGTGAACAGAACATTTAGTGAGATGTACAAGTCTGACACTTAAAGAGATGAGACTGCACATGGATAATATGCAGGACAGAGCCATATTCTAGGTCAGGTCAGTATGGCAATGAAGGGACAAGTATTCAAACCTGAATTTAATGTAATTTGGAAGTATAATTGATACACGACAAGAGGGTTTGATCAACACACCAAGGCAAGTACAAAATAGGAATTGGTCAAAACATCAAGGGTCTGATACCTGTAATGTAAGTGACTGAACAAATAGGGATACACCTGTACTCAGCAATTGTCTGAACTCAAATGTAGGACATAACTAAGGAACTGAATGAATGAATGCACTGAATGAATGGCAGGGCAGTTGGAATTTGATATGCAGGACAGATGCAAATATCTGATACTCACTAATCCTATATGCAGGACATATATGATGTGGGTCAAGTTACTTAACTTAGGGAGGTCTGAAACAAAAGTAAAATGGATAATATAATAAGCAAGAAACATACTCAGTGTACAACTGCATTATCAGATAAGATGTTAAGGTTTATGTAGTATCAACTCTGATACCAAGTTTCCTCGATAGTTTCTTAGGTAAACAGTAGCATGAGGACAACAAGGACCCAGGCTAGTCTAAGCCTTCTTCCACCATACCTGGTACTATAATAGGCATAAAATATGAGTACAGGGTACCCCTGGAAACATAGCAGTGTAGAGAGGGTAGGGCATTTGAACAAGAGCTAAGTAGGATACCCCAAACTTGGTTCGTATCTTGTGTCAGGTGGTCACAGAAGTTACCTGGTATGTAATATGATGACTCAATCCAATCAACCTCTAACTCGACACACTGGTTGTCACATAGGTATCCATGTTTCCCTTACGTGCACAAAGGCTCTTACACGAGTCATGTATCTCTTCAAACGACTGCCTTGTATAGAACAGTCCAATTACAGATATCTGCAAGGACAGACCTCTGTTTCCCAACGTATCCGCTGTTTGCATCTAGGATGCCATTGACAGTACATAATGTAGGGACCTGCACATCAGTTCATTGCCTTATATCGGTGATGAATACCTATATTAGAAATCCTGACACCACTCTATGTATCCAACTATAGTAATAGAAATTTCTACTGCTGCTCTAACATTATGCCCAGACACACCCCAGATGTACACCTACGAAACACAGGTATTGGTTGATACTTAGTTACAGAGGTATACTCGGATACCTACTATATATATATGTAAGTAAACCCACTTAGACCACCAATTCTCTTGATACGTAGGTCTGATACTGTTTAGAAATACTCGAGTAAATCTTCCTAAATTTTTGTACCTGCCTCAGTTGTCCATCCCTTTGCCCAACCACTGGTACAGGTGCTTGGATACTAACCTGTCCTAGCTACCTGATGTTTAAGTCGTACATAAGGTACTCAAATCAACACTACTTCAACTAATTATATGTATTCATGTATGTATTTCAATAAAGATGAACATATATAGCCGTGACCCCCCCTTGATATCTATGTTCTGATACCTTCTTGACCAACTCTATATATGACTGTTGCATACTCGACATCCCCCTTAGAACTCTTCTAGGAATTTTATCAAACACAATTCAATCCAGACTCAAATTGGCTAAAGACAGAAATTGCAAGTCTAAGAGTAGATCAAATTACCACTTTTGGTGTTGAAGAAAAACTCGATTGCTTCTTGCCTCCTCTCCGATTGTTCCTTGCGATAGGGAAGAAGTAGATGGTTAGGGTTTTTAGAGTGCAAGGGTCGGCTGCTATCATTCCTCTATATACTAGTGTATGGTCGGTTTGGAGGAGATATGAAGGATTTGATCTGTTCTTATCTAAGCTCCTGGTGAAGGTTGATCTTGATTTCAAAACTGGATTCGAATACAGGGAATAAGTGATCGGTTTTAAAAGAAAGATTTGAATTTGGAACTCTTGTGCTAAGGTCCCTGGTAACACCCTATATTTCCAATTGGTCCCTCAATGCATTCTAAATAAAAGAAATTTTTTTAGACATAACAAATAAGCGAGAAATTAAAGAAATTTTCAAATAAATAAATAAAATAAAAATTTTGGTCAAGGGGTTGACAGTAGCATGGAGTTTCACTCCTTGTAGTGCTGTTCTACCGTACTTCCTGTAAAGCACACCAGGCATTCACTCTGCCTGAGAACTCATTAAGGCATTTAAGCCAACCTTCCCACAGGATCCGTTTTTTGTAGAAAACAATAGTATACAACAGTGGTTGTAGGTCCGTAACCTCTCCATGCCCAATAGAACATGTACCTACCGTTCCTGATATCCTTCCGATTAGTGGTCCTCCCTTGAACCAAAAGCTAGATGCCTAGTAGATTTTTTTTGAACTATTAGTATAAAACTTTATGGTAGGAATACAATAATACAATATCAGAATGCCTTCAAGCCCATTTTATAAGCTGTGTTCTCAACCAGCTGGCGCTTGAGGCCCTTGGTGAACGGATCCGCCAGGTTCTTCTGACCCCGAACATCAATCACTGTAATAACACCTCTCTTGATAAGATCGTGTACTGTCCTGTGCTTCAACCGTGCAGTCCTCTTCTTTCCGTTGAAGAGGTCATTTGATGCCACCGCCGCAGTCGCCTAGTTGTCACAGTATATCGGTATCGCAGGTATTTGTGCTCTAACCACTGGAAGATTATACATGAGCTCCCGAAGCCATTCTACTTCCTCGGCTGCGGTATCAAGTACAAAGAACTCAGATTCCATGGATGACCGCGAGAGCATAGTCTGCTTCTTTGACTTCCAGGATATAGCAGCTCCATCTATTGTGAAAATGAATCCACCTGTGGACCTCTTGCTCTCCACCTCTGAGCACCACTGGGCATCACTGAAGCCTTCCACTACCGGCGGATCTCCGTTGTAGTACAATGCATATGTCTGAGTCTTCTTGAGATATTTCATAATTCATTTCACAGCTTTCCAGTGTTCAACATCTGGGTTGCTCGTGAAACGACTTAGCTTTCCCATGGCAAAAGCTATGTCAGGCCTTATGGCAGTAGTAGCATACATCAAACTCCCGATTACGCTTACATACTCCAGTTGCCTGACGCTTTCTCCTGAATTAGGCTTCAGCTTCATATCATGCCTGTACGGCGTATCGATCCTTGGAAGATCCCGATACCCATAATGAGTGATTATTTTCTCAATATAATGAGACTGTGACAGCGCTAGTCCAGTGTCTATCCGGATGATCTTGATCCCTAAGATCACATCAGCTTCCCCTAAGTCCTTCATACTGAACTTGCTCGAGATGAATTTCTTTGTCTCCGTGATACAACCCATATCCGTACCTAGGATAAGCATGTCGTCCACGTACAGACAAACGATCACACCTCTTCCATCAGCAAACTTCGTGTAAACACACTTGTCCGTCTCGCTGACCATGTAGCCATTTGACCTTATAACTTTGTCAAATTTCTTATGCCATATCTTGGGAGCCTGTTTAAGACAGTATAAAGATTTCACCAACTTACAGAATTTGTCTTCAAGATCCTTGACGATAAATCCCTCTGGCTGTTGCATGTATATCTCTTCGGTCAGCTCGCCATTTAGAAAAGCTGTTTTCACATCCATCTGATGTATCACCATCTTATGTATTGCTGCGAGAGCAATCAATATTCTGATGGTGGTCATCCGGGCTACTGGAGCATACGTATCAAAGTAGTCAATCCTCTGCTTCTGAGAAAACCCCTTGGCTACCAACCTAGCCTTGAACTTGTCAATAGTTTCGTCTGCTTTTATCTTCTTCTTGAAGATCCATTTGCATCCGATGGGTTTTGCTCCTTCAGGAAGATCAACCAACACCCAAGTGTTATTTGAGGTGATGGAATCAATTTTATTATCAACCGCCTCCTTCCAGAAAACCGCGTCTCTGGTCTTCATCGCCTCATCATAGGTAAGCGGATCTGCTTCCATATGATAGGTGATAAATCACTTCCGAAGTCCTTCGGCCTCCTCACACGCTTAGCTGACGGCTCAGCTTGTTCTGGTTCAATCGTTGTTTCAACAACAACATCTTCTTGGACCACATCTTCATTGAAGACTTCAGTTTTCTGTGCACCCTCATTGTTCTTCGGTACATTCGCAAGAACAATATTCTTGTGTCTTGCAAATTTGTCTTCAAAATATTTTACGTCGCGAGATTCAATGATATGATTTGACTCAATATTAAGAAATCTCCGAGCATCACTCTTCTCGGCATACCCCAAGAAGATTGTCTTAGTAGTCCTTGTCCCAAGCTTCTGAATCTTCAGATCTGGAAGCTTGACATATGCCAGACACCCCCACACTCGAATGAAATTCAAGTTAGGTCTGACCTTGAACCAGAGTTCATGAGGAGTAACGTCAGAAGTTGCATGAGGTACTCTATTTAAAATAAAAGTGGCCGTCAATGCAGCTTCTCTCCAGTAGCACTTAGGAAGACCCGCAGTCAACAACATTGAGTTAATCATTTCTGTTAACGTTCTGTTCTTCCTCTCTGCTACTCCGTTTGATTGAGGAGAGTACGGAGCCGTAGTCTCATTGAATTCCATGTTCTTTGCAGAATGATGCGAATTCATGAGACCTGTACTCCCCACCTCGATCACTTCTTATTTTTTTGAGTTGTTGTCTAGTCTGCCGCTCAGCTTCGGCTCTGAACTCCTTGAACTTCTCGAATGTTTTGTCTTTAGCCTTCAGCAAGTAGACGAACGCATACTTAGAGAAGTCATCGATGAAGGTTATAAAATACTTCATCCCGACCTTTGTAGAGAAATGTTTGAAGTCATAGATATCGGAGTGTACCAACTCTAGAAGATCTGTACTTCGATTAACCCGAGGAAAGGGTTTCCTTGTGATCTTCGTTTGAGCACAAACTTCACATTTCTCTACCTTACCCCCACACTTGGAGATAAGTCCTAGACTAGACATTCTATTTATTTGTTTACAATGAACATGTCCTAGCCTATTATGCCACAACTCAAGAGTATAAGCAGAAGGAGTGATTTCATTAATTATATTAATTACATTGGACTGATTTACAAGCTGAATTTTGAACATTCCTTCGGTATAAAAAGCTTTCCCGAAATATGTTCCCTTGATAGACATCACCATCTGGCCAATATTGATGTCCATCCTGAGGCCTGTGTTACAGAGTAGGCCTCCTGAGATCAGGTTCTTGGCGATAGTAGGTACGTGCTTCACGCATTGAAGCGTCAGAGACTTGCCAGAAGTCAGCTTCAACACCACCGTCCCAATCCCGAGCACTTTAGCTTGTGCCTGGTTCGCCATCATAACCACTTCAGAAGTAGGTATGTAGGTGGTGAACCACTCCTTGCTGGAGCAGACATGGAAGGTGGCTCCAGTGTCTACCCACCAGTCAGAGTCAGTCCCTACCGTATCAACCTGCGCAATCATAGCAACAACGTCAGTGATCATAGATACCTTACTAGGCTCTCCTTTCTCTGATTGCTTGGTCTTTTCTTTGCATTCATTCTTGAAGTGGCCCTTCTTGCCACACTTGAAACAAGGCATCTGAGACTTTACCTTCTTTTGCTTGAAGGAAGTCCCTTCACGTTTAGATTATTAGGGTCCTTCTTCTTGTTGTGGGAAGCAGTATGCTTTCCCTTTGGTTCCTTGGTATGAACCAGATTGGCGTTAGCCAATTGCTTGGACAGTGCGTCCACCTTCAGTTGAGCCTGCATCTGGTCCTCAACATAGATTTCCTGCAAGAGATCTTCAAGGCTGATCTCAAGCTTCTTCCTATGTATGTTTGCGTAGAACTTACTCCACCCAGCGGGGAGCTTCGAGACAATCCCTCCAACAACAAACTTATCGGAGAGGGGCATCGCCTCGTCTTCCAGCTTCTGTCGCAGCTTCAGGAATTCCTTTACCTGCGACAGCATGGACTTCTCGTCCTCAAAGAACCATTTGTGATACTTTTCAACCACAAATATCTTGCTCCTGTTTTTGTCTTCTTCCTATAGTTTCTCCAGAGACTCCCATATGTCTCTGGCAATAGTCTTCTTACTGTAGGATTCTGCTAGGGAATTCTCCATAGCATTCAGGATAAGCAGCCTGTAAATGCTATTCTCCCTTCTCCACTTGGCCTGAAGTTTAGTAGTCGCAGTGATTGCGGCAGCAGACCCAGTATCTGTAACAATAGGTTCCTCTTCAAGAAGCACGTGATCAACGTCTCTGAGTTGAAGAGTGAGATAAACCTTCCTCTTCCATACTTGATAATGCTCTCCATCAAACTTTTCTAACTTACAAAAGTCAGTATTGAGGAGTGAAGCATTAAAGTTTTCCATCGTAGCAATATAGCTTTGAGATTGTTAGTGCCGGGGCACAATTTTTTGATAGAAAAACTGAGAAGATGAAACAATTGTAAGAACAATGTTCTAACGCAACACTTCTAGGAAGGTTACGTAAGTATAACGAAGATCTAAGAAGATCTCGTTATGATATTACGAGAATCTAAAAAGATTTCGTAATCCACAGCAACGAAGAAGATGACAGGCGAAAGATGGAAGATGGCCTGCTGGGGTGAATGATCACCATTGCTCAAAGCTATATTCGCCCCACACGAATAGCTTCCAGGAACCAGCAAGTTCGTCGGAGAACTTTGGAACACGTGTCCCGACCCGCACCCTGAGGAAGGGTACGAGAACGTGGGTACGTCCAGCCTTCGCCGCAGTGTCGACGGTAGAACGCTGTATAGGTCATCTATAACATCTAACATCTAACGACAAGATATACAAATATGTCATCTCCGTACGAAGGTATAACATAATATCTCAACTCTATATCTCAATCACAAGTCTAGGGAAGATAGAGCACGATATGGAATCAGATAAAAGGAAGAAACTGAATATAAATAGACTTATCACACCACACAAAATAGATGTTCAATACAAATAAGTACAAGTCCTGAATATAGCTAAGTCTCAACTAACAATCGGAACAATCCGATACAAACATAAAGCTATAAATACTAGACTAAACTAGGCACCCTCTACTGAGCTAGATGCTCCTCAGGCTCCTGAGTGTCACCCTCATGTGCCCCATAGAAGGTAGGGCAGTCACCATCATCATCTGTAATATTTTCAACAGGTCCAGTCAGGACAGGAGCGAGCACAATACATCTCACACAGTTCATATCATGTTGGAAAATATAAAGCATGCAAAAGAGTAAGATACATGGACTGTAAAGAAATATATATGAAAACGAGAGAGATTTGATAACTGGAAATATCTATATACATGATAAGTAAGAACTGTAAGTAACCTGTGATTTAGAGCATGAGATGGTTATATAAACGGGTTAGGACAATACAAGGGTAACTCCATCATACGTGAGTGTACAATGGACATATACAAGATTTCACAAGATTTCACAAGATGGAATTTTGATCACATAACCATTTCCTACTCACCCTCCCCAATCAATACACAAGGATCCAATCAAGTTACGTTACCTTGTACAAGAGGGCTTTATCATGTTTGCTCATATGATCATGAGAGTACAAGATTGCACAAAAGTATACTTGAATAGCGGTGTACATGAAATACAAGATGTTCGTGAAAAGCACATGACAACTGTATCTAATGCACCCCGAGGGGGATAACATCGTATGACAAGATCCATATAGTACCAATCCGTGATAATAATGTGACAATATCATGTAAAGTAATCTAGAGCAAGAATATAAATCCTAACAAGTATGAAATAATCAGAGAATGTACTCGCCTGTCACCCTGAATGACTGATGAAAACAGATGTCCGAACTGGTGTCACAGAGTCCTATTTAAAGTAATTTACAGGTTATGATGTATTCAGAAATAAGGTAATTGAAGTGTATGATGCATTCTATATGATTTCTAAGTCAATCTAGACCAAAATCAACTCTAAGTCAAACCTGGTCAACTGCATAGTTCAAACTAGGTCAACCTAAGTCAATCTTAGTCAACAAGGTCATGCCATGTCCAATTAGGTCACACAAAGTCAACTAGGTCAACTTTGGTCAACTGTCTAGGTCAAACTAGGTTAAAGTCAACTATTGGTTAAGTCAAGTCTAAGTCTAGTCAAAACAGTCAATCTAGTCTAACCAAGTGTAGGTCAACTAGCCAATCTAAAACCCAAGTCTAAACAACACAAAGCCTAGCTATAGTTTAATACCATAGTCTAACCTAGGCACACATACAATTTAAGTCATATAGAGTATTTCTTATATTAAGTCACATTCATACAATATACAAGTATATATATAGGTAGCCATATATATAGAGAGAAGGAAAAAGGAATTTAAGAAAGGGTGTGTGTGTGTGAGCATGGTAAGACAAGGTATGAAAGTGAAAGGGGCACATGTGAAGGTGTCAACATATGTATATATGTGTATGTGTGTGAAATTCAAACTGTCACAATGAGTGTGTGACAGTGAGTGAAAAGAGAGAATGTGAGGGAGTGACAGTGTGTGTGTGTGTGTTATGAGAGGGTGTGTGTGTATGCTGGTGTCAAGTGCAACAAGTAAGTGTTCTCAGTTTAAATTCAAACTCAAGTTTTCTTTCAGTTGAAACAAATATCATGTCACATATATGTATACATACAAACAACCAATTTGAAAACAAAACTCAAAACCAAATTGAAAATCAAACCATGAAACCAAATCTCAGTTTGTAAGTTTTTTCCAATCTCAGGTTTTACAGTTAAAATAATCTCAGGTTTTATTTTCATCCACATTTCAGTTTTCTAATAAACCAAATCTCAGGTTTTGATATTAAGGTAAAAACTCAGTTTTTAAGTTTAAACTTATTCTCAGTTTACATATATCCATTCATACCCTACATGTATATAAATACGAGCCTATCTAGCCAACATATTCTCAGATATGTATAAATATGTTAAACATTAGAATTTAGCATTTTATATCAATAATCACAGTTTAAAACTCAGAAAAATAGGTCGAACTGGTACAATTATTAGACATTCATGTATCATTCAAGTTTGACAACCCGATCTACAACCCCACATGCATATATATGAACCTAGCTATGTACTCATACCTCAGACATGTTAATCATGTATTAAAATTGCAAAAATTATATTTTTAAATCAATTTAAAATGCATTGAAAACTCAGAAAATTGAACACTGAAAAATGTATCAGAAAAAATGGGAAACCCAATCCCAGTTCAAAAATCAACAAAAAAAACCAAATTAATAGTTGGTAATGATTTATGCATATGTATACGTGTCATACAAGTCATCTCGTGTCCACAAGAGTGGACACGACGTGTCCAAACACTCAATTCACACACAGACACTAAAACGTGCACAGACAGCCTCGTGTATGTGTGCGAGTCGGTCTAGGACACGACACACGACACGAGACACCTCGTGGTCGTGTCTAGGGGTTCGCCAGGTATAGGGCTTCATGTCTGACACCCTGACACAAGACCACAACGTGTCCAGAAGCGACACGAACCCCGTGTCAGTAGCCAAAACCCGCCTGTGCACAGTCTGTGTAAGCCCAGTGCAGATCAAAATTTGTGTCTGACACGACACAAGACGACTCGAGACTCGAGGGATGACATGTCAGTCATTGCCCCTCGGTCTATGCCAAGTGGCACCTCGTCTCGACGCGTGTCGTGTCCACAGTGCGGTTCGGGTAGTAGGACACATAGTGCACTCCTCGTGCAGCATGTTCGTATCCATTTTGGACACGGACACGACACAAAAATAAGTTCAGAGTTAGGGTTTCGTGTTCTACACATATAGGGCTACACAACCATGTAATTAGTTTTGAATTTTACTAAAATAATTTCCTATGTGGCATTTCATCGAACACCTAAAAAACACCGATACGTGTCCGATACGGACACAAAATGGACACAATTTTCTACCAAACTTGGGCTACACCTATGTGAACCCTAAATGGATGCATCTATGGGAAGAAATCAGGAATTTATTAGGGTTTGATAGGTTTTACCTATTGAGGGTGAATCCTCAATGCAAAGGGTTAAAATGAGAGTCCTCCTTTGAACTCCTATTGCCCAAAGCTCTTCAAATCCTTCCTAGCAAGCCTTCACTAGCTTCCACTATGGTAGAGGGTGATGATGCAATTGATTAGAATCAATTTGGACTTAATTTGGATATTAGGGGAAGAAATTTAGGGAGGAACAATTAGGGTTCTAAGTAAATGTAAAAAGAGGCAAAGGCCTTCTCAAGGATCCTTTATAGGAAGGGGGGGCACTTGATGGCTGGTCCTTAGATGAATTAGGGTTAGTTTTTCATGTAGATGAGTGGCTAGGAGTTGTCCACCCAATTCTAAGCCTTCCTATTGGTTCAACTAGTCATAAGGCTTTCTTTTTCACAAATATCCTAAGGGGTAAATATCCTACTATAAAATATCTAGATATTTGTCATTACTAGGTTATCCTAATCAAGAGTCTAGGCTCAAGGCTAATCTAGATTAGGCTAAGATTCTAGGTTAAAGCTTAACTAAAAGATTAGCACAAATTTAATTAATGCAAATTACAAGTTCACCAAATTGTCAAAATAACCAAAATACCCCTAGACTAAAAAGTAGTAATATGACATTCTAATCACATGACTAGGCTCTCATGGTCATGGTTAGTCTCTAGGCTTAGCAAATTCTAGGGTTACACTAGTCAACCATCAAAATCACAAGTCAAGGTTTTAAATAGTTTTAAATTAATTAAAAATTACCAAAAATCATAACATGGTTTAAATAACATTATTAAATAGTTAAAAATACAAAAGTTCAAAATTATCCTCATTTTAGAAACTGGGTGCTACAACACTTCTGCTCTTCTGACTCCTCGGATCGTACACGAACTCCCGTGCAAAAGCAACGCTGGTACAAAACTTCTCTTCTCTCTCACAGCCTCTGTTTACTTGTGTTAAGAAACACTTGTAAACTTTTGTAAGATGCTGACGTACTAAGTGCAAAATATGCCAACAAAACGTCACATTATGCCCCATGAGCCCATGAGCCCGAGTCCGAGTCGCTAAGCCCCTACGGGGCTTAGCTCCTATGGAAATAAATTTCCCAAGAGCAAAAAGCATGAATGCTTACAATTGTTTATTTAGCATTTTTTCCATTAGAAAAATAATCCCATATGGCACACCCATGTGCATCTCCACACCACATGTGCATCTCTAAACTAGCATAGCTAATATATAGAGATACAACTCCTTTGGCCTAGTCGATGTGGGACTAAAATTCTAAATGACAAAGGCCAAAACCCAACACTTACAAACTAGAGAACCAAATTTGAACCAGACCACTTCTCCCTCCTAATTGATCAGCAATGGCCAAACTCTTCTTCCCCTTCGTCGGGCTTCTTCCGCTCATCATCTCCCCCTTGGCGTTGTCGGCTTTCGAGTTCCTGCCGCAGGGAACGTGTCCGAGAGCTAAAACCACTGGGCTAGGAGAAACCGGTTCCATATCGGAGATTCCCTGTGCAAGCATCATTTAGTTACTATATCACTGCGTGGAGAATTTATTCTATGTGCCGGACTCATCCTGTACCGTTCGTCCTCAATTATTAGATTGTATAAAAATGTATGCATGCAAATACACGTACTCCATACAATCTAACGGTTGTCCTCGACTGTTAGATTACATGAGGACATGTGCATATCGTCATCCAATCTAATAGTTGACATGAAAAGTGTAAGGTGAATCACATAGAAGGCGTACGATGCACCGTTAACTTCTAAAATTGTAAGAAGCGTCCCTATATGATTCTCAAGCGTTACCGGTAAAAATACACTATAGTCACAGAAATTGTTGGAGATGTTATATGCAAACAATGTGGACATTGTTTCTATACAAATGGGATCGAGATGATCATAGCTAATTAATATTAAAAACGATATTTTGTCGACAGTTTATGATTGCCGGCCCGAGTAACAGTCAATCATTGGCCTTCCGTTATTACCGGACATTGTCTCTTAAAATCTGGGCCACAGGACCAATGGAAGGGCCTACGTTGCAGACTTCAAGTACGGCGCCGACGACTCCATGCTTGTGGTGGATGGAGAAGGCTACAACGAGTGCAACACCACGAGCCCGCTCCTCGAGTTCAACGATGGCAGCATGAGGTTCCAGTTCGACCGCTACGACTTCTTCTACTTTATCAGCGGCCAGTCGGACCATTGCAACTCGGGCCAGAGGCTGATCGTACACGTCATGGTCCATACGGAGCACATGAATCCGGGCCCAGCGCCTGCCGCTCTTCCTGGCCCAAGCGGCGGATTGGGCTGTAGCTGTTGTAAATTTCTTCACTTTTTTTTTAAATCTGCAACAAAATAAAAAATAATAAATTGTTACCGGCCTCCGGGAAAGTCGCGCACGTAGCACTGTCATAAGAGTTAATCTGGATCTATGTGCAGACTTTGTTTGAATGCTCCTAGTGGTAAAATCTTCGCTCCACCGGAATCTTCTTGTCGCACACAACATAGAGAGAGCGACCCTTGACTTAGCTCTGCCCAGAGTAAAAAATGAAGAACAAACGAGAACTTGGAGGAGACAAGAATTGGAGAGAGTTTTCATATAGGAATTTTTCAGTGTGTTGGAAGAAAACAAATGAGTCGATATATATAGGCTGATTTCCAACATATAGTAATTATGAGCAATAAAACTGAACGTTACAAAAATAATAGCGAAATACAAAAAACATGATATATTGAACCTGGACAAATTTAATGTCCATACATTACAGAAAATTTGTAACGGTCAGAAAAATTTAAGAGGAGCAAAAAATATTTTAGTGTCTCAGTCCGAACCCGAAGATGAAATCGAATCGACATTTGGCGCCCGCAGATGTGGGCACGTACTCTCACCCGTTACGCACGCCGGGCCGGACAACGGCGTGCACGTGTGGCCCATAAGGCTACCTACACAAGACTTCAATGAGGCACAAGGAAACAAAGTAATATATGCATACCCAATCCTCACATTCCAGGCGATGTGGGACTATTAGAAATGAGAACATGAGATTTTGGTTTTTATGTGTGTCCACAAACACACACAGCTAACAGTAGCCTCTCGGTGCCTCCGAGCTCTAACGATGCATCGAAAGTTGCTGTTGTTGGTTCTTCTGCACTCGTGTCAATGCTTACTGTCTTTGTTATGATATTTGTTTGAGACTATGTAGTCCAACTCTATACGATAAATTTTTCATTGTTACGGACTCACCACGTGTCAGTAGTGTGCCTGGAGTTCCCTTCAACATCAGCATGACACGCGAAAAAAAACATAAAGATCTGTGTTATACTTTTATTGGTGAGAACTCAAATCTCACCACTACCACTAGGTGAGTCAATCCTACTGAATAAATTTTTCGATTCTAGTGCGTTTGGTTCTGTTACAGGAGTTAGATTAATTTGGACTTTTTTTATGGATGTCATTATTGGCACTCTTAAAATGTCATCATGTATTTTTTTAATTTTATTTATAACATTCAAATTCTAAATTTGTCCATATATTAACCCTATTGACACTCCAAAAATATCATTATGCACTTTTTTCTCCATACATACACAAATTAATATTATATTTAATGCATGGGTATATTTAAAATTAATATGTTAGAAAACTAAAGATAAATGAGTGATGATATTTTATGAGTGTCAATAACAACATCTTTTTTATTCATGTATTTTGTTGCTTAGTATTTATTAATTGTGTGCTTTATTTATGGTGCAATTTGATTGGAACGTTCTTTTGCAAGACCAATGTCTTTTTTGTAATTTAAAATGTTTGGCTCGAATCCAAACCTTTCCTTCTCCCCCCAGTCCCCATGGCTGGAGTGCCTCGTGAGTCACCTAGTTGAAACGACCTTTGAAGCAACCATTCGGCTACCAAATTGTTTAATTAATCATCAATTATTCAAAAGAAAAGATAAATAATATATATCATATATCAAAGTCATGTATTTAAATATAAACCTTTAACCTTATGTGGTTTTTCACAGGGCCGGTTGTCACGCCCCGCTCCCGTAGGAGCGATCTTCCTCGCTAAGGCGTGATGCCGCAAGAGTCAAGATTGTGCTCGTGCAAGACGGGTTCCATAACGGCCGATTTCAGCGGCTACGACGGGGTCGTCGCACAGAAGTCCCGTACAGAGACATTGAATAATAGCAGCAGAATTTAAGAACCAAACACAAGTTATTCAAAAGAAGCTCTTTATTGATATTAAAACAAAGGTTACAATGGAGCGCAAGGCCAAGATTACAAGTCTCTCAAGCTCACTCATCTCACATTACAAGTCACTCAGCTCTCTCTCATCTCTCAATACATGTCTTGAGCCAGCAGAAGCTTCGGAAGGCGACGTCCATACATTATGTCCCGTATAAGTCTTGACTCCATGCGGCCGCATGCTTCGAATTGCCAAGGAACTCCGTGCCTCGACGCATCCAAGCGAGCTCCATGCCACGAGCTTCTACCTGTGCCTGCACATGAAAACTATGTGGGTGTCAGTACTCAACTGTACTGGTGGAATGAGCTCCTCGCCCACCCATACAAAACCAACACGTTTGATTTACTTCGTGCAACATAGTCCCTTCTTATCAATTGTCTTTCTAGTCTTGCCTTAGGATCAGTTTTATGACAAACGCCTTAGCGTATTTATGTCTGAGGGCCATCCCGTGCTTGCAACAGTAACGTCCACTCAACAACGTTAACCTATCAAGTCATATTTGCCTTACGGCCAAAATCAGAGACGCAACTACACGATAGACTCCATCCCCTTGCCTCTAGACCTTTCTCGTGCTTGCATTGTCAACGCACCGACTCATACTTGTCTTTCGTGCCATATTCTGTGACGTAACGACTCGGTCGTGTCATGAACTCGATTCGTGCTTCAATATCTCCGAGTCAGTGCCTCCTCGCTTAATCTTGCCTATACTTTAGTTTTGACAACGCGGCCGTGCATCATATTTCGAGGTCGTGTCCAGCAACTCAACGTAACTTCACCCAACTTGCCCTACGGCCCTTCTTGACATAACTCGCAACAACTCAAGTCTAACTAATGCAACTCTATGCCAACGACTTAACATTCGACGCCACATCTCGTGCCGAAGCACGCCGCCTTCGTTGTAGCCAAATCTTAGGCCCAGACATTATGTTCTCTAACTGTATACACATTCAACTTAACTCAGTCCAAAGGCACACATGCGGATTGCCGCCCGTGCCGACACATCTATATGAATGGTCACTGGCATTAACTAGCCATCGTGGACATAGCCTGGCATTCGGGACCCTTGCACCGCAGGTGGCGATCCCCGATGCAAGTCCCCGACCTACCGATTGCCTATTATCCAGCTCGGCTATAATCTGTTCTTCCTAGGCCGGATCGGTCCCTGGCCCAAGGTTGCCGATCCGAAGAACCATCGCCCTTGTTGACAAGTTATCCATGACCACGCGCCTACGCTAACTTCTAGACTTAACGTAATTGCATGGTCTCATCATCATCACTTAGTTCCTTTGCCTTACTTCTTCCACTCTTCACACTTCTTTTGCAGAGCCCAAACTAGGGTTGCCTCGGCGACTGAACCACAATCCCGACATATTTCCTCTCGGCGACTAACCATCGCTTAGACTTAACATTCTTTGAACTCCGGGAACGGCTACTGCATAGCCTTCCCATTTAACTTGAACATAACGTGTTTCTTAAGTATCGACAGACCGTGGCTAACTTTCTACTGAACCAACTGTGGCTCGTGCCTTAAATCGACTCGTGTTCTATGCAACACTATCGCCCAAGTCATACTTGACGGGCCTTGGGATCGTGGAACTATTTAACTTGACAACCGCAGAATGAGCAGGACGGCACTTGGAATGACTTAGGTCGACCGGCATAACTTTGCCTAACTTACTCAAGCATACTACTTAACTCGAGGGACGAGCAAAGGCTATGCCAAGCCTTGCGCTACGGAAGCGTGCATGCTTTATCGAGCATTTACGCGGGCGACGCCTATGACTTGGGCTAATTCGCAGTTTTGTGTCGAAGACCAACTTTTCTTCTCCCAAGCCACGGGACGAAGGACCGAGTATTATTTTAAAAGCACGTCGTACACCAACTCTAAGCCGACCGTTGGACCTTTCCATATCCTATCTCAATTCGACTCGTCAGGATTACCCCTTTTGGCTATGTGGATTCATCTCTTTTATTATTAAGCCTACTTGTGCAAGTTGAAAACACGCGATTTATTATGTGACGGCAAAGATGAGGCAAGTTCACCGAAACTACCCCACCTGAGCGATGTCTTCGAGTCGCCGTTATAAGGCCAAGTCCGAACGCCGTCGGCATTTCGATTCATCCGATTGACTAAGCGGGACGGGGCACTACAGCATACACCACTCAGAACAAGTCTCGTCCTCAAGACTTTCCTGAAGGCAAACCATCCTACCATTTCTATGGCCAAGACTTAATCGTACACACTCCGCCTACGCGTTACTTCAATTCCAAGCCACGATCGTACTACTTTCAATCTTTTCCTTTAACACGATCTCAAATCCTCGACACTTTCCATTCCCCAGGTCTCGTTAGAACTCAACGCATCACTTGGCCGGATCGTGCACGCATTCTAGGCATCCCCAAAATACATACATTCAGCCAAGCTGCATGATAGAGAATTCGTCGTTCTCACTCGAGTCGCATCGTACACATACTCAAGCATTCCTGAAATATATGTATGTCATCCGAATCTCGTGAGGGGTATTCCTATACTCTTGATTCACCCTATCCATCCATGTCGATCCTTAAGATCAATCTTTTGATTGCTAACTCTTGAAACAGGGGCGTATCGCCTAACCGCTAGGCCATTTCTCAAGTCTAAGTCAATGTCAGGATTGGAATCATAGTTCCCCAACAATAATGCCAACACTGACCCCAAATCCTAAGGTCAAACCAAAGTCAATAGTACGGGGTTTTCTACCCAAGCTCGCATCACTCCGATTTCTAAACATCGAGCATCGATTCCCTACGTACATCCCAATATTCGTCGCACGGGGTCCGAGTCGTTCAGCAAAGCCATCCAACGATAATTCACGTTCCAACCAATTCCTTGACAAGAACATATCGCTCGTTCATCATGCCACTTTGTGTAGTCTATCCCATCGTACATGTTCGACATAATCCATCTATCAATCCTTCTCAAGTCAATCATGCTACGGCACAATTCATCGCTAAACCAAAATTTTACATTCCATACTTCCGAAGTCATTCATCCTAATTCACGTAATCGATTACAAGGTCATCCGACTTAACAATATGTTGCGCCCCGATCTCACGCGAGTTAGATTATCCACGGTGGGCACGAATCACCATGCACGCTTCCGCGAGATAATCATTCTCATCGAGACGTAACTCTTATTTTGTGTCTAGACAAATTCATTCTTGATGCACGGATTGGACCTACTCAATCCTCAAGTTTTACTCAATCGTCAATCACAAGTTTTATAAATCCTCGAATTCACCTTCGCATCAAGCCAACAGTCGAGACAATCAAAGTTGCTGTATCCCAATTTTTCCGAGTTCGATCATTCCTGCGACATGAATTACCATGCCAGCGCTCACGTGGAACGATCGTCCCAAATTCGACGCAATGCATGTGCGAGGCTAGAGTTGCGCTCGCATAAGACAAGAATGTCGACGCTGTGGTTATCCGCGTAACCATCGAGACACAATCATTTTCATCCTACATTCATCTCAATCAAAATTCTAAGTATAGCATCCCACCAAATAATAACACTTGCACGATCGTCATTCGTCGAGTCAGAGTACCCCTGAGTTATCACCTGTCGATCTTTGATACACCTCAATACCATCGACGATATGCGTAACCTGACGATCTTCCTTTGCAACCAAATTTCGAGTCGTACGAACGATGCTATCGTCCGACTGGATAATCTCCTCGACATTCAAATTTAAGTTCGATCATTATCCCACGAATCATTTACAACATCAATTTCCTCAAACCCAAATTCACGTATCGTTCATCCGTCCATCTTAAGTCATCGACCAACATATTTCTTTAATTTGCATCATTCCTTGCTAACTCAAACCATCAAGCAACATCGATTTCAATCCTCAGAGTCATTTTCAAACGTTCGAATCAAACTTTTTATGCATGCTATCTGTTGGCCCATTCTATGGTCACACCCGATTTCGATAATCAACATACACTTTAGTCAATACACAAAATATAGAAAATGCTGCTAATTATTTCAGGATTCATGAAATTATATTCAACGGATGATGTACCGCATCAATCAAAGCGTCAACATCATCAAAACTTCTGAAGACTCATTTCTCATTTTATTCTGTATCTTATATTTTATTGAGTCTAGGATTTATTCTGTAAAATCAATTATGGTAATACTGGCTTAGGGTTAAAACTGTCCTCATTTCAAAAGCCTACTTTTACCATTCGTATTTTCGTTTACAAGTCTTTCAAAAACATATTTCAAAAATAGTATTTCAAAATGATTTTACAAATAACCAAAAATAATTTGAAAACTGTTTTTGCAAAAGATTTTCAAATATCTCCTGACAGAACTCGCAACCGAGTTCGGCCCGAGTTCGGTCCGAACTCTGACCGAGTTCGGTCATAAGTTATTCAAACTTCTGTTGCCTCCAAATCAGCGAGCAACGTCTCTTTGCGAGATATTTGCACCCGAACTCTGCCCGAGTTCTGCCCAAGTTCGGTTGGAGAAAACACCTATAAATAGAGAATAACTTTTCATTTCAAATCATCAATTCATTCTTCATCTTCTCTTCTCTACTACTCAAGTATTTTCAAACGATCTAAGATTTTCAAATCTCACCTACACATCTCTTACCCAAAAGCCAGTACTATCAGAGTTGATTTAGAGTCTTTTGGTTACTCAAGAGTTGTAAAGAGGTCGTTCCAAGTTTCAACAACTTTTTCTGTTGTGGAGCTGGTCGTGCGCTCGTCACCAAGCACGGTGTGTGTTGTGGAGCTGGTCGTGCGCTCGTCACCAAGCACGGTGTTGTAAGAGACTGCAAGCTCTTAGTTAAAGCTTGTGCCATAGTGGATTAACATCGAGCAAGAGTACTCGAGACTGGATTAGTCCTCTCAGAGGGATACCAGTATACATCGCTGTGTCAACTGAGTTTGAATTCTCTATCTTTATTTACTGTCTCTTATATATCTGCCATAGTTTAATTTTTTAATTGGTGATTATTTTCCGCTGCACACACGCACTCTATTCACCCCCCTCTAGAGGTGCTCAACGATCCTACAATTGGTATCAGAGCGGGTTATATTCTTATATAACATACCTTAGAGAGTATATATATGGCAGCCGTGAAATCTATATTCAACGGTGAAGGGCAATCCATAAATAGACCTCCCCTATTTGATGGAACAAATTACACATACTGGAAAACACGGATGACTTTCTTTCTAAAGTCTCTCGATTTTGATCTTTGGTCAATAGTCGTTGATGGTTATAAGAAACCACCACCCACAGTGGTTGAAGGTATTCTTATGGAAAAGCCTCATGACAAGTACACCGATGCTGAAAAAGCAAAGGCTAGTCTTGATGCTCGAGCCATCAATGCACTATTCTGAGTTCAACAGAGTTTCAACCTGTAAGACGTCTCACAAAATTTGGAAACTCCTTGAGGTAACCCATGAAGGGACTTCCCAAGTAAAGGAATCCAAAATTAGTAGACTGACACAGGAGTATGAATCTTTTAAGATGAAACCCGGTGAGTCAATTACACAGATGTTTACTCGTTTTCTTGATATAACTAATCCTTTACAATCTCTTGGTAAAGATTACAGCAATCACGAGAAGATCAGAAAAGTGCTGCGGGCTTTAACAAAGAACTGGAATCCAAAAGCCACAGCAATCATTGAAGGAAACGATCTCACCACGATGACTCTGGAAACGCTGATGGGCAAACTCATGACCCATGAACTCGACTTGCAAGATTTTGAAGAAGCAACACCAAAAGAGAAAACTATTGCCTTCAAAGCTCAAGCAAGAAAATCAACATACAATGATTCCGATGAAGAATCGTCAAGTGGTGATGAACGAGCCCTACTTGTGAAGAACTTCAAGAAATATCTAAAGTTTACAAGCAGAAAGAAGAAAGATGTCCAAGAAAGCAACAAAGATGAAACTATATGCTTTGGATGTAAGAAGTCAGGGCATATGAAGAAGGACTGTCCAACTACCAAGAAGAGCAGTCCGTATGACAGATCAAGATCAAGCAGAAAAGCTACAACCGGTCGAAAGTATGCTAACACAAGCATCTGGCATGAAAGTGATGCCAGTGATTCTGAAGAAGAGGATAGACCCTGCGGCAATACAAATGTCTATCTTATGGCATTTGATAAGGTATCGTCAAACCCTCATATGATGATTTTACTTTCGATGAGTTAGAGAATGCCTTTAGCGACCTACTTGAAGATCACAAAACTGTGCTCGACAAGTATAAGCAATCTCGAAAAGAGATTAAGGCATACACAACCGAGTTAGCTAGACTGTCCAATCTTATTGAAGATATTAAAGAGACGTCTACTACCGGTAACACGGAAGAGATAGCCAAACTCAAGGTAGACTATCATGAGGCTATCCTCAAAATTGAAAAGAAAGAAAAAGATTATGTGAAGATGCAAAAGCTGTATGACACAGAGAAGAAGATGCACTTAGTAACAGAACACAGACTCTCAGTTATGACTGCTAAATATGAAGAGTCTATTGCGATTTCTAAAAAGTTAGAAATCAAGTTAGGCAAACAGGAAATGCCTGTGACACAGCCTAATTTTAGTCCTAATGCAAAGCATACACCTAAGAGAACTAAAAACAAGAAAGCACAGAAGAAACACGAGTATCATCATGCTTTCACTTATAGGTTCTCCAAGAAACCAAACAAGCATGTAAACACAGTTTCGACCACATCTGTTTCTAAACTGACTTGCACTTATTATGGTACGTACGGACATATATCACAGTATTGTTTAGCAAGAAAGCTTGTTGACAATCACACTTTAGTCTGGAGACCTAAAGCTAATCAGTATGGATCCTTCAGAAAATGGGTACCAAAGGATTCATCTACTTGTTTTGTAGGTGGACCCTCAAACCTCTCATGCTAGAAGCAAATGGATTCTCGATAGCGGATGTTCGTGACACATGACTGGTGATGCATCCTTATTCGCTACGCTATCGATGAAGAAAGAATGATACGTCTCCTTCGGAAACAACTTGAGAGGTGATATAATAGGTAATGGTACTGTAGGTATTTCTCCTTATCCAATAATAAAGGATGTTTGTCTAGTAACTGAATTGAAACATAACCTATTGAGCATAAGTCATTTGGCAGATAATGGTTATGGTATCAATTTTGTGAAAGATAAATGTACCATATATGATATGTCATCTGGTGATCCCGTATATAAAGGGATTAGAGAAGACAACATTTATGTTTTCTTTTTGGAGAATACTAATAATACAGGAAGATGCCTAGTAGCCAATCAAGATGAAAGCTGGCTATGGCACATGAGACTAGGACATACAAACATGGATACTATCTCACGTCTGAATACAAAGAAGTTGGTAAAAGAACTCCCTGAAATTTCATTCAAGAGAGATATGGTATGTGCTGACTGTGAAAAGAACAAAGCACATAGGTCTACTTTTAAATCCATCAACGCTGTAAGTACTTCGAGACCTTTGCAGTTGATTCATATGGATTTATTTGGTTCTAGTAGAGTCGCTAGTCTTGGCGGTAAGCTCTATGCTTTTATTATTGTTGATGATTTCTCTCGATTTACTTGGGTTTACTTTTATCAAACAAAAGTGATGCTATTTTTGAATTTCAGATATTTTGTAAAAAGGTACAAAACGAAAAAGGCTTCATGATTACTCGTATCCGAAGTGATCATGGTGGCGAATTCGAAAATTCTGATTTCAAAAAGTTTTGTGATGATAGTGGATATTACCACGAATTTTCTTGTCCTAGAACTCCCCAACAGAATGGTATTGTGGAGCGGAAGAACCGTACTCTAAGCGAAATGGCTAGAGTCATGCTGAATCAGTATAATCTTCCTAAATACTTTTGGGCAGAAGCTGTTAGTACAGCCTGTCATGTTTTAAATAGGGTGTTAATTCGACCAATCTCGAAGAAAACACCATATGAGCTTTGGTTTGGAAGAATTCCAAACATTTCTTATTTTAAAGTTTTTGGTTATCGCTGTTTTATCCTGAACACCAAGGATAACTTAGAAAAGTTCGACTCCAAAGCAGATGACGGGATATTTCTCGGATATGCTGCTAAGAGTAAGGGATATAGAATTTTTAATAAAAGATCTATGATTGTTGAAGAAAGTATTAATGTTACCTTTGATGAGTTGAATAGTCACAGATCTAGCGACAGTGATGATGAAGATGCACCTAAAAAGACTAAGAAGAGTTCTGAGAAAGATCCTACCCAAGAGGCAAGAACTGATAAAAGTTCCGAAGATGCAGGAACTGAGAAGAGCCTTGTGAAAGGTATGGCCCAAAGATTTGAATAATTGAGATTCAAGCCAGATCATCCAGAAACTCTCATTATAGGTAATGTATCCAAAGGTATAAGTACACGTTCATCTCTTAAAGATTCTGATATAGCAGCAAATGTAGCATTTATTTCACAAATAGAACCTAAGAACGTAGAAGATGCTTTTTCTGATGAGTTTTGGATTTCTGCCATGCAAGAGGAACTTAATCAATTTGAGAGAAACCAAGTTTGGGAACCTGTTCCTAAACCAATTGGTCAATCAATAATTGGTACCAAATGGGTGTTCCGAAATAAACTCAATGAAGATGGACAAGTTCTACGCAACAAAGCACGTCTAGTTGCACAAGGTTATAATCAAGAAGAAGGAATTGATTATGATGAGACCTATGCTCCTGTTGCTAGACTAGAAGCCATCCGCATGTTTTACGTATTTGCATGTTTTAATGACTTTAAACTTTTTCAAATGGAAGTGAAAAGCGCATTTTTAAATGGATTTTTGAAAGAAGAGGTTTTTGTGAAGTAACCCCCTGGTTTTGAAGATTTTCAAAAACCTGATCACGTCTTCAAGCTTAAGAAAGCACTTTATGGACTCAAACAAGCACCTCGTGCTTGGTATGAACGCCTAAGTACCTTCTTACTTGATAATAGATTTTCGAAAAGAAAGATTGATACTACTTTATTTATAAAATCCATGAATGATGATATACTTCTAGTACAAATCTATGTAGATGACATTATATTTGGTTCTACTAATGAACAACTCTGTCAAGATTTTGCCAAGTATATGCAGAGTGAGTTTGAGATGAGTATGATGGGAGAGCTGAACTTCTTCCTAGGACTGCAAATCAAACAACACTCAAACGGAACATTCATCAACCAAGCTAAGTACACGAAGGACATACTTAAAAAGTACGACTTCGAGAATGTAAAGCCAATCTGGACTCCTATGGCTACATCTACAAAGCTTGATGCTGATGAAAGTGGCAAACCTGTTGATCAGCGTAAGTATCGAGGTATGATTGGTAGTTTATTATATTTAACTGCTAGTCGTCCTGATATTATGTTTAGCGTTTGTATATGTGCACGTTATCAGGCAAACCCTAAGGAATCACATCTTAGTACCGTTAAGCGTATCTTCTGATACCTTAAAGGAACTTCTACAGTTGGCTTATGGTATCCCAAAACCAAATCCTTTGACCTTATAGGTTACTCGGATGCGGATTTTGCTGGATGCAAAGTGGACCGTAAAAGTACCAGTGGCACATGTCATTTCTTAGGAAAGGCCTTAGTCTCTTGGTTTAGCAAGAAACAAAATTCAGTAGCATTATCAACAACTGAGGCTGAGTATATCGCCGCAGGACGTTATTGTGCTCAGATTTTGTGGATGAAGCAAACCTTAGAGGACTACAATCTGCACTACACAAATGTTCCTATTTACTGTGACAACACTAGTGCAATAAATCTGACTAAGAACCCTGTTTGTCATTCACGCACAAAGCACATAGAAATTAGACATTATTTTCTTCGTGATCATCAACAACACGGGAATATTTGCCTAGAATTTATTGACACTGTTCATCAACTAGCAGATATATTCACTAAACCATTGGCTGAAGACCGTTTTAACATTTTGAGGCGTGAGCTCGGCATTCTTGAATTCTTGGACTCATAATGCACATGGTAATTAAAATTGAATTTATGACTTAATATTTTATTTAACGAAAATTATTTTTGGGTACAAACTTAAAAAGGGTATGTCTGTCACCACGGCTACGGTCGAAGCGAAGCGGTATTTAAGAGTTCCCCGGTGAACCTCCGTTAGCTGGGACAACCCCTACAGTTAACTCAGAAATAATAATCGTTATTTAAAACAGTCAATGTTATTAAATTTAACTTTTAAACTTACCAGCCTGCACTGTTTATCTCGGAAATGCAAGTGGCCGAACTCGGCCCGACCTCTGACCGAGTTCGGACCGAATTCGGACCGAGTTCGGTCGGCGCTGTGGTAACTTCCAGAACCGAACAGCCGGCCCTAGTGCCTATATATTCCAACTTTCCTTCCACTTTTTCTTCACAAAAAAAACGTGGAAAGCCTTCCTCTTCTACTAGAAGCCTCTCCTCCTCCATCTTAGCAAGGGTTTGACGAGTTCCAGTGGGCGGTCATCTTCCTTCTCCTTCCTTTTTCTTCGAAGGTATTTTCTTTCCATCTCCTCATGGCCCCCAAACGTCAAAGAGGAAACTCTTCTCAAGGTGCTTCCTCTTCCTCTGACTATACCCCTGCTAGTCTCTTTAGTCTAGCATGACCTAGGGATCCCGAAGAATTTGACTCTACTTTGTTCCCGGACAAAGAATTTTCGGATCTCTGGTTCGATTCTTTCTCTAGTCGTCGTATTTGCTCTGGAGCTTTCATTAACTTTACTATTTTCTTTGAATATGCTCAAATCTTTGACCAACTTGGATACCGCGATTTCTTCGAGGTCCAAGAGAGCATTTATGACAATGCAGTCCGTATGTTTTACTGCAATCTGCAGGTAAAACCAAACGACAATTTCTATTCTTGCATTGCTGGACAAGAATTAGAATTCAGCGCCACCGACATCAGTGAATACTTTCATATTCCTGATCTTGGTGATGCATTAGTTGACATCTACCACATTCAGTTCCCTGCCGATGTCACTCTTGCTTCCTTTAGAGAATTAATTTGTCATCCTAACCCTCCTCCCCGGAGAATTTTTTCCAAACATCTGAACCAAACATTTTATGAGCTTCATCGTATGGTATTTTCTGCTCTTCTTCCGAAGAAAGGCTCTACTGATGAAGTTAACTTTTTGGAACTATCAGCTCTATATCACATCCACTTTGGCATCCCTTTCTCCGTTCCTAAAACCATGATGTCCTGGATACTTAACTGCAAAAATGCAGGTAGGAATCTAGTATATCCTATGCACCTTGCTTTTATATTTTGACGTTTCGAGATTGATCTTGAGACGTGTGCCATCTTCTCTCCACCTGTTGAGCTGACTCGTTCTCGTCGATTTCCTGCACCTCCTGGCGCTGCTCCTGCTCCAGCTGCTGATGCTGAGGTCCCTCCAGCTGATGCTCATCCTGCTCCGGCCCCAGCCCCAGGATTCGATCCGACTTTCTACCAGCGCTTCGATGATTTTGTTGCAGTCTCTACGCAACGTCATCAGGACTCAGAGTTTCGGCACATTTCTCAGGCCCAGGTGCTGAGAAATAGTATTGCTGACCTCCACTATAGCCTGGCTCAGGATCCAGTCCATCCGGTCACCATCCTTCCTCACCTTGCTTTTCTGGGTCCTCGATTTATTGATGAGGTTACCTTTCAGTATTTCGACCCGACTACAGCATACTTCCCTCATGATCCTCCCGGTGCGGACGACCCCACGATGTGACGTGGATTCAGCCATGGGATAGTGGATATTGATTTGATTAATTGATGTAGTTGATGTAGTGATTTTTATTTCATGTCTAAACTGTTTAGTTAGACATTATCATTGTATTTTTTGATTTCTAGTGGAAACTTCTATGTTACTTCAGTTTATTATGAGCTAGTTCATTATATATCAGTTGTTTCCTTATATGTCTTTGCTGTGATTATTTTTTTCTTCTTCACTTTGTCTTGTGTTTGTCTATTGTTGGCTTCATGATTTACGGGGGAGCCTATTCATTTTACTACTTGACAAAGGGGGAGAAAAAGAGTATACCAAAGCAAACAAAAACAAAAACAAATCCAAACTTCTCAATTTTTTTCAGGTACTTTGTATTTTATTCTATTTGATATAAATATATTTTGGTATAGACTCAAGTTTGTCAATTATCAAAATGGGAAAGATTGTTGGCCCATTCCATGGTCACACCCGATTTCGATAATCAACATACACTTTAGTCAATACACAAAATATAGAAAATGCTGCTAATCATTTCAGGATTCATGAAATCATATTCAACGGACGATGTACCGCATCAATCAAAGCGTCAACATCATCAAAACTTCTGAAGACTCATTTCTCATTTTATTCTGTATCTTATATTTTATTGAGTCTAGGATTTATTCTGTAAAATCAATTATGGTAATACTGGCTTAGGGTTAAAACTGTCCTCATTTCAAAAGCCTACTTTTACCATTCGTATTTTCGTTTACAAGTCTTTCAAAAACATATTTCGAAAATAGTATTTCAAAATGATTTTACAAATAACCAAAAACAATTTGAAAACTGTTTTTGCAAAAGATTTTCAAATATCTCCTGACAGAACTCGCAACCGAGTTCGGCCCGAGTTCGGTCCGAACTCTGACCGAGTTCGGTCATAAGTTATTCAAACTTCTGTTGCCTCCAAATCAGCGAGCAATGTCTCTTTGCGAGATATTTGCACCCGAACTCTGCCCGAGTTCTGCCCGAGTTCGGTTGGAGAAAACACCTATAAATAGAGAAGAACTTTTCATTTCAAATCATCAATTCATTCTTCATCTTCTCTTCTCTACTACTCAAGTGTTTTCAAACGATCTAAGATTTTCAAATCTCACCTACACATCTCTTAGCCAAAAGCCAGTACTATCAGAGTTGATTTAGAGTCTTTTGGTTACTCAAGAGTTGTAAAGAGGTCGTTCCAAGTTTCAACAACTTTTCTTGTTGTGGAGCTGGTCGTGCGCTCGTCACCAAGCATGGTGTGTGTTGTGGAGCTGGTCGTGCGCTCGTCACCAAGCACGGTGTTGTAAGAGACTGCAAGCTCTCAGTTAAAGCTTGTGCCATAGTGGATTAACATCGAGCAAGAGTACTCGAGACTGGATTAGTCCTCTCAGAGGGATACCAGTATACATCGCTGTATCAACTGAGTTTGAATTCTCTATCTTTATTTACTGTCTCTTATATATCTGTCATAGTTTAATTTTTTAATTGGTGATTATTTTCCGCTGCACACACGCACTCTATTCACCCCCCTTAGAGGTGCTCAACGATCCTACACTATCTTCCCATCGTGCTAACTTTTTTTATACGATTCACCTATCGATTTCCTTTATCAAGTTATCCGTTCGTTATACTTTAACTTTTTTTCGATTTGATTTCACCTACTCAATCATTTCGCATTTCATACTTCGTACAATCCTCAATCCCGTGCACGTTCCGTGCGCGTCAATTTCTAAGTTGTTCGAATCGACTCATCAAAATCTTAAAGACTATATTTTTGCTCAATCATATTCAATCTAAGGTTTTACATCCACACGACGCTTGCTTTTATAGACTCATCGACACCCCGAATCCTCAATCAATCGATCGACATCTCTGAGGCTATCACATACACCACTCAGGGATGAAGTCATTCAACAAATCCTCAAAACTATCATTCGAATCAAAATCGACTTCTTTGAATCCCATTCGAACCATTCTTCGAATTTCAAGCACGCTCATCTATATCGCATCGACGATACCGTCGCTCGATAGCACCCCTATTGATAGTCATCTCATTTACTCAATTGAGTCCAACTCATTCTTGCTTAACACTATTTAATTCCCGCACTCAACTTTTCTAAGGTCGACGCAACTTTGGTGTATATGCCCAGCCCGACTTAGCCAACCGTGCTTACGCGAACCATCCTTTTGTTTCTTTGTCAAAAACTGTTCTCCTACGTTTTGCAAAGTAGATAGACTTATTGTATGGACATCCCGTGGGACATTTGAGAGAGAGCGCACCAACGATATCAACATACGGAAGCAACACTTCAGAGTTGCGGAAACAACTGAGTTAAAGAATTCAATCGATAGTCCAAGGACGTAAAGCCGTGCTCTGATACCATTATGTCACGCCCCGCTCCCGTAGGAGCGATCGTCCTCGCTAAGGCGTGATGCCGCACGAGTCTAGATTACGCTCGTGCAAGGCGGATTCCATAACGGCCGATTTCAGCGGCTACGACGGGGTCGTCGCACAGAAGTCCCGTGTAGAGACAATGAATAATAGCATCGAAATTTAAGAACCAAACACAAGTTATTCCAAAGAAGCTCTTTATTGATATTAAAACAAAGGTTACAATGGGGCGCAAGGCCAAGATTACAAGTCTCTCAAGCTCACTCATCTCACATTACAAGTCACTCAGCTCTCTCTCATCTCTCAATACATGTCTTGAGCCGGCGGAAGCTTCGGAAGGCGACGTCCATACATTATGTCCCGTATAAGTCTTGACTCCATGCGGCCGCACGCTTCGAATCGCCAAGGAACTCCGTGCCTCGACGCATCCAAGCGAGCTCCGTGCCACGAGCTTCTACCTGTGCCTGCACATGAAAACTATGTGGGTGTCAGTACTCAACTGTACTGGTGGAATGAGCTCCTCGCCTACCCATACAAAACCAACACGTTTGATTTACTTCGTGCAACATAGTCCATTCTTATCAATTGTCTTTCTAGTCTTGTGGGATCAGTTTTATGACAAACGCCTTAGCGTATTTGTGTCTGAGGGCCATCCCGTGCTTGCAACAGTAGCGTCCACTCAACAACGTTAACCTATCAAGTCGTATTTACCTTACGGCCAAAATTAGAGATGCAACTACACGATAGACTCCATCCCCTTGCCTCTAGACCTTTCTCGTGCTTGCATTGTCAACACACCGACTCATACTTGTCTTTCGTACCATATTTTGTGACGTAACGACTCGGTCGAGCCATAAACTCGATTCGTGCTTTAATATCTCCGAGGCAGTGCCTCCTCGCTTAATCTTGCCTATACTTTAGTTTTGACAACGCGGCTGTGCCTCATATTTTGAGGTCGTGCCCAGCAACTCAACGTAACTTCACCCAACTTGCCCTACGGCCCTTCTTGACTTAACTCGCAATAGCTCAAGTCTAACTAATGCAACCCTATGCCAACGACTTAACATTCGACGCCACATCTCGTGCCGAAGCACGCCACCTTCGTTGTAGCCAAATCTTAGGCCCAGACATTGTGTTCTCTAACTGCATACACATTCAACTCAACTCAGTCCAAAGGCACACACGCAGATTGCCGCCCGTGCCAACACATCTATATGAATGGTCACTGGCATTAACTAGCCATCGTGGACATAGAATGGCATTCGGGACCCTTGTACCGCAGGTGGCGATCCCCGATGCAAGTCCCCGACCTACCGATTGCCTATTACCCAGCTCAGCTATAATCTGTTCTTCCTAGACCGGATCGGTCCCTGGCCCAAGGTTGCCGATCCGAAGAACCATCGCCCTTGTCGACAAGTTGTCCATGACCACGCGCCTACGCTAACTTCTAGACTTAACGTAATTGCATGGTCTCATCATCATCACTTAGTTCTTTGCCTTACTTCTTCCACTCTTCACACTTCTTTTGCAGAGCCCAAACCAGGGTTGCCTCGGCGACTGAACCACATTCCCGACATATTTCCTCTCGGCGACTAACCATCGCTTAGACTTAACATTCTTTGAACTCCAGGAACGGCTACTGTATAGCGTTCCCACTTAACTTGAACATAACGTGTTTCTTAAGTATCGACAGACCGTGGCTAACTTTCCACTGAACCAACTGTGGCTCGTGCCTTAAACCATCTCGTGTTCTACGCAACGCTATCGCCCAAGTCATACTTGACGGGCCTTGGGATCGTGGGACTATTTAACTTGACAACTGCAGAATGAGCGGGCCGGCACTTGGAATGACTTAGGTCGACCGGCATAACTTTGCCTAACTTACTCAAGCCTACTACTTAACCCGAGGGACGAGCAAATGTTATGCCAAGCCTTGCGCTACGAAAGCGTGCATGCTTTATCGAGCATTTACGCGGACGACGCCTATGACTTAGGCTAATTCGTAGTTTTGTGTCGAAGACCAACTTCCCTTCTCCCAAGCCACGGGACGAAGGACCGAGTGTCATTTTAAAAGCACGCCGTGCACCAACTCTAAGCCGACCGTTGGACCTTTCCATATTCTATCTCAATTCGACTCGTTGGGATTACTCCCTTTGGCTATGTGGATTCATCTCTTTTATTATTAAGCCTACTTGTGCAAGTTGAAAACACACGATTTATTATGTGAAGGCAAAGATGAGGCAAGTTCACCGAAACTACCCCACCTGAGCGATGTCTTCGAGTCGCCGTTGTAAGGCCAAGTCCGAACGCCGTCGGCGTTTCGATTCCTCCGATTGACTGAGTGGGACGGGGCACTACCCCGGTCCTGGCATTGAAGAGGTCCGGGACGAAAAATCAAAGTTGGACCCTTTATCGTTCTTTTTTCTTTTCTTTTTTCACTACCTGATTCGTGTTTCCTATGAAACATGTTTATAATAGTAACTAAAGTAAAATGCTAAAAATCCAAATAACAACTGTCGTTAAAATTCAAAAAAAAAACAATAGAATCTATTTTTATTGTCTCCCAAGTGCCAAGATGCCAATCGAAAATCCATAGATCCTCCAATAGATTTTAGCTTTGGCTCTCAAAGTCTGTAGATTGATGAAGAATAAAATCAAAAATTTGCTATGGCTCTCAAAGTAAAAAAAATAAAAAAAATACAAGAAACTCTTTGAATTCTGAAAATTTAAAGAAGAGTATTAACTATATTATTTACCTTCTGTGCCAAGAAGAGCTTTGAAAAATAGTGGTTCTTGACTTTCAGCCTTCTCCACCGAGAAGGAATCAAGGAAGCTTTCAAAGAAAGAATTTTGTTAATTGTTACAACTTTTTTCCCTTCAGTCAGCCTAACCATTTGGCATTTGCAAGTCTTTCTTGACATAAGAAGAATTTTTTTTAAATATTAACGAGGATGACTCTTTGGATTCTGTATTGATAAATGACTCTTTGAATTCTGAGTTGATTATGACTACAATTTAATGCTTATTCATTTTTTAAAAAATTAAAAAATGATATGGGGGAGGGCAGCCGAGCATAAGAGCATCTCCAACCCTATTGTGAGTTTAGAAAAAATGGTTGCCACAGGAATGACAAACTTTCATTCCAAAAATTCTTCTTCAATGCAAATGTAGAATAAAACATGAAGTTGACATGGCAATGACATGGCAAGAAGAATGTGAAGTTTGTTATCTAGATCTAGACAATGCACTTCACAATGACTTTGTCTCCACATCATCAATTATGAATAGAAATATTTATAAAAAAAGTTGAAGAAGTGGAGGAGTTGCCTTGAAAGTTGAAAAAAATACTTTTTATTGTCTCCTCAATACTTTTGCATTGGAGAGAGTTTTTCTATCTCATTGTCTTTTGAGATATAGTTTTGCCACATAAACAAGACATTGTCTTGTGGCTCATGCCACATAGGAGCCACCTAAGACTCACAACACTTAACAAGACAATATGGTTGGAGATGCTCTAACACATAGTTGTCATTCAAAATTCAAATGATTTTTTTATAGCATTTAAAAGAATTAAATGATATGGAGGGGTGCCAACCGGACTTAGCATATATTCAGCATTCACTTAGCAATTAAATGACACATGGCCCCCAAAAATATGCTCATTGATTAAATATTTAAATGATAGCCGAACATAGCATTTAAGTTAGCATTGAAATGATTTTTTGATAGCTGTTAGTTATTACCATTCAAATTACTTTTTGAATTCTCTTCTCATAGCATTTAGTCATTAACATTAATGCTCGTTATTTTATTTTTTTGACTAATAAGTAATAACTTGCATCTTAATTATGGGCCCCCAGAAAATATGGGGCCCGTGGCGGGTGCACTTGGTGCACCTGTCTAGGGCCGGCCCTGGTTTTTTATATATAGTTCAAAAGTCCTCATGATTAAAATCAATTAAATTTAGGATTAATTTCAATTTGGGTCTCAAAAATATTCTGAAATTAAGAGTTTGGGTTCTAACGATATTCAACTTAAAATTTGGGTCATAAAATTATAATTGACTTGACCATCCAAAATCTGTTAATAAATAAATATTTTTTTTGAGAGGAATAAATAAATGAGTTATTTGTATTTAAACACTCCCTCCCAAACCAAACACACATACACACACCCCAAATCCTAATGCATAATCATGTTCCCTAATTTTTATTATTGTTATCCCCCAGTTCTCAAGAGAGTCATTTTTGTAGGAGGATAAATACAACATAAAGCCTTCTCAGTCCGAGACAAAAACCGAAAACCAATCCGAAAGGGACACGTGGCAGCTCTGGGTTGGACCAATTTTTTTAAAACAACACCCCGTGCTAACATAGGTCGAAAAAACTGGCCAATCAAAGGCCAACACATGACTGCGGTTGAAATCGCGGTCCGTGTAGACCTGTTGTAAATACAAATAACTCATTAGGATAAAATGTGGGTGGTAGTACTAAAATCAAATTAGGTAAGGAAACATAATTAGCAATTAGGAATTTGGGTGGGGTGGGGTGGGCGCGAGGGGGGGGGGGGAGTTAAAATACAAATAATTCTAAATAAATTTAATGAGAATTCAAGAAAAGTAAAAAATATTTCTGGAACCCCAAATTCCTCTCATCCACTTTATTTCCCACTTTCCTAGGCCTCTCCTAAATAACTTTTGGTTTCTTTATTTTTCACTAGTAAATTCACGTACAACGTTCGTAAAATAAATTAAGATTTATTATATATATATATATATATTATATTTTAATTAGAATGTATTATAGATTAGTTTATATATTAAGTATAATTTGTTATGGATATATGTGAATAAAAAAGTGAGTGTATTGAGTTATGCAAAAAAAAATTATTAGGTTCAATTTTGAACTGTTTGAGGATAACTAGACACACCATGCCTTCAAAGTGGTGGATGACTTCTTCGAGACGGGACGGCTAATTCGTGAGCTAAATCATAGGTTCTTGGTACTCATCCCCAAGAAGGAGGGTGCTACGGAACTGGGTGATTTTAGACCAATTGCTTGTTATAATTTTGTCTACAAAATTATTACTCATATCATGTGTTACAGGATGCAGGAGATAATGCAGGGTCTCATATCACAAAATCAAGCTGCATTCATCAAAGGAAGTTCCATTGCCGACAACTGCCTCTTAGCGCAAGAACTGATTCGCGACTTCAACAAAGCCGGGGGCAAAAAAGTATGCATCAAATTGGATCTAAGGAAGGCATATGATACGGTGAGCAGAAAGTTTATTTGCAAAATTCTCAGAAGTATGGGGTTCGATAGCTGGTGGGTGGACCGAATTGAAGAATGCATCAACACACCGTTATTTTCTATCATCATCAATGGTCAACCATATGGATATTTTGGCAGTAGCAGGGGAATTCACCAGGGAGACCCTCTCTCTCCTTACTTATTCACTGTCGTAATGGAATATTTTACCTATTTACTTGACGTGGAGATTTATAAGAAGATTATCATACCGCTCTTTCGTCGAATTGAGCCAACAGTCTCACATCTTATATATGCTGACGACCTTCTGGTATTCATGGAGTCTTCGAAGGGAGGATTTTCCTCCTTGTTGCGTATACTTGAGGAGTTCAAGAAAGAAACAGGATTGGCTCTGAACAAAGAGAAGTCTCAGGTATTCTTCAACAGGGACTGTCCACGGCAATCACAGTGGGTGGAGGTTCTTGAGATGGAACAAGGACAACTGCTAGTAAGATATCTTGGTCTTCCTCTGTCTATTAATTATGCTAGTAACTCGGAGTGTATGGGATTGGTTAGCCAGGTGCAAAGTTATTTAGAGGGATGGCAATCACAACTTCTTTCCTTTGGGGGCCGTATTGAGTTGGTGCGATCTGTTATTTGGGCCATTACGGCATACATGCTACATGCTATCATATTACCGAATGGTATCGTGAAGACAATCGAACGACTTTGTGCAAACTTCGTCTGGAGAGGAGGAATTCATGCTATTGCCTGGGATGAACTCTATATGGCTAAAGAAGAGGGTGGTATCGGCTTAAGACCGCTCTTGACATTGCGAGAAGTCGTTGGCCTAAAAATGGCTTGGCAGTTTCTAGTTGAACAGTCTATATGGGCGACCTAGATGCGGTCAAGATACTCTAGTGGGGAGAATTTCTGGGTTATGAAAGAAAACAATTGTAGTGCCCCGTCCCGTTCAGTCAATCGGAGGAATCGAAACGCCGACGGCGTTCGGACTTAGCATGCAACAGCGACATGAAGGCCCACTCGGTCGAGACGACTCCTCGAATCAGGTGGGTTAGTTTTGGTGAACTTGCCTCATCTTAGCCTTCACATAATAAATCTCATGTTTTCAAATGCACAAGTAGGCTTGATAATAAAAGAGACGAATCCACATAGCTAAGGGAATAATTCCAAGTCGGGTCAATTGAGTTAGAAAAGGAACAAGGTCCCACGGTCGGCTTAGAATCGTTGTACGAGGGCTTTCAAAATGACACTCGTCCCTTCGTCCTGTAGCTTGGGAGAAGAAAGTTGGTTAAGTTGTCACCAAGTTGGAATTATCCTAAGTCATAGGCGTCGCCCGAGTAAATGCTCGATAGAGCATACACGCTTCTCCCATGCAAGGCTTGGCATAGCCTTTGCTCGTCCCTCGGGTTAAGTTGTAGGTTTGATTAAGTTAGGCAAAGTTATGCCGGTCGACCTAAGACATTCCAATTATTGTCCCGCTCTTTTTGCGGTTTGTCAAGTTAAGTAGTCCCACGATCTCAAGGCCCGTCGACTTGGGCAAGAGTGTCGCGTAGAGCACAGTTGGCTTAAGGTACGATGCATAGACTTAGTGTTTAAGGCAAGGACCACAATTGATTCAAAAGTGAGTTTTGGAGAAAGGACTATCAAATAGGCGTTCATGAGTTGAATAAAATGATAGGATAACATGGAAAGAATGCTCGTGACCATGGGTCGTCGATGGTCTCAAGGATAGAAGTCTTGAACTTGGTTTTGAAAGAGATGGTAACACTGAAAGAAGGATGACTGTGTGAGACGTCAGTTTGAGTCGAGTCTTGCATGGTCATGGATGTCACGCCCCGATCCGGGAAATCGCTCGCCATTGCTAGATTTCACCCGAATCATCGTCCTCGCTGGAGCGTGATGCCGCACGAGCCTGGAGTTGCGCTCGTGCAAGGCAAGATAACAGGTTCACATAGTATTTATCTTAAATTGATAACATAAGCAGCGGAAGGAAACAGAGTTTACAATAAGAATCTCTTTTATTTATAACGAACTGAAGATTACAAAGGCTCTGAATAGCCCAACTTAACATGCCAATTGGCTACAATACTCATGATCTCTCTAACTCACAAAGGATTACATTGTTCCATACATTATGCCTCTTTATAGCCAATAAGTAGTCTTCGGCCGAACATCTCCATGTCGCAAGTCCGAACGCCTATGCGGTAGCTCCTCTTGAAACGCTAAGGACTCCATGCCTCGACACGTCCAAGCCAAGCCCCGCCCCGACCCGATCATAACCTGAACCTGCAAGCACACTAGTGGGGGATTAGTGCTTTCGTCCTCGCTGCATTGATCAAGACCCACTCGTACCCAAACCAAACACTAAGTAATTTTAGTGAAACATGCATCTTAATTCGGTGATCTTTCTATTTAGCCTTAAGATCAGTTTCATGGCATTTTTCAACATACAACTTAATATAAATGTGTCCAATATCGTGTCCCTGTGGCAGATACAGTTAGACATAATATGAACATAAACATAGTGATTGTGCACATCTCCGTCCTAATTTTGCCTAGCCTGCAATGGTTAGAACTTTACATAAGCAATCATTCAATTCACGCAACCAACCAACCATAAACTTAGACATATGCATAAGGGTGGCAGGCCATGCGCCTGCACCCAACTCTAATCTCAGCCCACCGGCCCTATCTATATGAAGGTCACGGTATTTCGTACCGTAATGGACTTGGCATCCTTATGTGTAAGCCTATGATCGCTCCAATACAGGTTGCTAGCCCAATATATGAAGGATCCCAAACTTACTGATATCATAGCTTATCACATCACTGGCCGATCGCAATCCGTCCTAATGATGTGCACCATAAATATCATACATAATTCCCTCCTAGGCCGAATGGTCCCGGTGCCCCAGTCGTAACCGTCCGAGGGAAGCCGTACACGTGCACAGGCCATCCGAGTCCATTGACCATGTAATATATACCATAGCATACAAGTCATATCATTCTAATCAATCTCGTGTTCCATAAACATAATCCCTCATCTCTATCTCAAGTTCCGTCGGTATTATGTCCCAACACATCCGTATTGATGCACGGCGCCCAACGGCTTGGACTTTTCGTACTTATATTTAACGTGTTCCATTCATAAGTGGTTCACATAACCGTGGTTCCGTAGTTACTTAGTCATTTCATAGCTTTCATGCACGAGGGCACGCTCAGTACCGTAATCAATGTTTTAGGCCTAGTGTTCAATGTTCTCGGAGTCGTGCACGTGATGCACATCTCAATATTGTCTTTCAATGTTCTACCATCATCGCCCTACCGCGAGCCGTATATTTGATGCACGTCGCTTCAATTGTTCAATGTTCTATCTTAATGTTCAACGCATACTAAGACCTTTACCGTTCGAGCCACGCTCGCTTACTTGACAATAACTTACACATACAAGGGTACATTTTATTAGACGTGAAGGAATAGGGAGAGGGAGTCAAGAATCCGCCCACCTTAAGTCGATACGTCTTGTCGTTTCGCCGAGCTGAAGCGGCTCGATTCTATAACTTTGTTGCATATCTAACTCTCGGACTTAGTCATTTCTTTGAACTACTCAGTTGATTTGGCCTACCGTGCCCATGCCACAATCCGTTGCAAGGTCACGATTTGGTTTCGCAGACACTTCACTGAATAAGGCAAAATGCCGACATCTTATCGTCCAGCATAAAAGTATAGCCTGCACACCAGATCAACTAAAATCAGCACTTGCTCAAACGGGACTTATCCTTTGCATAGATTCGGTTCATAGATTCCAATCGACTCAAGGCTTACCTTTGGCCAACGTAACTCTTGCATCGATTCGCATCGATACTTCATCGGGTCAACACAACTCTTCGAGTCAACGACTCATCGTAATTCACCGTGCGGAGAGGGGCATTACAATGGACAACTTGTCGACAAGGGCGATTTATTTCCTCGGACGATAACTTGGGGCCACAGCAGGACCGTTCCGTCCTAGGAGGAAACTGTGGGTGAATGTGAGCAAGATAGCTGAGCCGAAAGGGAAGTATTCGGTGGACGCTCATTGGGGCAAGCTACTTGCTTTGACCGGTCCATCCTATACCAGCTATGTGTCCAAAATAGCTTATGGTGCTAGTGACCTCATATAGATGAGTTGGCATGGGCGACAATCCGCAGGTGTGCCTTTGGATTGAGTCGAGTTGAATGTGTGTGTACAGTTAGAACACAATATTTAGGCCTAAGATTTGGCTGCAACGTAGGCGACGTACTTCGGCATGAGATGTGGCGTCGAGTCTTAAGTTGTCGACATATAAGTTGCATAAGTTTGATTGAGTCATCTTGAGTTTAAGTTAGAAAACACCGCAAGGCAAAGTCGGTCGAGCGATACATAGTCCACAAGACTTGATTTGGGTCAGTTGGTGATCAAAGTAGCAAGGGCCGCGAGGTGGCGATATGGTTAAGTCACCCTGAGTTGCGAGGCACGGCACAATAGATTTTATCACGATCACATGGAAATGGAGTCTCACCGAGTAGTTGCGTCTTTGATTTCGGGCCGAAAGGCAAGCACGACTTGATAGGTTAACGTTGATGCAAGCACGGGATGGTCTTGAGACATAAAATAGGCTAAGGCGTCTGTCCTAAAACTGATCCTAAGGCAAAAGTAGAAAGACAATCATAAAGGGACTATGTTGCACAAAGTAAAGGAGTGTGTCGGTTTTGTATGGGTGGGCGAGGAGCTCATTCCACCAGTGTAGTTGAGTACTGACACCCACATAGTTTTTATGTGCAGGCACAGGTAGAAGCTCATGGCACGGAGCACGCGATTCGAAGCGTGCGACCGCATGGAGTCAAGACTTATATGGGACATAATATATGGACGTCGCCTTCCGAAGCATCTGCTGGTTCAAGACTTGTATTTGAGAGATGAGAGAGAGCTGAGTGACTTACAATGTGAGAAGAGTGAGCTTGAGTGACTTGTAATCTTGGCCTTGCGCCCCATTGTAACCTTTATTTTAATATCAATAAAGAGCTTCTTTTGAATAACTTGTATTTTTGTTCTAAATTTTTGCTGCTATTATTCAATGTCTCTGCTTGGGACTTCTGTGCGATGACCCCGTCGCAGCCGCTATAATCGGTCGTTGTGGAACCCGCCTTGCACGCGCACAATTTAGGCTCGTGCGGCATCACGTCTTAGCGAGGACGATCGCTCCTACGGGGGCGGGGCATGACAACAATAATTATTCGGTTACATTCAAGAAAATTCTTGCTCAGAGGACGTCGTTAAAATCCTACATTAGCAAAATGATTGGGAATGGTCGTACGACTAATCTTTGAAAGGATCCCTGGCTGCATAAGCAAAGTTTCATCGAGCGATTAGGATGGCCAACATACGAGTTAGTAGGGAGGCATATTCCGTTGAGTAGTATCATAAAAAACGGACAATGGAGGATAACGGACAGATACGTCGAGCAATGGTTCGGAGAGGAAATCAGAGGCATCGCTATTACTGATGAAGAAAATGAAGACTGCTAGACCTGGGATGGCTCTCCAACTGGCGAATTCTCGCATACTTTAGCTTATGAAAGGACCAAAATGGTCTTCCCACGAGTAAACTGGCAGAGGTGGTTTGGGTTAAGGGTGTGGCGGTGAAGATGAAACTATGCCTACTTAAAGCTATTCGGGATAGATTATTGACTAAGGAATGGATCATCAGGTTTGGTATGCAGTTACCAAACATTACCTGCATCATATGTGACGGAGGCAGAGAAACGAGGGATCATTTATTCTTCCAGTGCTCCTTCTCGGATAGAGTATGGCAATATTACAGAAATAAAATAGGACTTGGTAGAAGGATTAATGAAGCCCCGGAGAGAGTGGTTGAGGAAGTTAGAGGCTTACGCAGCTGCGGTATGACGGAGTACAGGAGGATGAGATTGAGACTTCTGTCTGTTGTATGGCATTTATGGCGCAAAAATGCTATTTGGCTCCCAAAAAATTTGGGTGATATCATCTCCCATTATGTGGCAGATGACATGACAAAATTTAACAATAAAATTAATATTAATATTAATATTAAAATTAAAATTAATAGTAAATTAATAAATTAACATGATAATTAACATTAAGATTAACCTTAACATTAAAATTAACATTAAGATTAACCTTAATATTAAAATTAAAATTAATATTAATATTAATATTAACATTAACAGTAATATTAACATTAATATTAATATTAATATTAACATTAATATTAACATTAACATTAACATTAATATTAAAAAAATTGGATAATTATTTTTTGGGTTAAAATTTGCCATGTCAGCTGTTATGTCATCTGCCATGTCAGATGCCACATAATGAGAGATTGCATCACCCAAATATTTTGGAAGCCAAATAACATAATTGTTTATGGCGGGAACGCAACATTCGAATTTTCGAAGGAAGAACCACCTCCTAGGGCTTATAAACAACATTAGCAGTAATATTAGCTTCATGGAGCAGGCGTATAAGTGGGAAAGGAAAGTTGGGTTTAGTAGATGGGGCGGGTCTGCACTTTTATTGCTCATTGCTAGGCTTGGGATGTATGTTAATTACTCTCCTTTTTAAATAAAGTACCTTCTGCTATATATATATATATATATATATATATATATATATATATATATATATATATATATATATATATATATATATATAAAATATATATATATTATATATATATATATATATATATATATATATATATATATATATATATATATATATATATATATATATATATAAAATATATATATATTATATATATATATATATATATATATATATATATATATATATATATATATATATATATATATATATAAGGAAAAAAAAAATATATATATATATAAGGAATATATATATATATATATATATATATATATATATATATATATATATATATATATATATATATATATATATATATATATATATATATACCACGATCGTTGAAGATTGTGATTTTTTACCGTTATGTATTTATTTGACATAATATGTAAAATTTACCCTTCAAATTTGTAAAACATGTTAGAATTTTATTGTACCATGTCGATTCATGAGATGAAGAACAAAATTAAATTGCGAAAGCGTACCTGAATCCATTGCTAGGCTTGATGGATCTTGAAACGGTCGACCTTTTATGGGGTTCGATCTTCCAACTTGCTACGACCCTTAATGACAAAGAAGAATCTGAATCATTTGTCCATCTCTTTCTGTTGATGGGGATGCAGAAGAGAAAAAGAGAAAATCTCTCTTTTGGTGGTCGTATAAGTTGGGGACCATAACCCTAATGAACACATATATTTATATGTTTTGACATTTCTAATTTGGCCCCTCATCAAATTAGAATTATCTCCGATATCTACACATTAATTCCATGACAATTATACCCTTAAGCCAATTTCCAAATAGACCACTTTAATTTGGCTTAATTATTTCGATAGCCTAAACACAATTAATTTTACATGTGTGGCCCCTTAATTATTGAATAATTCCAACAATCTCCCACTGGGCCACATATATAACCTTATAATTGTGTTAACCTTAGTGAGCTCATAAATTGCTATCTTAATCCTTAGGATATATCCGGACAATCTCGTCCATTAACCATATCAACATAGGATCAAAGCGGCCTTCGTCACATGTAGCGTAACTAAACCATCAATGGTCACATATACTAATATAGCTAAACGACATAGATCAATCATGGATGCGTAGCATGGAAATTACACGCAATGTGATCAATACATGTCTATTTCCAACTGGTCCTCCTTAACTTTAATGAGATCAATACTTTAACAGAATGAAAACAGAATGAACTGAATTTTCATATATCTGATCAGATAAATATCCAAAATACTTTAATACATAAATGTGTCCAAAACCAAATAACACCCAAATACATAAAATACAAACTCCCACTATATTGCCATATACTTGATTGAGATAACACCCATATGAGTAGTATGCTCATGAAAGACCCTGGGTGATAATGCTTTTGTGAGCGGATCCGCTAAAATGGAGTTTGTCATAATGTGCTATATGGACACTTTAACCATTCTGAATTATTTTCTTCACAACTAGAAACTTTATGTCAATATCCTTGATACAAGTTTCTGTTGTTATTGTAATACATTACTGCTGATTTATAGTCACACCATAATTTAAGTGGTCTTTCAATACGGTACTTGTAGTGCCCTGTCCCTACATCGTGCCCCGTTCTCCGTCCATGGGGTACGCGAGAAAGAAATACTGTCGTTATCGATTCGGTCGGGATCGATAGGTCGAGATCAATCAAATCGATCGAACGGTAACGGTTGAATTAAGATCCATTCCCCATTATGGAGAGGCTTCTTCGGAACCAAGTCCCATATTCAGCGGATAGCGCCTCAAGGATTGACTCTGCGGCTGAGTCGAGAGAGACCACCCGTTGCTCTGTTTTTCATGCCGCTTGCATTGGTTTTGGCTTGGTTTTCTGAATGCATTTTCGTGAATGTTTTCGATAGTTTTCATGGCTTGCATTTCGAACTCGCATTTCCTATCGAACTTCTTGAATAATACAGTATTCTAATCGGTTGCTTGTGCGATTTCAGCTAATCGTGTAGGCGACGTCTAGCGCGACCAACAAGTTCTCTTGCCTGAAGTAAACTCAAGGTGAGTGGTTGACCTTCCTCTTCTTGACCCCTTCTTAGGTAAAGCGATAGTGTTGTTGCGAATGAAAAAATAAATACAAGGGCACGGACACGATGAAATGAGCAAGCTTTCAAAGAGAATGTAGGCTATACCTTAATAACAAACAAAAAATTGTCTTTGCACGGTCATTGGACAACTCGTGCACGAGGAACGGCTTCTTCGAGCGATACCCCGAGACACGGGATCGTTTTGGCCTAGGAGGAAGCTGCAAAAGATAGCTGCGCTCGACGAAAGCAAAAATATGGTTAGTCGGGAGAACTTGCAGCGGGGCTTGCTACCCGCACTGAAAGGGTCACCGTCTAAGCCAGCAATAGTCCAAAATGGCTTGTGGTGCCAGTGACCTTCACGTATACAAATTGCATATGAAAATAATAACAATTGACGGGGAAGAACATGGTAAGTCTTATAAGGCGCGGCACGGTCCGCCGTGGGTAAGTTCAAACGTATTTTACATTATTCTTGTCATATGCTTGTTTGAAATTCATTAGGATGGTTAGAAACATGCATACATTAAGTCATATAAACTCTTCAACCAAATGAGATCTTGGAGCTAAATTAGCCACGCACCAGTACAAAGTATAATGTACTGATCCTCGCTCTCCATGCAGGTACCCCGAACCACGAAGGACGTGCCGCTTAAAGCTCAAGGTGATGCGAACACTTTTGAAGTATCGTTCGTGTGTTAAAGGCTTGTTTCTGAATTCCTTTTGAAGACCCCGCACTCAGTCCAAAAGAAGATGATGACTCGACTCCCCTCGATAGCAGGTGGAAAGTGTTTTGTTTTGCTTGTAAAAAAGGATGTAATGTATGGAACGACTATCTCATCAGTGTTCATTTTGTAATCGAGTCATGTTGTAGCCCGCGCGGCAATGAATGTAATGGAGTCAATATAAATAAAGTTTTATTATCAATGAAAAGTCTATTTCTATTTCAAATGTGTCAATCAATTTTTCTGCATACTCTAACTTGATGTTGTGTTTCGGATAACCTTTATGACTATGCCTTGTGCGATCGCAACTTAGGTTCGCACGACATCACGCCCGGAGGACGACTATCGATTCTACGGAATCGGGGCGTGACATAATGGTATCTGAGCACGGCTTTACATCCTTGGGCCTCGCGTCTAGAGTTTCAAACCCTTGACCTCGCATCGATGAGATAAGTTGTTCCATACAATGAGTCCGTAATAATTTGTGACTGATGTGTTTGCCTTCGTATTGCAGAAGTGCCGGAACTCGCAGCCGAGCAAGAGCAGAGCGCTTCTAGCAGCTCTAGTAGTTTGCGGGCTGGACCTTCTAACAATACCATCGAAAGGATGCTGCGCATGATGGAGGCACAGTGGAATCAGTCCGAGACCCGACATCAACAGACAGAGGCACGACAGGCCCAGTTCGAAGCTCGCTTCGACGCACAAGCTATGCTGCAACAAAAACAACTAGATACGCTGCAGCAGATCGTCCAAACAATCGTGGCCAACGAAAATTCTGCGACTACGCCTACTGTCACCGTGTCGACGGTCCAACCCATTGAAATCGACACGGAGGAGCCCGAGCGTCAACCGGTGGCACCGAAAAAGTACAACTTTGAAGTATCAGAATTCAAGAAAGCGTGCCGTACTTCCTTCAGTGGTACCGAAGGCCCTTCTATAGCAATCGATTGGTTGGAAGAGCTGGAAGATCACTTCGAGCTCCTCGGCATTGAAGAATCAAAGCAAGTCGCCTGCGCACAACTTCAACTACGGTTGAACGCGCACGACTGGTGGGCCGTGCACAAGCGAGCGATCCGACGCGACAACAACTCAGCGCCGATGTCGTGGGCCACGTTCCGTAAAGCCTTTGAAGTTGAGTACCTTCCCTCCGCTGTTCGTCAAGAGAAGGAGAATAAATTCATGCAGTTGAGGCAAGGGAACCGGACAATAGAACAGTATGCCGCAGAATTTAACAAGTTGTCCAAATTTGCTAGTACGTTCCTACCTACAGAGGAGTGTCGTGTGCGACGGTTCGAAGTGGGTCTGCGATGCTCTATCGGTGTGCATGTCGGGGTCCCGGAGTACAAGACCACGGGTGATGCTCTAAATCATGCTCTCCGCCTTGAGAGCCAGTACCCTCCTGTTGCTGCAGACTTTGTGCACAATTCCAATCACAAACATCCTAGCTGTACAGGAGGCAACAATCACACTGCAAAGCGTCCGAACAACGGGGGAAACCAGGGACAGAGCACTAGGTCTCGTTGCATAAAATGTAATTTCATCGGACACGATGCCAGCGAGTGCCGTACCCTGAACATAGATTGTTACTTTTGTGGGAAAAAGGGACACTACGCTAAAGATTGTCTTTCCTGACTGCGAAGACATGACGCTCCACCACAACAACACCGTCAAGAGAACCGAGGACAGGCACCCCGACCTCCTCAGCCCACTCAACCCAACAACCAAGACCGACGTCCTAATGCTCAAGGGTGCGTCTTCGCCCTGACTTGAGACGAGGCATTCGCTTCCAACAGTGTTGTGACAGGTATATTGAATTTCAATAATGTACCTGCTCGTGTGTTATTTGATTCAGGCGCTTCACATACTTTCATATCGGCGGACTTTGCCGCCAAGCACAAATTTCCTGTAATGTTGTTAGACCTCGATCTTAGCGTAAGTATGCCTTCGGGCGTGCCAATACTCACAAATTTAGCCTGCGGGGGAGGAACCATATGTATTGGGGGTCAAAATATCGGTCTTGATGTGATAGATCTAGATATGAAGGACTTCGATATCATACTGGGCAAGGATTGGCTCGGTCCTTGCAACGCTACCATCGACTGTGCAGGAAAGAGGGTCACCTTCCGCATACCTGGAGTACCCAAATTTTGCTATTCTTGTGGTAAAGCCTCGCCGACCTGCATGGTGATCTCGGCAATTTCTGCACGGAACCTGCTTCATTCCGGATGCGAAGGCTACTTGGCGTCCGTTCGTGACACGAGACATGATGGTGCAAACGCGGGTCAGACCAACGTTGTGGCAGAATTCCCAGACGTGTTCCCGGACGAGCTACCCGGCATGCCGCCCGATCGAGAAATAGAGTTCACCATCGACACATTCCCTGACACCCGACCGATCTCGAAAGCTCCGTACAGAATGGCCCCTGCAGAATTGAAAGAACTGAAGGCTTAACTACAGGAATTACTTGATAAAGGGTTCATCCGTCCGAGTGTCTCGCCGTGGGGTGCGCCCGTGCTATTTGTAAAAATGAAGGATGGATCGATGCGACTCTGCATTAACTATCGGGAATTGAATCAGGCCACCGTCCGGAACAAATACCCCCTTTCCCGCATCGACGACTTGTTCGACCAGCTCTAAGGTGCAACGGTATTTTCGAAGATTGATCTGCGATCGGGTTACCACCAACTCAAAGTCAAGCCAGATGACGTGCCGAAGTCTGCCTTCCGCACTCGTTACGGCCACTACGAGTTCTTGGTAATGCCGTTCGGTCTGACAAACGTCCCTGCCGTCGTCATGGATCTAATGAATCGTGTGTTCCGTCCGTTCGTTGACAAATTCGTAGTAGTCTCCATCGACGACATCCTCGTCTACTCGAAGGATCGAGCGCAACATGCAGAGCACCTGCGGGCGATACTCCAAACCCTTCGAGAGAATCAATTGTATGCAAAGATGAGAAAGTGCAAATTCTGGCTGAACAGCGTCTCATTCCTTGGGCACATCATCTCCGCCGCGGGCATCGCAGTCGATCCGAAGAAAGTTGAGTCAGTTGCTGATTGGAAATGGCCCGCATCAGTTAGTAAAATTCAAAGCTTCCTAGGCTTGGCGAAATACTACCGACGCTTCGTGAAGGACTTCGCAAAGATTGCATCGCCGTTGACTCGCCTCACCCAGAAAGGAGTCGCATTCGAGTGGTCAGACGACTGTGAAGCTTCCTTCCAAGAGATCAAACAACGGCTCGTCTCGGCCCCGATACTTGCTCTTCCTGAAGGGACTGAGGGATTTCAAATCTTCAGCGATGCTTCTGGCCAGGGCTTGGGGTGTGTGCTCATGCAGCGGGATAAGGTAATATCTTTTGCTTCCCGGCAGTTGAAGCCGTACGAGAAGAACTACCCCACGCACGACCTAGAACTAGCGGCAATTGTGTTCGCATTGAAGCTGTGGCGTCACTATCTCTATGGCGTTGCGTGCAGGATTTATACGACCACAAAAGCCTCAAGTATCTCTTCACCCAGAAAGAACTGAATTTGCAGCAGAGGCGATGGCTCGAACTGACCAAAGACTACGACTTATCAATCGACTACACGTCGGACAAGGGAAATGTTGTAGCAGATGTACTGAGCCGGAAGTACTTAGCTTCGTTATGCATCAACGATCGACTGCTGCATGACTTGGAAGGAATGGGCATTGAACTTCGAGTTCGTTTCAGAGACGTAAAACTGTCACAACTGCGGCTGGAACCGAGCCTATTGGAGAGAATCAAGTCTGCTCAGAAGGACGACCCATACCTGGAGAAGATGCGGAAGCTGATATCGACAGGGAAAGCGTCCGATTTTGCAGAGGATGAGTCAGGAGTGTTGCGAGTCAAGGGTCGATTATGCGTTTCGGATGACGCAGAACTTAGAAAGGAGATAATATCGGAGGCGCATTATGCAAAATATTCTTTGCATCCTTGTAGCACCAAGATGTATAAGGACCTCCGCGTTGTCTTTTGGTGGCACGGCATGAAGCGGGATGTAGCGCTCTTTGTGTCGAAGTGTATGGCCTGTCAGCAAGTTAAAGCCGAGCACCAGCGATCGGACGGGGAGATGCAAAACCTTGCCATTCCAGAGTGGAAATAGGATCATGTTACTATGGACATTGTTGTTGGCTTGTCGAGGACGCCACGGAAAAACAACGTCGTCTGGGTCATCGTCGATCGACTAACCAAGTCAGCGCACTTCATAGCCATTAAATTTACTTGGAACGCCGACCGCCTTGCTCAGATATACCTTGATGAGATAGTTCGGCTGCACGGGGTCCCAGTATCTATCGTCTCAGATCGGGATGGACGGTTCGTGGCATGCTTCTGGAGTAGTCTTCATTCAGCGTTGGGAACCAAGTTAAAGTTTAGTTCAGCTTATCATCCTCAGACTGACAGCCAAACAGAGCCGGTGAACCAGATTCTTGAGGACATGTTACGACTCTGTACGATCGACTTAAAGTCAAGTTGGGACGTTCATCTACCGTTGGCCGAGTTTGCATACAACAACAGCTATCAGTCCAGCATCCAAATAGCACCGTATGAAGCTTTGTACGGCCGGATGAGCAGATCGCCTATTTACTGGGATAAAGTCGGAGAACGGCAGATACTTGGTCCGGAGCTGGTGGAGCAGACTGTACAGAAGGTCAAGTTGATACGGGAGAGATTGAAGATAGCACAAAGCTGGCAGAAGAGCTATGCCGACACGCACCGATGCCCCCTCGAGTTCTCGGAAGGCGACTATGTATTCCTGAAAGTGATGCCCATGCGTGGAGTTTCCAGGTTCGGTGCGAAAGGAAAGTTGAGCCCAAGATTTGTTGGTCCGTTCGAAATATTGAAGCGAGTCGCCCCAGTAGCTTACTAAATTTCTTTGCCTTCTGCGTTGTCGGAGGTACACGATGTCTTCCATGTCTCACAATTGCGGAAGTACGTGCACGATCCGGGCCATGTGGTAGATTTGGGTCAGCTGGATCTGAAGGCGGACTTGTCATATGTCGAAGAGCCGGTACAAATCTTGGAGCACAAGGATAAACTTCTCCGCAACCGTGCTATACCTCTCGTACGCGTCCTCTGGAGAAACTATTCGATCGAGGAGTCGACGTGGGAGCTTGAGTCAGAAATAAAGGAAAAATTTCCTTCATTGTTCTCGTAGAGGTAGGTTCTATTCTTAAGTTTCGAGGATAAAAATTTTTATTAGTTGGTTATGGTATAGTTCCCCGTCCCTACATCGTGCCCCGTTCTCCGTCCACGGGGTGTGCAAGAAAGGAACACTGTCGTTATCGATTCGGTCGGGACCGATAGGTTGGGATCAATCGAATCGATCGAACGGGAATGGTTGAATTAAGATCCATTCCCCGTTATGGAGTGGCTTCTTCAGAAACAAGTCCCATATTCAATGGGTAGCGCCTCAAGGATTGACTCTGCGGCTGAGTCGGAAGAGACCTCCCGTTGCTCTGTTTTTCACGCTGCTTGCATTGGTTTTGGCTTGGTTTTCTGAATGCGTTTTCGTGAATGTTTTCGATGGTTTTCATGGCTTGCATTTCGAACTCGCATTTCCTATCGAACTTCTTGAATAATACAGTGTTCTAATAGGTTGCTTATGCGATTTCAGGTAATCGCGTAGGCGAAGTCTAGTACGACCAACAAGTTCTCTTGCCTGAAGTAAACTCAAGGTGAGTGGCTGACCTTCCTCTTCTCGACCCCTTCTTAGGTAAAGCGATAGTGTTGTTGCTAATGAAAGAATAAATACAAGGGCACGGACACGATGAAATGAGCAATCTTTCAAAGAGAATGTAGGCTATACCTTAATAACCAAAAAAAATTATCTTTGCACGGTCATTGGACAACTCGTGCACGAGGAACGGCTTCCTCGAGCGATACCCCGAGACACGGGATCGTTTCGGCCTAGGAGGAAGCAAAAGATAGCTGCGCTCGACGAAAGCAAAAATATGGTTAGTCGGGAGAACTTGCAGCGGGGCTCGCTACCCACGCTGAAAGGGTCACCGTCTAACCCAGCTATAGTCCAAAATGGCTTGTGGTGCCGGTGACCTTCACGTATACAAATTGTATATAAAAATGATAACAATTGACAGGGAAGAACATGGTAAGTCTTATAAGGCGCGACACGGTCCGCTGTAGGTAAGTTCAAACGTATTTTACATTATGCTTGTCATATGCTTGTTTGAAATTTATTAGGATGGTTAGAAACATGCATACATTAAGTCATATAAACTCTTCAACCAAATGAGGGCTTGGAACTAAATTAGCCATGCAATAGTACAAATTGTAATGTACTGATCCTCGCACTCCACGCAGGTACCCCGAACCACGAAGGGCGTGCCGCTTAAAGCTCAAGGCGACGCGAACACTTTTGAAGCCTTGTCCGTGTGTTAAAGGCTTGTTTCTGAATTCCTTTTGAAGACCCCGCACTCAGTCCAAAAGAAGATGACGACTCGACTCCCCTCGATAGCAGGTAGAAAGTGTTTTATTTTGCTTATAAAAAGGGATGTAATGTATGAAACGACTATCTCATCAGCGTTCGTTTTGTAATTGAGTCATGTTGTAGCCCGCGCGGCAATGAATGTAATGGAGTCAATGTAAATGAAGTTTTATTATCAATGAAAAGTCTATTTCTATTTCAAATGTGTCAATCAATTTTTCTGCGTACTCTAACTTGATATTGTGTTTCGGATAACCTTATGACTATACCTTGTGCGATCGCAACTTAGGTTCGCACGGCATCACGCCTGGGGGACGACTATCGATTCTACGGAATTGGAGCGTGACAGTACTGTAGGCGCAGCCTTGTGACAAAATTTTGCAACCATATTCCATGAATAGATTTTCCACAGCATGTTATAAACCTTGCTGCCATGGTGGAAGAAATTATGAGTGCATATTTGATACGCATCCAAAATATATCTCCATTAGTCAGCATAACCTGATGTGGATCTCCTACCATGTTGGCATCCAACAAAATCGGAGTCGAAATACCTTATGATCTCCAGAATTATCCGATCTCCTACAAAGAGCATATAATTTCTTGTTCTCTATTAATTACTTAAGTAGTTTGGCTGTTACCCAATGATCCATCCATATTTGCTTAAATATCTGTCTAACATCCTAATATGTACGCAATATCCTGACGCGTACATACTTGAGCATACATTAGACTCCCTATAACTGATCATGAAGGAAAAATCTATTGTATTTTTTTTAATTTCAAGACTATTCTTTAGGGAACTGATTGAGACTGAACTTGTCTCCTTTAGCGACTGAGGTGTCACCTGGTTTGCATTCCTGCATGCCAAATCTTTTAAGCACTTTATCGATATAGATCTTTTGTGATAATCCAAGAATACCTTGTTTCACTTAACAAAATTGCCAAACAAAAGTTGGATTTTGCAAATAAAACGAAAAAAAGTACAAGAAGTACAAATTTGATTCTGGGAAAGTATTGCTATGGAAGTCTGATCTGTAAATGATCACTTTGTTCCTTGGACCATATGATGATGATGAAGATCACTGCTTGAAGTAGAACAACTTGGAAGAACTAAGTCACCAGAAAGGTATCGACGCACTTGGGCACTGATGGCGAGGCCGAATGCTTTCCTACTTTGCTTCACTCTATTCTGAAAGAAAAGTTGAAGAAGAATGCTCTGGAGAATCAAAATCTCGAAGTTCTGATCTCTGTATTCTCTCCTGTCTCTCTGTGTGTGTCTTATGAGAAAAATCAGTCTATTTATAGACTTGGGCTCTGGTACGTAAAAACTCAACAGAAGTTCCGCCTTTACGCTAACAACTGTCACCCATGATCGAAGTCATCCTCTGTATACGTTGACACGTGTCCCATCAATTAAGTAAAAATAGGATGCACGTACACACGTTCTTCGAGAAGAGTGGCATGAAAGCCACGTAAGCAAACCACGTTCCAAACTGGTGGAGGAGAATAGGGCGTAAAAATAGCCCAATGTACTCTGAGCGTAAAGTAATAGATTGAGCGTAAAGCAGCTTTGATGTAGACTTCCTGCGTAAAGTGGTTGTTAAATAACCTTGAGTGTAAAAGATAGCTCAAATAGACTTTACGCACACGTCAACTGTTGAGCGTAAAAGCTCGTTAAGTCTTCGTGCGTAAAAGAAGCCATAGTGTGAGCGTAAAGTAGCTCAATCCACACACTAAACGACAACATTGGTCTCTGTGTAAAACAAATCCCTTTGAATTCTGTGATATATGCCATCATTAATATCTTCATGTCAGAGTTTGCATTAAATGCGAGATTTGACAGCTTTGTCCAGCGTAAAAGTGGCTGCTCTGTCCTTGGCGTAAAATCATGGGTGTAGACCCAAGCGTAAAATGTTCAGCCTTCTTAGGCGTAAAGTGATTAGCCTAGTCTTGGGCGTAAAGAGATTACCCGCTCTGCTAGGCGTAAAGCAGATCACTTATGAATGAGATGACTCTTTCTTTGAAGCACTTTTTACGCTCCTACAAGACCCCCTTCAAAGTTTTTAATATCTCCAAAATTTGAAACACTTTGAACAGAAGCGTAAAAGTTGAGATTTGATCAGCCAGCGTAAAATTTGGGATACGCAACAGTCATTCGCGTAAAAGCGGGGATATCCAACAGTCGGCGTGCTTTTCAAAAGAAAATTAATGTCTGTCAATACTTAACCGTCATAATAAATTTCTTTCTCGAAACTTTTGAATGTCTCTTCATCTTTCCGAGTAAGCAGTTTCCAACGAGGAATGTGAAAAGTTGCTTTGGTTTGTATAAATAAGGACAAATTCTTTATTCTTGACATTCATCCGTGTTTTGTCATGGCGCCGAAGAATGAGATTACCAACAAAGAGGCTTCGAGCTCCAGGCTTGATTTCGAGCGAGCGTACAACCTTTTAGAGTATTTTGGAGTGACTCCTGCAGTCTTTAGACGCATTGATGGTGGTCCTCCAACTGCGTACGAAGGGCCAGGAGATGCCGAAGCATTTCTTAATCTGATGCGCCGCTCCGGGATTCACAATATGCATGAACTAGGTGTCTCCCTTCGTCAGCCTAACGAAGGAGAGAAAAAATAACGTTTTTATGTATTGTGAATTTTTTATCTATAGGGGTCCACTTCCCCCTTTATAAATAAAATTTTGCTGTTAACCTCATCTATTGACGCGTACTTGTTTATGCACTTCTTTTGACTGCTTCTGTGGTTGTTAATTCCCAAGAAATAAACCAACACGTGGCATTTGTCTTGTGGTTACGAGAGCCTTTAAATAGGATCTTCTCCCGAAATAGACTTATCCGAACAGTTTCTTCAGTCTTTATAAATAGCCGAGAATGTTTCATATATTCTCGTACTTATTTCTCTGAAGATAACTTTCTGTGATGTTGTTCTCCAACAAATGACAATGGTGGAGCTTTCCAACAACGTCCTTTTTTACGCCCAGTCTTTAGACGTGGATTCAACCATCATTAGAGCCAAACAATTCGACATAAGTGGTAAGTCCGATCGTAAGCAAACATCTATCTTCGAACTCTTTTTTTTTAAAACAGCTATTTTACGAGCGAAAAGCCTTGCTGAAACATTGGCGTAAAAGCCTTGCTGAATCACTGGCGTAAAAAGTCTTGTTGAATCACTGGCGTAAAAAGCCTTGCTGAAGCACTGGCGTAAAAAACCTTGCTGAAGCACAAGCGTAAAAAGCCTTGCTGAAGCACTGGCGTAAAAGCCTTGCTGAAGCACTGGCATAAAAACCTTGCTGAATCACTGGCGTAAAAGCCTTGCTGAATTACTGGCGTAAAAGCTTTGCTGAAGTACTGGCGTAAAAAAGCCTTGTGATCTATTTTTAGTTAGCGTTTAATACGCATCTGATGATACTTCTGTCTAAAACACTTTTTCTTCGTTGTTTTCTGCAGAAGCTTGGCTGAAAAGCTTTTTCAGAACTGGCATTGGTGACTTTGACGCTGTGAAGAGCGTTCTTCTGACATCAACATCAGGGAGCTCATGCGCTTTTGATGCGCAAATCAGATAACTCAGAACTCTTCGTGGGATAGAAGGGTCTTCCTCTGTTGGTAGGAAGAGCCTTTATACACGGAGAGTTGGATGGTGGAGTCAACTCTACCCCGAGAAATCGGGTAGTAGAGTTCCTTTCACGACAGAACTAGGAATCGTATCCCAATGCTGGATACGTTCCTATCTCCTTTGAGGTGCCGCCACTAATCCACCAATTGTATTGGCAGCAACACGCCTTCGGGCTGCCATACTCTGGGGTTCTCCTCTTTTCTGAGAGAGAAGACCAAAGTTTGATTCCTACTGCTGTGGTTGCCACTGGAGCTCAGACAGTCAGGAACTGCCATCAACAACGAACCCGTCAAAGAAGATCCAAAGAAGAAATAGATCTATTAGGTTATCGTTAGTGTATAGAATGAAAATCCTAGATATAATAGATTTCCATTGTAAAGAAAAGTCTAAGAAATATAATAGACTTTTATGATGATATGAGAGTGGAAATGATAATTCTTCTATGCTCAATGATTTGTATCTATCTGGATGTAATATGGACATGATAGATAATGAAACCTTCTTTTCTGATTTAGAGTACACAATACTATCAGAGGTAATATGGACATGACAGTGTGTGAGAACTCAAAAGAAAATTAGATTAATTTCTATGCAGAGGTCATGGTGGAAAATTATAGATAAGTAGGTAGATTTAGCATTTATTCAGAGGTTATGAAAACATGATAAATAACGAATCCCACTTTTTAATCAATTGATAGAAGATTTAAAATCCCTCTTCCAAGAGATAAGAAGTCAGCTTAACCAAACCTTGGTAGCTGGGGAATAAGAAGACAGATGTTGTGAGCATATACGTCAAAACGGTGGATGAATCAACGTATTTCTTGGGAACAGAAAGGACGATTCAATTTTATAATTAAATGGATGAACCTGGTAACATGGACGAACGAGTCTTTTCGGAAATGAAAAGTCGTTTTCAATTTCAGAGACCAGTTCATTAGTAATCCTTCTCTATAAATAGGTGAGAATTCTCTGTAATCATTTCATTCTTATTTTTACTCCTCTATTGGAAATGTCTTCCGAGGATGTACAGCAAAAGAATGAAGTCTTCAGGAACATTGAGGACGTCATTGAGACATGCCCTGCTGAGCCAATAGTGAAGGGTCCGACCGAAGTAGACAACAGTTCTTCTACGCCCAAGCCACCCCAAGACACCTTTGCTTTCTTAGTAGAGCCAGGAAAAACTCCTGAAGAAGAAGCATTGAGGATGACCGTCTGTAAAAATTTTATGGGTTCAGAAAATGATGCCTTCTATGCATTGGCTGACTATGTATTCAATAAGGAAGGGAGTGGCCCTCGTCCTTAATCTTTTATCTTGAACAAAAATAATGAAAGAAGTTTTATTTTTGTTCTGTCTTCTCTTTATACATAGTATTTCTTAAGAAATTTGCCATTGATCGGCAGCATGAGTAGATCTCCAGTGGGTTTTGACAACCGATAGGCACCATTGGAGAACACGGACTCAATTACATACGGGCCTTCCCATTTCGCTAGGAATTTCCTTTTGCTTTTGTGAGTCATCACCATTGGTCTCCGAACAGCTAATACAAGCTCGCCAACTTTGAATACCCTCTCCTTGACTTTACGATTAAAAGTTCGAGATATACGGGCTTGATATAGCTCAATATGATGTTGTGCTTGAAGACGCTTCTCGTCCAATCCTTCAAATTCTTGGAGTCGTAAGCGATCATTATTTTCAGTAGTTAGCTCATTAGCAATAGCAATTCGAAGAGAAGGGATCTGGATTTTCAATGGGAGGACAGCTTCACATCCATAAACCAGTGAAAATGGTGTAAAACCAGTAGGAGTCCGGACCGTTGTTCGATATACCCATAAACATTCTCCAAGCTTCTCATTCCAATCTCTTTTATTAGAAGAGACAAACTTTTGAGAAGTTTGATGATCGTTTTGTTGAAGGCTTCAGCTAAACCATTAGTAGCTGGATTATAAGCCGTAGAAGCCAGATTTTGAATTTATTTTTTGTCACAGAACCGATAAAATGCTTGACTGGCAAATTGTGGTCCATTGTCATGAATTATTCGTCGAGGAATCCCGAAGCGATAAATGACATGATGTTTAATGAAGCTGATTACATTAGATGTTTTCACTTCAGCAAGGGGAACTGCTTCTGCCCATTTCGAAAAGTAATCGATTATAGCTAGTATAAACCGATGTCCTTTGACAGAAGGAGGGTTAATAGGACCAATGATGTCCATACCCCAAGCTTCGAAAGGCCAGGAGGCTGCTGTAGGATGTAGAAATTCAGACGGCTGATGAATAAAATCAGCATGAATCTGACATGCTTTACATCTTCTGGCATAGTCTACAGCATCTGCTATCATAGAGGGCCAATAATACCCCATTCTTCGAATGCGATCTTGCAACTTTGGACCCGGTTGATGAGCACCACAGACACCATCATGGGCCTCACGCAGTGTTTGTTTGGCTTCACTTTCTTAGAGACAGCGCAGCAAGAGTCCGTCATATGAACGACGATATAGCATATGTAAAGACGAATCATAATAGAATCGAAACGATCGTCTCTTAATTGATGCAGCTTCTTTAGGATCTTCAGGCAAAATCCCATGAACTGCATAATCAATGAATGGAGTTCTCCAATCTTTCTACTGGGAACTTGCCTTTGTAACACAACTTTGTTCAATATGCATATTACTCTTTACACAGAACAAGTCTCGGTCCAACAAAGTAATTGTATTTTGCCTTCGGATTGGGACAGCCAAGTCTGCAGCTAAACTGGCAAGAGCATCAGCCTCCATATTCTGAGAACGTGGTACAAATTCAATGAAGAATCCTTTGAATGATAGGACCAACTCGACTACCACCTGATGATAGGGGATGAGATCAGGATTCCTGACTTCATAAGTCCCTCTAACTTGATTAACGATCAATTAAGAATCTCCATAAGCCTCTAAGAATTCAATATCCAATTGTTTTGCTACTTGGAGACCAATCAATAGAGCATTATATTCTGCTACATTGTTAGAGCATGACTTATTAAGAGAATAGGTACGGTATATGACCATTTTGTCAGAAGAAACCAAGACAATTCCTACCCCAGAGACAATATTGCCTTTAGGTCCCACTCGTGATGCTCCATCAAAATATAATTGTCATATATCATTCTTCAAAGTCATGTTACAATCCACTACTTCATCTGGAATGTCTTCATATAACTTCGAAGTTTCAGGCATAGGATGAGCAGCTAAGAAATCAGCTAACGCTTGGCCCTTCACTGATTTTTGAGGCACATAAACCATGTCATAAGGAGTGAGTAACATCGCCCAGGTAGCTAACCTGGAATTAAGAATGTTCGATTTTCGCATCAATACCCGAATGGGATTTATTCTGGAGATGACATGAATAGTTTGTCCAGTAACATAATGCCTTGTCTTTTGGACGACAAAAACCAAAGCTAGACATTCCTTTTCCACAGGAGTATATCTGTGTTTAGCTCCGACCATCATTCTGCTCAGATAATATATTGCTTGTTCATGACCCATATCACTTTTTTGAGCCAGAAGAGCGCCAAGTGAATGATCCAAGGCTCGAATATATAGCAAAAATGGTCTTCCTATCACCGGAGGTACCAGAACAGGCGGGTTTGTAAGATATTGCTTAATGTCATTGAAGGCTTTTTGACACGCTTCATCCCAGACGAAAGATACCCCTTTCTTTAATAGACGGGAGAAAGGTTGACATCTCCCAGAAACATTAGATATAAATCTTCTGATATAAGCAATACGATCCTGAAAGCCACGGAGTTCTTTCAGATTACGAGGAGGACGCATTTCAAGAATTGCTTTAACCTTATTAGGATCAACATGGATACCTTGAGAGGTAATGACAAATCCTAAAAACTTGCCATTGAAACCCCTAAGAAAGACTTAGTAGGGTTCATTTTCAATTGATGTTGGCGCATCAATTCAAATACTGTCTTCAAGTCCTGAATGTGATCATTCTTTGACCGACTTTTAACAGCAATGTCATCTACGTAGCATTCAACTATTTTTCGTAGATGTTCTTGAAAGATATTGCTCATAGCCCGTTGATATGTGGCACCGGCATTTTTAAGACCAAACGGCATAACCGTATAGCAGTAAACCCCAAGGGGTGTTCGAAAAGATGTATGCTTCTCATCTTCTGGATGCATTTTGATCTGATTGTATCCTGAGAATCCGTCCATGAAAGACATATGTTCAAAATCGCATGTATTGTCTATCATGACATCAGTAATAGAAAGTGGAAATTCGTCCTTTGGACAAGCCGTATTAAGATCTCGGTAATCTATACAAACTCGGATTTTTCCGTTCTTCTTTATAACAGGAACAATATTGGCCACCCAATCTGGGTGTTGTTCTTCACGAACAAAGCCACATGTAATCAGCTTTTTGACTTCTGCTTCAATTGCATCCATCATATCTGGTCTAAAGCGTCGTTGTTGTTGTTTTACAGGCTTGACATTAGGCAAAATGTTGAGTTTATGAGTAGCAACTTTAGGATCTAGCCCTGGCATATCCTCATAACTCCATGCAAAGATGTCAATGTAATCTTTGATAAGTTTTATCAGCTCTTTCTTTTCATCTTCAGAAAGATTCTTACTGATGAATATTGGTTTGGACGTAATTCCATCTCCAACATCAATCTGGATAATCTCATCTTCTGTAGGTGGCTGTCGCTGTTCAAAACGAAGTTCCCATTGAGTATCCATTTGTTGAGCCCAAGAATCATTCTCAAATGGCTCTGATTCATCATCAGCTTGAACCATATTGACTGAGAATATTTGCCCAGATTCACAATATGAGGAACGAGACATATCGGATTCGATGAATAGAATTTCTTCCGAATCTGATGATTGCGAAGAGCTAGAAGAGAATTCTTCTTGTATATCGTCATTAAACATGTGGGACGGATCATATCCCAACCCATGACGAGTCTTCTGGTAAAACGGATCACCGCATAATGGTAGTCGTCTACCCTTGCCTTGATTAAGACCTTGCATAGTCTTCAAATCATATCCCATATTCTGGATAATCTTGATAGATTGTTGACTGTATTTGTTAATTCGGATTCTTCCTTTATCTTTATCTTTCAGATCATCTGTCTGAGCAACAGATATATTTCTAGCCAGACCAAACACAATTTGACGCTTGTTTTTCTTATCAGACGGAACCACGAAATAGGATTCTTCGTGATGTCTGAAAGTTACGCAAGCTTGTGATGAAGCGGCTACAAGAAGCAGATAGGGAGAAGATGTCAAGAACTTTTGAGCATAAGGTCCGACATCGACATGAGGAGGAAAAGAATTCTCCTTATGATCAATGTATAAAGTTTCTTTCGGTTCTATGTTGTCTTTATATTGATGACTTTGATTATCAGAAGATAAAGTCATTCTCTCAATAAACTTGACAGCCATATACTCGAACAGGAAATCTTCATTGATATCAAAAAGTACAGAATGATCAATATTTACATTATTTACAATCTGATTGCTACGCTTCGGATTAATCAACAGTGGACCATCATCCGTCTTCTGCGTAGATTTGCCAAGATTGACAATCAATGGTAATTCTGGATCATTCGTACAAGAAGTACGCCCTTTGACCTTGATCATAAAAAGTTGAACTTGGCTCTTAGTAGGAATATTTATTGATTCCTCAGATGAAGTTTGAGTTCTTCCTTTAACCTTGATTATCAAAGGTTGATCATTGACAGGTTGGGATTGGATTCGTCCCTTGACTATGATCTTTAAAGGTTGCTCCTCTGGCGGATCTTCATTAATAGACTGATCCTCAGATGATGATTGATCCTCAGCCATATCTGATATCTCTTTCACATGCTCTTGTTTATAAAGCCTTGAATCAGAGAAGTAGGCTTCGACACCCTTGAACGGATTAATATCAGCAAACTCAGTCTTCACAACTCCTTAGGAATCCACATACTTGAAGCATTGGTGGAGAGTTGAAGGCACAATATTGTGCTCATGAATCCACGGTCTCCCCAAAAGGATATTATAGGAGACGTCTGAGTTGATAACATAGAAAGTTACCATGGTTCGAAGATCACCAATCTGAATCTGCAGACGAATCTTCTCCAGTGGTTTGCTTTTGCCAGAGTTAAAACCGACTATCGTAGTACTAGTGTAAGTCAGCTCACTAGTAGGAATCCTCAGGGGTCTTAGCATACTCTGAAGAATTATACTAATTGAAGACCCAGGATCAATGTAAATCCTGTCAATTTCAGTGGATCCGATATATCCAGTATAGCACAGAGGCCTATCATGCTTGTTGTGTTTCAATAGCATATCCTCTTGTGTAAAGGTGATGTTGGGGATTGCTTCTATCACACTATGACATTGCGGACATGACACTGGTATATTATCAGGAGTCTTGAGTTGAGCCAAGCATGAATCTGCTTGAAGTAAAGCTTCGCTCAAAGTCTCTCTGCTTTCTTTGGAAAGGCGAAGCAGTTCAAATATAGATAGTCTAGCCGGAGTATTGGCCAACTAAGCTAGAATGTCAAATTTTTAAGGCTTCATCACCACCCCCTGATTGGAAGCAGACTTCAATGGGATATCAAAGCGTACTGCCTTCTGTTTCCCCTTTTCAACCACAGACGGTTTAGCAGGAACAAAAGAGGGTTGAGTTGGTAGTGTCTCTACTACGTCTTCAGCTTCTTTGGAGGATCCCTCATAGTCTTTGTGGTACTCTTTTCCACATCTTGTACCAGCAAAAGTTTCTTCTTCAAACTCAGGAGAAGAAAGTACCATATTACAGGATTTAGTCTTTCTTCCCTTAGCCTTCTTCTTGTGAGAGTTGTTACGAGGAACTTCAGAACCCAATCCAGCAGTGGAATTCTGATTTTGAATCTGTAAAGGAATACGTATTCCTTTATCATGATTCAAACCTTCTGGTTTTTGAAAGTCGTAACCCATCTTCCTCATGAGAAGGACAGATTGCTGACTATACAAGTGGATAGGCAGTACGCTTTAGACAGGTGTTTCAGCACAGAAAGAGGAAGAAACCTCTGCAACTACAGGAGAATAAATCATAGACGTCTCTGTAGTTAAGGGAGGAGAAGGATCCGGGATATGAAAAGAAATCCCTGTTGGAGCTTTTTCATAAGCAGAAAAAACTTGTTGTGCCCGGTATAAAGGAACACTATTCATGGCTAGCCACTGCTGATGAGTAAGCTTGAGCTTGGTAGGAGGAGCCAGACTTGGAGGACAGATGTTTAGTCCTTTCAGTCTATCTTCTAGAGGAAGGCCATCCCATAGATGATCCAAGTCATCAGGATCCGGAATAACATGAGAAATCATGTTGCAGGTTTTGACTTTCTTACCTTTCTTGGATTTTAAAGTTTTACCTTTATTTTTCAACTCAGGTACTAAGTCAGGATGTACCCACATGATTTCACTATTCTTCAATGTGAGCGACAGCAATCCTGTATTTTCTTCCCTGGCAGGCGGGATATTCACGATCTTCATCGTCGCCTTCGAAATTGGGATAATTCCATCTGGGATTTGCTGTGGAGGAAAATCTCCGAACTGAAGAGAAACCATATTGGTCGTAACCGTATGGTCATCATTGGTTAAAGCGATAGCGCCACCATTTATCAGCTCTTGGATCTTCTTTTTCAAGACATAGCAAGCACTGGTAGGATGACTAATGTATCTATGATAGATATAATATTTGGGATTGTCAGTCAGATTCACCTCATTAGGTCTTTTTGGCTCTGGAATCTGAAGTTTGCCACTTTTCACCAGACATTGAAATATCCCTGGGATATCACTTTCGTCAAAAGAGTATTCTTCCTTTAGCCTGGAAGATTCCTGATTATTTGGCATCATCTTGTTCTTGGAAAGATTGACCATAAGAGTATCTTTTCCTTTCACATTACGATTGCCAGGATTATTACCAGGATTACTTTTCTTTCCTTTATCTTCTGAAGCGAAAATCATCCCGTGTTCACGAGCCAACCTACCATTGGTCTCGGCAAAAACTGCTGCTATGATAAACGAAGCCCAATCTGTGAATTGGGAACCTGTAAAGACAGCAATAGATGGTCGCAGATTCATCTTGCATGTATCAATCAACGCTGAATCTGGCATACCAGGAGGCATTTTTAGAGTAGCTTGTCAGAAACGTTTAATGAACGTCCGAGTATCTTCTTTCTCCTTTTGTTTGATTTTTATCAAGGAGGACATGTTCATATCCATACCTCCTTCATAGAAGCGGGAGAGAAACATTGCCTTGAATTCGTCAAAAGACGAAATAGAGTTATCGGGTAAGCTACGATACCAGTCGCAAGCTGAACCTGTCAGGCACCCGATGAACACTCGAGTGAGAAGAGCATCATTTTTCTGCAAGTGTACAGTCATAATATCAAAGTAATTGATATATTGACTGGGAGATGCTTTTCCATCGAATAAAACTATGGATTGTGGCTTGAACTTCGGTGGAAACGGTACATCATTCCAATAAGGAGGATAAGGTTGCTTAATCCCTAACCTCTGGAGCTAATCTTTGTGCCTCAAAACTTCAAACTGTGCTTTGAGTTCACGCACTGCTTGAATGGGTTCACTGGTTTAAGGAAACACATTTGATTGAATAGTCATTGGATGTACCGTAACCCCCACTGGAGGTGGTACATCATCTGGAATGATGGGATCTGGAGATGGAGAATTTTGATTAACAGCAGGCTCTTGACTATTCAAAGGTATATCAGCCCCTTGACTATCTTGAGTTTGTGCTGCTACTGGTACCAGAGTTATTACTGTAGGTTGAGCAGTTTGCTGATTCAAAATTATCTGATGCATGCTTTGCACCATGTTAAGCATGTCTTTCAATGATAGCTCCACGGCAGTGAGACGTTGTTCCGTATTAGCAGAAGACGTCTCTGGTTCATCTCCAACAGCGTAGGATTCAACCTCTCTTGAAGATATAGAGGGATTAGTATAGAAGTATGAATCCACACTATCGGTATTAGACTCAAAAGATTGAGTACCCCCAGCTTCTGAATCAGAAGTCTGTAATTGTCTTTGTCTTCTTGATCGAGTATTCTGATATACTCCTTCAAAGGAATCAAGAAGCCTGTTGAACTGTTGTTGACCTGGGGTTTGGGACATATTCCGTCTTGGATGTCGTCCTCTGTTAGTATGAGATGCCATGTTGACTGACACATATGACAGCTCATGTTCTTGGTCTTCAGCTTGATGTTGAGGTGAATTAAAACTTAAACGATCAAAAACTGACCGTTTTGAAGCCGAACAACAACAGTTGATCACAACCTGGTGATATTCACAATGATGTTTTTCTTGGGGGAATATTACCGAAGATTGTCTGTTCTTACGTTTTTGCATTAGCAATTCACGTAAATCAGAAGGAACAGATGGAGTATTCTTCTTTATTACATTTGGGGTAGAAAAATGTTTAGTCCCTTGTGTATAAAGAAGATTACTGGCTGCATTCGCAGAACCAAACTGTACATTTTTACGCGTTTGGAGTTGTGTGCGTAAATCTTGAGATTTAGCACGAAGGACTCCATTTTCTTGGCATGTAATTTGTAAGTTTGGTACTTTACGTAAAGCAGTATAAGAAGGTTGTTGGTGTAGGATAGAAGTTTTACCAACGACATTTTTACGCTGCACACGTTTAGGTACATTCACATTAGATGTGCGAACATCGTTATGAATTTTATCTACACTGTCAAAGACATGAGACTTACCTTTACGTGTGGAGCGTAAAAATTGATTATCTACCACGTCACAGACGGGAGATTTTGCTTTACGCGAGGAGCGTAATTTATTTGGGCCTACCACGTCACCGATGGGAGACTGATTCTTACACTCAGAAGCATAAACTTTAGAGTCTGCCCCATTACAAATGGGAGATTCATTCTTATGTACCGAGCGTAAAATTTGGTTCTTACCCACTGAGCGTAAAACTTGATTCTTACGCAGTGGGCGTGAAACCTGATTATCTTTACCGTTACAAACGGGAGATAAATCGTTACACTTTGAGTGCAACTCTGAAGTAAGGACTGCCTCGTTACGAACGGGAGCCCCTACGACAGGAGTGGGAAAAATTCTCTTGTCATCAGAAACAACAGAGAGATCAAAAACCACTTTGGATTTGGGAATCCAAACTTTTCGTGCTTTGCGAGACTTTTGAACATTGGAGTGGCGAGAACCACCCCCAGTTCGGAGCATTTCTTCATAGGCAGTCTGGTCAAAGTGCACAACCAGAGTCTTCTTGGTCGAACCGACCGAAACATCATCATATTGAGCAATCGCCTCCTCGTTAGAGGAGAATGTCGTCCCCAGCAGAGTCGCCATTTTGTTTCACTTAACAAAATTGCCAAACAAAAGTTGGATTTTGCAAATAAAACAAGAAAAAGTACAAGAAGTACAAATTTGATTCTGGGAAAGTATTGCTATGGAAGTCTGATCTGTAAATGTTCACTTTGTTCCTTGGACCATATGATGATGATGATGATCACTGCTTGAAGTAGAACAACTTGGAAGAACTAAGTCACCAGAAAGGTATCGACGCACTTGGGCACTAATGGCGAGGCCAAATGCTTTCCTGCTTTGCTTCACTCTGTTCTGAAAGAAAAGTTAAAGAAGAATGCTCTGGAGAATCAAAATCTCGAAGTTCTGATCTCTGTATTCTCTCATGTCTCTCTGTGTGTGTCTTATGAGAAAAATCAGTCTATTTATAGACTTGGGCTCTGGTGCGTAAAAACTCAGCAGAAGTTCTGCCTTTACGCTAACAACTGCCACCCATGATCGAAGTCATCCTCTGTATACGTTGACACGTGTCCCATCAATTCAGTAAGAATAGGATGCACGTACACACGTTCTTCGAGAAGAGTGGCATGAAAGCCACGTAAGTAAACCACGTTCCAAACTGGTGGAGGAGAATAGGGCGTAAAAATAGCCCAATGTACTCTGAGCGTAAAGCAATAGATTGAGCATGAAGCAGCTTTGACGTAGACTTCCCGCGTAAAGTGGTTGTTAAATAACCTTGAGCGTAAAAGATAGCTCAAATAGACTTTACGCACACGTCAACTGTTGAGCGTAAAAGCTCGTTAAGTCTTCGTGCGTAAAAGAAGCCATAGTGTGAGCGTAAAGTAGCTCAATCCACACACTAAACGACAACATTGGTCTCTGTGTAAAACAAATCCCTTTGAATTCTGTGATATATGCCATCATTAATATCTTCATGTCAGAGTTTGCATTAAATGCGAGATTTGACAGTTTTGTCCAGCGTAAAAGTGGCTGCTCTGTCCTTGGCGTAAAATTATGGGTGTAGACCCAAGCGTAAAATGATCAGCCTTCTTAGGCGTAAAGCGATTAGCCTAGTCTTGGGCGTAAAGAGATTACCCGCTCTGCTAGGCGTAAAGCAGATCACTTATGAATGAGATGACTCTTTCTTTGAAGCACTTTTTACGCTCCTACATACCTCGAGAACGATCCCGGTGTATTTGAATTCCTAATACAAAAGAGACGTCACTAAGATCTTTCATCTCAAAGTTATTTGATAGAAATTTCTTAGTGTCATGCAATATGCCTATATCATTTGTGGCAAGCAGTATGTCATCAACATAGAAAACCAAAAAAATAATTTTACTCCCACTGAATTTGTGATACACACAATCTTCAATAACGTTAACCTCAAAACCAAACGAGGTAACAACTTGGTGAAACTTATAGTACCACTGACGAGAAGCTTGCTTGAGTCCATAAATGGATTTTGTCAATTTGCAAACCATATTATTTGGATCTTTCGACACAAAGTTTTCTGGCTGCACCATATAAATAGTTTCGTCAATGTTACCATTGAGAAACGTCGTTTTGACATCCATTTGATGTAACTCAAGATCAAAATGTGCAACATGTGCTATGATTGTTTTAAAGGAGTTTTTCAAAGATACCGAAGAGAAAAACTCTTTAAAATTAATCCCAAAATTTTGAGTAAAGTCACTAGTTACAAGACATACTTTATACTTCTCCACATGACCCTTCGAATCCTTCTTGGTTCTAAATGTCCATTTGTAACCAATGGATTTCATACCTTTTGGTAATGGGACAAGTTCTTAAACTTTATTGTCTTCTATGAACTTATACTCCTTATTTATTGTATCAATCTACTTTGAGAACTGGAACTTTTCATGGCCTGACGGAAGTTGATTAGATCATCTTCCAGTATCCACAGTCTTCCTCACGTTCCTAGAGAAATATGATAATATTATCTGAAATTATATTTCTCCTTTCTCTGGTGGACCATCTTAATATTACCGGTTGTTGAGTTTGTTCCTTAGGAATAATTACCTTATCTTGAATGGGGTGCCGCTACGTTGTCGTTGTTAAGGTATCTTAACAACGACTTATAGAGGTAATTCGACATTGTCTTGTTGAGACTCCGAATTCACTTCTTGATCATGACAGGTATAGAATCCTGCACATCGTCAAAAGTGATAGTAGGAATCGTAATTGATTTCTTCTCAAAGACAATTATCCGGACTTTATTTCTCCCCCAAACTCAACATCCTCAAAAAATATTACACTTCTCGTCTCAAAAAAAAATCTTAGTGTGGGATTGTATAATTATCAACCCCTTGATCTGTAGCATAACCAATAAATAGCTGCTTATAATTTAACTTTGGTCTGTCTTTCCATTACACATTCAATATAAACATTAAAGTCTATAAAGTCAATGGAATCCAAATCTCATCAGACACAAATCGTTCAACTCTATTTCTAGAGAAGTGACCTAATGCTTATGTCATAATGAGGCTAAAAAAATTATTGTTAATTTTGCATTTAGTACCACATGACTTCACTTGCAAGGTTTTATTATAAGATGCAATAGTTTTAACTGAATATAGGTTATCATAAACCTTAAGGGAACCGTTACCAATAATATTTAAATTTAAAGATAGACTAAACTTATTGTTTCCAAATGAACAATGATAACCAGATTTGTCCATTAAGGAAACTGAAACTGAATTTCGTCTAAAAGACGGTACAATAAAAGTGTATCAAATCCAAATAATAATCAGTTCCTAAAAATAACCTAAAATATCCTATTGCTTTCACTTATACCGATTTGCCGTCACCCACATAGATATATCTTTAACCATCAATTGGTTTCGGTAGCTCAGACAACCTTGTCTATAAACACTAATGTGGGTAGTAGCACCAGAATCTAACCACCACGTGTTTTTAGGTACTAAATCTAAATTAACCTCAGAACAGACCAAATTTGGAAATGTACTTTTCTTTATACGCCATGCGTGGTACTTTGTACATTTCTTCTTTATGTGTCCTGGCTTGTCACAAAAGAAATAACCCTTAGTTTTATATTGTTGTTTCTTTTGAGCTGGACCCTTAGCAGCTTCTGTATTTATTTTCTTTTTGCCCTTAAAGTTTATCCCATTAAACATGAAAATTAAATTCTTATTGGCGTATATTGTAGCAACATTAACTGTAAAGAGAACAAAAATAAATAGATAAACATGCTCTAATTAATAACCAAAGAGTAAAATATAGTCAAACAAATTCAAATAATGGTGAACCACATCTCAAGATACCTAGTACATCATTAATATCAAGTCTTTTGACAGTGATATTAACTACAAGTGGTACTCTTGGTGTAGGATCAAACGTTGACAATAAGTCATGTCAAATAATAAGCCTATCTTTGGATCGGGTTATTATTCACATGTAAACCGTATAATTGTCACACATTTATCACCACAAGTATGTGTACAATTCGGCCAAGTATTAACCTTCCTTTGGGCCGACTAATACTCGCATGAATTTACACACACAAACATCCAACATCCCTTATAGACAATCTACGCAAGAGAGGTCACTTTGGTGACATCTTGTTTCTGTCACGCCCCGCTCCCGTAGGAGCGATCGTCCTCGCTAAGGCGTGATGCCGCACGAGCCTAGATTACGCTCGTGCAAGGCGGGTTCCTTAACGGCCGATTTCAGCGGCTGCGACGGGATCGTCGCACAGAGGTCCCAAGCAGAGACATTGAATAATAGCAGCGGAATTTAGAACAAAACACAAGTCATTGCAAAACACTCTTTTATTGATATTGAAAATGACGGTTACAATAGGGCGCAAAGCCAAGATTACAAGTCTCTCAAGCTCACTCATCTCACATTATAAGTTCACTCTGCTCTCTCTCATCTCTCAATACAAGTCTCAAGCCAGCGGATGCTTCGGAAGGCGACGTACATACATTATGTCATGTATAAGTCTTTACTCCATGCGGCCGCGTGCTTCGAATCGCCAAGGAACTCCGTGCCTCGACGCATCCAAGCGAGCTCCGCGCCACGAGCTTCTACCTGTGCCTGCACATGTAAACTATGTGGGTGTCAGTACTCAACTGTACTGGTAGAATGAACTCCTCGCCCACCCATACAAAACCAACACGTTAATTTACTTTGTGCAACTTAGTCCCCTTTATGATTGTCTTTCTACTCTTACCTTAGGATCAGTTTTAGGATCGACGCCTTGGCCTATTCTGTGTCTCTAGACCATCTCGTGCTTGCAACAAGAACGTTAACTCATACCTTGCCTCAAGACCCTTCTCGTGCCAACAACGTTAACCTATCGAGTCGTGTATGCCTTACGGCTTAAAATCAGATACGCAACTACGCGATGAGACTCCATTTCTGTGTGACCGTACTATAAACCCTTGCTGAGGCCGTGCCTCGCAACTCAGTGGGACTTAACCATATCGCCGCCTTGCGGCCCTTTCCTGACTTAAACTCGAACAACTCAAACCCAACTTTTGCAACTCAAATGTCAACACTTGAGACTCGACGCCACAACTCGTGCTAAAGTACGACGCCTATGTTGAAACCCAATCTTAGGCCCAAATTTTGTGTTTTTAACTTGTACACACCTTCAACTCGACTCAATCCAAAGACATACACGCGGATAGCCGCTATTTGCCGACATCTATATGAACTTGGCCACTAGCATCACAAGCTATCCTAAGACGTATAGCTTTTTGTTAAATCGGGGACCTTCCAACGCAAATAGCTAGCATCCGTTGTAAGCCCCCGCTTTAACCCTGTGCTCAAACCTTATGCACCATTATACCATGTTTCCTCCTAGGCCGAGTCGGTCCCATGGCCCAGGGTTGCCGCTCGAGGAAATATCGCCCTTGTCGACAAGTTGTCCATGACCATGCAAGACTCGACTCAAACTGACGTCTCACACAGTCATCATTCTTTCAGTGTTACTCTCTCTTTCAAAACCATGTTCAAGACTTCTATCCTTGAGATCCCTCGACGACCCACGGTCGTGAGCCTTCTCCTTTGATACTCATTGAGATCCCTCGACGACCCACGGTCGCGAGCCTTCTCCCTTGATGCAATATCATTTTTACTCAACTTAGAAATGACTATTTGATGGCCCTATTTCTAAACTCACTTTGAAACAACCGTGGCTCGTGCCTTAAACACTAAGTCCGTACATTGTGCCTTAAGCCAACCGTGTTACATGCAACACTCCTGCCCAAGTCGATGGGCCTTGAGATTGTGGGACTATTTAACTTGACAACCGCAGAATGAACGAAATAACACTTGGTATGACTTAGGTCGACCGGCATAACTTTGCCTAACTTACTCAAGCCTACAACTTAACCCGAAGGAACGAGCAAAGGCTATGCCAAGCCTTGCGCAGTGGAACCGTGCACGCTTTATCAAGCGTTTATGCGGGCGACGCCTATGACTTAAGCTAACTCTTAGCTTTTGCACCGAAGACCAACTTTCCTTCTTCCAAGCCACGGGACGAAGGACCGAGTGTCATTTTCAAAGCACGTCGTGCACCAACTCTAAGCCGACCGTTGGACCTTTCCATATTCTATCTCAATTCGACCCGTCGGGATTTCTCCTTTTAGCTATGTGGATTCATCTCTTTTATTATTAAGCCTACTTGTGCAAGTTGAAAACATGCAATTTATTATGTGAAGGCTAAGATGAGGCAAGTTCACCGAAACTACCCCACCTGAGCGAGCGGTCGTCTCGACCGAGCAATGTCTCTGAGTAGCCGTTGCAAGGCTAAGTCCGAACGCCGTCGGCGTTTCGATTCCTCCGATTGACTGAGCGGGACGGGGCACTACATCATACACCACTCAGAAAAAGTTTCGTCCTCGAAACTAACTGAGTATACTTATTGATTTATCACTTTACTCAACATTCAAGAACTCTCGCACACACTACGCCTATGCATTTCCCAAATCCGAGCCACGCTCGTGCTACCCTCAATCCTTTCTCCAAGACTCACGATCTCAAAACCCTCGACACTTTTCCATTCCTCAAATCTTACTTTGAATTCAACGTATCACTTGGTTGGATCGTGCATATATTCCAGGCGTCCCCAAAATACATGCATTTCAGCCAAGCCTTGTGATAGCAAATTCTACCATCACCACTCGAGTCAGATCGTGCACATATTCGGGCGTCCCTGATATACGTGCATGTCAACCGAGCCTCGTGAGTGGTGCCTCCATAATTCCTATCGCTCCACACCGGAACGTCTGCCTAACCGCTAGACTATGTCTTTTAGGCTATAGTCAATCCGTCAGTATTGGAATCATAGTTCCCAAACAACAATATCAATACTGACCCCATCCTAAGGTCAAACCAAGTTGATAGTACGGGGTTTTCTACCCAAGCTCGCATCACTCTGATTTCTAAACTTCGAGCATCGATTCCCTACACACATCCCAACGTTTTGTCGCACGGGGTCCGAGTCGTTCAACAAAGACATCCTACGATACTTCACGTTCAACCAATCTTCGACAAGAACATATCGCTCGTTCATCAAGCCATTTCGTATAGTCTATCTCTTCGAACACGTTCGATATAATCCGCCTATCAATCTTTCTCAAATCAAGCACACTACGACACAAATTTTCGCTAACCAAAATTTCACATTCCATATTCCCAAAGTCATCTATTCCAATTTACGTAATCGATCATAAGGTCGTCTAGCTTAACAATATGTTGTGCCCCGATCTCACGCGATTCAGATTATCCACGGTGGGCATGAATCACCACGCACGCTCCCGCGGGATAGTCATCCTCATCGGGACGTAACTCTTGTTTTGTGTGTAGACTAATTCATTCTCGATGCGCGAATTGGACCTACTCAATCCTCAAGTTTATTTCATTCATCAATCGTAAGTCTAAACATCCTCGAATTTTCCTTCGCATCAAACCGACAAGTCGAGACAATCAAAGTTGTCGCGTCCTGATTTTTCGAATTCTATCGTTCCCGCGACATGAATCATCATGTCAGCGCTCACGCAGAACGATCGCCTCAAATCCGACACGATGCATGTACAAGGCTAGAGTTGCGCTCGCACAAGACAAGAATGTCGACGCTGTGGTTATCCGCGTAACCATCAAGACACTTTCATTTTCATCTGGCATTCATCTTAATCAAAATCCTAAGTATAGCATCCAACCGAACAATAACACTTGTACGATCGTCATTCGCCGAGTTAGAGTACCCCCGAGTTATCGCATAGCGATCTTTGATACGCATCAATACCATCGATGATATGCGTAACCTGATGATCTTCCTTTGCAACCAAATTTTGAGTCGTGCGAACGATGCTATCGTCCGACTGGATAATCTCCTCAACATTTAAATTCAAGTTCGATCATCATCCCTCGAGTCATTCCCAACATCAAATTCCTCAAACCCAAATTCGTGTATTGTTCATCCATCTATCTTAAGTCATCGACTAACGTATTTCCTCAATTCGCATCAATCCTTTGCTAACTCAATCGTCGAGCAATATTCAATCCAATCCTTAGAGTCATTCGCGTAACTTCAAATTCAAATTTTTATGCACGCTATCTATCTGTTGTGCTAACTTTTCATATACGATCCATATCAATTTCCTCGATCAAGTCATCCATTCGTACACCATAACTTTTCTTCGATTCGGTTTCACCTACTCAATCATTCTCGTGTTTCATACTTCTCACAATCCTCAATTCCGTGCACATTCCGTGCGCATCATTTCTAATTTGTTCGAATCCATTTATCAAACTTCAAGACAACGACTCACTCAATCGTATTCAATCTAGGCTTTGCATCCATGCGACGCTTGCTGATAGACTCACCGACACCCCGTATCCTCAATCGATCAATCGACATCCCTGAGACTATTGCATACACCACTCAGGGATGAAGTCATTTGACAAATCCTCAAAACCATCATTCGAATCAAAATCGACTTTTCGAATCCCGTTCGAACCATTTCTCAATTTCTAAGCACGCTCATCTATATCGTACCGACGTTATCGTCGCTCGATAGCACCCCTATCGATAGTCATCTCAATTTACTCAATTGAGTTCAACTTATTCTTGTTCGACACTATTCAATTCCCGCACTCGACTTTTCTAAGATCGACGCAACTTTGGTGTGTATGCCCAGCCCGACTTAGCCAACCGTGCTTACGCGAACCATCCTTTTTGTTTCTTTGTCAAAAATTGTTCTCCTATATTTTGCAAAATAGTTAGACTTATTGTATGGACATCCCGTGGGACATTTGAGAGAGAGCGCACCAACAATAACAACTTGCTAAAGCAACAGAGTTTTGCGAAAACATCGAAGTTAAAGAATTCAATTGATAGTCCAAGGACGTAAAGCCGTGCTCTGATACCATTATGTCACGTCCCGCTCCCGTAGGAGCGATCGTCCTCGCTAAGGCGTGATGCCGTACGAGCCAAGATTGCGCTCATGCAAGGCGGGTTCCATAACGGCCAATTTCAGCGGCTGCGACGGGGTCGTCACACAGAGGTCCCAAGCAGAGACATTGAATAATAGCAGCGGAATTTAGAACAAAACACAAGTCATTGCAAAACACTCTTTTATTGATATTAAAAACGACGGTTACAATAGGGCGCAAGGCCAAGATTACAAGTCTCTCAAGCTCACTCATCTCACATTACAAGTTCACTCTGCTCTCTCTCATCTCTCAATACAAGTCTCGAGCCAGCGGATGCTTCGGAAGGCGACGTCTATACATTATGTCCTATATAAGTCTTTACTCCATACGGCCGCATGCTTCGAATCGCCAAGGAACTCCGTGCCTCGATGCATCCAAGCGAGCTCCGCACCACGAGCTTCTACCTATGCCTGCACATATAAACTATGTGGGTGTCATTACTCAACTGTACTAGTAGAATGAGCTCCTCGCCCACCCATACAAAACCAACACGTTAATTTACTTTGTACAACTTAGTCCCCTTTATGATTGTCTTTCTACTCTTACCTTAGGATCAGTTTTAGGACCGACGCCTTGGCCTATTCTGTGTCTCTAGACCATCTCGTGCTTGCAACATGAATGTTAACTCATACCTTGCCTCAAGACCCTTCTCGTGCCAACAACGTTAACCTATCGAGTCGTGTTTGCCTTACGGCTTAAAATCAGATACGCAACTACGCGATGAGACTCCATTTCCGTGTGACCGTGCTACAAACCATTGCTGAGGCCGTGCCTTGCAACTCAGTGAGACTTAACCATATCGCCGCCTTGCGGCCCTTTCCTAACTTAAACTCGAACAACTCAAACCCAACTTTTGTAACTCAAATGTCAATACTTGAGACTCGACGCCACAACTCGTGCTAAAGCACGACGCCTATGTTGAAACCCAATCTTAGGTCCAAATTTTGTGTTTTTAACTTGTACACACCTTCAACTCGACTCAATCCAAAGGCATACACGCGGATAGCCGCTATTTGCCGACACCTATATGAACTTGGCCACTAGCATCACAAGCTATCCTGAGACGTATAGCTTTTTGTTAAATCGGGGACCTTCTAACGCAAATAGCTAGCATCCGTTGTAAGCCCCTGCTTTAACCCTGTGCTCAAACCTTATGCACCACTATACCTTGTTTTCTCCTAGGCCGAATCGGTCCCATGGCCCAGGGTTGCCGCTCGAGGAAACATCGTCCTTGTCGACAAGTTGTCCATGACCATGCAAGACTCGACTCAAACTGACGTCTCACACAGTCATCATTCTTTCAGTATTACTCTCTCTTTCAAAACCATGTTCAAGACTTCTATCCTTGAGATCCCTCGACGACCCACGGTCGCGAGCCTTCTCCCTTGATACTCATTGAGATCCCTCGACAACCCACGGTCGCTAGCCTTCTCCCTTGATGCAATATCCTTTTTACTCAACTTAGAAATAACTATTTGATGGCCCTTTTTCTAAACTCACTTTGAAACAACCGAGGCTCGTGCCTTAAACACTAAGTCAGTGCATTGTGCCTTAAGCTAACCGTGTTCCACGCAACACTCCTGCCCAAGTCGACGGGCCTTAAAATTGTGGGACTATTTAACTTGACAACCGCAGAATGAACGGAATAACACTTGGTATGACTTAGGTCGACCGGCATAACTTTGCCTAACTTACTCAAGCCTACAACTTAACCCGAGGGAACAAGCAAAGGCTATGCCAAGCCTTGCGCAGTGGAACCGTGCACGCTTTATTAAGCATTTATGCGGGCGACGCCTATGACTTAGGCTAACTCTTAGCTTTTGCATAGAAGACCAACTTTCCTTCTCCCAAGCCACGGGACGAAGGACCGATGTAGGAGCGTAAAAAAATGCTTCATAGACCAAGTCAAAGAAATAGAGCTTTACGCTCAACAGGCTACTCTACGCAGGCTATTCTACGCAGGCTATTCTACGCAGGCTACTCTACGCAGGCTACTCTACGCGAGCAGTTTTTACGCAAGCTACTTTACGTCGGGGACAGACTGTCAGATCATGCATTTAATGCAAGTAATAATGAATCTAACATAATGATTTGCTGACAGCGTATAACACAGAATTCGAAGAGATTTGATTTACACAGAAACCAACATTGTCGTTTAGTGTGTAGACTGGGTTACTTTACGCTCAAAAGATGACTTCTTTTACGCATGAATACTATATGAGCTTTTTACGCTCAAAGTTGACGTGTGCGTAAAGTTTATTTGGGCTACATTTTACGCTCAAGGTTGTTTTATCAGCCACTTTACGCGAGAAGTCTATTTTTGGGCTATTTTACGCCTAGTCTACTACTTTACGCTGGAAGTTTATTTTGGATCATTTTTACGCCCGATTGTTTCCGGCTATATGAGAACGTGGTTTGCTTACGTGGCTTTCATGCTACACTTATCGAGGGACGTGTGTACGTGCCCTCCTTATTTTGTTGAAGTACTGGGACACATGTCATCCCACGTAAAGTTCATGGATGACAGTTGCTAGCGTAAAACTCCAATTTGGATGCTTTTTACGCATGATATGTTTTAGTCTATAAATAGACTAATTTTTGTAATCAGAAAAGATCAGAGAGAGAGACAGGAGAGAATACATCAGAGACTTTGAATTTCCAGAGCATTCTTCTTCAACCTTTCTTCCAGAATAGAGTGAAGCAAAGCAGGAAAGCATTCGACCTCGCCATCAGTGCCCAAGTACGTCGATACCTTTCTGGTGACTTAGTTCTTCTGGTTGTTCATCTTCCAGCAGTACTTTTCATTATCATCGTATGGTCCAAGGAACAAAGTGGTCGTCTTCAGATCAGACTTCCATAGCAATACTTCCCAGAATAATTTGTACTTCTTGTACTTTTTCTCGTTTTATTTCAAAAGCCAATTTTAGGCATTTTGTTAAGTGAAACAAAATGGCGACTCTGCTGGGGACGACCTTCTCCTCTGACGAGAAGGCAATTGCTCAATATGAAGATGTGTCGGTCGGATCGACAAAGAAGACTCTGGTTGTACACTTCGACCAGACTGCCTACGAAGAAATGCTCCGAACTGGGGGTAATACTTGCTGCTCCAATGTTCAAAAATTGCGAAAAGCACAAAAAGTTTGGATTCCCAAATCCAAAGCATCCTCGGATCTCCCTACTGTCTCTGAAGGCAAAGGAATCCTTCGTATTCCTGTTGTAGGGGCTCCCGTTTGTAACGAGGCAGTCCTTACTTCAGTGTTGCGCTCTGAGCGTAAAAACCAATCTCCCGTCGGTGATGGGAAAGATTGCCGAGTTTTACGCCCAGCATGTAAAAACTTAGTTTTACGCTCAACGCGTAAAAGTGAGGTTTTACGTCCAGCGCGTAAAAACCAAAATTTACGCTCTGTGCATAAGAACAAGTCTCCCGTCTGTGACGTGGTAGACTCCAATGCTTTACGTTCTGAGCGTAAAAATAAGTCTCCCGTCTGTGACGCGATAGACACACAAAATTTACGCTCCACGCGTAAAGGAAAATCTCCCGTCTGTAACGTGGTAGATAATCATGTTTTGCGCTCTATGCGTAAAGGTAAATCTCCTGTCTGTGACAGTGTAGATAAAATTTACAATGATGTTTTTACATCTAAAGTGAATTTACATGTACGCAACCAGCGTAAAAACATTGTTGGTAAAACTTCGGTTCTTCACCAACAACCTTCTTATACTGCTTTACGCAAGGTACCAAACCTACAAATTACGCGTAATGCTGATGGAGTTCTTTGTGCTCAAAAATCTCAGGATTTACGCACGCAACTCCAAGCGCGTAAAAATATACAGTTTGGTTCTGCGAATGCAGCCAGTAATCTTCTTTATACACAAGGGACTAAATATTTCTCTACCCCAAATGTAATAAGGAAGACTACTCCGTCTACTCCCTCTACTCCTTCTGATTTACGCGAGTTGCTAATGCAAAAGCGTAAAAATAGACAATCTCCTGTGACACTACCCCAAGAGAATCACCATTGTGAGTGTCACCAAATTGTAATCAAATGTTGTTGTTCGGCTTCTAAACGGTCAGTTTTTGACCGGTTAAGCTTCAATGCGCTACAACAGCAAGTTGATGACCAAGAACATGAGTTGTCCTATACGTCAGTCAACATGGCATCTCATACCAATAGAGGACGACGTCCAAGACGCAACTCGTCCCAAACTCCAGGTCAACAATAATTCAACAGACTCCTTGGTTCCTTTGAAGGAGTATATCAGAATACTCGATCAAGAAGACAAAGACAGTTGTAGACATCTGATTCAGAAGCTGGGGGTACTCAATCTTTTGAGTCCGAAACTGATAGTGTCGATTCATACCTCTATACCAATCCCTCTATATCTTCAAGAGAGGTTGAATCCTATGTTATTGGAGATGAACCAGAGACGTCATCTGCTAATACAGAGCAACGTCTCTCTGCCGTTGAGCAATCATTAAAGGACATGCTTACTATGATGCAAAGCATGCACCAGATAATAATGATTCAGCAGACTGCTCAGCCGGAAGTAATAACACCGGTATAGGCAGCAGCACAAACTCAAGATAGTCAAGGGGTTGATATACCTTTGAATAATCAAGAGCCTGCTGTCAATCAAAATTCTGCATCTCCAGATCCTATCATTCCAGAAGATGTACCACCTCCGGTGGGGGTCACGGTACATCCAACAACTATTCAATCAAATGTGCTTCCTCAAACCAGTGAAGCTATTCAAGCAGTGCGTGAACTAAAGGCACAGTTTGAAGTTTTGAAGCACAAAGATCAGCTCCAGAGGTTAGGGATTAAGCAACCTTATCCTCCTCATTGGAATGATGTACCCTTTCCTCCGAAATTTAAGCCACAATCAATGGTATTGTTTGATGGAAAGGCTTCTCCTAGTCAGTATATTAATTACTTTGATATTATGACTGTACATCTGCAGAAAAATGATGCTCTTCTCACTCGAGTGTTCATCGGGTGCTTGACGGGTTCAGCTTACGACTGGTATCGTAGTTTACCCGACAATTGCATTTCATCTTTTGACGAATTTAAAGCAATGTTTCTCTCCCGCTTCTATGAAGGAGGTATGGATATGAATATGTCCTCCTTAATAGAGATCAAACAAAAGGAGAAGGAAGATACTCGGACGTTCATCGAATATTTTCGACAGGCAACTTTGAAAATGCCTCCTGGTATGCCAGATTCAGCGTTGATTGATACATGCAAGATGAATCTGCGACCATCCATTGCTGTCTTTACGGGTTCCCAATTCACAGACTAGGCCTCGTTTATTATAGCAGCAGTTTCTGCCGAGACCAATGGTAGGTTGGCTCGTGGACATGGGATGATATTTGCCTCAGAGGACAAAGGAAAGAAAGGCTCTTCTGGTAATTCCGGCAATCATAACGGGAAAGGAAAGGATACCCTTATGGTTAATCTTTCCAAAAACAAAATGATGCCGAATAATCAGGAGTCTTCTAAGCCAAAAGAAGAATACTCTTTCGACGAGAGTGATATCCCAGGGATATTCCAATGTCTGGTAAAGAGTGGCAAACTCCAGATTTCGGAGCCAAAAAGGCCTAATGAGGTGAATCTGACCGACAATCCCAAATATTGTATCTATCACAGATACATAAATCATCCCACCAAGGCTTGTTATGTCCTGAAGAAGAAAATCCAAGAGTTGATAAATGCTAATGCCATCGCTTTAACTAACGATGAGCATACAGTCACAACCAATATAGTTTCTCTTCAATTTGGAGGTTTTCCTCTACAGCAAGTCCCAGATGGGATTATCCCAATTCCGAAGGCGACGATGAAGATTGTGAATATCCCGCCTGCCAGAGAGGAAAATGAAGGATTGTTGCCTCTCACATTAAAGAATGGTGAAATCATGTGGGTACATCCTGACTTAATACCTAAAATGGAGGATGAAGGTAAAACTTCAAAATCTAAGAAAGGTAGAAAAGTTAAAACCTGTAACATGATTTCTCATATTATTCCAGATCCTGATGATTTGGATCATCTTTGGGATGGCATTCCTTTGGAGGATAGGCTGAAAGGTTTAAACATATGTCCTCCAAGTTTAGCTCCTCCTACCAAGCTCAAACTTACTCATCAGCAAAGGTTAGCTATGAATAGTATTTCCTTATACAGGGCACAACAAGTTTTCGCTGCTTATGAAAAAGCTCCTACAGGGATTTTTCTTCGTGTCCCGAATACTCCTTTTCCTGTAGTTACAGAGGTTTCTGCTTCTTCTTCCTCTGTTGAACTACCTATTAAAAGTCCGCTGCCCATTCACTTGTACAGTCAACAATCAGTCCATCTCATAAAAAAGATGGGCTATGACTTTCAAAAAGCAGAGGGTTTGAACTATGATAAAAGAATGCGATTTCCTTTACAGATTCAAAGTCAAAAATCCACTGTTGGGTTGGGTTCTGAGCTTCCTCTTAAAAATCCTCGCAAGAAGAAGGCTAAGGAAAAGAAGACTAAATCCTGCAATATGGTACTTTCTTCTCATGATTCTGAAGAAGAAAGCTTTGCTGGTACGAGATTTGGGAAAGAATACCACAAAAATTACGAAGGATCTTCCAAGGAAGCAGAGGATGTTGTAGAAATGATCCCAGTTCAACCATCTCCTGTTCCTGCTAAACCATCGGTGGTTGAGAAAGGGAAACAGAAAGCAGTACGCTTTGACGTTCCCTTGAAATCTGCTTCAAATCAAGGGGTGGTGATGAAGTCCTATAAATTTGATATTCTAGCTCAGCTAGCCAATACTCCGGCTAGACTCTCTATATTCGAGCTACTGCGTCTTTCTAAAGAAAGTAGGGAGACTTTGAGTGAAGCTTTGCTACAAGCAGATTCATGCTTAGCTCAACTCAAGAGTCCTGATAATACACCAGTGTCGTGTCCACAATGTCATAGTGTGATGGAGGAAATTTCTAATATTACCTTCACACAAGAAGACATGCTGTTGAAGCATAACAAGCACGACGGGCCTTTGTGCTACACTGGGTATATTAAATCTACTAAAATTGACAGGATTTATATTGATCCTTGGTCTTCTATTAGCATTATTCTTCAAAGTATGCTAAGACCTTTGAGGATTCCTACTAGTGACTTGATTTACACTAGTACCACAATAGTTGGTTTCAACTCTGGCAAGAGTAAACCACTGGAGAAGATTCGTCTAAAGATTCAGATTGGTGATCTTCGAACTATGGCTACTTTCTATGTTATCAACTCAGACGTATCCTACAATATCCTTCTTGGAAGACCGTGGATACATGAGCATAACATTGTACCTTCAACTCTCCACCAATGCTTCAAGTACGTAGATTCACAAGGAGTTGTAAAGACTGAATTTGCTGATATCAATCCTTTCAAGGGTGTTGAAGCCTATTTTTCTGATTCAATACTTTACAAACAAGAGCATATGAAGGAGATATCAGATATAGCTGAAGATCAATCACCTGTTGAAGATCAGTTTGACAATGAAGATCCTCCGGAAGAGCAACCTTTGAAGATCAAAGTCAAAGGTCGAATCCAACCCCAACATGTCAACGATCAACCACTGGTTATCAAAGTCAAAGGAAGAACTCGAGCTTCATCTGAGGAATCAGTAAGTATTCCTGCCAAGAGCCAAGTTCAATCTCTTATGATCAAAGTCAAGGGACGTACTTCTCGTGCGAATGATCCAGAACCACCATTGATCATCAACCTTGGCAAGTCTACGCAGAAGACGGATGACGGTCCATTAATGATAAATCCTAAGCGTAGTACTCAACTTGTAAATGATGTAAATATTGATCATTCTGTACTTTCTGATATCAATGAAGATTTTCTTTTGGAGTATATGGCTGTCAAATTTGTTGAAAGAATGTCTTTATCTTCTGATGATCAAAGTCATCAATATCAAGATGACATAAATACAGAGGAAACCTTGTACATTGATCATAAGGAAAATTCCTTTCCTTCTCATATCGATGTTGGACCTTATGCTCAAAAGTTCCTAACATCTTCCCCCTATCTTCTTCCTGTAGTCTCGCCATCACAAGCTTGTGTAACTTTTAGACGTCACGAAGAATCTTATTTCGTGATTCCGTCTGATAAGAAAAACAAGCACCAAATTGTGTTTGGCCTGGCTAGAAACATCCCTGTTGTTCAGACAGATGATCTTAGAGATAAAGATAAAGAAAAAAATCCAAATTGACAAATATAGTCAACAATCTCTTAAGATTATCCAGAAAATGGGATATGATTTGAAGACCATGCAAGGTCTCAATCAAGGTAAAGGTAAACGATTACCATTATATGGTGATCCGTTTTACCAGAAAACTCGTCATGGGTTGGGATATGATCCGTTCCACATGTTTAACGATGATATACAAGAAGAATTCTCTTCTAGTTCTTCACAATCCTCAGATTCAGAAGAAATCCATTTCATCGATACATCCCACTCCTCATATGTTGGAGGAGACTATTACGATGAATCTGAGTGTATCTTCTCAGTTAACATGGTTCAAACTGAAGGTGAATCTGAGCCATTTAAAAATGATCCTTGGGCCCAACAGATGGACACTCAGTGGGAGCTTCGTTTTGAACAACGACAACCACCTACAGAGGATGAGATTGTTCATATTGACGTTGGAGACGGAACTACGTCCAAACCAATATTCATCAGTAAGAACCTTTCTGAAGATGAAAAGAAAGAGATAATACAACTGATTAAAGAATATATTGATATCTTTGTATAGAGTTATGAGGATATACCGGGTCTAGATCCTAAAGTTGCTACTCATAAACTCAATATTCTTCCTAATGCCAAGCCTGTGAAACAACAGCAACGGCATTTTCGACCAGACATGATGGATGCAATCGAAGCAGAAGTCAAAAAACTGATTACATGTGGTTTTGTTCGTGAAAAACAACACCCAGACTGGGTTGCCAATATTGTTCCTGTTATGAAGAAGAATGGAAAAGTTCGAGTTTGCATAGATTTTTGAGATCTTAATGCAGCTTGTCCAAAAGACAAATTTTCACTTCCCATTACTGATGTCATGATAAACAATACATACGGTTTTGAACGCATGTCTTTCATGGACGGGTTCTCAGTATACAATCAGATTAAGATGCATCCAGGAGATGAGAAGCATACTGCTTTTCGTACACCCCTTGGAGTCTACTGTTATACGGTTATGCCGTTTGGTCTTAAAAATGTCGGTGCCACGTATCAACGGGCCATAAGCAACATCTTTCAAGAACATCTATGAAAGACAGTTGAATGTTACGTAGATGGCATTGCTGTCAAAAGTCGATCAAAAGATGATCACATTCAAGACTTAAAGACAGTATTTGAATTGATGCGTCAGCATCAATTGAAAATGAACCCTACTAAGTCTTTCTTAGGGGTTTCCAGTGGCAAGTTTTTGGAATTTGTCATTACTTCTCAGGGTATCCATGTTGATCCTGATAAAATCAAAGCAATTCTTGAAATACGTCCTCCACGCAATCTAAAAGGACTTCGAGGTTTCCAAGGTCGCATTGCTTATATCAGGAGATTTATATCCAATCTCTCTGAAAGATGTCAACCTTTCTTCCGTTTATTAAAGAAGGTGTATCATTTGTTTGGGATGAAGCATGTCAGAAAGCTTTCAATGACATCAAGCAATACCTTACAAATCTACCTGTTCTGGTACCACCAGTGGTAGGAAGACCATTTTTGCTATATGTTTGAGCATTGGATCATTCACTTGGTGCTCTTCTTGCACAGAAAAGTGATATGGGTCATGAACAAGCAATTTATTATCTTAGCCGAATGATGGTCGGAGCTGAACACAGGTATACTCCTGTAGAAAAGGAATGTCTGGCTTTGGTTTTTGCTGTTCAAAAGACACGATATTATGTGACAGGACAGACTATTCATGTCATCTCCAGAATAAATCTTATTCGAATATTGATGAGAAAACCAAGCATTCTTAACTCCAGGTTAGCCACCTGGGCGATGTTGCTCACTCCTTATGACATGGTCTATGTACCTTAAAAATCAGTGAAGGGTCAAGCATTAGCTGATTTCTTAGCAGCTCACCCGATACCTGAAACATCGAAGCTATATGAGGACATTCCAGATGAAGTTGTGGATTACAACATGACTTTAAAAGATGACATTTGGCAATTATACTTTGATGGAGCGTCACGAGTTGGACCTAAAGGCAATATCGTCTCTGGGTAGGAATCGTCTTGGTTTCTCCTGACAAAATGGTCATATACCGTGCTTATTCTCTCAATGAGCCATGCTCTAATAATGTGGCAGAATATAATGCTCTGCTCATTGGTCTCCAAGTAGCAAAACAATTGGACATAGAGTTCCTGGAAGCTTATGGAGATTCTCAACTGATTGTTAATCAGGTTAGAGGGACATATGAAGTCAGAAATCCTGACCTCATCCCTTATCATCAAGTGGTAATCGAATTGGTCCTCTCGTTTAAAAGATTCTTCATTAAATTCGTACCACGTTCTCAGAATTTGGAAGCTGATGCTCTTGCTAGTTTAGCAGCAGATTTAGCTGTTCCAATTCGAAGACAAAACACCATTACTTTGTTGTATCGAGACTTATTCTGTGTTAAGAATAATCTGCATATTAAACAGAGTTATATTACAGAATCAAGTTTCCAACAGAGGGATTGGAGAAGTCCATTCATTGATTATGCGGTTCATGAGATTTTACCTGAAGATCTAAAAGAAGCTGCATCAATCAAGAGACGATCATTTCGATTTTATTATGATTCATCTCTACATATGTTATATCGTCGTTCATATGATGGACTTTTGCTGTGCTGTCTTTCAGAAAATAAAGCTAAACAAACACTCCGCGAAGCTCATGATGGTGTTTGTGGTGCTCATCAACCAGGTCCAAAATTACAAGACCGTATTCGAATAATGGGGTATTATTGGCCTTCAAAGATAGCATATGCTGTAGATTATGCCAGAAGGTGTAAAGCATGTCAGATTCATGCTGATTTTATTCATCAACCGTCTGAATTCCTACATCCTACAGCAGCTTCTTGGCCCTTCGAAGCTTGGGGCATGGACATTATTGGTCCAATTAACCCTCCTTCTGTTAAGGGCCATCGGTTTATACTGGCTATAACCGATTACTTTTCTAAATGGGCGGAAGTAGTTCCCCTTGCTGAAGTAAAAACATCTAATGTGGTTAGCTTCATCAAACATCATATCATTTATCGTTTTGGGATTCCCCGACGGATAATTCATGACAATGGACCACAATTCGCCAGTCAGGCATTTTATAGATTCTGTGATAAGAATCGAATTCAAAATCTGGCTTCTACGACTTATAATCCAACTGCTAATGGTTTAGCCGAAGCTTTCAACAAGACGATCATCAAACTCCTCAAAAAGTTTGTCTCTTTTAATAAACGTGATTGAAATGAGAAACTTGGAGAATGTTTATGGGCTTACCGAACGACAGTCCGAACTCCTACTGGTTTTACACCATTTTCATTGGTTTACGGATGTGAGGCTGTCCTTCCACTGGAAATCCAGATTCCATCTATTCGAATAGCCATTGCTAATGAGCTAACTACAGAGAACAATGATCGCTTACGACTCCAAAAACTTGAAGGATTGGACGAGAAGCGTCTTCAAGCGCAACAGCACATTGAGTTATATCAAGCTCGCATATCTCGAACCTTCAATCGTAAGGTTAAAGAGAGAGTATTCAAAGTCGGTGAGCTAGTACTAGCTGTTCGAAGACCGATGGTGATGACTCATAAGAGTAAAGGGAAATTCCAAGCAAAATGGGAAGGCCCTTATGTCATCGAGACAGTTTTCTCCAACGGTGCCTATAGGTTGTCTAAACCTAATAGAGATTTGCTCATGATGCCGATCAATGGCAAATTTCTGAAGAAATATTATGTTTGAATTTCTTCCTTATTCCCCAGCTACCAATGTTTGGTTAAGCTTGGAGAGAAATTTTAATCTTTTATCTTACCAGTTGATTAAAAAATTGGATCTATTATTTATCATGTTCTCAGGACCTCTGAATAAATATTAAGTCTGCTTGTTTTTCCTATCTATCATGTCCATTTGACCTCTGAATAGATATTAATCTATTTTTCTTTGAGTTGTTACGATCTGTCATGTCCATATTACCTCTGATAGTATTGTATACTCTAAACAGAAAACAAGATTTCATTATCTATCTTGTCCGTATTACCTCTGGATAGATACAATTTATTGAGTTTAGAAGACTTGTCATGTCCATATTACCTCTGATAAGTGCTCTATCTCATACCTATTGTTTAAATTCAAAATAAATGATAGGATCACAAAAAAAATATTTTATTTATTTCTTATGAATATTACAGAATGAATAAGATAAAAGATTACAAAAGCTCTTTATTTTTCTTAAGGCGGAGCAGAGATATCTTGAAGTAATTTTTGCAGCTCCTGTCATGAGAGCTCAATACTTTCTTGGTAGCTTCAGCACGTCGAGCTTCGGGAGTGCAAATATGAGAAAGTCCAGCGAAGCTGACTATCAGCTTATCCTTGGCATCATCAAGGGTTCTGATAGTAGATTCAGCTCCGTAGGCCTGTTCTTCCAAAATTGAACTCTGAGTAAGGTGTTGGTCCCGACCCAAGATCATCTGCTCCCTCTCTGCCTTCAAGCGAGCCAGCTCAGCCTCAACTTCTTGAATTTTATCATTTTGTTGCTGAATTTCCATATTTGAGGTGTCATAGGCTGCTTTATGGCTATCCAGCTCAGGCTTTATGCCAGCCAAAAAATCTTTTTCTTTGGTTACTTTTATGCTATATTCATGAAGGGCTTCATTATATCTCGTCTCCCGAGCGAGGTAATCAGCCGATAAGGCGTCATACTCTTCTTGGATGAGACTTTCAACAGTTTCACTTAACAGCTTAAGATACTCTCTGATAGGCTGTTCAAGTCCCTCCATGATTTTCTCTAATGCTGTTGCTCTCGCCGCATCATTGAACATAGCAACATTTTTGATGGTAAGAGCCATTGCCGCCTTTAAGCTCTCATAATTGAGGCCCTTATTCAAGACCATTTTGATTAAAGTCGCCAGAGTTTTATAAAAGGTTTCAGTGTGAATCTCAACTAGGAGATTCATTTCTATACTTGAACTCGGCGTTGCGGCAATATCTACTAAGTCTCTTCTTTGAAGACTGGAAACAGAGGCTGTTGCTGTGATAGCAGGCTGAGATGAAGCCATTGTTGTTACTGCTACCATAGCCAACTGGTTATCAGAAGCTTTAAGAACAGTGTCTTCAATATTTGTTACTCCAGCCGTTTCTGGAGCTGAAACTACTAGAGTTTCGGTGGCGGTGATAGGTGCGGGCGGAATGACAGTTGTGGGAGCTGACTCCGGTTCTGGCATTGACTCTTCAGAGACTTGTACTGGATCAATGGTAATAGTGGAGGATGCTATTACAATTTCCCCAGATTCAGTTGATGATTTGAGTGTGCCTTCATTACCTTCTTCAACTATTGGCTTCGCAGGATCATCAAGTGTTTCAGTAACTGAATTTTCATTAAAATCTAGCTCTTCTTCAGCAGTCTCCTCATCATCTACAGTAACATCTACTGTAGTTTCTTCCTTATCCTTGCCCTCAGCAGGGGAGGACACTTCTGGCTGAGCATGTATTTCTGGCTCTTGTTGTACCTCCAATGATGGAGGACATTCTTCTTGAGACTCTACTTCGGGCTCTCGTGCTACCTCTTCTTGAGCATCTTCTTCTTCTGAAGAAGAAGCCTCCTCCTCAGATTCTTTATTTTCCTCATAAATATCTTCTTGAGGAGGAGGAGCCACAACCTTCGGGGAAATGATAACACCTAAAAAAAATAATATAACAAGTTAATATACAAAAGTCATAGTTTTATATGGATTTTATATAAATTATATTTACCTGGAGTATGTGTGGAATGCTCCAAGTACGAATCATAATCTCCATCCCAGTCTTCCTCATCAAAGGTGATAGCTGGTTCATCGGATGGGATAAATACCGAATCAACAGTTGGTACTGGGGCAACGTCTTCAGCAACTTGTGCCTTTTGTGGCAGAGTTAAATGAATTGCCGAGCTGAGACGTCCGGGAGATAAGATCACTGCAGATGTTGCTGGTTGAGGTGCTGAAGATCCTTCTCCAGGGTGAACTGAAGAAGATCCTACATGTTGCAGCTCATCCGCCTGAGTGTCACTCTCAGGAGTAGAGACTCTTGATCTGGAAGGTCTTTTTATGGTAGCCTTCTTCTTCTTCTTCTTCTTCTCCAGGGTTTTCTCTGGAAGTGTGACGGCTGCACTTTATTTCCGTTTACGAGATTTGCCAATGATAATAGGTTTTGCAGCCTCTTCCCCAACTCCTGTAGCAATAACTTCCAGATATGGATCTGGAACAGCAGCATCGTCAGGGATGTCTGTTGGTACCCTGACTGGCTCTTCAACATTGCCTTCCTTGGGCCATCTCAGGCTACCTCTCATATTGTAGCTATAGGCAAAGGAACGAATAGAAGCGTAAAAGTGAGCATACGAATGAAGAATACGTAGCTCTGTTGGTAGTGGTTGAGACTCTGAATCTGGCACCAGTACGGGCAGTACTAAAATATCTCCAACCCCTTGCACCATCAAGCAGTTTCCCATAGTGACGAAAACTGGTAGAGGGATTACCAACATGAAGTTGGTCATACCCAAATTGACGAGCAAACCTACTGGGTAGATATGGTTCGAACATACAATTATCTTCATTTCTGTACATCAGGTGAGAGGGTCTGATGCACTGTAGCCTTTTGAAGACTGATGGTGGCAATAAAGCTCCTCCTTCAACTTCATCTTCAAATTGGACGCCGAAGCAGTCGGCTGGAACTTGTGACCGAGTACAAAAAAAGTTCCAACCATAAGAATAGTTCAAAACTGCCCGGGTATCTGCCACTGTCGTGGCAATCCATGTAGCTTTGCTGAATTTTTGGAGGAAGACCTTCGCATCATCACCCGGGCCTGGTGGCAACAATCTGCAGTTGTGGTGCAACAGCCAGCCCATTAAATAAGTATAGGGCATTTCTATCCTGGGGAATGCGTTCCGATGAGGAGCATTGTTGATTAACTCCTCACCAAAAGTCCTCAAACCTGTATTTACTCGGCACACTATTGCCGATAGCAGGTTAATCCTGACTTTAAACACCAAACGTGTAACATCCCAGAACCAGAATACTGGAGAGCGGGGACGTACATAGCCAGCTACGTATATTGAAGTGCAACCCACCTCGCTATACGGTCACGGCTGTCTAGATACATGAGGGTTTAACTACAAGCCAACAGTCTCCTATGGTCATGAACAAGCCTATTGTCTCAATCACAAGCAAGCAATAGTAGTTACAAGATGTCAGAGCACCAAATATATAATAGCAAGGCGTCCCATACATTACATATTGGATGATCATGAAGCTAGTCGTACAAAATGTCAGGACTAGCAAGAGTTCAGTCATACATGATCAACCCTAGGATCTGTCAATCATGTTACAGCCCGTAGGCAGACAGTAAGTAAGGTACAATCGAGCTAACACGTGCTTGTCGGCTAAACACCTCAAAAGAGTAATTTTACAATAAGTGGAAGGATAAAAAGAAACCCACTCGTTGCCAGGGTTACGCCTGGTGGTCACCATCTAGCTGGAAGACCGGTGGATCCTCTGGTGCTGCTCCGATATCTGGCCACACAAAACCAGCTGGGTCAGACCCCAAAAAAACCAAGTGCCACAAAGGAGGCTTCACTTAGGAACTAAAACCAGCATATCACAATAGAATGTTAAAGATAATAAATAAGAACTGATAATAATAGAGATAACAACAGTAAACTGAGTACAAGGAAACCATTCAAGTAGCCAGGTCACAACCCTTAAACCAAACAAGGACCGGGGTTGTAACCCTTCACCTGAATAGAAACCCGTCTCAAATACTATTGGTACAGTGAAGACAATAAACGAAGAGAGGACACAGAACTGCTCCGAGAGCCAGGTTACAACCCTTAAACCAAACAAGGACCGGGGTTGTAACCCTTCACCTGAACAGAACTGAACCTCTGATCTTTATTGTTGTGGCCGGTATAAATAATCATTGATAAGGTAACAAGACAATAAACGAAGAGAGGACACAGAACTGCTCCGGGAGCCAGGTTACAACCCTTAAACCAAACAAGGACCGAGGTTGTAACCCTTCGCCTGAACAGAACTGGACCCCCGATCTCTATTGTTAAGGCCGGTCATGCTTGTTGAAGTAAGGTAAAACATGACGAGCATGGCATAGGATGCAATAAGACAATAAACGAAGAGAGGACACAGAACTGCTCCGGGAGCCAGGTTACAACCCTTAAACCAAACAAGGACCGAGGTTATAACCCTTCGCCTGAACAGAACTGGACCCCCGATCGTTATTGTTAAGGCAAGCATCAATAATCATGTCGTGTCACAATCTTGCACAGGATCAGGATAAGACTAAGCTGGAATAAACTCCATCCAATCAATCACGGCCAATCAAGAGTACGGCTTGATACTTTTAACTAACTAGGGTTATCACAGGCCTAGTTACTAGCAAGATGCAATGAGATTATCCCAACAGCCACAAGCCCTGCAGACCATCCGGTTATCCGGGTCGAATGTCCGTATATGAAGAATGCAACACGTGACTGTGTGCTGGAAATGTGCCCTACTCGTCGGTAGGCTACAAGTCCGTTAGTGCACCCAGATAACGGGATTGCCTGTAGCTGGGAATCTCTTTATGACTACTGAATCATTCTAGTTAATTAGCCTTAGTCAATTTCAGTAGGTACCCCTGACCGTGGTACTCAGGGATCCCCATCCTAGACATGATGCAAGACAGTACTGGTTTATTTGTACAAACGCAATCGCCCACGGTGTCCTAGATCTTTCATACTTGTCATGTCAGGCTAGCTGTCATAACGGCATGTCGAGACATATCATATCAGTTTACTTGTCAAGAGTGCGCCACAGCGGGCCACTATCGTGTTCTATTCTTACCTTATCATAAATGAGAAAAACTTGCATAAAATAACTAGTGATATATTCTTGAAGCCAAGGAAAAAATCTACAACTTTCATGTTTTGAGTTTTTCAAGATTCTAGCTACAAAACAACTTAAACAGGCAAAAACAGTAAATTCCTGTACAATCGGCACATGAGATTCTTGTGCAATCGGCGCATGGGATTTCTGCGCAATCGGCGCATGGGATTCCTGCGCAATCGGCGCATGGGATTCCTGCACAATCGACGCATGGGATTCCTGCGCAATCGGCGCATGGGATTCCTGCGCAATCGGCGTATGGGATTCCTGCGCAATCGGCGCATGGGATTCCTGCACCAATCGGCGCATGAGATTCCTGCACAATCGACGCATGGGATTCCTGCACAATCGGCGCATGAGAAACTTACGTTGCGTCTTCAATACATGCACGTAGGAAACCTACGCGCATGACACGCTCGGAGTTAAAGGATGCGTTGTCGGGACTTCACGGCACATGGCCTCCCGGCGCATGGCCTTCCGGGCGCATGAGGTTCCCGGCGCATGGGGTTCATCGTCCCCAAACAGCAAGTTCAGCCATGAAAGTTTCGAAAACTTGCCATGGCCATAACTTCCTCATCCGAAGTCGAAATCAAGCGAAATAAAAGCCAAAACTGCATGAAATTGAATTCTCTACAACATGGAACCACTAGTTTTTGGAAATACCAAGTTTTTAGAGATCAAAAACAAGAAAACTAAACAAGAAGGAACTTAAAACTTAGATCTACAAAAATATAACCATCAAAACCGAAAACTTCCAGTTCTAAAGAGGCTTAGAATCTAGTAAGGAAGAGAATGGAACAATAAAACATGAGATCCATCATGAAGCAAGTTTGCACTTGCCTAAGCTCTCTCTCTCTCTCTCTCTCCTGGTGGTTGAAGAAGTAATGGTGGAGAAGTAGAAGTGAAGGAGAAGAATAAATGAAGAAAGAGAGAGAGATTTAGGTGGAAATATAAATGAGGGTGGGGGTGGTAGGTAGGGGTTCTCCCCTTGGTTCATGATGAACCAAGGCAACCCAAGCCTTGCCGAACCAACCCAAAATAAACCGAGCCAAGCCATGAGATATGCGATACAATATAAAATACGTACACGTATTCCAAGATACATGATACGAACTACAAGCATTACAAAACGCACTGCTGGCCATAGTACGTTACGGTGGATTCTGTCAACTGTACCAGTTCTCGGTACAACCCATCTTCTCAACCATAAAGAAAGAAAGCCTGCCAGCAAGGCCTTCCTGGAGATTTTCTGACTGTCGTATCTGAGGAAGCTTAAGGCTTCAGTTCCAGCAAGGAACTCCCCAGTCTTGGTGGAAAAATACTTGTTCGAGAATTTGTAGACAGTCATCATATCCCAAATTTTGTTCACAGGAATTGTTGAATCTGTATTGATAGCTGGAGCTTTGTTTTCCTGAAATCTTTCTTTATCATCCTTGGATATTTTATCCTTATGGAAGAAGAGATACGTTGTCCACTTGTTGATATATGCTAGATGAGATCCACTCTCATGCATAGTAGTGCAGATCATATAGTGGCACATCAATTCTTCATACACTTCAACCAGCTGAGGGTTTTTCTCCCTAATTTCAGCAAGTTCCCGGTTGGAGGGAACGTATTCTTCATATGGGGCTTCTTCCATTGGTAGCTTCGAGATGAATTACATCTCATGGAGTGCGAGACCCATTTTACCTTTTGGGGTCGCAAAAGTTCCAGTTGAACTAATGTATATCTCCATCAGGACAAGGAACAAGTTACCGTTCGATGGTATACCCTGACTAGTAGAAGCCACCGCTTCATATAGGCCAATATCTTTCAGCTCCGTCTGAAAGTTCTTCATCATCCAAATGCTAATCTGGATCCAGTTCTGGTTGAATGGAGTCAACCATCCCGGTAGCCTGGGGTTTGTCTGGGGATATAGTACCGCAGCCCTTATGAACTTGTTGACAAACATCTGGGTTTGCACTGGTTGGATTAAGGCCGAATCTTCACTCGGAGTAAATCCTGGCATGAGGCCAGAGAAAGAAGTAACACCGCCATTGGGAACACTGACGTAATACCCCATGTCGTTGGCATTATCCCTCTTGAATACGATTCTACCCGGCCTTCCATGACTGCTAGGAGTCAGATTCCACAGCATTTGTCGAGGGTGGGTGGCATGGATGAATGCTGACAAAGGGTAATCTCTGTCCATGTCAGGGAGATACATTGCTCTATCTCCAGATTTGAACACCCAAGACTCCTTCTTGGGGTGTGTCTGTGACTTGCAGTCTATTGCATCCCCAAATAAGAAGGCTGGTTTTGTAAATTGTTGTTCATTCAGTGAAGTCAACAATTCTCTATTTATCATGGATAGCAGCATCCTATCCCCTTGGGCAGCTATCAACTGTGCCCTCTCTATGGGGTAGTCTGGATTCGATTGGGGAAACGCTACATGAGACAGATTCTCCACATAATTCGAGCCCACCATGCCAACTGATGAGCCAAAGACTTCTGCGAGTGGATGAACTTGCAAGTTCACTGCCCAAAGAAAAAGAAAAATCAAGTTAGTGAAAATCTAATTTGAAATTTTATGGGTAAAGACTTTGACTTTTACGCTTATTAAAGTTGATAAAAAGTTTTAAAAGTGTAAAAAAGTCTTTGTTTTACACAAAGTCTTTCATTTTTGAAATTTTACGCTAGCACATGTTGATGTGAGCGTATTCGCAATTTTACGCTAGCATGTATTGACATGAGCGTATTCTAAAAACTTTACGCTAGCACATGTTGATGTGAGCGTATTATGAATTTTTACGCTGGCATGTATTGACATGAGCGTATTCTAAACTTTACGCTGGTACATGTTGATGTGAGCGTATTCGAAAGTTTACGCTGACATGTATAGACATAAGCGTATTTTAGATTTTACGCTGGCATGTATAAACATGAGCGTAATTTAGATTTTACGCTGACACGTATAGACGTGGGCGTATTTCTTAATTTTACGCTAACACGTATGAACGTGGGCGTATATTCGTAATTTTACGCTGACACGTATAACGTGGGCGTATTTTGTTATCTTAATTTCTACGCTGACACGTATAACGTGGGCGTGAAATGAAAGATTTAGGTCTTCTTCTCCGACGAGTTTTCGGCCAAAGGGCAGTGTTTTACCCCTCATTGGAGGAGCCACGGCGGGGTTGCTTTGCTGAAACGCTGTGGATGGCCGGACGGGATTTTGCGCGCGGTCGACCGACGAAGAATCGACGGCGGGCTTCTTGCCTTTGCTGCCAGCGACAGATTTCTTGGGGGCCATCGAATTGAATGCAAAAGTATGAAAAGGGAAGAAGAGGATTCGAGAAAGATCGAGATTATGAAAGTAAGGAGAACAAGTAAAGTTTTCTCTCTCCCCAAAGAACCCTATTTATAGGGAATTTTTGAATCGGTTCAAATTCCAGATTTTACGCCGACTGTTGGATATCCCAACTTTTACGCGGATGACCGTTGGATATCCCGAACTCTACGCTGACTGGTCGAATCCCGAATTTTACGCTTCTGTTCAAAGTATTTCAAATTTTGAAAATATTTAAAAACTTTGAAGGGGGTCTTGTAGGAGCGTAAAAAAATGCTCCATAGACCAAGTCAAAGAAATAGAGCTTTACGCTCAACTGGCTACTCTATGCAGGCTACTCTACGCAGGCTATTCTACGCAGGCTACTCTACGCAGGCTACTCTACGCGAGCTGTTTTTATGCAAGCTACTTTACGCCGGGGACAGACTGTCAGATCATGCATTTAATGCAAGTAATAGTGAATCTGACATAATGATTTGCTGATAGCGTATAACACACAATTCGAAGAGATTTGATTTACACAGAAACCAACATTGTCGTTTAGTGTGTAGACTGGGTTACTTTACGCTCAAAAGATAACTTCTTTTACGCATGAATACTATATGAGCTTTTTACGCTCAAAGTTGACGTGTGCGTAAAGTTTATTTGGGCTACCTTTTACGCTCAAGTCTGTTTTATCAGCCACTTTACGCGAGAAGTCTATTTTTGGGCTATTTTACGCCTAGTCTACTACTTTACGCTGGAAGTGTATTTTGGGTCATTTTTACGCCCGATTGTTTCCGGCTATATGAGAACGTGGTTTGCTTACGTGGCTTTCATGTTACACTTATCGAGGGACGTGTGTACGTGCCCTCCTTATTTTGTTGAAGTATTGGGACACATGTCATCCCACGTAAAGTTCATGGATGACAGTTGCTAGCGTAAAACTCCAATTTGGATGCTTTTTACGCATGGTGTGCTTTAGTCTATAAATAGACTAATTTTTATAATCAGAAAAGATCAGAGAGAGAGACAGGAGAGAATACATCAGAGACTTTGAATTTCCAGAGCATTCTTCTTCAACCTTTCTTCCAGAACAGAGTGAAGCAAAGCAGGAAAGCATTCGACCTCGCCATCAGTGCCCAAGTACGTCGATACCTTTCTGGTGACTTAGTTCTTCCGGTTGTTCATCTTCCAGCAGTACTCTTCATCATCATCGTATGGTCCAAGGAACAAAGTGATCGTCTTCAGATCAGACTTCCATAGCAATACTTCCCAGAACAATTTGTACTTCTTGTACTTTTTCTCGTTTTATTTCAAAAGCCAATTTTAGGCATTTTGTTAAGTGAAACAACCGAGTGTCATTTTCAAAGCACGTCGTGCACCAACTCTAAGCCGACCGTTGGACATTTCCATATTCTATCTTAATTCGACCCGTCGGGATTTCTTCCTTTAGCTATGTGGATTCATCTCTTTTATTATTAAGCCTACTTGTGCAAGTTGAAAACATGCGATTTATTATGTTAAGGCTAAGATGAGGCAAGTTCACCGAAACTACCCCACCTGAGCGAGCGGTCGTCTCGACCGAGCGATGTCTCTGAGTAGCCGTTGCAAGGCTAAGTCCGAACGCCGTCGGCGTTTCGATTCCTCCGATTGACTGAGCGGGACGGGGCATTACAGTTTCAATGGGTCTATTTAGAATATTAGACAACTATTGCTAGTCACAAAAGGTACCAAAATTTTGAATATTGACTAAATTTTACAAAACTGAATCATGTCCAAAATCTTATGTACATGCATATTTAAATTTAAATAATCATATATCATCATATTAGATTGTACTGAATATAAGTATCAAATTACACCAAATAAGCTACAAAGATTACACCAACATTTATTTACTACATGATAAGCATGTGAATCTTTTACTTGACTTAAAATATAAATTAAATTACTTTGATATGTTGATGCACATAAGATATCTTACCATAAATGTTCTTTCATCGTATATAATTGCTTCAAAAAGAATATATGAAAACAGATCACCTGATAACAAATTCTACCACCATAAACAATAATATTCCAAATTCAAAGGGTCAGTACCGATCAAAAACATGGTAACTCAAAAGGAACGGATTTCCTTTAAACCATTTATATAAAAAAATACTAGTAGGTAGTGTTACGACCCACACCCGCTTTTTCGGATACGAGACGTGTCCAAGCCAGCCTACGCCGCAGAGTCAGCAGTAGAACGCTGTCAGGCCCGCAAGAGATAAATGCTCAAAATATAACATTTGCTGCTCATTCACATTTCTAAATTTGTTACAATATTTACAACATTTATAATTAAAGAAAATACAAGATTTTACAATTAATGAAATTGAATACAACTGCTATCTATTTCTAGGTTTCTGTCTGCAAGTACACCCGAATCTTCCAAGCTAAGTGAAGCCACAGCTAACCTAAAAATGATGGTTTCCAGTCAGAAATGGAATAAGTACACAAACCGACGGCAATGCGAAAACACAATAGAATTAACAAGACATGAAAATAACATATGAGATATGAAAACTGGAAAGTACTGAAGACATGGCACGGTGGAAAAAAAAGGAAAAATAAATAAAAGATAACTACCTATGCGGTGTAAAATATCTATTTCGACATGTGAATGGCTAGGGGGTAAATTCGGCACCCTGCACGTGTCGTGTGCAGCTGCTATTATTCACGAATAGACTCATGGGATAGTTCTGGGTAGTCCACATGTCTACTAAGATATTTCCCCTCCCGACTACTCCGTGTGACGAGCGTGTCAACAAGTAGCAAGATATATGTATAAACATGAAATAAAAAGACTAATATGAATCAAAAGTAATCAGAAAGTGCACTTGCCTGAAGTCCTTAGCTGGAGAAACCGATAGTACAACCACATCAGATGAGTCACTAAAGTCAACACATGCAAAAAGTCTCCAGATGCTGAAATAAATATTACCAACGTTCTTAGAATAGTCAAATTAGCTAGGATTGCCTGTCCTTAAGTCCAATTCTGGACACAGGGGCAAAACGGTAATTTCGGCCCAAAACGGTGTCCGTCGTTGGATCCGCTTTGCACCGAAAAGCATGCCAGAGTCAACGGTCTCTAAAGTCATCAAACTATATGTCAAAAGGTCCGGTTTTCCGATACGAACCCAACCGTATGTCCAAAGTTGGTTTCCGACGGGCCGTACACAAAATCGCCCGTTGAGTCGGACCGTAGGGCCCACAAAACGGTGGTCCGATTCAACTGTCTCAGACTTGGACCAAACTTGGCATACAGGACCAGAAAAATAATACGGTCCTGTTGGCATAAGTTTTGTCTCGATCTGACGAACGTGCACAAAGTAATTGAAGAATTTGTACAGAGGCCGATACGGTGAATTTCGACGGATACGCATCAAATTCGCCGCGCAGACGCGACCAATTTGAATTCCGTCAAAGCCCACACGTCCACGAAGCTGTTACGCACCTTTCGATGCTTTCGGTTCGTGACCACGTCGCCCGGTTTGGCGGGACGCACGTCGTATCGAAGGATTTTATTGGATTTTCAGTTTTCGAAAACGGGTTTTTCTAGGATTTTGGAATCAAATATCTCTCCATATATTAGATGAAAAATAAATCTACAAGAAGGATCCTCATCTCCTATATGTTGTCTTTAAAATTTGTTTAGAGGGTTTACCAAAACGGTCGATGGATCGATCGTGATTGATCTTCCCACAGGGGTTTAAGGACTGCCCTATACTCTGTTTCATGACAGGGTTTACCATCGACTTTGAGTCGATTTCGCAGGCGATCTAGATCGTACCAATTTAAACTAAATGAACCGACATGCAGGCCTATAGGTCGTGAGCATACCTGAGAAGACAGCTTCGAAGTTGGTTGACCACGCGTCGAGAAATCTCGTCGCAAAGTCCCCCCGCAAAAACTACTACTGTCGCTAAAACTGTTGTTGCCGCCTCGCCGCCACGCCTGGCCGGCCAGAGGTCTTGCGACGGCGCACGCGCGCGCACAGGGGAGGGGCGCGCGGCGTTATGCGCGGTTTCGAATTAGGGTTTGGGTCTCTCGATCCTATGTATCTACATATATAGCGCGTGTTACGTCGAGTTTCACAGGGGTCGGGGGAGACTTTGGCGCTCGGCCAAGGAGTTATTGGGCTCGGGTTTTGTTCACACAGCCTGGGCTTAGGGAAAGTTCGGCTGAGTTTGTTACCACAGCATTTGTTTGCCCTTTTGTTTATATATATATATATATATATATATATATACACACACGTATACCTTTATATATTTATATATACATGCACATACATACATATATAATATTTATTTATATATATCTATATACACACATACACATATATAGTATATTTTTATTTATACATACACACGTATTTATATATGTATTTATTTACTCTATATATATATCTAGATACATATTTACTTATCTATATATTTATATATATACTTATATAATATACTCCATAAATTCTAAATAACTCCAAAAGCATTATTCCTATGTAGAGCCTATTTTTTTATAAATATGAACATGTATATATATAACATTTATTGACAATAATAATATAGCCAGTAATAATAAAATAATATTGTATAATAATATCCTCGATAATATTGATAATAAAATAATAATAATAGTAACGAAGTTCAATAAATCCTTAATGTGTGTATACCATCATGTACAGTCTAATAATCCCAAAATGTACAAGGACCTATTTTATACCAATGTCATTGAATATCAACTAAATAAGGATAATTATAATATCTTATTTCGAATACTAGAAAATATTCGTTAAATCATTAAAATGAAATACAACACCCTCATACCAAATTCCCTCAACACGAATGTCCTTGGACGTGCCGCATGACTACATGGGTTTGGTCCGGTCCGGGTCCAGTCCGGGCCAGTCTGGTACAACCGGACCACTTAAATGTCAAATAATAATAATAATGAATAATTAAACTATTTATAACGGTCATGTCACAACTTTGCTTGGTTTTCCTAGTTAGGGCATTACTATGCTCGGTCTTCCCGTACCATGGCTAAACTCTAGTCAAGGCACGCCACTGCACTATCCGTGCCATGATTCCTAGTCGTCTTGCACTCCAACCCCTAATCATGACTAAAATCATCTACCGTAATAATTAACTAATTAATTATTTATAAAACCTAAAAAATCACCATTCCAAAATGGATACGAATAGGAAGGACGGAAAGATAAGGAAGAATAATCGAGAGCAACTACAAAGTTTCGAGAGCAGTAGAGAGTTTCCAATGATGCAGGTAGAAATAAAGTTTACGAACCATTGACTTATTTGCTAGATTGGACTACTCTAGTCTAGTCATCTGCTAAATCGAAGAACTCTTCACTTCTTAGAGGGGCTTGCAATCTATACAATACAAAAAAAAAATTTCTCGGAGTTAATCTAAACAAGGTTCCAAAATAGAACGAAATTTGAGAAATCAAGATTGTGATCTTTTCCGTGGTTACTTAAACACACGAGCAAGGGATACGAATGCAATGCAAGATCGTCTCGCGACGTCCAGGTAGATGGAATAATGGTTACGAAGGACATCACATTCTAAGAGGTGGAGACTTTATTGTAGGTATAGGGACCTATTTTAATTGGTTCGATTTTATAGTCCAAATATGGTGGTATGCATGGATGGGTTTTACTGGGTCTTAATAGGTTCCCTAAGTGGACATCGATCGTTGGTTGGATGAACCTGGGATTTCAATCTATATTGACTGGACAAGATCCTAAAACTATTTTTTTTACTAGGCTAGGGTAATCTAGAATAGGTTTATTGCCAGTCAGGTTGGTTAGCTAGGTCCCTAAAGGCCCAAAATGCGCCTTTAGTGACTTTTGTGTTTAAGTAGTACATGAGACCTCAATTTGGTGGCACACTAGTGGCACATGCGTAGTGGGCTTCGAGTGAATCATAACCATATATTGGGTTGAATGAATTGAGTCAAGGTTGAGTCTCTAATTGTAGTCGGGAAGTTTACCGGTACTATGGTAAGGGTTATAGCTAGTCCTTTTTACCTGAAAGTCGTACCATAAAAATAGAGTACAAGGGGACGTGTTTGAGTGGGACATGATATACCTAGATGAAGGTGAATTCGTCTAGATCTTGCATATGCAATTTGTTGGAAAAAAACAATTGATCTCATGCTCCGTATATTAATGTCACGGTCAGGGACATAGAATGATCTAGATGGAAAATGGGAGTCCGTGGGGCACTAATCATCACCTTAATGGAAATTATTCCGATCAATCGGTAATCTTCATATATCCTAAAACTCTAGGAGGTTTATAGTCTACCTACCTTAGAAGCTAGGGCATGGTTTTAGGAATAATGAGGTTAGAAGGATTTTCAAAGTCCAAATATTGTACCTCGACTTTTGTTAATGAGGAATAAGACAAGGCATAACGGGTTACGGTAGATATAAGTCAAGTCAAGGGTCGTTCTTCAATAAATAGAAAACGAGTGTGTACAATAACCCATGGTCGATAAAATAGAATGATCTACTCGTCCAGTATACAAGAGTTATCGACAGGGTACCAACTCTAAGGCACATCATATAAAAAGATTTCTAACGACTGGGTCGTGAATTTCTATTTGTGTCAAACCTGCCAGACTATTGTCACAAGGGTTCTAGTTAAACCAAGCTTCAAACAAATGATTAGAGGCTCACAACATTTGGTCTCTTGAGAATATGTATTCTCCTAGGTTGGCATTTGATCAAAGGAAAGATCCTAATTATTCTCGGACTCCAATGACTAGAAGATTAAGATAGTAGGTTTAGGATCGAAGGGGGATGAGTAACTTGAGGCAAGGTTCAGTCACAGGGCTGGCCGATGGTAGCTACACTTGCGTATACAACTATCATAGTCATGGGGATACTCGGTATCTATCTATCAATTACGAGCTTTCGTCTTTCCAATCAGTGAAAGACAAAAACAATAAAGGGTTCAAGAGAGATGTCACTGAATACAATTACGTGAATCAAGGCGAATGTATAATTCAAGAGAAATTGTCATAGTAGTCGCGGATGAGATCCTAGAGTCATCTACATCTCAATCCACGTAGAATAATTAGATGAAGAGCGAACCAAATGCATCATGGTTGATCAGACCGTAATACACTGATTCTGATTAGACAATAGGTTAATAGGCGTCCCCAATAAACATATGTCTTGAATCAAGCTCGATAAAAGAGTAAGCTTGCAAAAACTAGGCTGTAATAGCAGCGTTGGTCAAGAGAGTCAAAATATAAATATGCGAGATTTTTGAAAGGAGGCACAAATAGTTCAAGTTTTGCGAGAATCGAAACCCTACCTGGTGTTCTTGTTTATATATTCTTCCTACTATCTTCCTATCCATAAGGCCTTGGTCGACTAATGGGTTATGGAACTCTAAATTCTATATTCTAGGTAAACCTCTTAATGTCAGTCAATTACCTTGTTAATAGATCACAAGGACCACGGGATGTTATTCAACTTGCAGAACTCTCACTAGTTTTGGCTTTGGATCTTATGGGGGACACAGGGCTATTCTCTATAGTATCCTAAACTTGTAATCACGTCTGAAGTCATTTCACTGAGAATTATGTCTCTCCTGTATACTTTGGTTGTGACAAACCCTTGGTTCCATAATTCAGATGTGATAAGCTATACGGTACTCTACCTTATGTTGACACAAGGGTATCAATGATCTAAAGAGGTCAACGAGGACATAGTTTTAGCAATGTTCCATAAACTACAATTCTTCGAAATGGTTTCAATTCTATGGGTTGTGCCTCGCCAGTGCGCTGCTGGCTGCAGTGAACCCACATTCTTCGCTCTCAAATAATTGACGACAGTGCGCTGCTGTCTAACCATTATTAGTTAACTAATATTCTTTTAACCATATCCGTAAAAATTCATGAGCTTCTAGAGATTCAAACAAGTTGACTAAAAATAAAGCGTAGGTATTTGTCCTATCAGTCACAACACTTAAAATAAAAGATTTAACATGGATGAAATAACTAAGGACGAAAGAGATACAAATATTCTAGTATCTGTTTCATATGCATTTCAATGGATGAGGGAAAATCTCGAATCAATCTACCTCGAGATTCGTATATGAATAGTAGAATTAGAAATTATAAATCAGTTCCTTACAACAAAATAGAATTTTAAAATAGGCAATTCTAACTCATGATATGATGTTTATATCTAATAGAGCAAAAGAAAATTGAACAGGTTGTCAAGATTATAGCCTTAATTCTAGGAAAGTCTAACTAACCAAGTAAGTAGTATACTCAAGTTGGATCATAACGTCAAATCAAAAGCAATAGTGTATCTATAGAGATCTAGCAAGCTATCTAAATTTAACAATTATGTGTCTAAATTGCATGGCCTACAGAAAATCTTAACTACCCAATTAGTCAAATTAATAAGGGACCCTTATCCTAGTTATTCTCCTAAATCATTTTAATCCTAATTGTGAATGAGTATTTCCTGGGAGCAGGCTCGCAATGGTACGACTACTTAAGTACCATCACGAGTTCGCATATTTTGCAAAATTAGACCTGCATGGGCCACCATAAAAACTTGTCACGACCCGCACCCCGCTTTTCCGGATACGAGACGTGTCCAAGCCAGCCTACGTCGCAGAGTCGGCGGTAGAACGCTGTCAGGCCCGCAAAAAATAAATGCTCAAAATATAACATTTGCTGCTCATTCACATTTCTAAATTTGTTACAACATTTACAATTTTATAATTAAAGAAAATACAAGATTTTACAATTAATGAAATTGAATACAACTGCTATCTATTTCTAGGTTTCTGTCTGCAAGTACACCCGAATCTCCTAAGCTAAGTGAAGCCACAGCTAACCTGAAAAATGATAGTTTTCAGTCAGGAATGGAACAAGTACACAAACCGACGACAATGCGAAAACATAATAGAATTAACAAGACATGAAAATAACATATGAGATATGAAAACTGGAAAGTACTGAAGACATGGCACGGTGGAGAAAAAAAGAAAAAATAAATAAAAAAACAACTACCTATGTGGTGTAAAATATTCGTTTCGACATGTGAACGACTAGGGGGTAAATCCGGCACCCTGCACGTGTCGTGTGCATATGCTATTATTCACGAATAGACTCGTGGGATAGTTCTGGGTAGTCCACATGTCTACTAAGATATTTCTCCTTCCGACTACTCCGTGTGACGAGCGTGTCAACAAGCAGCAAGATATATGTATAAACATAAAATGAAAAGACTACTATGAATCGAAAGCAATCAGAAAGTGCACTTTTCTGAAGTCCTTAGCTGGAGAAACCGATAGTACAACAATATCAGATGAGTCACTAAAGTCAACACATGCAAAAAGTCTCCAGATGCTGAAATAAATATTACCAACGTTCTTAGAATAGTCAAATTAGCTAGGATTGTCTATCCTTAAGTCCAATTCTGGACACAGGGGTAAAACAGTAATTTCGGATCAAAACGGTGTCCGTCGTTGGACCCGTTTTGCATCGAAAAGCGTGCCAGAGTCAACGGTCTCTAAAGTCGTCAAACTATATGTCAACAGGTCCGATTTTTCGATACGAACCCAACCGTATGTCCAAAGTTGGATTCCGGCGGACCGTGCACAAAATCGTCCGTTGAGTCGGACCGTGGGGTCCATAAAACGGCGGTCCGATTCAATTGTCTCAGACTTGGACCAAACTTGGCATACAGGACCAGAAAAATGATACGGTCCTATTGGCGCAAGTTTCGTCTCGATCTGACGAACGTGCACAAAGTAATTGAAGAATTTGCACAGAGGCCGATACGGTAAATTTTGACGGATACGCATCAAATTCGTCGCGCACACGCGACCAATTTAAATTCCGTCAAAGCCCACACGTCCACGAAGCCGTTATGCACCTTTCGATGCTTTCGGTTCGCGACCACGTCGCCCGGTTTGGCGGGACGCACGTCGTATCGAAGGATTTTATTGGATTTTCAGTTTTCAAAAATGGGTTTTTCTAGGATTTTGGAATCAAATATCTCTCCATATATTAGATGAAAAATAAATCTACAAGAAGGATCCTCATCTCCTATATGTTGTCTTTAAAATTTGTTTAGATGGTTTACCAAAACGGTCGTTGGATCGATCGTGATTGATCTTCCCACAGGGGTTCAAGGACTGCCCTATACTCTGTTTCAGGACAGGGTTTACCATCGACTTTGAGTCGATTTTGCAGGCGATCTAGATCGTACCAATTTAAACTAAATGAACCGACTTGTAGGCCTATAGGTCGTGAGTATACCTGAGAAGACAGCTTCGAAGTTGGTTGACCACGCTTCGAGAAATCTCGTCGCAAAGTCCCCCCGCGAAAACTACTGCTGTCGCTAAAACTGCTGTTGCCGCCTCGCAGCCACGCCTGGCCGGCCGGAGGTCTTGCGGCGACGCTCGCGCGCGCGCAGGGGAGGGGCGCGCGGCATTGTGCGCGGTTTCGAATTAGGGTTTGGGTCTCTCGATCCTATGTATCTACATATATAGCGCGTGTTACGTCGGATTTCATAGGGGTCAGGGGAGACTTTGGCGCTCAGCCAAGGAGTTATTGGGCTCGGGTTTTGTTCACACAGCCTGGGCTTAGGGAAAGTTCGGCTGAGTTTGTTACCACAGCATTTGTTTGCCCTTTTGTTTCTTTATTTCTTTTTCTTTTTCTTTTTCTTTTTCTTTTTCTTTTTCTTTTTCTTTTATTATAATATATATATATATATATATATATATATATATATATATATATATATATATATACACACACACGTATACCTTTATATATTTATATATACATGCACATACATACATATATAATATTTATTTATATATATCTATATACACACATACACATATATAGTATATTTTTATATATATACATACACACGTATTTATATATGTATTTATTTACTCTATATATATATATATCTAGATACATATTTACTTATCTATATATTTATATATATACTTATATAATATACTCCATAAATTCTAAATAACTCCAAAAGCATCATTCCTATGTAGAGCCTATTTTTTATAAATATGAACATGTATATATATAACATTTATTGACAATAATAATATAGCCAATAATAATAAAATAATATTGTATAATAATATCCTCGATAATATTGATAATAAAATAATAATAATAGTAACGAAGTTCAATAAATCCTTAATGGTGTGTATACCATCATGTACAGTCTAACAATCCCAAAATGTACAAGGACCTATTTTATACCAATGTCATTGAATATCAACTAAATAAGGATAATTATAATATATAATTTCGAATACTAGAAAATATTCGTTAAATCATTAAAATGAAATACAACACCCTCATACCAAATTCCCTCAACACGAATGTCCTTGGACGTGCCGCATGACTACATGGGCTTGGTCGAGTCCGGGTCCAGTCCGGGCCAGTCTGGTACAACCGGATCACTTAAATGTCAAATAATAATAATAATGAATAATTAAACTATTTATAACGGTCATGTCACAACTTTGTCTGGTTTTCCTAGTTAGGACATTACTATGGCTCGGCCTTCCCCTACCATGGCTAAACTCTAGTCAAGGCATGCCACTGCACTATCCGTGCCATGATTCCTAGTCGTCTTGCACTCCAACCCCTAATCATGACTAAAATCATCTACCGTAATAATTAACTAATTAATTATTTATAAAACCTAAAAAATCACCATTCCAATAAAATAAATAATAATAAAATATTTTAAAATTTCTGGGAAGGGGAGCTACAGGTAGTAAAGCAATTAAAAAATTAAAGAAAAACTACAACCAATACTTCAACCAATCTCCTCTAACCCATAAAATCCATCGTACAACCCAAAAGCAATAAAAAATAATTTGTTAATATGAATGAAACCAAGTAAAATTCATGTACCAGAAAGAACATAATTGTGCTAGGAAAAGCACATGTAACCATCAACCATTAGAAAATTACTAAATTTGTACCGAAAAGAAAAAAATGCTAATTACAGATCCATGCCGATCTTTAATTCCAGAGATGGAAAAAAAATCTAATCTTTACTGAGAATTCCATCGATTGTGGAGCCCACAAGAAAATATTCTAATGGCAAATCAAAAGTGTCCAAACTGGAGGTTCAAAGTGACAAAAAAATCTGCAGAATCTTAATTGAAGCATCATATCAGGATTGATTTTACTTGTATAGAATAATATGCATAAGGCGGGATCTGACCGGTGGATCATAAAAGTTTTGATCGAACAGTCAAAACCCTAAATTAAATTATATTGAATAATTTAGGGTTTCTGAACAACAATAAAAAAAAAGGATTCTAAAACTTCGACCTCATAAACCAAACAAGGTGGCTCTGATACCACTTTATTTGAATTTTATTGTACCATGTCGATTCATGAGATGAAGAACAAAATTAAATTGCGGAAGCGTACCTGAATCCATTGCTATGCTTGATGGATCTTGAAGCGGTCGACCTTTTATGGGGTTCGATCTTCCAACTTGCTACGACCCTTAATGACAAAGAAGAATCTGAATCCTTTGTCCATCTCTTTCTGTTGATGGGGATGCAGAAGAGAAAAAGAGAAAACCTCTCTTTTGGTGGCTGTATAAGTTGGGGACCATAACCCTAATGAACACATATATTTATATGTTTTGATATTTCTAATTTGGCCCCTCATCAAATTAGAATTATCTCCGGTATCTACACATTAATTCCATGACAATTATACCCTTAAGCCAATTTCCAAATAGACCACTTTAATTTGACTTAATTATTTAGATAGCCTAAACACAATTAATTTTACATGTGTGGTCCCTTAATTATTGAATAATTCCAACATAACAAAAAAAGGGACCACTTTGAATATAGTTTGAGAGTCTAACTTAAATTTATACTACAACGAGACAACAATTAATGATTATGTCAAAAAATAATTGTCGTAAAGAATATAAGTGTGATATAAAAAGAAGATATGTAGAATCAATTGCAAAATTTGATTAAATATACTAGTAACTTTACGTGCTTGCATGTAAATAATTTTTTCTCATATTTGAAAAATAATTTAAATATATTTAAATTAAGATTTTGCTATATATGTGTATGGGCCCAAAAGACATGCAATCCAGCGTTTACAAAGTCCCGTGCACAAACTTTACTGGACTCGTGCACGTTACCTCGCCTCCAGCGAGCGTTCGTGCGGATGCAACCGCGTGAATGTGCCTCGACTCGGACACGGGATCAGAGAAGTTATCTCGTCTTGTGCGTGCGGTCGAGCGGGTGCGACCGACCCGTAGACGTCCCTCATCTTGTGCACGACCGAGAGGGTGCCAGTGTTGACAGAGGTGCAATGATAATGATAAAATGCCGTGAGGACGTGCGGCCGCCCCACCCACGATCCCACAACATAAGAGGCCTAATGAAGGTGGCATAATTTGAGTTTGCACGAATTTAATATATATATATATATATATATATATATATATATATATATATATATATATATATATATATATATATATATATATATATATATATATATATATAAGAATTTGTTATAGATATGTTTATATTTTAATTATAATTTGTTACATATATGTGTAAATAGTTAGGTAATATCAGTAGTTAAGCTATTTAGTTAGAATATATTTTTTCTTAATTTAAAAAAAAATTGTGACACTTAAAAGTTAGTTTTGGAATTGTTTTATTCTGTATTTTTGTTTGAGAAATACATGCCTTGATCTATTTTTTCATTTTATCTCTCTCTACTATTATAAAGAAGCTTAAAAATGGTTAAAAATGAGTCGTCTAAGCCATATTTATATCCTTACATAAGAGAGAAAGAAAACTAAAATCCTTTTAACTGACGTATGTATATATCCTCACATTATGAAGAAAAAAAAAAATCTAAAATTCTTCTCAGGCGCACGTATTTCTTCAACTAGATAAGAAAAAAAATCATAATTTTTTTCTACCTACCTAGACATGTATCCAAAGCCAATAAACATCTCACTTGCATATTTATATAGAGAGAGAGTTTTATTTTTATAGTATGCTATTAACCCAAACTTAAAATAAGTTGATTAAAAGAATTTTAATTATAGATTTTCATAAATTTCTAATTTTAAATCATTTTATTTTTTTCTTAATTTTAAAGATTCAATTAATTTTAAAAATATTTGTTTTAATTAAAATTACTTTTTTTTTAATTTGAATTTTTGAAATCTTTCAGCCCAATCAATCAAACCCAGCCCTTATTAACCTCCCTAATTAAGTCCTAATTAATCGCTATTACTATCTCCTTATATATAACCGGCTCAACATAAATTTCAACAAACCCCCTCTCGTTTCACTAAATTATACTTCTCCATCCTCGTTCGCTTCCCACCAATGTCTTCCATTCCCGAAGCGTTCTCCAAAATCAAACCAAACCCTAACCCTAACCCTAATGGCGAGACCAGAGCAAAGCAGTCGATCGATCTCGGAAACGGCAGCGACGTCATCTACATCCCTCGGTTCGTTCCACCGGAGACGGCGTGGGAGTGGTACCGGTATCTCGACAAGGAGATCCCGTGGACCAGGCCGACGATTCACGTCTTCGGGAGGTCTTGCCTCCAGGTGAAGTGATTTGATCCAATGTGCATGAATTTGTATAAATTTTTGGTGAATTTTGGAGCATTATCGGTTCATTTTTGCGTCTAGGTCCTTGTGGTTTAGAAAAGATTGCAGCTTGAGGTTTAGGCTGCTCTTGTCTATGAAGTTTATTAGGAAAAAGTAAATTCCTTGTCTTTAATTGATCCGATGTGTAGAAAATTTGGCAAAATTTGGAGTATTATTGGTTCAATTTTGCGTTTAGGTCCTTGTGTTTGAGGAAAGATTGCAGCTCGAGGTTTGGATTTCTCTTGTCTATAAAATTTACTAGAGAAAAAGTAAAGTTTTGGGGGTACATGAACTTACTATTGCACATCCTGGGGTTCTATAGTGTTTGTTGTTAGGATTTTTGAGTAAAAATAGTTTTTTTTAAATATTCTTAAAGGATGGAGATTTTTGAAAATATTACCAAAATAGGTCACTCCCCAATGTCGCATTAGAAATTATGTTTCGAAGACATGATTTCTTTTGATATGTCAATTTTTCGGACTTGTTTCTTTTGAAATGAAGTGACATTTTCAAGTTTCGTAAACGGGTATATGTAGTTAAAATCATGTTTTAAAAACGTGACTTTGGGAACTACCGTACTTTTGGTAATATATTTCAAAATACCACCTATAAATAATAATTTTCCCCAAAAACTTTATTTTAATTAAAAGTTTGTGTACGTTGTTTGTTGACAACTTGATGAAACTAAAAAGTTACTGCTGAAAAGATGTCTTGAACAAGGAAACAAGTTAGTGTAATGGAAGTTAACCTTAAGGCCTCGTTTGGTTGGCGGAATCTCCCGGTTGGGAAAGGAAAGTGATTACTTTCCTATGTTTGGGTGCCCAAGGAATTGAGAAGGAAAGGAAAGTGATTCCCAATGGAAGGGAAATTAGGGGGGAAAGTGATTCCATCCATCAAAGGAAGGAATCACTTTCCCACATTGAAGTATTCACTTTCCTTTCCAAATTCCTTGGCATTGCCAAACATCGGAAAGGAAAATCAATAGAAATTAAAGTTTCCCAAAGGAAAGGAAATGACAAGGAATTGATTTCCTTTCCCTTCCATTCCGCGAACCAAACGAGGCCTAGGGCATGCTTAGGAACTTGAAAAGGCAATGAAACCCGAAGAGACTTTGTTTCATTGGGTTCTAGGTTGCATAGATAGGGACACGGGCACCAATTCGGATACTGACAGGATACAAACTTGAAATACAAATTCGAAAAAAATATTTTTTAAAGAAGTTTTCTGGATATGGGTAATGTATGACATGAATACGATTATGTATACATATGAGAACATATTTATATTACATATTTTATACATAAATTACACACACCTTAATAATATCTATATTTAAGCATGTTTTGGACCAACTAGGTTTCAAAAAGTTATAGAAACATTCACTTCAGGGAAATGCTACTTTTTCATATCTTTATTATGTTTCACATGATAAGTAACATGACAAAATCATTTTCAACTATTGTTTGGATCCATTTGGAGCTTAGACATGAGTGAACTATATCTAAAAAGAATGTCAATGAAATATCGTGTTGGATAGAGAAACGAGCACATATACTATCCTTCCGAGGAGTATTCCTGCAACATAGATAGGGATGAAAATCGAATGAACGAGCTCGAACAAAGAGTGTTCGAACTCGGTTCGACTAAACTATCGAACGAGTTTGATTCGAGTCAAGCTTAAGGTCGAGCCAAAAATTGTGTTTGAACTCGGTTTGATTAGAGACTAGAAAGGATCGAGCTCGACTCGATTTAGCTTGCGAGCTTGGACGAGCACGAACCGAGCCAACAACGAACCAAAGCCCCATAAACCTGCTGTATTAACCATCACACTATTGCTCTCAAGTTCTAAAGACTTTTTTGTTGAATCAATAAGAGAAATTGAGAAGATCAAGACTCTAGTGCATCAAAACATGGTCTGGACGCAATTATTAAGATTTGAGAGAGAATAAAGAGGAGAGATACAGTACAAAGCAACATTCATATACTAGGGAAAGCCCTAATATGAGAAACCGAGCCGAGCTTGAGCCCGTTCGCGAACAAGATCGACTCGAACAACCTATGGTCGAGCTCGGTTTGAAACACCCCTTCGAACGGAAAAAATAGATCGAGCTCGGTACCGACCAGTCCACGAACGAGCTTGGACACGCGAGCCGTTTGAATCGTTTTACAGCCCTAAACATGGATTAGTTTTCAAGGGGTCGTATGAAACCATGACATAAGTTGCAAAATAGGTGTTTGGAAACCCCCAAAACTTTTGAAACCCTTTGTGACTCGTCACCAATAAAAAGTTAAACTTTCATGTTTAAGAAGATGATTTCATTGTTTGGTAATTGTAACCGTAAATCATCCGTTGAAGTGAAGCACAAGTTGGAAACTGGAAACATTCTCATTAATCACTAAATAAAGCGTTTCCATAAAAGGAGAAATTTTTCATGAGTGTTTCAGTTGGTTTTGGCAAATTGTGAGTGAAAATTGAAAGGCCAAAAATGCTAGTTTTACTGTGGACCCATGTTTTCTCTTCCAAACCTCTGAAACCAAATTGTTCATGGTTTTAGGTTACCATGTGACAGTAGAAACCTAGTCAGGTTTCAAGAGGTTTCATGGTCTCACCTCGAGTTTCAAGTTCCTAACATGCGCTAAAATACAAGATTATAGAGCTTGGGGTTGCCACATCGGCGTAATGATGTAAGACAATAAGGAAGGGTTCGGATAATATTTGAGAGTATGGGGGACTGCATTGTCCAAATTATATTAGAAAAGATGCGAATGGCTAAGTGAGCAGAATAAGTAGAATTGAAATAAATAATGTGGTCAATCAGTTGGGTTTGAGTTCTATATGCTGTAATTAGTAAAAGGAATGCCGTGAACCCAGAACCTTCTTCCTGAATAGTCTAGTGCAAGTTGACAATGTGGGGCGTGTTAGGGAACTTAAAAAGCCAAAGAAACCAAGAGAAACTTTGTTTCATTAGTTTTCAAGGGGGGATTGTTCTATTAGTAGTACTTCTCTAACAGTACAAGACTAGAGAGGTTGGGCTTCCACATGGATGGAATGATTTAAGACAATTAAAGGAAGGGTTTGAATGAGTTTTTGCAGAATACTTGGTGTGGATGGTGGAATGTGTTGGCCCACTATCTATTAGAGAGATGTGAAGGTAAGTGCGCAGAATAAATAGAATGAAATAAGTAGGTGGTTGAACGGTTCAGTTTGAGTTTAAAATATGCTTTGGGCTAGTCAAAATGTGGAGTCACGTTCTCCCCGTTTCTCAAGTATTCTTTGAAATTTCCTTAATTTCAAAATTTCAAGTTTCGGCCTCCGAATGTTCGCCAAAAAATTAGAACTATAAACCTATTGCCTGTATCAAAGGCTATCCGCATCAAATATAGTAAGTTCCAGGTCATGTATGTGCATATCCGATGTGAAATGGACAATCATACCCATCCCATACCATGTTAATACCCATCCCATACCATGTTAATAATGTTCCATGCTATTTGAAGATCACTTGGCAAATTTAGCTTTTACCCCCCCCCCCCCGCAAAAAAAAAAAAAAAAAAGGAAGAAAGAATAAGAAGCTCAGTTTGCTCAACATTTATTGCACCAACTTGAGAATTTTTTAGAACTCTAGTTTGTTGCAATGGCAATGGACTAGTCAATCAACTGGGCACCACTAGTCAATGCTCTAACAGCTAGTCTTCTCATATTACAGCTGACCAACTGGTCTTACTGGCCTAGAAAGACCAGTTGGTCAGGTTGATAGGCTATTTAAAGAGATCCTATTCAAGTCTTTAAGTTTAGGAAAATAACAAGACTATATTTCTTTTTTCTTTTGCTCGTAAGCCCTAGATTGTAACAGTATTGATCTGGACAAATTTCTCCATACTTATGTGGGGTATAGTTTCTACATGATCTGCAATATCCATTGTGCCAACTACCATGGTATATATCGTTCTGTCTAATCGTCTATTTTACCTGAGCTCTTCAAATAACAGGAATAGACCACATGTTCCTTTCTTAGCCCTTGCGATCAACTTCCTTCATACACTGCCAAAAATTCCACCAAAGCTGGATATTCCCATAGTGCTAATATTTTGCGGCAAACCCTTTGCCTCCCTAACAGTAATGTTATGATATTTATCTCTGGCAGAAAATGAATACTACCACTACCTTGTGTTGATCTGAAGGCGTCAAAAAAAAAAAAAAATACAATGTAACCATATCTTAAGAGATGGAAACCATTTAACTGCAAGTTCTTCCTTTTTATGTTAACTGTGAATTTGTGGGCACTCTTCACTTTTAAGATATTAACGGATATGTGCTAGGTTGGAAATGAACTGGCACCTGACCTTACGAGTATGTACTAATAAGTCGGTCTTTGAAAGGGACCTATTTTATAATATGTGGTTTCCATAGAGAGGTCAAGCCTTTTCAGTTATGTGACCTACTCTGAATTGCATATCCCTCCTGTTTTATGTTTCTCCTTTGCTTATTGCACCTTCTCTTTTCTCCATCTCTCTTTTGTTAGTTTCTTGTGTCTCACTCATGTCTACGAAGAGTAGACTTAAGTTTTAGCTTGCTTGTTGGATATAAAGTTTCATATTTTTACCTAGTGTATATTTCATCAAGGGATAAATATTAGAATTTCACTACGTCTTTACTTATTTACATATATGAACCCATGGTGACTTAAGTAAAACACATGCTCCATAGAAATAAATGAGTAAAAAAGGCTTGAACCCCCCCCCCCCCCCCCCCCCCCCCCCCCCCCCCCCCTCTTTCAATCTGTCAGTGAAGATGGCTACGAGCAACAGTTGCTGCATTGCTCAATCACTCCATGGAAGAGAGAAAAAAAGAGGGGGGGGGTAAGGATGTCTTTTCACCCTCTTTAATGAATGTATGCTGGCTCGCTCGCCCCTTCAAATATAATGTTTTAGTTGACGGGGTAAAATTACAAAATGGGACCTGTTAAGGATCGTTCACTACAAAAAAACTCCAGATTTATCTTAGGGTTGAGCGGTAAATATTTATATTATTCCAACAACTCTTCTAGGTCGAACGCTTGTTTTAGGGCTGCGAGCTGAATTACACAGGTATAATTTTTCATAGAATCCGCTTAAAATGCACGACCGATGAATTTGAGAACTTTGTGTCGCTCGACATCATGTGGAAGACCTTGCCATTACACAAAAACTCTAAGAGTTGTGGTAAGGGTTAAATATTTACATTATACAACCAAGTCCTTGTAGGCCCGTCGCTCATTTTAGGCTGCAAGCTGAATTATGCAGTGTTAACTTTTTATAAAATCCTTTTATAATGCTTGTCAGAGAGATTCGAACATGTGTTACTCTAATACCAGGTAAATACCACTACACCAAAATGTCGGAGTTGTGGGGAGGGTTAAATACTTATAGTATTCCAACATGACCAAAGTAACAACGGAGGATTCCATCCTTTTTTGGAGAGTGTTGAAGCTGTTCACATTATTTTAGCCTAGGGAGTTTTATGAGTTCCTTCTCCTTGCTATTTTTGTGTCAATTGTTTCTCATTATACTACATTGTATATCATTGCATCACTTACAAGCAATTTTATCGTTAAGCCAACCTCAATATCTTTGCTTTCTGGACAAAAAACAGTGCTTTATTTTTTGAAAAGTCGAGGATTTCAGATGTCTCGACTCTTCTATGAATAGCTAAAAAAAAGAAATTATTTGATTACTTAGTGGTGGTTATTCAAACAATAATTCATAAACACAGTGCGGTTGGGATTTCAGAATCACAATGACTTCAATGGTTCTAAAATTATAACCACGCCATATCTATGAAACCACCATTTATGAAAAATCACTCTCTTTGTGTGATCTTATTCGACATAAACATTAACAATTTTATGATATAACAATTTTTTTATATTTTAACCATATAAACTTATATATATATATATATATATATATATATATATATATATATATATATATATATATATATATATATAACAGTACAAAAAAATATATATATATAACAGTACAAAATCAGTTCAAAAATATAACTAACTTATAAAATTCCATAGCTGTTACGTTTGCGACCTAGTAAAAGAGTTCAGACTACAAAAAAGACCAAAGAATTGATATTTCAGCATTTAAAAGACTAGTAAATGGGAGTTTGGTAGTTTGAATTTGCAAAATAAATAAATATGCAAAGTTGCAAGTTAGTTCACCCTTTTGATAGTTGAATATCTGGTACATAGGATCACACATCAATTTTAAGTTTGTTTGGTATACTACCTTTTTACTGGGATAAAAGAACAAAACAAGATTTCTAAAAAAAACGTCTCCAAATTTGTGCCTGGAATCAATTGGGGAAGAAAGAATCATAGCAAGCAACAAAACAACGGATCTTGGTATTTGAAATCACACAAACCACAAAGAAGAATGTCACTATATTTTTTAAGCTTCAGTTATGCATAAGTACAGTCTCTCTCTCTCTTCACCAATTAATAATGGGAACCAACACATCTTCGAATCACAACCGGCAGAGAAGAAGCTGAATAATCTAGAGGCGGCAAAAGGAGAGTGAGTCGACGACGGATGTCGGGATATTGGACTGTCATCCGGGAAAGACTTGGGAAGTTATTTAATGGCGGGATGAGGCAAGTAAAGATGGACATGGAGGTACAGGTGAAGAGAGGAGAAAGGAGGTGTTGGACTTTGTTGAATAAAGGAGGAGATGAGCTTAGGTTTACGAGATGGAGGAGGACGTGCCAAAGAGAAGAATAATGAGTTTTCTCAGGCTAGAAGGGGAGTATGAAATTAAAAAAAAAATGTGATTTCATTATCACATGTTCAAATGGTGGGATTTTATTAGTTGAAAAATGAAAAGAGTTGAGCGGTTGCGATTCTAAAATCTACCAAACCTGTGATTATGGAATCCTAGATGACTAACGGCTGATTTTAAAACCACAACCCAAAGTCGCAAATGACCAACACCAGATTTATAAATCCCAGCCTGTGATTTTGAAATCTCGTTTGACTAAGTCCACCTTAGTTCACACGTCTGGACATTTAACTTTCTTCAAATTGGTCTTCCAAATTTGAGCTTTAGCTAATGCTCTAGTGAAGAAAAGAGAGAGCTCAGTGAGGGGCCTATTTGCTAATCAAGATCTTGACTCTAGTACTAGTTGTTGAGATCTTATATTTGAAAAGTAATGTTTTCTTTGCACGGATGGTGAGCATAACTAGAAGCAATTCAAAGTGAAGGTCTTGGCACAATCCCTAGGGTCCTTTGATCCAGAGATCAAATTCCTGGTAAGTGGATAGGTACGTAGCACAGATACTCCAAAATTTGTGCCGTGTCCATGTTGTGTCTTGTGTCCAACATGTAGGGGGATCTGCATGGACACTCTAAACTACATCAGTAGTTTAAATGTTTCCTTCAACATATTAAATGCTGGCTTGATCTAAAAAGAGAAAATGAACATATGACTAATTGTCATAAATGGCAAAATTAAGGAGCCTAATATGAATGCTTATTCAGGGATGTTTATTATTTTGTGCCACATACATAATTATGACCTAAATCTTTGCATTGGCTTTTGAAGACATTCTCAGATGTTTCTGTATTATCTTTTCCTTAAAAGAAACAAAACAGATGGATGGCCATGTTGATCGTCTCAATCTAACAGTTCTTTTACTAAACTACGTAACACATCTGACAATTTTTTCTCCTGCAGCCTAGAGACACATGCTATGTTGCAAGTAAAGGGCTTACGGATTTAAAATATAGTGGATATCAACCACATGCATATTCTTGGGACGATTATCCTCTCCTTCAAGAGATCCTGGAGGCAGTAAGAAACTTGCTCATATACTTTTCTTGGCTGGTGTTTGATTTGCTGTAATTGTCTATGACAGGTCATTCGGATGCCCTAATTTTTACTATTGGCTTGCTAATCGTAGTATTTAAGGAAGTGGGGTTTTAGATCCGACATTTGGGTATATCAAGGGAAACCAATGAATTACAGTGGTGGGGCAGAATATTCCAGATTGGCTATCCAAATATAACCCTTGGTTGTTAGCATTTTCGTAATGCATATTTATCATTCACTGGGACGGCGTCGCTTGTTGCGACAGTAATGCTTGGTGATTGCATCCTTTTGGATGGGGGTTCGAGCCGTGGACACAGCCTCAACATATAGTATGACTGCTTACATACTGACCCTCAGACCCTGCATTAGTTGGAGCCTTGTGGCATTGTGATGCCTTTTAATTATGTAGCCTTGACCTCTGACCTCTGTATATGCATCATTATCGACAGCTATTAGCATTTAGATGTTAATTTTCATTGTTTAAACTGTATCAGGTTCATGAAGCTCTTCCTGGCAGTAAGTTTAATAGCCTGCTTTTGAATAGATACAAGAGCGGCTCAGACTACGTGGCTTGGCACTCCGACGACGAGAAACTTTACGGACCTACTCCAGAAATCGCTTCAGTGTCCTTCGGATGTGAGCGAGAATTCTTGCTGAGAAAAAAGCAGAATAAAACACCAACAGGTATGTAATAGGATAATGAGATTGCAAGTACATACGGAAGTCCATAGTTATTCATGCTAGCTTGAAATTTCTCATAGAACTCATGAATTTGCATCGGCAATGGCAGCTTCTAGTGTCGCGGAACATTCCGCTAGCAAGCGACACAAGAGCAGCCATCCAGATCAGACCTCATTCATGTTGAAACACGGCTCTTTGTTGGTGATGAGAGGGTTCACCCAGCGAGACTGGGCTCATTCCATTCCCAAGCGAGCTAAAGCAAGTTCTACTCGGATCAACCTCACGTTCAGACATGTTATGCTGTAGAAGAAGAATCCTTTCTATAGGTGAAGGTATCGCTTTCTTCCACAACTTCTGTTAACTATATGTTCTTGTTCCATTTCTTATATATACATCATAGCAACCGATCCAATCGCATAACTTCTTTACCTGTAGCACTACCCTTGTCCTCTTTGAGTAGGATTGCCGAGAGATTCTCGTAAGTTCCGATTGCAACTTCTAGCATGTCCATAGCCCTCCTCCTATCCTTCGTGACCACACTTAACGTCTCATCCATCTCCTCTGCCTCGCTATCCCTCCTACAGATCTCTCTACGAGCAAATCCCGAGTTCCTTTCCCAATTGGACGCAGAACCTTCTTTCCTGACGCAGTCGTTACTGATGCTTTTGGCCACCGAAAGATTGCTAAACCCGCCGACCCTCTCTTGCCCAAAAACTCCAACAACGGCTCCGCTCGCCACCTCCCAGATCCTTACGATCCCGTCTTCATAAACTGATACCAAGTTCCTGTTCCCGTCTGCCATTGCTACTGCCGTCACGGCCCTGCTCTGCTCCTGTCCCCACGCCACCACCTCGGTCTCCATTCTTCTCCCTTCAGTTTTAATCGGTATAGCGTGCACTCGGCCGTCAGACCCCCCGGCAAATGCTGCATAGTTTGTGGGATCCACTGCAACGCACCATATTTCACACATGAATCTAACGGTGCGGAGATGGGCACCATCTGCCATTGCCCAGAACTTGCATGTGCCATCGAGCGAACTCGAAACTATGGTGCCATTGCAGCCTCCCTGTCGCAAAGCGATGCCAGTGATACCTGCATCGTGTGCTGAGAACCGATAAAAGGCGAGACGGGCTGAATCGTTTTCCTCCGAGGAGACGTCTAGTATTCGGAGTACCGGGAACACGGCGATCGTGCCGTCTTCGCCGGCCGATACCAACAGGGAATCGAGCTCGTCGACCGCGAGGCACGAGACGGCGCGATCGTGCGCACGGAACGAGCGGCGGAGATCCCCGGAGGGGAGGGCGAAGGCGTGGATGCGGCCCGATACGCCTCCGGAGAAGAGGTACGCCCCGTCGGAAGTCGCCGCGATAGGGGCCACGGGTTCGGGGGCGGGGATGGAGCGAAATGCGGCAGAGGACCACCAGTTGTAGAGCCGGACGAAGCCCGAGGAAGCCGTGGTGGGGAGGACGTGGGAGGAAGCGATGAGGGCGGTTCCTGCGAGGGCGAGGCCGTGGCGAGGGGAGTTGCTTCCGACGAAGTGGGAGAGGACATTGCCGGTGAGGGAGTCGTAGGCCGTGATCGAAGAGTCGGGGGAGCTGGTGAGGATGATCTCTCTGGAGAAGTCAGTCATTCTTCAGAGAGAGGAAGGGGATAGATTCTGTAGATGCATGCAGAGATGGATAACTAACAGAGTCATTATAAGGGGGAGGGCTTGTATAGTAAGTACAAATGTGTGATTGGAGCCTAGCGTTGGAAACGTGGTGAGCTGGTGATTGCTTGGACTGGTTGCTATAGTGAAGGTTTCAACAATGTGAAGGGGTTTTCGGACTTTCTAAATTGTGTAATATCAAGCTTTACTTTTAAAGTTTGTTAGCTTGGAATTTGTGGTCTTCCTAATTTTCAGAAATATGTTGATAGCTTGGATGTCTCGTAATAGCTTTGGCAACAAATTCTGGAAGAAATAAGTTGAGGCTTGTCTCTTATGCTTTGCTTTTTTGACCGGATCACAGTTTGGAAGAGTACAGTCCACTGGATTGCAATTTGTATACAATTTTAGATGCATACCAAGACGCGGTATTGTATCTTCTTAGAATTGTGAACTCGCGAGGACCAAATAGCATATGATGAATTCGGTTCAATAGAGTTACTCAGTGGGGCTTTGTTGTACGGACACGACACGACACGAATATGGATACGGAATATGAATATTTTTGGCTTAGTACAATATTGTTACCTACATTGGACAAATACGGCATGGATGTGATTACAAATATCATGAAGCAAGCACCTGATAAATACAATATTGTTATCTTGGCATTTCTATTGCAGGTTCTCTCTCAATTAACACTTGATAAATTCAATGAAATCCCCAAGCACCTGCTGCATATATGTCATACAGCACCAAATGCACTAAGCAGTCTTAGGCCTAGATAAAATATGGCAAACACCAATTTTATTTTGGGGCCAACATAAATGTAATATTTTTCAATATCCAAAATGTTTCGGAAATATTGTTAGGGGACAACACAAACAAAAATATAAAATATAAAAAAAAAAAAATTGTCTTCCTCTTCCTTCCAGAATTTCTAAATTTTATTTCATATTTTTTGCGTAGTTTCTCAGTATATAGGTCTCATTTCGCACTATTTTTGAAGTTTGGAACTCGAAGAAATAATTTAACAGTCTCGTTTGGAACAACGGACTGTCAAAAATTTTAACAGTTTCGAATACGCACGAGAGTATCAAAAGTTTAACAGTCCTAAAGAGAGATTTTCAGACTGTCAACTCACTGAAGTCAGAACAGTCAAAATTTTGACAATCATGTGCCGTCCTCAACAAGTTTGTGTAGAAATGTGAAGTTTGAAACCCCTAAAATTGAGTTCTAAACTTCATTAAAGCACTCATGACGAATCCTAAACCTAAAATTAGGGTTGAAAAAGAAACGCGTGCAAGCAAACTACTCAAACTTTGATGCGTTGTTCCCCATCAAATTTGTTATTAACATTTGACAAAAACGTGTGCAAGCAAACTACTGAGTCAAGGTCTCAGTCATTTGCTCTCACTTTGCTCGCCTCTTTTGCCTCCAGGAGCCAGGTTTTGCCATGTTTTCCTTTTATTAAGAAGCCAACCCACTCTTGCATATATTGTGGCCAAGGACTGTCTCATAATTCTCGAAAAAGTGATTCGATTGATGAAATTTGTATGATACTTATGAGATCGATAAGATTGATATTCAAATATTTCTTCTTAGAACGTATTGATTTGACCCCATATGCAGAACCACCACCCAATATCATGTTGCCACCAAAAGCAGAACCCCTTAGTTCTTCCAGAGAATCTCCTAATTGTTCCAGAGCAACTAGAAAGAGATCTTTAACCAGAAAGAATTCAGTTCAGATGTAGTATACCTAGTATACCTATCCAGTAGTTTTCGCAACTCAATCATGTATGATGGAATCATCAAAGATTTGATCTCGTTTAGGTGTACAACCATTCCTGATAAATGAATCCATTGATCTCGTTTCTGCTACACACCATTTTGGGCAATTTCCCAACAATTTTATCAATTGAGAACGCAGTTTCCTGCGAACACTCATTCTACCATACAAATAGTACACAAGATATGACCAACCTTAATAAAATCCAACAAAGATAATTTTCTACAAAATGAATAAATTATGCAACTTCTTTAGACTAATTTTGCTCCTTGCTATTTATTCACAGAATATACTACAAAAGTTATTTCACATTTCCTTCATTACATAATAGTACAAGTGTGCATGATACAATATGAGCACATAAACCATCTACATTACTCTGTTCTAGGGAGTTAGCTTGTGGACAACTGTAGGAGCTTAGACGGTGTTTCCAGCGCGTATCTTCCATGTATTCTGCATTATTTTTGTGGGGAAAACAAAGTGATTAATGAATTTGAAACATAAATTAGCTCCAATATTTGGAAAATGCAATGGTGGGCTTTAGAGAACTTTACGAGAGGTTCATCGTCGGAGTCTCCATCACAATGTTCGGTAGAAGGATCTGGTTTTACTTCCTCCAATGGTTCTTCTGCCATCTCTACTGCATTCGTTTCAGTTTGCTCTTCAGTTTCTAATTGCGGTGCTGTATGTCTCCCTTCAGATACATCTGAAAGAAGAGGAGCAACGACGAGACAAACAGAATAAGAGGTTTAAGAATCTGTTGGTAAACAACTGCGATAATTGCTTCATCTAAGAAAAGGACTAGTCATGTAAAATATTATATAGATCAAAAAAAAAAAATCCAACTTGAACCAGCATCTGATTGAAAGTATCTTTAAATCTTAAATTTCTCTGTTTACCAAGAATGTTAAGGTTAATTCCATGAGATTTCTACAACTAACCATGTAAGCATAATGAAAGGAGATTTCAATGAGGTCCAGAAATGTTTCTAAAATTCAGTATAAGACTAAATTAGCACCCATAAGGTGCTCATATGGAAACAAAAAAGAAATGGCAGGAGCGACACAATGTACTGACAAGTTTCGTTAAGGAAATGTAGTAGTTAGTGTTGGATGAACCTGATTAATTACTAGAACAAAGTTCTGATATGGATTTGGACATGAAGGTTATTTCTGTGTCCCTGATACTTATTACTCGAATTTCAATGTCAGGAAAAATGTATTATCATCTAAATACAGAGTAAATACAATACTCTAGAGGGCCCAACTATAATTGTTGTGGAGAAAACAATATTGTTGTAGCTTACTAGCAGAAAAATGATATTACGAGGTGCCATACTCTTGAATAATGATGAGATGACAAAAAATTCTCAAATGTCAAAACATATATACTATTGTTATTCTCAAATTTCAAAGAGTTGAGAATAAAAGAGGCCAAATGTTTATCAGAGTGATCATTTTGTTATCCTAACCTGAATTGGCATTATGAATCTCTGAGCCAGAGTGAGGAGGCACGCCTGATAAATCAGAATCGCCTCTTCCGTCAATGTCACTCTCATCTACATTAATCCCATTTTCTGATGCTTTTCTCCCATTACGATCAATGTTCTTTTTGGAAACAGTTCTTCTTCTGATCCTAGAAGACGAAGACGTGTAACCATGCAGTATTCACAATTTAAAAAATAGTACGAAGAAAAGAAACCCCGAGAGTATTATGCTTACTTCTTTGGAGAATCCTTATCATCTTTTGAAAAACCATGTACCTTCTTCTTATTTGTCTTCTCAGTCGAACTGCAGCATCAGTTAAATGAGACAATATTTGAATTTTAATTCTTGGAAAGATACTTACGAACATATTGTGATAAAATAAAGATCATTTTAAATCTGGCATGTGGGAAAAGAAAAGAAAAAACATCCTAAAATGCCACTTCAAAATTCGAAAGAGATCACTTAGTATGATGACAAAAGTTATATCAATCACTCTGGCAGAAAAAAGAGGAAAATCAAGAATGGTTATTAATTGTAGAAAACTAAATGAAGCTACAAAATACGATGGTTTCTTTATTCCTACTGCTGACCATCTACTTTATAAAGTTAGAAATGCTAACTAGTTTTAGTAATTTGATGCAAAATCTGGTTTTTGCCACATTAAAGCACAATATGAAAGATATTGAAAGCATATTCACATGTGCAAAGGAAAGAACAAAAAAAATCAAAGAAAGAAGTTTCAGATAGTAAACACTCATGCTGCCATATGAGGGACTGACGAATGGCCTGCTCAGGTTCCTATTTCTCCCTTGGTACTATGCTAAAAAGTAACAGATCCTTCATGCAACAAACAAACTGAGAAATTAATGTATGCATTTTGCATCTTAAAAAGCAGTGTTCTAAATGGCACCCGCCTAGGCGCCATTTAGAACAACGGAGGTTGGTGGCATAAGCGGAGGTGAGGCGGCGTAGGCGGGCGCCTAGGTGGAACAATACTTAACAAAATAATTTGGCCAAAAAAGTTTTTTAAGCATTATGGGCATATTGTTCACTTTTACAAAACTAAAACATTATAAATCTTCGTTCTACAACTTAGTTATGCATGGAACACCCTTAAAATATGCATATTATGCAAAAAACAGTGGTAAAATAATAAAAAAATGTTCAAAATGTATCGACCACCTAGGTGGTAGGCGGACTCTCTCCGCCGTGCACCCGCCTGCCGCCGTTTAAAAAAGTACTATAAGGGCTGAGTGGATACAGCAGCCAAATCTTTGTTAGTCCATACATCAGCATGCAGATACTCCATGCATCCTAAGTTGGCATACTACTAACCGAAAGCTACAATTAAAATATCAAGAGTTGAGAATGATGCTCACAGTTCTGCATTTAAGGATCGATGATGATATTTTGGTCGCTGTACATAATGAGCATAACACAGTATCAGAAGGTCCCATCAAAATGAATAATCCTGAAGTAACATAAACGAAAGAGATTGGTAATACCAAACCTTTTTGGACATATTACTCTTAGTAATAAGTTCCCATTCCTCCTTATCCAAACAGAGAAATTCTACTTCCCCATCATCGTACAATACCTATAAAACAAACAAAACCTCAATTTTGTAGGACAAACCTTTTATTTTGGCAGGAGAAACAAACAAGGATAATTGAAAATAGTAATATCAAGAAATAAATAATAGATAACTATTGCGCAAATAAATGAGAAGCTCATTTGGTGAACTTTAGAAACGGTATCCAGGGATAAATTGCTCTTATTACTGATGGATCTAGGCATGGTCGAGATTTTCTGGTTAGAAAAATAAAAAATAAACTTCAATATTCGGAGGAAATCATATACGATAATTTGAAGATTCTAGTACATGTAACTATCTCTAAGTGAGGATCACTCATCTGACATCTGCAGCGTGAATAACAATGCAGATACCAGTAATGAAAAAGAATAACAATGTAGATTCCTCATTGGCTTCTTCAGACTCTAAACTTGTAAATTTGCAGACACATGTATATGTTAAAGGATGCAAAAGAAAACTATATCCCTGTTTATGTTACCACCACACTACCATATGATTTGCAAGGTCACACACATTGAAACATTATTGAGGTTGGATTCAGGAGGTACATAAGTATGGTTTTAACTCACAGAAAAAACATCATAAATACTTCATTTTAAATTATACAGAATATTCTTAGAAGAAATGGCATCCATTAATGTTAGTCATGTCCAACCCAAGTAGTAGCCAGCTGGCACCAGTTATTTCTTGGCTCAGCAGAATCCACAAATACAGCTAAATAACCGACTAATAATTTGATCTTTGCAAAGTAAGCCACAAGAAACCATTGGAGTAAAATGAACCACCTTAGTTTCCAATGTTAATTCTAGAAGAGAATTTTAAAGAAAAGATTTAAATATGAGACTTTCAAAGAGGTCTACACAACAAGAAAGGAGAGGGATTATGACGTCCTTGGATCTATATGGGAAAAAGTAGTTTATGTTCTGATTAGTTTTCTATTGTTGGAAACAAGTCATACATCTTCCTCTAGAGATACGATGTCATAGGCATGAATTTGCAGAGAGATGCAATTGCTGCTTGTCAGAAAGGTACAAGTATAAGAGAAAAAAAACAAAAAGAGAACCTATAGAAGAAATGAGGAAACAAACTCACCTCGTGTTTCTTCTTTTCTGGGTCATAAGATCGTACAATACCCTCATAGTACCTGTATTAGTAGTAACAGATTCATAGTATCAGAAAAAGTAAACTTTAGAACAGCTTGGAGATCTAGAAAATACTGCTGATTCAGACCACAATGACCATAGACCATCGCAACAATATTAACCAGGAAGCGCACTTTTATAACAACTTTGTCGATAATGGATAGATAATTATACTATTATGGAAGCTAGTTTGCTATTTCATCAAACTCAACCGTAGATGGTAAACTGACAGTAAACAAAAAGTAGTAAGCCAGAATTTCAAAAAAAAAAAATCATATTCTTTATGGAAGCTAGTTAGATACTTAAATCATATTCAACCGTAAAGCAGCTACGGTACTGATAGTAAACATATAGTAATAAACCAGCATGTTAAAAAAAAACATGCGGAAGGCAAAATCCTTACACTTTATCAAGTGGCCACCAAACTTTTATTCTGGATCCAATCAACCCTTCACCACCCTGAGCGCTGTGTGATGAACACTGCAGGAATAGAAGAGCCAATTCATAAGACTCGCGTCCATTTTTTGGTAGGAGAAAACAAAATGAAGGGAATTCATCAGACATCCGAGTGAAGCTGTTAAAAAACTATTAAGAACGTTGGCTTGTATTAGCTCCAAGGAATGAAGAAAGTAAGTACCAGAGCATTAATGGTCAAAATAATTATCCACGTGATACTCAACGTGTTTATCCTTGTGTTTTGTTTCTTTGTTTGAATAAAATAAGTTGAAACAGGCATGACGCACACATTATCTCCTGATTTGAGCATAATCTGTAATATATCTAATATCTATAAGCACATGTGAAGTGGAAAACTTCAGAATAATTTAAGCTGTATTCATACTGTAAGTGATAAGTTTAACATAACTAGCAAAAATGTAGTCATAATGAATTTATGATACATGTGTACCTCCCTCATCGAGAAAGACCAAGTTTAGTCCCACACCAGATATGGGATGGAAGTGTGATTGGTTTATATTGAGTTCCTGGATCTCAGGTCTACATCTGGGTTAACCATTTTGGTAAGTTGGGCTAAATGATGTGCGTGCACGGCCCCTACAGGTCGTGTTGGCAGGCTCGTGGGTAGGGGAGACGGGGAGTGATAATTGGTATCAGAACTACCTATGGATCATGTTCCACTCGGTTGAGACTGGGCCATTCGCAAAGGCACAACGTGGACGTTGCATCTTTGAGTGGGGGGAGATTGTGAAAGCACAAGTTTAGTCTCACATCGGATATGAGATGGGAGTTTGATTATTTATATTTGGCTGCTTGGGTCTCATATACATTGGAACTAACGGTTTTGACAAGTTGGGCCAAGTGATTGTGTGTGGCCAATTTGCAGGTCAAGTCCTGGCAGGCTCGTGGGTCAGGGCTTGCAGCTCATCTTCTTGAAGGGAAAAAAAGCTAGGAAAGGTATGTCCAAAACCTTATCAAAGGAAATCTTCAGAGACTCAATGTTTGGAGAGGTCTTCCCTAAACAAAATATTTTTGCAGTAAACAGCACAAGAAATGTGCTATGAAGCTTTAGTTAACCAACACTCTCACAAGGGCACCAGTCCAAAATTCATGACGACAAGGTACCAATCGCAAGATAAGAGCTTGATACTATGTAAAGAGTTCTTCAAGACTAAGACAATTGACCAAAATAATGGAAGTATATAAAGGGGATATTTGCAGGTGCAAAGCAGTAAGAATGAAATACTTAACACTGCAAGAGTAACACTACTTGTACAATTTGCATATTGCAAAATGTGAAAATTATACCTTGTCCGTCATTTTGAGTTTGTGGTTGGGACTACCTCACTAGTCACAATAATCCCAAAAACACAATCCGAGGTGGAACAACACCAACAGGATGCATAGAAGTCACATAAAATTAGAGTACAATCGGAATTTGTCAATAAAGCACACGATCCAGTTTCCATAGTGTATAAACCCAAAGGTACCAATCACGATATAACAGATCCATGACTTGAAGAACTCTTCAAAGTAAGATAGTTAACATAAATTATGTAGTTCTATCTTTACAGTTAATAATCGAAAAATAATTAAAACAATTCGTAGAAATTCCACACGGCTAATAACGAAACATGTGCAAGTTACCTTGGTTAAGCCAGAGACTCTTCTTACTTTACGCTTTCTGCTAGAACCAGACGAGCTTCTGGTGCCACCAACTTCTTTTGCAGTGCCAGCCAGGTTGGGTGATTTCTGTGAGAATCAAAAGAAAAAAGGCAACTTAGTGTTGGGCTAATGTATGCGACTTCTCAGCAGATAAAAGAAAGACTATACCATTGGGTTACTGATAGCTCCACTTTTTGATCCCTCGGCATCTTTTTTATCACTCCAGGACAGCATGCTTTTGATTGTGGGCAAGCAGGAAACCAATAAATCAGAATCAGTAGATTCATTGGTCCCCTTAAACAACTTTCTTCCTTGTGCCTTTCCTACTGTTTTAATTGAATGTGAAATGCTCATGTCCCCGCTTTGTTTTTGTCCTTTGGCACTGTTTGAGTGAGATCTTTGAGAGCAAGCTGACCTTTTGCGTTTTGGGGTTGAGACAGATAGCATGCTGGTGGAGTTGGTCCCTTTGATTAATTGAGATGGTGAAGGTTCACCCTCAAAGTGATCATGGTCGCTACTTAAGTTGCCAATTTCCATGCTCCAGTCTTCTTTCATGTTGTCCAAATTTATTTCCCTGACAACTCCCAGAATATCAACTTCGTTCTCTGAAGTCTTCGTATTAGAAGATATGTTGTGATTTTTCAAGTTTTTCTTCTTCTTCATTCCCTGTGCCTTCAGCATTTTCATCATTTTTCCGAGAGGTACCTCATTACCATCCCCATCTTTCTCTTCTATCACCATCTCATCCTCTGCTTCGCCTGAGAGAATCTGAGTTCCAGAAGAGCAATGACATAGGGAATAGAATATGTATTAAAAAAAGTAACAAATCACAAATATTTAAACATACCAATTCTTTATCTTCAAACATTAGTGCTTCGAAATGGGCCACGATAGTGTCACCATCCAACAAAGTCTGCTCACCATTTTCCTATATGAAATCAAAAGGTAGGATTTATCGATGAACTGCCATCTGCGAGAAACCATTATGAAATACAAGAAATTGAAAAATTGAAATGACGGTTGGAAAAGTCAATGTGTTATCAACCCTTTTGGTCGACTTTGAGGGCCCTATCAGAAACGGCCTACAAATTTGGTGTCAAATAGGAAACATGCAGTCAGGCAAATAATGATAGCAGGTAAAAATTCATCCAATTTATTGTGACCTACTTCTGGTTCAAAGTGAGCACATCAAGAAAGTCTTCAATAGTGATGGCGATTAGCAATTGACCTTTAGATGGTACTACAACAATCAACGTCAACCTTCTACTCAAACACAACCAAGTTTTCCTCTGGTTCTACCTATTACTGGCTGGCATACAAAAGAAGCTCATTTTAAAAGGTAAAAATAAGGATTTTGAAAATTAAATGCCAAGACACATTACAAAGAAGAATGATTCAAAGACAATCTAGGAAAATCAAAATCTGTAATCGTAGACAAGCACTCGAAGGAGCTCTAGATGGGTGATATCCCATATTAGATCTTGCAGTTGTAAGATGTGGTCATATTATGCATACTGCAAAGAGGGCCTATTGAATATTAACCCACACAGACACACCAAAGTCTAAGTACAAGCCGAAACCATTACGTTTCAAGCTGTTTCGGATCAGAATTGACGTCCGAAAGCGAACAATTCAAAACAACTGACACCCTCTTAAACTGTGGGAACCAATACTCATAAGAGGGGTCCAAAACCGATGCTGAAACCGGATTTTTGAACCTCGACACAACCAAAAAAAAAATGATTTCATGAATTTACTGACACACAAATCTATATACATTTTCATCCATATCTATCACCTATTTATGCATCTCTTGTTTCCTTTGTCAGAGTCGAGTGTGTACATCTTTCTACCCTTTCTAATCCCTGAAACCTACCAGGTCTTGCTGATTTATCACATCCAACTTATCAGTCCTCGTACGTTATTTTAATTTGTCTTACATGACACTTTTATGTTGTTATTTTTTGAACTTACAGAAAGTCCTTCAACTATACTGCTTTTGCAGACCCTATTTTCTCTTTTAAAAAGTGACAAAAGGGCTATATTACGGGCTATCAAGGAAACTAAGACTTTGGATGTTAACCTTTGGATTGAATAAAAAATACAAACAATTCCAGAACCTAATGTTTAACCCCCAAACCTTTAAACTTTAAAAATATAATTCTTTTTAGGTGTACCAGTTCAGAGGAGCCATAGAAACTCAGTTAGAAGAGCTGTTAAAAGTAGTGGACTGCCTAAAAGAACTTAGTTGAAGTTATACAAAAAGGTTAGCACTCCAACTTTTACTTGGGGACAGCTCTTACTTCAGGACAGCCCAGTTTGGTGGAACTTTTACTCGGGACAACCCCAAATTTTCTTTAGAGCTGCCCAAGCCCAAGTTTACTGAGGGCAGACCCAAACTCTCCAGCGGCGGATGCCGGCGGGGCGCGGGGTGAGGACGCCTGTGGGGGCGCGGCGCGGGGGTGTGGACGTCCGCGAGGGTGCGGGTCCGCAGACGCTGGCAAGGGCGCGGCGGCGCGGACGTCGGCGGGGGCGCGGAAGATGCCAACAAAGTTGGCAGTCCTATCTAAACTCCATGTTTGGACATAGGACTCAAAGTTGGCAGTCCTTACATAAAGTAGGACTGTCAACTTTGTTAGCAGTACTACTTGGTGTTGGGACTGTCAACTTCGTTGGCAGTCCTGAAAGAAATTGACTAGCCTCAAGTAACAAATGGGAGTGGCAAACTTGTAAATATTTTTAAAAAAATTGGGCCAGCCCCAAGTAAAACTTGGAGTGCCCTTAGAATTTACCAAAAGGTTATGGCATTTGCTAATATTAGTGAGCAGATCACTCTTCATATAGCAAAATGGAACAAAAAGTTGAGCCCACAAATTTTGAGATAAAGGGTTTCTTGTCGATTTTGATGTTTCTCTTCTCTCAGAAAAAACCAGAACCAACCCCCCCCCCCCCCCCTTTCTTATATCCTACCTCCTATCCGTCCTTCATATAGATAAAGGGTTTCTTGTCGGTTTTGATGTTTCTCCTCTCAGAAAAACCCGGAACCAAACTTTCCTTCAACACTTCTACTCCTATCCTTCCTCTTTTCACTTCTCCTTTCCACTTACTGTTTCATGTTTTCTCCTTTCATGAAAACACAAGACCTCAGTTGTCGCCACTCTCTCATGGATCTGCCACAATCTTCTCCAACATTACAGGGGAGCAAAGTCCCTTATTCCTATGCAACAGAGGGGTGTGCTGTTTGTCAAGTGGGATTGACGACTCTCCAGTGTTGGAGAAGTGGGGGACATGACCCTCCATGTTGGAGAACAGTGCAGCACCTGTGCTTCAGAGAAACAAGCAGAAGAGCACAGTTTGGGTTTGGAAGAGGAGAAAAGTACTTTAAAATGGGGGCTTTAAATGTAATTTGGTGAACGATAAAATCATCCAAAATTTTGGTTTTTGCAGATTGTCAGTTTGTAGTATTGTCATGCTTGTTAGATAAATGGAGTTTTTTTATAATTTGCCATACTTTATTTTGTTTTAGGTCAGTACACATTTCCACATTAATATAACATTAGGCAGTACCAAAAGATTTGACCAAATGACTCATCAAAGTGCAACAAAAGAACCATAGTTTCAGAATAATTATATTAACACATAAACCATATGCATAATCTCATTTCCAACCTTAAACTATTGTTTTATTATACAACTGGCAACAGTGATAACACACTTGTTTTACAACTCTACGATGATATGGAAATGCTAACACGTGTTTAAGTAATATACTTACCATAGATCTTTCACCTTCACTATTCTCAACAGACTTATAGAGAGTTGGCGGAAGGGATATTGGATTAGCTGTTCCTGAGATATCAATCTGTTCTGGAACCACTCTCTTCATAATTGAAAGGCCAAGGTCGCATATAGCATGTGATGTCTGTGCATCACAAATAACAAATATATAAGTCAGTCACCATCTCACCAAGATAAATATATAAATAACAAAAATAATTAACTGTGGCATGTAATTCCATCTCCAATGAACAGCAATGAACAGTTAGATCAATAACCTACCTTTGACTTCGTCCTGTCAACCACATCTTCCGAGCACTTAATACTCTGTAAGATGGATACTAGACAAGTAAGTCTCTCTTTTTTCTTGTTTGGACCACCTTCATCACCATGCAATAACAAAGAGAGAAATAAATGCAGCCGGCTGAAAAAGTTAAAACAAAGAAACGTAAATAACACCTATAGATAAACTTAAGGGATTACAATCATAAGAAACATAGAGAATGAAATCATGCAGTCATGTTTCATTTCTGGCAATCACAAGAATAAATGAGACCTACAAATACACTTTGGCAATTATATTAGAATCATTGTAAGTCATAAGGAGCTAGTATATAAGGCATTGCTAAAGTACTGCACAACATTATCGATGATATACCAACCTAATGAACCATCTTGAAAATGTAGATAGGAGAACAATATAATTAATCACATAAGGTTGCACCAAAATTTGACACAGACTTCGTTGTTGTTGTTGAGGTTGCACTACATAATGAGATCACAATGAAAACCAAATTGAGATTGTTGAATTAAATGATCAAATGATGACATTTGTGAAAGAATATATAACTTTGAGGTTGTTGAGTTAGTTCAACTGAAAATAAGTTGCTCAGGATTAGAGACATCCAAATGTCACGTGCACTAACATGCGACCACGAATATTTTGCGTGGCAGACGACAGGTTCACCAAAAAATGGTGCTCTCAAAACACATGCTACAGCCTACGGATAATGCTCCAAAATTGATAATGATGTTCAAGGGAGATACATGAAGTTTTTAGTTAGTGCTGAAATAATGGTTGCCTGGAACTCCAATGACTTAATGGTAGCAGCAGAGAGAATTGGGAATCCTAGGATCTAAAGAACACAAGAAAATAAAGGAGAAGAAAGATAAATTAATATTCAAAACATTGTTCTAAAGAGTGGCTCCCTGTCGGTTCCAACATATGATAATCACCTGAAGACCAAGGTGCATTCAATAATCTTGTCTTCAGGTGGTTGCCATGCAGGCTCAATATCTGTCAAGTTTTTAAATTTATAAATTGGCTTTTAGGTTTGTCTTCTTTGTATGCGAAGTTCATTTTCATTGTTTTGAAACTGTTGAATAATATTAAACCTCGAGCCTCACCAACACTCTAGCATTTTGGTGCAAGTGGCAGGGATTTTAACATGGTATCACAGCAACCCAGGTTGAATAATCTTCTATGACGTGCAATTTAGGTGGAAATATCGTTGCATGAATCCAGCTCTTGGCCCACAGAATCGACATTCAACCTGTGGCGGGGGTGTGTTGAATAATCTTAACCCTCAACCCTCACTAACACTCTAAAGTTTTGGTGCAAATGGCAAGGAATTTAACAGAAACTTTCCTATTTTGCATGTCCGCAATTGGTAAGCTACAAAATGTAAACTATAAATTCACTAATCTAGTTTGCCCTTAACTATAATAGTAAAAATAAGCAGTCACTTCATAGCCTCCAAATTTATGTTGCTACCAACACTTGGCCAATTCAAAATTTCAATAACCATGTGTTTAAGTATCAATTTTTATTGAATTAGTGGATATATGAGATATGCATCTCTACTATCCACCTTGGGTTCAAGCCTGTCCTGTGGTGGCTAACATCTACCTATGTGCCTCCATATGTATTTGCAATCTTGATTTGGAAAAAAAAAATGTCCAATATTAAACTCTCAAATAATATCAAGCTACACAGAGTCTTAATAATAGAAAAATCTGAGAATGGAAAAAAAAAAGAAGCTTAAAAATCAAGAGAAGTGACATAGAACTAACAAGTAGACAAGGAGTAGAAGTATCCAGTCTAAGAAGGCACTCGATAGATAAAAGCTACTAGTACTGAAGAAAGTTGGAGGAAAGTGGAAAAAAACAAAGGAATTAATTTTATAGATCATTCAAGGCAATCAAGTAGGGGCAAAAAATGGAGAGCGGATCTATGAAAAAACAATTTATGGAGATCACAAGCCAGGAGTCTGTCTTTCCTGCAGACCCTGGAAAGCCAAAGGTAGTTGTTACAAAGACCATTCACCAGTTTACAAGATTAAAATATGTAGAACAGTGGTGTCTGTTATTCTGAAACATACGACAAGTTTGCAGGAACAATGGTACTTGGTAGACAAAAAACGGAGATCAAATATCTACATACTAAACTTCCTTGATGAGTATCATATTTCAAGGGTGGCATACACATTAATTGACTGGAGTTGGATCCAAAGGAGACAATAGCTCGCTCTCTCTCTCTCTCTCTCTCTCTCTCTCTCTCTCACACACACACACATATGTAAGTGTGTGTGTAAACAAGCTTGTTGGATGGGATAATTAGATAATCGGTTGATAATGAGGGAGTACATTATATACAGGAAAGGAGTCGGCTATCTCTATTATTCTACCAGATGTGGGACTAAAGCCCAATAGACTAATACACTAATACTTAACACCTCCCTCTAAGTTGGAGCATAGATGTCTATCATGTCCAGCTTGTTACAAAGAAACTGAACACGATGGCCTAAAAGAGACCGACTTCGTGAAGATGTCAGCTATCCGATCGCCGGTTCTCACGTGGTGAAATTGGAATATTTCTCGTGGAACGTTAAGTTTAATGTTGTGTTTGGTAAAGGTAGAAACTCATGGAATATTTTCTAATGCTTGATTAAATGAAAGAAGTACCGTTTATAGATGAAGTATTGACATGAAATGAAGTAGATAAAAGATAGAAAGATCATCATTATTAAAAGAAATGTTTTCTCGCGGGATTACTTAGTTTCTGCTTTCAGGTGAGTGTCATCTTGCCACTCATCGGTGCATTCTCCAATGTACTGACCCCTACCCCCACATGTGTTGAAAATTATGCTGGACTTTCAGAGGCGGTAGAAGTCTTTTCATCCTTGGGAGCTGGAGATCTGAATGTGTCTTGTTTTCTTTGTTTAATGGGATGTAAGGTATGGAACAAAGTTATTGTAATTATTTTCCGTTTCAAAAGTAAGCCAAGTTGGCATTTCACTTGGCTATTGAAAACCTTTGTATCCATTGCAAGTTATAAATAAAAGAATTATGTTATTGTATTATTGTTGTTATTTGGTTTTATTTTTTTTCAATTTTCGCTACTTGTCCCAATTCAATCTATTTTGTTCATCTGTAAGTTCATGTCGTGTACAAGCACAACTTAGACTTGTACGGCATCACGCCAGTGACAACCTTTCGATCCTCCGGGATCGGGACGTGACATACTTACCATTTCAAAATTCATGTAAAGGCAAGGGATTCTAGCAAGAACTCGAATACTATGCCTAATTGGGCCCTAGATGGAAGCTAAGTCATGCCTTATATATATATATATATATATATATATATATATATAGGATGAAATCCAGCAGCTCCTGCAATTATACAATAAAAGGATCAGATGTTCTAGTAAGGTACATCTTTAATGCAACCTGTTGGCATTTATGGCAACAAAGAAATAGGAGGGTTTTCCAAAGTGAAAGGATCAAAGCACAAAGGCAGTTAGGAAGAATCAAAGAGGACATCAAGTTTCTGATGGAAAGATGCAGAAACTAAAGAATGCTGGACCAAATCCTTTTAGTATTAGCATTCCAAGGGCTCGGAGAAATCCACATAATGACATGTAATGAGGGGATTAGAGGATAGTCTGCAATGTACTTTATAACCTTTCTTTCAGATACAATTACCATTTCACACACACACACACACACACACACTCATATATACGGAATAGGTAATTGTTTGTTAGTAGTTAGTAATCCTCGAACTCTACCCGGCATACTCGGGCCTTATATCTCCAAACTAAGCCACTTGGGCTACAAGCTCTTCGATATAAATAGAAAGAGGGATCATGATCCCCGCTATTAAGCATTCCCGAATGTTTCCAAAATAGTAGCCGTTGGATACATCTTCTTTCACCGTACAGATTAATTCAAAATCTCGCGAGAAATTAGTTTAAGGATCTAATCGTTACGGTCAAAAAAAGATAGATCAAATGGTTGCTATTTCGGGAACATTCGGGGATGCTTAATAGTGGGGATCATGATCCCCCCTCACATATATATATATATATATATATATGAGAATTTATAGTGTATATACAGATCTGCTCATAGCTATTTTGCACAAATACGGACACGGATACAAATAATGACACCATACGAGTACATGATACAGGCATATTCAAATATTCAGTGTAATCACCTATGTTGCACAAATTTGGGGACACGGGACCATTTTCCTGTATATGCTTATAGAAATCAAGCATAGCTTACAAATGAGGATGCAAAAACAACAATGTCAGAATGGAATACACAAAATATCATTTTGAACATAAGAACTAAGCTGCTAAGCATCTATATATATAGATATATATATCCTTATTGAGTAAACAAGATCCATTTTTCGGGTAATAGTAGCAAACAAGAGAAGAAATTCAAGACCACGCACCAATAAATGGGTTCAAAATCTTTAACATCCTTGGACTCGTTAATATTAGGACATGAAGGGTGGTGTGCGAGAACATGGACCAGATAGGCAAGAAGATATTCTGGATAAGTCGTTGTTGAGCTCCCATCAGTCTGCAAAGAAAGCTGTCGCATTTTGACTTGTTGACAGATTTGAACTACTTCAAGTAGATTATGTTTTCCCTGGAAAGTGGAAATAAAAAGGAAAGAAAGCACTTTATTCTAATTTCGAGCAAACATGCGTATAGCACAAGATTAATCAAAGTAAAATACCGATTCCACTAAAATGCTACACAAATACTAACCTCGTTATATTCAGGTGAATGATGCTGGTTTATGCTCAGTAAGAAGGCACAAGCATACTTTGCATCCAAGAGTCGCTCCTTAATGTACTGATGCACTTTGCTGAGGAACAATTTCCTAGACTGAGCATAAGCATCCTACATATTATGTAAATACAGTAAATACAACTGGAGAAGACCAAATTCTAAATGGATATGACTATTTGCTTCACAATCAAGAGCATGTCACCTTTCAATTTGTTAACGGTTACTTTACCTCTGAAACTCTCAAGGTCATGTATAAGACATCAACAGGTATCTTATGGTCCCATTGCCTTGACAAACGAAGAACAGCTTTTGCCGCAGCTAGCCTCATATGAGCCTTATCAACCACACTGAAAATCTCATCCCAACATTAACACACAAATTGAGAATAGGACAAGGAACCAGTTTGGTCACCTATAATGACAAGAAAAGTAGCACTAGTTACTGCTGATACCTCGATTCGATATCCTTTGAGAAGTCCCCAAAAGAGAGAACATTCTTCAGGATACCCACAACCTTGTCAATTTCAGGTCTTAAATGAGCATCTCTGACCGGTAAGTAACTCTTCACCAAAGTTTTAATGCCGAATATCTGCAGCATACAAATAATACACAATCGGAGAAAAGAACATTCAGCAGATTTGACAAGGGAAAAATGGTGACATAGGTGAGACACAGGAAACAAAATGTGCAGTCCTCCAGTCATTGAATAAAAAAGAAATTACATTAGTAATAGAGACTCTCTTACTAACCTTTAACAAACAAAGTTCAGTTCTTTCATTCCATTCAGTGGGATGTGTAGAAACTCCACCCGTCTTCTGACAAAATGATAAGATAATTAAGCAGTTTTCATATATCATTTGCAATATGCATGAGGTCATATCTTGGGAAAGGTGTTATACATTACTGCGTTCCAGAACTTTCTGCTTTATGAACCCAACAATTTCATCCTCTCTTGTTTCAAAAACTGGCATTGCACATTGGGCTATGCATCCTAGTGATTGCAATATGGCCGGCAAATGTGTTTTCTCGTCTAAATTATCAACAAGCCTCTGCAAGAGCAGCCATAAATGTTATTCCATGAAATTAATGTCATCCCATTAGAGTAACGTCAATGTAAGAGGTCCCGTCGAGAATAACTTATGAAGATTGTGGATTTAAAAGAAAAACTAGTAAGGAACATATGACCACCTCAACCTGGGAGGTTCCATCAAGGATAAGTAATCTGATGTTATGGATTACATAGGAGGTCGCATTAAAGACAGGTAACCGACATTACACATTTAAAAGTTAGCATTGCAAGGAATCTATGACCACCTCAACCTGGGAGGTTGCAATCATGGATAAGTTATCAGATGTTATAAATTAAATTACAAATAAAAATCACGATCAACCTTGTATAGAACAGAGAGTGACTTGAGGCCATCGTCTTTTGTTATTGCAGCTATGGCCTGTACAGAGTATTTAGCTTGCTTCCGACTACCCTCTAGACACAGCCTTTCTAGCAGTAAGTCAACAGAGCTGTATAAACAACAACAAAACTGTCAGATACATAACTCAGTTTAACTGTCAGTGCTTAACATTCTTTTTATAGGATTCACAAATTGCACCTTGATGTCTTTGCCAGTTGCTCACGAATAGCTCCTCCAGCCTTCGCCAAAACATGAGCAATCCCTTCTTTAATTATTTCATTGTCCTCTTTAAGAAGATCAACAAGGGTTTCTTCAGACCCAAGCAATAGCTGGGGAGAGAAGCATGCAATTATCTGGACACAAGTGCATTTTAGAATTTCAATATCGGGGATCGGACCAGCAGATGTATCATATAAAACAACTAATATAACAAAAAGAAAGAAGATGAGATTAAGTACAACATGCATAAAGATTAGACTTAGCAACAACTGTCCATAACAAGCGATAATTAATTATTATTTGACGTGATATTGTTTCCCCAACCCTGGAGATATTAATGGTTCCTTGAGTTTCCGGAAGGAACTTCAGATAAATGATGTAGGGGGTCTTGGTGTAAAGAGACAAAAAAAAAGATACAGAACACAAACACACACAGACACATATAAGAGACTTATTCTGGTCAATTTTCACGTCTCATTACTCTAAAATACAAGAGTGCACATCACATGTGTCTTTTTCATGGTTGGATTACTCCTTGCTAGAGCAATATAATCAAGCTATACAACTCCCCACCCACATAGGCCTTCTTGAACGGAGTAATCCAACCATGCCAAGTACACCTTCAACCTCCAATACATATCCTCTCAAAGGAAACAGAGACGAGAGAATGGGCCCGCCACTTAAATCTTTGAGGCACCAACCAACTACCAATCGTCCAACTAATGGGCTCAAGTTGTACTGAGCAGTCCAGGCCTGTAACAACATGATGCGCTTGTGCTGACTAAGTGTTAAAAACTGTGACTAGCAATTTATAAAATGACAGGTTAGGTCAAATTATAATGTCAATTTCAATTAGCAGAAACATGTCCAGAGCAGAACGTGGCTGAGCCAACAAAGTGGCAGCCCTAATGATAGTTTCAATGAATTATAAATTCTAGCAAACAAGACAAATGGGTACCAATTCAACCACAACTCACATGTTTCGCTCGTGTTGTGTTTGGTCGCCTGTAATTAGAAATCCCTTGCAGAGCTGCTGTAAATGGTGTTGTAACCATTTTGACTGCAGCAAATGCTGCAGGAATTTATTACAACTTATGATGCAGTAAGTGGGCACCAATTACAATGAAATAAACATTGAAATTGGTGTAAATGCTGTAACAAATGATGCAGTAATAGCATTTACAGGTAACCAAACAACCCCTAAGATTTGTTGAGGAACAAGTGACAGCTAGAAGCTAATTATAAAAGACTTGGTAGATATATGTCATGATAAGGTAATGTCATTCCTTTTCACTCTTTGGCATGTGTCACAGCAATAAATACAATTCTCTGATAGCCAATTGTACCACTTTAGAACACTGCCATTTAGATCATTCCACCTTCCAGCATGAACCGACTAGGCGGCCGCCTCAACCGTCAATTAGAACACTGCCATTTAGGGAACGATGTAGATGATAGGAAAACATCATATCTCATTTTGTCATATCTCATTTTGTAGAGCGAAATACAAAGAAGTTGATCCTGAAGTTCTCAAACAAGAACTAGGTTCACTTAAAAATGCTGATACGAAATTACAAAAGTCAAGAACATGCTAACCAATGTTGCACCGATACGGATATGACAAGACAAGGTAAGGCATCGTCGACACAGACACGGCATCTATTGGTGTCCTAGTGCATGTCAACACGAGACAGCCGGAGTGTACGTCCTTTATGCTATCATACACTGAATACTTATATGAATGCTAAATCCATTGGTAATATCAAAGAGAACAAATTGAGAAGCAACAGAATTGTTCAGAAATGGCGGTGAAATCGATGATAATACCTTCTACTCGAAAGATAGATATCATGATGACAGATAGGTGACGGAAAAATTAGCAATGATCAAGAAAATGTGATACTATTTGGAAGGAGGCGGAGAAAACAAATTCTTCAACAAAATCTGTTTCAGGTACCAATTGGTGGATCGTAGGAATGCTTATTGGTTACTTCTTAATAAATATATTTTCTTGAAGATTCTTATGTAGAATGCATAGTAGGGGAGGCTTCAAAATGCCGAATAATATCCACACATTGGGAGTATTATTATATGACATCTTGTTGCCAAAAGGCTATGGATTTCACCAAATAAGAATTGCTAACAAGACGTTTGTGCATGCACTCAAACCCTAATCACAATTCTCAAGAGGACACAATACCCAAAATTCACAAACAATTTGAAATCACTGTAACAATGCCAAAAACTACAAGACATGCTTTTGAAATCTTACAGACAGTGATATATCGTGCCTCCGTATAATATAAAAAGTAAACGTATTAATCTTAAGGGGAAGGCCACTTCTAGATGTGTCATATTCAATATATTCTTTCTGTATGATGAGTAAATCACACTTTTGTGTAACACAACTTCAAGTGTAGAAAGTAGAAAGTATTAGTGACGGCCTCTACAAGAATGTATTTAGTTCATCATGGTAAAAAGGCTTTCTTTTAAAGAAGAATACATTACCGCAAGCAGATTCATGCATGATGAAATGAATTTCACATGGCCATTGCTTTTTTGTGCAGAAGCTTCCAGAAGAATCTCTTTGACATAATCCTTGTTGAAGAGAAGATATGAACATTTTATTGACAATGCACTCATAAAGTCATAAAGTGGATGTTTATCTCCAAGTATTTTAAGCAAGTCATCCTGCAAATAAAAGAGGCTTCTTTTAAAACTTCCAACAGATTTACAATTAGTTAGCACAAGAGGTCCATAAAATATGACCTGTAAGCAGAAAAACAGGAACAAAGTGAAAGCGACTATAGGATCAAATACCCGGTATGACCATGACTGCTGGAAACTAGTACATGAATCAAGTAGGGCTGTCAGCAATTTCCAGATATTTACATCTTTCAACTGATTGAGAACCTGAAAACCCTCTCCAACTTTTGCGACGTCACTGAATAAGCGAGACATATTCCGAAAGCAAACAGTAGTTCTCTTTTGGAGTTCAGAAGCATCTTCCTGGTTTCAGCAACACAGTTTTGTAATGGAATATTGAAATTGTGTAATCAGTACTTACAGCGTCATACATTTGCAAACCTGATATTTTTGCCTAAGAGATAGATACTTCTGCATTTCTTGTTGTAACCTGCAATCCAAGAGGAAATCACCTGAAAATCCGTGCAAAGCCTATCAAATTCTAGTAATAGAAATTGAGAAGATCATACTACAAAACCCCATGAGATGACCATGATAAATGCATACAAACCTTTGCTTCTGCAACAAAATCTGCTCAAGTGCCTTCACCTCTACTTTATCAAACCCCGAGATAACAGTTGCCCAATGCTCAAGTCTATCTTTAATTGAGAACTCAGGTGGGAACAAAAAACCGCACAAAATAAGTTCAATTGATTCTGATCTGTAGAAAATTCCACACAGTGCATCACACTCAGGTCCTTCCAAGAAAAAGAATCTAGAAACGGGTTATTCATGAAATAAATGTAGCATGCCATCCATGAATAGCTTACTAAACAACTGAATGAAAATTATAAGCCATATCAAGTTCAATTGAAGAAGCATGTATCCTTGGAATCACAGGAATACATATCATAGCAACTTACTGGAATGGTATCTGGCTTCCAAATAGTACTTTTAACACATATATCGAGATTTCAGTATGATAGAACGATATAACACTTAGGGATGAATAATAGTGTCCTGACGATCCTCATCTGAACATCAGGCCTCGAGACGCCGTTCATACGCAACCTCTTCAAATGATTCAACACTAGTATCTCAAATCCGTCGACAGGAAGTGTCATCAATGTCTCACCATAACCCACGGCTACCCACAACCGAGTAGGTGACACGAGAGTAAATGCCAAACCAGATACCTGGACCTCGAGTACAATGCATAAATGATGTGATGACTCGGTACGAGAAGACAAGTCGGCAGACGCCATCACGAACAAAAAAAAATACAATACTCAAAAGGATACTCAACTAAGCTTGCTTCCCAAAAAGCCATCAGAAACCTAGAGGGATGTCACATAAGTAGATCAAAAAAAGGTGACAAATCACTGAATCAGGTATCTATGTCACCTCTTCCAGATTATTCTTGGTTAACCATCTCATCTTGTAAAGATGATATCTATTTGGTGGGTGTGGAATTGAATATCTAGCAATCAAATATAAATTTTTGAAAGCTGAAGCTTTTCCCTATTTTTAATTGAACTCAAATAGCCTAACAAAGACTAGAAGCTAAGAACACAAACTCTTTTGTATGAAGGTGAATCGAACAGAAGTGGTCACATAACTATTTGTTAACCAGCACAGGGTAAATTAAGAAGAGCATGTGCACTACGAGAAAGCTGAAACCGTCTACGGACATAATACAAGGAAGATTGAAGAAAAATGGAATAATACATCAAAAAACAAATGATGGCTAAGTGTAAAATACTATGTCATAGATTGAATTGAATGAGCCCAGTGGATTTGAGATAAAGGCATTGTCATTGGTGGAGTAAGCTTCATATATTGCATTTAAAAAATTGTCAGTCTAACAGCCAGAGAGTAGTATGTCTATTTCCACCACAAATATACACTCTTGAAGCAAATAAATCAACAGATAATATGACAAAGGACGAGAAATAACAAAAGAAATTAAAAAAAACACATTGTTGCACTTAATTTCCAAATTAAGTTCTTTGTTGGCATAAAATTGTATATGTTAATTACCTAAAATCCTTGTCGTATAAGCATCTCAGTATCTTCCCAGGAATCCATTCATATTCGTCAGCACTCATTGAACCATCAGTACTCTTCAAGCAATAAAATCGGTATAGATCAGCCAGCCGCTTCATGGTGTATCGTTTAACAGATTGCTGAAATTTAAAATGGAACTCATGATTACAATCAAACTTGGAGAAGCAATAAAATAACAGTGTACAATATGAGCAAGTGGAGTAACCGATTTGTCTCGGAGGCGTTCTGCAACGAGCCTAGCAGTCTCAACTGGAATGACTTTTACTGAATCGCAGGCCACATCATATATTGCAGCAACGACTTGTTTCCGCACATTTTCATCATAATCCAATAGCCGATCAGAAAGTGCCTCTGGGAAATTACATGCAACCCATGGTTAACCATTGTACCCAACATGATCTTTCATTCCATAAAGACATCAGAATTAACATAAACTGCAAGAATGCCCTCCTTACTAATTATCAAAGGAACTTCAGGATGTGTTGGATTAGAGAGCAGATAATTTTTCAAGTGCTCAATAACAGAAACACGGACTTCTACTGCTCTATCAGTCAATCTTTTCAAGAACTCAGAAAAGAGCGGCTGGAAAGATTCAGAGATAGAAACTCCCCGTAGAGCAAACAGCTCTCCAAGTAGGTGGACCGCTTTCAGACGAACATCAAGTGAATCTGCCTGCAGGTACAAAATCTGACAAGTTAGATTCATTGAGATCCATTCCACCGCAGAACACTATAAACTAATGCAACATGATGGTGTGGTCGTGATGGTTGAATAGTTGGTGTAGGCCAACAAATTTGCAAGGAGATAAAAATATAGGTTTAACCGATAAAGTTCGATTTAAAAAAATTGTTAAAAGTTCATGATTCCGCAAAACCTAATATAGGGAGGAGAGCTGGTCGTTATGAACTACAACTCATACCTGATCATTGGAAGAGAACAAACTAATACTAATTACCAGGAAATTAATAATATAACATTTCATAGTTTGGCACATAAATAGATAAACAGATACCATATAAAGAAGGTATAGATGCCAACATTTTATATACGGCGCTTACCAACAATACTGCAGTAATATATGGAACAATTCCAGATAGCATCTGGGGAGCACACTGATATATATCATAAATGACTTCATGGTAATCAATTGAGTCATTCAAAGAGCTGACATCACCAGACAGTGATGACACGAGAAACTGCTTCACAGAAGGTTCAAGCTTTCCTGCACAATGTCCTATAACATCCATAGCAAGTCTTCGCGAAGCCACAGAAAAATCCTAGTGCCACATATTCCAGAGGCATTATTTAGAAAGTACAGAAACATTGAATTCTAACAAGGATGGAATACTATTTGTAGTTATAAGAAGCAAAGAAAGAGAGAACAAAAAACAATGAAGTGACTCACAGATTTTTTCCGGCCCAAAGGAGATAGTATGGTACTTAACAGATTCTCCTGTATATCCTCACTCTCATCAAGAATAAGAACCATGATCTTTTGCATTGACAAAAGAACAGTTTTTGGATGATCATCACTGCATTTAACAAGTCAAAAGTGCAGTTACTCTACCACACAAATAATGAAGTAAAAATCATTTAAAGGTGGACAATATGCTAGGAACACAATAGATATATGTTTCCTAACTTGGGTAAATGTTTGCATTGAGAGGTCCGCTATATCATTCAACAGTGCCTTGCAAGTACCTCTAGGAGATGCACAACCCAACATAAGGACAACGCTTACAATTCAAAGTCTTTGCAAATTGCTTACCTAATGACAGAAAAACAGGTAGTGAACATTTCTTCAATGAGGTCATCACATTCTAGATCCAACATCATGACACATGATCTGTATCTTGCAAGCATCTCCAATATAACGACCCTCCTCCCAAACGATGGACTGTTGATGTCATTTAAGCCACTAAGTATTCCTACTATCAAATGAAATATTTCCTGCACAAAGAAAATCCACTGAACTCACAGGTGAAGGAAAGGACCTATGCATCACACATTTTTTAAAGTATTTTACCAGAAAGAACAATTTTCCAAGGTGTTCAAAAAGCATTATTATTTATAGTGGGTTACCCTTAAAATATCATCATTGTAAGGAGCTTCTGGTGCTGTTATTCGAGTAATCTCACAAATGCAGGTGGCCACCAAAACTTTGACATCCTTATCTTGATGTTTCAGCAAGTCTTGTTTGGCAATTGCATCAAGACATGGTTTCATAGAGTCTAACATCTGAGGTGATGGCGACTGATCTAACTCAGAGAGGCAGTTTGCAGCTTGCTACACATCAGAAAGCAATCAGTTTTTATGACAAACTATAAGCAAATCATGCATTTATAGATGTGAACTTTTGCACGAGACATAAACATGGAACGGAATAAAAAATTGGATTTGTCTGTCAAGTATACAAAGTTAGCAACAATAACAAAACTTGTATGCCAATTATATAGATTAAAAGAATTGGCATTTAATCCATGGCAAGATGATATCTATCACTACTTTTGGAAGTAATATTCAAATTCTGATAATAATGCTGAATTCGAAGCCATAGGTGAAACTTGGTTGTGCATATAATCACAACAGATACCCAGCAGGAACAGACTGTTGTGAGAAAAGCAGTGTGTAGAATTAGATGAGACATGGTTAGTTGGCATAGTGTTCCCGTTGGATATAAAATAAAAGAGTACGCCGAAGAAAATCACGAGTAAAATACCAAAATATAAAAATTGAGAGTACATTGGCAATAATTTCGTTGATTAGGGCTCTAAGCCAAGCAATACAAAGTCGCCAACTATACAATAGCTAGCATGTGATATCACTAGTAAAATCACTAAAGCATAACAACTACAATATCACAAGGGCAGTATAATTAACATGGGCGACCCAATGTTAAGGCCTTTTGTAGAGGAAGGAATGAATTGGGTTCAAAAGCCAGGGGAGCAGTAAAACTGGCCCTTTGTCTCCAAAAATAAGTTACAAGTAAAATTATCCACCAATGAGGGTAGTAAACAATATATGCAGATAGTACACTAATGTAATATTATTGTGTTAATGTATCCTTACACGTGTAACAGTTATATGATTTCTAGTATTTAATAACATAAAAACATTAACATTTAGTGGACGTGTGTCTTAAAACTCATGATAGTTACACAGAAAAAAATGATGAAAGTTGGTGGCCAAGATTTGCCAAGGAGCCACCAGTGTAATAAACTGTGAAGGAAAGTGCTTGCAAAATGCCGATGTCAAATGAAGTGCCCTTTCAAACTTCTCACAGTTTGCAGTTTAACTAATATTCTGATTAAAAATGGTGTCTCAGTGTCATGAGGCTCACTCTTATGCAGGCTCTGAGGAGGGTCAAGATGTATGCAGCCTTATCACTATATATATGGAGGTTGATTCCATGACTCAGACCCACATCCTCCAGTATGCAAGGAACAAGCCTTATCCTCGCGACAAGCAACGCTCTCACTAGTATCTGATTATACTGTCATTTTTTGTGACAGTCTAGGGAAGGTAGCAGCTGCAATGCTAAATCATGATACTATACCTTAAGTATTCTAGGGACTAGGAGGGAAACTTAACAGAGTGCAGCAGTGAATCCCTTCAAGCAAATCTGGATAGTGTCATAGAACCCACTTTAGGCAAGACTGAACAGGGTTCCAGTGTAGGGTTGCATGTAACCACCCTTTATTTTCTTCCAAATTTTGCATTGATTTAAGTTGACATTTTATATACGACACTTCTTATTTACTTGCAATCTTCAGCTAGGGATTAAGACTTAAATCTGAACTAATTTGATTGTTGAAGTAAAATGAATGGCAAGTTGCACTTCTAAGCAAGAATTGTCTAAGAGTGGTATGGACTCTAGTTGTTTCAATCCGCTGTTAGCAACTTAGTTATTTGATGAGGGCTTTCTGAAGGCTTTTAGTGGCTATCTAGTTTTGGAGATTTGATTCTATTTTCTTCGTCTTTCTTAAACTGCAGTTGCTGTCGGCTAACTATTAACAATTTAGCACATTATTCTCTACGGGATTATGTATCCCATGCTTTACCGAATTAGTGTTTTTTGCAATTTAATTATCACCATCCAATCCTTTTCACGTTCAACAAATAAGGTGTAGAGGTCCAAGTTGAGAAGATTCATGGAAAAGTTGATTTGATTGCCATGCTTAGTACTTAAGGAACCAAGGTCCACACAAATATACAGGGTAACAAGATGTATCTTACAGGTCACAGATTAAGCTAATGAAATCAAGTGCGCTCCAACAGAATTTGCATTATGTTTTGTCACCTAAAGCCTAAATGCACACTCCCACAAAACCGAACCCTAACTCAGACAAAAAATCAATCTTTAAAGGTTTTGCGACAATCTACACGCTTCAAAAACCCTAAACCTTAATTCAAACCAATCTGAAATAGACCCAAAAATAAACTCTGAAATTTTCCCCAAATAATGAGCAGAAGAAGCAGTAATATGCTAAAGTAAACCCTAACTACTCACTCCCAGAAAACCAACCCTGATTGCAACTAAAAATCCAATCATTTTTAAATTCTTCCACTCCCTGCACATCTTTACACACCCTAACCCCAATTCAAACCAATCTGAACAAATCCGCACATAAACCCTAAAATTTCCCAAAAAATAAGCAATAATGTAATCACCTAAACCCTACCTACAGTCTCCCACAAAACCAAACCCTAAGGGGTGTTTGGTTGGAGGAAAGTGGGCCAGAACTCTCCAATTTTTTGCAACTCCTCCGAACTCCGATGAGTCCAAGTGTTTGGTTGGAGTTTTTGAAATTCCACTTTTCCTGTTGAAGTGACCGTTCGCAGTTTCATGGTAAACTCGGCCGAATTTTGACGTTTGGATGCAAGAGTGGAAAAGTGGTTTCTTTTTATTTGACCCTCTGTAGTTTCATGTCAGTTGAGAAAATGTCACTGTTCACCTCCAAGAATAATTGGACGAAGTAGTGAAAAAGAAAGGAAGTTCGGACGTTTGGTTGCACGAAAGTGGGAAAGTGAATTTTGTATGAGTAAATTAAATTATGGAGTAAACTACAAAAATAAAACTATTGAGTAAATTAAATTTGTCTTGAATACAGTTTTTTTCACTTGGAAATTTTTAGTTTTTATTTTTAGGACATTTACATTCAATAATTATGTCAAATTAAAATAAACAGTAATTATTTGATAAAATGTATATTTTCAATATTTAGGTTTAAATGACAACTATATATGTGAAACAAAAAAAGAAATCTGGGGATAAGCAACATCCACTTTCAACAACCATCAAAACAAATACCTTTTTCTTCACTTTCAGCGACCATCCAAACAACTATACTTCTTTTTTCTCCACGTTCAACAACCATCCAAACAACCAAACTCATTTTTTCTCCACTTTCAACAATCATCCAAACAACCAAACTCATTTTTCTCCCCTTCCAATTCAACCATCCAAACAACAGTTTGAAAGTCAAAACACATGCATACGCATCACAAACCCCACTTTTTCACTTTCACACTTTCGTGCAACCAAACAGCCCCCAGGTTGAAACAAAAAACAATATATTTTTTACATTTTTGCCACTCCCTGCGCACATAAACCCTACAAATTTTCCCAAAAACTCTAAAAACGACCAGTAATGTACTTGCCTACACACCTCAAATAAAATAAAAAATCAACCTTTTCACGATTTTTCCCTTCTTAACACATTTCTACATACTCTAGGCCCTAATTCAAACCAATCCACATACACCCTAAAATCTCCCAAAAAAAACAGCAAAATAATCACGTACACCTGTAGCCTAACTACACACTTCCACAAAACCAAACCCTAATTCAAACCCAAAAAATCCAATCTTTTTCACAATTTTTCCACTCCTTGGGCGTTTCGACGCGCACTAAACCCTAATCCAAACCAATTCTACTAAAGCCTAAAATTTCCCCCCAAAAAACTCAAAAATTAAGCAAACAGCACACTCAAACAACTACAGATCAGAAGAAGAACCGACCTTCAAGAGCTTGATGAGGACGTCTTTGGAAGCGGGAGGGCTCGCCAGCTTCGATCCAACGTCCCTCAGCTGCTGCTGCAGCTCCTGAGCCATCCCCGGCCGTCCGATCGAAACCCTAGAAATGAAAAAAATTAGGGCTTTCTTTCCCTATTTTTTAAAGAGGGTGGGGGGGGGAAGTGAAGCAGCTGAATTTTAGAAAGTAAAGTTATCGGATCTAGATTACAAGGAACCCGGGGATTTTCGCGTGGGAGTTTATAGGACAGAGTTAGATTCAGTTGTTCGGACGAAAATACCCCTCACTAAAAAAATTTGGAAATAATACAATTTGGATAAAATATAATTTTGGTACACATAGTTTCAACTTTTTTTATACTCTCCTACTTTAAATATAAAATGTTTCTACTGCATACCAATCGATCACAATTGTTTACAATCACATACGTTTCGTCAAGTATCAGTTAAAAGTTTCATTCTTATCATATTGTTGTACATATGATTGCTTATTGGTTAACGATAAATTATTAGTGTTAAGTGAAACGTTAAATGGTACAAGTTAGAGAAAAAAAACTCAAAACTTCCTGAAGACGTTTACTCGCATTGGTTCAAAATAATACAATTTATTAATTTGTTTAACTCACACGAAGTCAAACAATTCATGGCAAAATTGAAAGTATCACTCACATAAGAGAACTTATATTATCAAACTTCGTTGTCCAAATTTTAGCCCATCTGTGTATTGAAAAGTTGTACTTGTAAACACACTTGAGCACTCAGTGATACTTCTTGATTCACTACTCACATGTCATATTGCTACTTATCATTTATAGTATCCAGGTCCAGTCCAGAGGTTTTTTTTTTTTGCCAAGGACAAAATTTAAAATGATACCTCCTTTTAAAAAAAAGAAAAAATATTTGACAAAAGAAGCAAAATCGCTTCCAGGTCTTGGACCCTTGACCTTTTATATAATAAGTATAAGTAAAAATCAACTACAATAAGTAAGTTGCTATATTATTTTGTAGAAACACTAATATTTAACATATTACAAAGGTTATATATATATATATATATATATATATATATATATATATATATATATATGTGTGTGTGTGTGTGTGTGTGTGTGTGTGTGTGTGTGTGTGTGAGCTCCTGTTTTTCAAAATTTATTTAGTTAGTGTTAATTAATTATTAATGTCATATTTAGCCTTAAAATATTTATTATGATTTTTAGGAATTTTTCTAGAATTTTTAAATAATTTTTAAATGAGTTTTAAATACTAAAATACCTATTTGCAATTAATTAAAAAGTTTTAATATCATTTTGTAATATTTAGAATTGTTTTAATATAGTTATGTAATTTATTAAATTGTTACGATAGCAGTTTATAATTAATCATTTGTTTTAAATTGCGGAATGCAATTTCTTTTTTGCATTTAGTCTTATCTTGTTATTTCTAGAACAGCTTACTGCGCTTTATCTCAAGCGCAGGCTGGACATGACTCGGCCCGGCCCAACAATTTGGGTAACGGGTCGTGACATGTTTTTAGTAGTGGCCCATGCAGGTCCTGACTAAATTGTTTGGTTACGTTATTGTACCAAGCATGCCTGCAATTAGGAACTTAAGGTAATTAGACAACATTAGGAATGACGCTTAGAACACCTAGAGAAATGCTAGGATTGCAACATAGGAAATACATCACATGCTTGCTATTATAATTAGATTTTTTTGCCTATGATTGCTTACTTTAAACAAGTCCTTATAAGTCCTTTTTATTGTAATTAGATGGTGCTTACTCGTTCATCCCAGTACGTCACACCTGAGAATGGCGTACTACACATCCAGTCAGCTGACCAGTTGACTGATACACCTCCACCTCCACCTACCACTTTTCCCCACTCCACAGATCCACAAACCCAGATGCCTCCACCACCTTCCACATCGCAGTCCCAGCAGGACACTACAACAAAAAACCTATTTAACAACGTTTCATTTACAACGTCTTCTAAAAATATTGTAAAAAGTTAGATCTTTAACAATGTTTCTAATGGAAACGTTGTAGAATATTGATCATAACAACGTTTTATAATTAAATGTCGTGAACCTTATTTTTTTTACAACGATTTAGAATAAATATTGTAAATTTAACATTTAACGACTATATTTATTTGTTGCAGATTCAAAAGATTAGGGGTCCACATGAAATATCCCAGTGGGATTTTTCCCAAAATTTTCCCTCCCTAAGTTTTGGCTTCCCGCGGACCCAAATCCCTCTCTCAACCGTGAAATAAAACCCTTTTCTCTCTCACCTGTGCAAAACCTAAACCCCTTTCTCCAAATAAAAAAAAAATTGCAGCGGTGAAGACGAAGAGATCAGCGGTGAAGACGATCATCAGCGGTGAAGACGAAGAGATCCGGAGGTAAAATTTCTCCATTATCGTTGGTTTAAGTCTCTCCCTCTCTCTTTTGGCTTCCAGCGGGCTCTCTCCTTGTATTTTAAGTCTCTTTCTCTCCTTCAGAGGTGAAGACGTAGAGATCCATAGTGAAGATGGAGATCCAGAGGTGAAGACGAGGATATTTTCACTTTTTGGGCTGTAGTTTCCATTTTTTGTAAGTTTGTTTCAATCTCTCTTTGGATTTCTTCATCTTCATCTCTTTGCATGCTTGCGGCTAAATTTTAGTTGCTTCAGAATCGAGCGACGGCGTCTAAATCCCTTATTTTTTTAACAAAATTTAAAATTTTGGGTTTTCCTGATTTAAAGCCCTAAATTTTGGTGCTCCCAAATCGATCGGTGGTCTCTATTAAAGGAATTTTTGTTGTAGTGTGGAGCACATAGTATATTATTGGAATTTAATCCATATCGATACAGGGACTTTGAGCAAATAATGGCAAGTCTTTCTCCAATTGCTGATATGTTCGATAATTTTTTTTGTTGCTAATTTTCCATCCTCGACTAGGGAGTAACACTTGAAAATACACAACCATGTGTGCAAACAAGCAAGGTGGAATAGATATGTATGCAGCCGTTTTACATGACGAAGCAGGCCAGATGGCATCGGGCAGGAAGTTTTTCAATATTATAAAAATCACAAAGAGTTTTCCAACCGTTGGGAATTCATAGGGACTTCTACAAGTTTTTCAAATAATTACAGGGAAGTTAACAAAACTTTCCCAAGGAATATACTAAAATAGTTTTTTTTTTCCTTCCATCTCTGTCTAGACAATAATTTTTCTTCTTCAACCGACATCTCTTGCTTACTCGTCAGAGAATAACGATAACGATGAAACCATCGGAAAGAAACCCACAAAGTGAGTAGCATCGGCCTCTCCTTCGAGGATCATGGATCTTGCTCCAATACCATGTTGAGATGGAGGAAGAGAATAGATGTTGGCTAAACTTAACTTGGTGAGCGAAAACGAATTGTAGGTAATAACGATAATGTGCTTCAAAGGAGATCCTTCTTATTTATAATACCTAGGAATACAAAATATGGGATGATAGACTCTTGACTTAATCTATAAACACATAAATCGTTGACTAAATCAAACACAACTAAACAGCCTAGTAATCCTGAAAAAGATCCAGACATACTTTAATCTTCTACATATACATAGGATGTCATAAGTGTTGAAAGCAGGGCAACTAGGAAATGGCACTAATCAGAAAAAGATTTCACAAAAATAAAAATAAAAATAAAAAAGAGTTGGGTATTGAACAAGGGTAAACAAGACGCTAGAACAATACTAACAAGATGTGTGCTCCTTTGCTGAAATTTACTTGAAAATCAGCAATAAAAACGTACATAGGATGTCATAAGTGCTGAAAACAGGTCAACTGAGAAATGACACTAATCAGAAAAAGATATCACAACATAAAGAAGAAAGCTGGGTACTGGACAAGGACAAACAAATCCTTGAAATGTACTAATAAGATGTGTGCTCCTTTGCTGAAATTACATGAAAATGCAGCAATAACTCACCATCACATTATGCCAAATACCCGCGCAATATATCCGAAGAGCAGCTGAGCGAGGTGAACTTTGCATGAAATCATAATTGAGAGCAACCAAGGCTCCAGGAAATATAACGGCTAGAAATATAGCAATGTACTCGATCTGTACACCCTCGCTGTAATTTGTACAATAGCATACATCAACAGCAGAATGTACCTAATTATTCAAAAGTCCTAACATGTATGTTTTAAACAGATCATTTGAAGGCTTGTATTCCTTGACCCAAAGAAAGAAGAGTACGTATGGACGGTCAACAAACCTCACCAAGAATAACATAAGTAGATCAAACTCAAGCATGTCAAAACCAAAGTGTTGAAAGAGAGAGGTCACTAGGCATAGAGGCCTAGCAGGATCTCTGTGGCATGAAGCACTTTTCCATTTTAAATGTGCATAAAAGCTATAAAATATAAGAATTGCTGAACGAAAGCAAGAAAGGACAATAAGCCCATGATAGACCCAAAAGATTATCCAAGAAATATATAAGAAAGAGTAACTATATATTATGTACGCAAGAAAACAGCAGCATGTAACTTTGGGACAGTTGAGCAATTAAAAATAACTTCTAATCAATTTTTTGGTGTGTAGTTTGTTATACTGAAACCAAGAATTCCTTTTAGGTTGACAGAGGAAGAAACCCAATCTATGTGCTCATCTTACTCGTGTCCACTTGATGTCAGTCTTTATGACCTGAGTTCATACTCTGGATTTGAAATATGTTCGGAATTATAGGTGGCACAATATGCTACTGATGATGGTAATGGGAAAGCAGCTTCTGACGTTGTTGATAGATGCCTCAGGTAGTGTTATTTGATTTGTGTTGCTAATGAAAACTATAGCATTCGTTGACAACAGCTTAGTTTGTATGCTTTTGTAGAGCCTTGGAGGATGTAGACTTGCTGCTGCTGTGTGACGAGGAGCGATCCAGCTGCCTCTGTCGGTCTGTCGGATCTATGAAGAGCAAGATCAGTCTCTCTCTAGGAGCCTTAGATAGGTATTGCTATTTTCGACTTTTGCACACCATCTTTGTTAGTATCATCGTCCCTGTCATTTCATCATCATCCGACTCTCCTATCTACTTCCGATCAAAATGTTAGTCAGGCACCATTTGGCTGCAGAATTGAGGCATTCAGGAACTGAGGATTAGCTAAATTTCTGGAAGAAAGGAATTAGGCATAGTTACTGAGGTCCCAAATTCCTCAACTAATTCCTGTTTCGATAAAATGGACTCGATAATTTGATATTTGAGTTCTTTTTGCCTCACGTTATTTATAATGAAGTTCTATGCCAATGCAGTCTCTTGCAAACTGTGCCATCATCTGAGCTTGATAAAGGGAAAGCAATTGCGGACACATATGGAAATTCAAGCGACAAGGAAGAACACAGCAAGCCTGGAGAATTGGACCCGGACTTGAAAAAACTAGAGGTAATTCTTTGAGATCTCTGTACCCTTTTCAAAATCTCTTGCCGACAAAGTTGCTATCCTTCTTCATTCAATCAACTGATCATTTTTCTGTAATAGAAGAGATCATTGTCCCTCAATATACTTATCACTCGGCTTGCAGAGAAAATTGTAAAAAATTAACATCGAAGATCTCACATTAATGTAAAGCCTTCAGCATAAAATGTTTTACATAGTATTTCTTATAAAAAAAATTATCTGAGACAGTCGTCCTTGTCATTTGTGATAATTCTTTTGAATGCCTGAAAAATTTGATACCCATATCTGATAGAAAAGGCAATTGATATGAATGGAATTAGTGTGAACTGGTTACATTGGTAATTGCCATGTCCAGCATTTCCATTTACTCTTGCCTAGTTCCAAATATATTCAAAAGTACATAATCAAATGTTTCTATTCAGATATCAAAACTTCTTAAGAATATAAGCATTCTTTGAAGAAGAAAAAAAGAACAAAAGAATGGAAGCACAAAAAAATCAGAAGTTCTAAACATGAAATTTAAGATACAAAGAAAATAGGAAATATCTTTGTCTCGAGCATGATCATACAATGGTCTATAAGTACTTGAGTGATGTTTTCATATTTTCTGACCTGAACTTGATTCATCTATACTATTGCAGGAATTGGTTTTCATCAGTGCCATCCCTAACACTCGATTGCTTCCAACAGGTTAGGGTTTTAATTTTTTTATATTCTCGAGTGGTCAATGCAATTTTGATGCTATATTCTCGAGCGGCCTCTATGACCCTTTGTAACCCTGTCAATGGACAAATCATAAAGTTCTTAGTTGTCAGACCCACTATTTCTCAAGTGGCCTTTATGGCTTTGCTGTTGTAAACTTGTATTGCAATGTCACATGCCATTTTTATATATGAAAATGGTTGAGGAATAGAAACAAGCTTCAATTATACATTATCCTATTTCTTTTCTCTGTGCTCGACTCAGAGCTTGAATGAAATATATGCTTTCAATTATTTTGTTTTGTGTGTGAAAATTTGGTTCCTCTGTTGATTTGGATTCCAAGTGTTATCAATTTTTCTTTCATGATGATCACTGTATATTATCAGCTGCTTTACATGCTTCAGATGTTGGAACAAAATTGAAAAAGGAACATTTTAAGCTTGTTTGATAACAGATAGAATGGACCTTCTTTTCTTGGTAATAGAAATTGGTTTGTTTAATTCTTGTGTGGACACATTGCACACACTGTTGTTATATACTGAAGATTGGCAAAGTTTAGATAACCAATTCATCATCATCATCTCATGAACCTTTGGTATGGACTATTATCGTACATATTTTGACATCATTGAACTTTAAGAGACAAATCTCAAGAAATAAGGATAAATAACATATATGATGTTGTATATAAGGAAACCGATATTTGTTGTATATCTAATAAGATATCCAGTCAAAATATCGATTATGATAATGTGGCTCAGTTTCAATGCTTGATGCCTATTGTCGAATCTATGATAAACCTTTTAATGTTGGCATACTCAATTACCCACAACATCGAGCAAAAGGTGTCATTGACATAAATCCGATGGCATATCTTTTGAACTTAAAGTTTGCGTTTTCCCCTAAATTTTTTAGTAATGTGATATTTTGATCATATCACAATCTGAAATTAAGTAGTTGACCATCAATCTGGAATGGAGTTTCTATATTTACATTGATGTTTGCATATTTAGAAGTTTAATATTATATGCAGATGATTGATTTTCTTAGTAGCTATCCTTAATCCTCTTTTTATTTTGTGTGAATTAGAGTACTGTCGCACATTTTCGGTGATGGATCAATGGATTGTGTAATTATATTGCTTTAAAGAATCTAGGTAATCCAGAATATGAAAATTATATACTTATTTAGTTTTTGTTTTTCCTTGTTTATTTTCTAATATCTCTCTGGTTTCTTATTCAGTTTTTCCTATATATATAAAAAAAAGTCTTAACAAAATAACTATTAATGATTGTTATTTGTCTCAGGTTTCTTCAAATCTGAGGAAGACTTGTGTTCCGTTTGCCAGTCATGCAAAAAGGCATTAACATGCCCGAAATTTTACCAGGTCTGTGTATACACTGTTAATCTGTACCATTAGACAATGATTTACATATTTTTACTAGGTTCTTATTGATTTCCCACAATTGAGAACGATAATGTCTGATGGTCGTGAAGAATTTGTCATATGAAGCAGAGCAACATATCCTTATTACTCAACATGAATATTTTTGTTGCAAAAGGTATCGAGGGCCATTCCTCTATAATGTTAGGAAAAACCTATCCTTATTACTTAATACATGTTAATTTCGTTCAATATAAATCTTTTTGGAGAAAAAGTGATATTTAAAGTTGGCTACTAGGTTGGCATGATAAGATTGGTCGGTATTCATTTTGGAGAATACTAATATCTAAAGTTTTTTTTAGGCTAAACTGTGGGAATAACACCTCCCCTTTTTTGAGGCTAAAAGTGTTTTCATAGTACTGTGCCTCTTGACTTAAAATGTACAACTATGCCACCTCGGACCTGAAGCAACCTTCATGGTGAGAGATTGGCATGATATGATTGGTGGGCGTTTGATTCAGAAGGATATGCTATTTCTATTGCTCTTCACTTGAGGTAGGTGAATAACTAAAGAAGTTTGCTTGGATGATTGTGATGGCATTGTTTTTGGACACAAACTGCTATTTGAAGTTGACTACCAGATTGGCATGATATGATTGGTGGGCGTTTGATTCAGGGAAGAATTGCTATGCAAAGTTTTTTGAGTTCCACTCCCCTTCTTCTTAGCTAAAAGGGTTTGCAAAGAACTATGCTTCTTGACTTAAAATGTATAGATGTGCCATCTCTGACTTGGAGCAACCTTCATGGTGAGAAATGGTGAGAAAGGAAAAGAACAGTTTATTGGTACAACACTTGGATATGCTTTTTCTGGTTCTCTTCACTTTAGGTAGGTGAAAAGTAGAGATGTTTCGTTGGATGATTGTGAGAGCATTATTGTTCTCTTTGTTCAGTAATTGTTCCTTGATGCTTATCTATTTCTTTTTAACAAATCTTGAAAGTTTATATTTTATGCATTATCCTCATTTTATCTTGTGTGAAAAGGTCCCGAGGCTCTAATGCAGTATCATCAACATCCTCCTGATCCTCTTCAATGGGTGCAGCGGCGGCAGCAGCAACATCAGGTTTGGCCTTTTTAATTATTTTAATATATTCTTCTGTTCATGCTAATCTTTATTGAGTCAATCTTTTTTGGGCTTTTATCCTCCTAGCAAATATAGATGCTGAAGTTTGGGGAGGATGCACTAGATGTGGTTTTCGATCATTTGGTTGGTGATGCTTCAGAGGGCGTCAAGGAGGACAAGGATAGCATAAAGGTTGAAGCAGTCTTATTGTAGTTGAAGAGGGTTTGTAGTGTTACAAAAAAGGCTTAAGTGAAAGATAAAATGTTTTGTAATAACTAGTATGCGATCTTAACTTGTTATAATTAAAAGTTGACACTTGAACCCGTTGTACTTATCACTTGTTACTTGTTACCTAATAGTTGTTGGTACTTTCTAAGTTTTCCAAGAATCAAGTGATTTACATTCTTAAATTTTTGATACCATCAATATTTTGTTTTTTTTTCTCCTGATGTATTACAAGTTTGATCCCAATAATTTGGGGGTAAAAGCTCTGTTGTTGTTGCTTTAGTGGTTGTTAATTCCAATCTTCTTAGAATCAAATGTAGCTATATATAATAGCTAGTATTGCCAGATTTTTTTTTTATATAAAAATACAATTTCAACAATGTTTAATCAACGTTGTAAATGGTGTTTTACAATATTTATAAAACATTGTTAAAGTTGTAATGGCAATACTTTGAAATCATTGTTAAAAGTAATATTTACAACGTGTTTAGATCATTGTTAAAATGATAAAACATGGTCAAAAAAATGTATTTACAACGTGTCGTGCAACGATAAACTAATGTTGCAAAAACATCTCAAACTTTCTACAACTCCTCGAACTACAACGTTTTTGAAAATGTTGCAAAAAGGTATCAACAACGTTTATCCAACGTTGTAAAAAGGGTTTTTTGTTGTAGTGGGACCCGATACTTCCACCACCCCCTATCACTATACCTACCCAGGCTTCCGTCACACTCGACGGGAACCAACTGCTCACTCTGATCCAAGGGTTCCTAACAACCCATCAGGAGCAGACTACCCTACTCCGCCAGAGCATGGAGCGTTCTGAGGAACGTACCGTGGTCCTACCACCTGTAGAGCCACGACAGAGAGCGGGGACGATCAAGGACTTCATGGGTCTGAACCCCAAGGAGTTCTCAGGGACTGAGGGCATAGTAGTAGCAGATGACTGGCTAGACTCGGTAGAGAGGAAGCTCCTTGGAGTTAGGATGCCGGGTGACCTCCAGGTCGAGGCAACGGGATTTCTGCTGATAGACTTGGCAGGAGTTTGGTTCCGGAATGAGTCGTTATTTGCGAGAGGGAGAGCCACTTGGGATCAGTTCAAGACCCAGTTCAAGAAGAAATTCTTCTCGACCACTGCTAGAGTATCCATGGGGCTACGATTCTAGAACATCCAGCAGGGGAACCGTTCTGTTGATGAGTATGCGGCAGAGTTTAGTCGCCTGAGCCGTTTCGCTCCTAGTCTGGTTGCAGACCCAGAGGAGATGACCCGTAGGTTTTGTCATGGTCTAGTTCCAGACATCGGCATTCTTATAGTGGCGAACGGTACGACTGACTACTACCAGAGCCTAGAGTTGGTCCGGAGCATTGAGGAGCGTCTTCTGTCTAGCAAGAGGCCGGCTTCTGTACACCACGAGGGACCGTCCAAGCGTCAGGCTTTCCAGCAGAGAGCACCGACGCCGCCCCAGCAGACTTACCGTCCCCCTACATCACATCACCCGACCCCGCCAGTTAGAGCCCCGGGACCCCGACATCAGCAGCAGCAGCAGAGGGGAGCTATATGTTCTTTCTGCGGAAGACCAGGGCATGATTACACCATCTGCAGGAAGAGGTTGAAGCAGTGTCTAGCTTGCGGGTCTGCCACCCATCAGCTTCGAGAGTGCCCAGCGGCCAGGATACCTAGAGGACCACTCCCGACTCAGCAGCAGAGGTTTGCACAGCATCTGCAGCAGCAGAAGGGATCCCAGGAGAAGGCTTATAGTCTAGCCCTTGAGCCGGAGCCGGAGCAGGTTTCGGAGCCAGATTACCTAGCTGACGTCATCACAGGTCACGTTTATTTGCATACTTTTCTAGCTCTATGCTTGTTTGATTCTGGTGCATCTCATAGCTTCCTATCATTAGAGTTTATGCATAAACACCATCTAGTAGCTACACCTACTGCGGAGATTAGTAGAGTGATGACGGAAGGAGGACCAGTGCCTATTAGAGCTATCTATAGATGCTCTATTTTTATAGCCGGGAGAGAGTTCAGAGGACGATTCTTTGTGATGCCACTCCCCGGTTATGATATCATATTGGGGATGGACTGGCTTAGCTATGCCCATGCATTCATAGACTGTCATGAGGGTAGTATTTTGTTCAGTCCCCCAGGCACAGCACCATTCAGTGTCAGGAGGACGGGGCCGGAGATCAGCCTAGAGCCGAACTGTTGTGCGACAGTTGGGGATGTAGCACCGCCACACCCTATCATTAGGGAGTTTATGGATGTATTCCCTGAGGATCTTCCAGGACTTTCGCCTGACAGAGATGTGGAGTTCACTATAGATTTAGTGCCGGATTCATCACCAGTATCCCGGGCTTGCTATAGAGTGAATTCCAATGAGACCGTAGAGATGAAAGAGCAGATTGATGACCTGTTGAAAAAGGGCTTCATTCGATCTAGTGCTTCTTCATGGGGAGCGCCAGTGCTCTTTATGCCTAAGAAGGATGGTACAGTTCGGTTGTGTATTGACTACCGGGCCTTGAATGCCATCACCATTAAGAACAAATATCCTCTGCCCATGATAGATGATTTGTTCGACCAGTTGAGTGGGGCGAAGGTGTTTTCCAGGATAGACTTGAGATCCGGGTACCACCAGGTGAAGGTTAGGGCAGCAGACATCCAGAAGACGGCGTTCAACACGAAGTACGGGCAGTACGAGTTTCTGGTGATGCCATTTGGTCTCACAAATGTGCCAGCTGTCTTTATGAATTTGATGAATAAGACATTCCACCAGTATCTGGATAAGTTCGTCGTAGTGTTTATCGACGACATCCTGATATACTCGAAGACGTCGGAGGAGCATGCAGAGCACTTGCGGATAGTTTTGGGGATTCTGAGGCAGGAGAGATTGTTTTGCCAAATTACCGAAGTACGAGTTCTTTTTAGACCGAGTGGAGTTTCTCAGCCATGTAGTTACTGGAGAGGGAATCTCGGTGGATCCCAGGAAGATTGCTGCAGTTGAGACATGGAAGGCTCCGACGTCAGTTTCAGAGATCAGGAGCTTTTCTGGGTTTAGCAGGCTATTGTAGAAAGTTCGTCCAGGACTTTGCTAGGATAGCTGAACCCATGACGAAGCTGACGCGGAAGGACGCAGAGTACATTTGGTCAGAGGACTGCCATGCAGCATTTGAGGAGCTGAAGAGGAGGCTGACGACCGCTCCAGTTCTGACTTTACCTTCAGGTTCTGGAGGTTTCACCATATACAGCAATACTTCAGGAAAGGGGCTAGGATGTGTCCTACAGCAACATGGGAAAGTGATTGCTTATGCATCTAGGCAATTGCGGACTCATGAGCGGAATTATCCTACCCATGACCTAGAGTTAGCTGCGGTGATCTTTGCACTCAAGTTATGGAAACATTACTTATACGAAGAGCGTGTGGAAATCTTTACTGACCACAAAAGCTTGAAGTATGTGTTAACGCAGAAAGAGCTGAACATGAGGCAAAGACGATGGTTGGAGTTGATGAAAGACTTTGACATCGATTTACAGTATCACCCCGGGAAGGCAAATGTGGTGGCGAATGCGCTGAGCAGGCATCCGATAGCATGGTATCTGATGATAGATCGACATTTGTGGGAAGATCTGGAGAAGCTCGGTATCGAGCTAGTTCGGCCAGAATCAGTGATACAGATGATGGCGCTTGACATTCAGTCAAGTTTGATGGAGCAGATCCGGGAGGCACAGTCTACAGATGAGAGCCTTCGCAGACTTCGAGCCGAGGCTTTAGCTGGATTGCTGGATGACTTCACTGTAGCAGAGGATGGATCATTGAGGCATGGCAGCCGATTGTGTGTGCCGAAGGGAGAGCTGGTAGAGGCAGTCTTGCAGGAGGCGCACCGATCGAGATATTCTATTCATCCTGGTGCTAACAAGATATACCGTGACTTGCGGGAACATCTTTGGTGGCACGGGATGAAGAGGGATGTATCACGTTTTATTTCGAGATGCCTAGTATGCCAGCAGGTCAAGGCGGAGCGCCAGAGGCCAGCTGGTTTGTTGCAGCCGTTACCCATTCCCGAGTGGAAGTGGGAACATATTACGATGGACTTCGTCTCAGGGCTTCCTCGTTCTCAAGGAGGGAAGGACGCCATTTGGGTCATCGTGGACAGGCTGGCGAAGTGTGCGCACTTCATACCCTTCAAGGTGGAGCTTTCCACCGAGAAGTTGGCAGAGCTATACATGCAACAGATAGTTCGCCTACACGGAGTGCTAGTGAGCATCGTGTCGGACAGAGACAGCAGATTCACGTTCCACTACTGGAGGAGCTTGCAGGAGGAGTTGGGCAGTAGGCTCAAGTTCAGTACGGCATACCACCCGCAGACAGATGGGCAGTCCGAGAGGACGATACAGACACTGGAGGATATGCTGAGGACCTGCGTGCTAAACTTTGGAGGATCTTGGGAGAGCCATCTGCACTTGGTAGAGTTTTCATACAATAACAGTGTCACGACCCGCACCCTGATTAGGGGCACGAGAACGTGGGTACGTCCAGCATACGCCGCAATGTCGACGGTAGAAAGCTGTATAGGTCATCTACAACATCTAACATATAACAACAAGATATATAAACCTGTCATCTCCGCACGGAGGTATAACATAACATCTCAACTCTATATCTCAAACACAGTCTAGGAAAGATAGAACATGATATGGAATCAGATGAAAGGAAGAAACTGAATATAAATAGAGTTATCACATCACACAAAGTAGATGTCCAACACAAATAAGTACAAGACCTGAAATGTAACTAAGTCACAACTAACAATCGGAACAGTCCGATACAAAATAAAACTATAAACACTAGACTAGACTAGGTACCCTCTACTGAGCTAGATGCTCCTCAGGCTCCTGAAGATCACCCTCATGTGTCCCACAGAAAGTAGGACAGTCACCATCATCATCTGTAATATTTTCAACAGGTCCAGTCAGGACAGGAATGAGCACAATACATCTCACGCAGTTCATATCATATTGGGAAATGTAAAGCATACATAGAGTAAGATACATGGACTGTAAAGAATATATATAAAAACGAGAGAGATTTGATAACTGAAAATATCTATATATATGATAAGTAAGAACTGTAGGTAACCTGTGATTTAGAGCATGAGATGGTTATATAAACGGGTTAGGACAATGCAAGGGTAACTCCATCATACGTGAGTGTACTATGGACATATACATGATTTCACAAGATTTCACAAGATGGGATTTTGATCACATAACCATTTCCTACTCACCCTCCCCAATCAATACACAAGGATCCA
>JANAVB010004796.1:11172003-11176027 GCA_029216955.1 Iris pallida
TTATATTGGACTCTGCACTTATTTACTCTTCATCTATCATATGTCTTTCCTTCTGAGCTATCTACCTTAGTTTTATTCTGTGATTGAGACTGTATTGATATGTCACCTCCATTCAGAGAGTATATACTGTACAGGTACATTTAACTGTTAGTCGTAGGTATTTACAGACGTTATATACAGCGTTCTACTGCCGATTCTGCGGCGTAGGCTGAACGTACCCACGTGCTCGTGCCCCTCATAAGGGTGCGGGTCGTGACACACTGACACAGTGAATTGTCACCGCGTCGTGTACGCGTGCACCTAGCTCTAGGACACTACACGCGTGTCTAGGAGTCTCGTGCTCGTGTCCCTAGGTTCGCCTAGGGTTGGTCTAGGGTTAGGATAGCCTGTCTCGTGTCCACGTGTCACCAGGATGCGACACGAGACGCGTATCAGTCGAGAAAACTCGACTGATACACACTGTGCAGCGCAGTGTGGTACGGTGGGTTCGACGCCTCGTGGATACGATACGTACCACGTGGGGCCACGTGGTCGTGTCCACGTGTAGCCCACGTGTTGGGCTACACACTCGTGTCACCATGAGGTGTCCACGTGGTGTCTAGATACGACACGAAGGCCGTATCCAAGTGAAAAACCGGGTCTGTGCGTGCAGTCTGTGACCCGTGCGAGTGCGATTTCTCACTCGACACGATACGGCATGACACGAAACTTTGGGGGCATGTTCGCAGACATTGCCCCCGTGTCCATGTCAAATTTTACGTGTCCTAGTGCTCTGTGCAGTGAGCACGAACAGCGTGGTAGCAGGGCACTGCTCGTGTGCATCGTACAGTGAGTTCGTGTCCATTTTGGACACGGACACGACTCGGATTCGTGCTCAGTAAGTTAGGGTTAGGGTTAGCAAGGTTAGGGCTACCTGAAAATGCAATTTGTTCTACATTTTACAGAAGTCAAAACCTTTGGGGCAATTCATCAAACATGGTTTTATAACCTAGGATACGTGTCCGATACGGACACCAAACCAAACCTACTTCCTACCAAACTTGACCCACAGTTAGGGTATACCTATATGCATGCATTTATGAAGAGAAATCACAGTATTAACAAGGTTTGAGGGTAATTACCTATTGAGTGAAAACTCAATGAAAAGCCTAGAATAGGAGGGGTGTCCACTTCTCTTGGTGATATCCTAGCCTTGTGAAACTTTGATTGCTAGCCTCCCTTAGCACCCTTGATGTTGTAGGGTCTCAATGCAAAAGACTAGAGGTAATTTGGATAAAAAAATGATCAAGTTATGGTCTTGTGAAGGAATGGGAATTTCAAGGTTTAATGAAATGTAAAAGGGTATGTAAATGAGATGGGTAGTGACTAAATAGGATGAGGGGGTGCCCTATGGCCGGCCAATACAAGGGGGGGTGTCCTTGGGTTGCTTCCAAGTTAAGGAAGGTTGACTTCTATGTAAAGGTAGCTTAGATCTTTAGGTTTTCAAGAAATATCACAAAAGTAAATATCTAGATATTTTCCTACCTTGACTAATATGCAATATCCATCCTCTAGTCTCTAGGTTAGTGGCTAACCTCCAGATTAGGGTAAACTAGGTTAGGGACTCTCATGACAATAATTAAATAATAATAATTCACATAAATCCAATAGTTTCAAATAATTCCTAGTAAATTACCAAAATACCCCTTAGGCTAAAAAGCTCTAACTTGATGTTCTAAACCTATGACTAGGCTCATATGATCATGGTTAGTCTCTAGGTTAAGCAATCTCTAAGGTTGCACTAGCAAAACATCAAAATCACAAGTCGTAGTTTTAAATAGTTTTAAAAATAACTAAAAATCACCAAAAATTATAATATGGTTTAAATATCATTATTAAATAATTATAATTATAAAATTTCAAAATTACCCTCATTATTAAATAACTAAAAATCTAGAACTTCTCCTTGAAGAGCCTCCGGAAGTTCTTCCATGTCAGCCCTCTCACCGACGCATAAGGATCCGTGCGGTACCATGTCAGCACGATATCGAAGAATCGGCTGGCTGCGGCCGAAACCCAAAGTGCTCTAGGAAGCTCTGCCAGCTCCATACTCCGCTGCACGTCCTCTAGCCAGTCGTCTGCATAAAGGATGCCCTCCGTGCCCGTGAAGTCCCTGGAGCTCATCTTCTTAAAGTCTAGTACTGTCCCCGGCCTGGACTGCTGCTGGTACGGCTGCTGGCCAGTAGGGCCCTGCACCATACCCGGTGCCACTCTCTCCACTGCTGCCAGTGCAAGCTGATGCGAGTTTTCCATGCTCTGCCTCAACATCTTAATCTGACGGTGTGACGCCTCCGACTGGCGCTGCGATGCCTCTGCTTGGGCTCGCTGAGTCTCCATCATCTGCTGAAGGAGAAGGAACATATGATGTGTATCCGTCGGTATCGGTGGTGGTGGCGGTAGTATCCCTGGAACAACGGCCGAAACCCTCGGGGTGGAGGTAGTAGACCTCCCTGTGCAACTGTCGGGGTCTCCGGGATAGTGGAATCACTGGAGGAAGTCTCGTGAACTTCCTCCTCAGCCTGGTCAGATCTATCGGGCAAGCTACTCGATCCAGTGGCTTGCGGGTGCGTCTTCATCATCCTGGAGACGAATTGAAACAAGGAGATCAATATGGCACATGAGTAGATTTATCAAAGAAGGACAGTTAATTTAATACAAGGAGAGTAATCATGAAAATCAAAAGATCGGAAATTTTCTAGGTGTGATTGAGAAACTCCTATCATGTCCTAGGTCCTACGTCCTAATTGCAGGCTCGTAATTAGTACTCTAAGTCGAGCACCATTACGAGATCTACTAATTGCGACACAGACCTGTATGGGCCACCACAAAAATGTGTCACGACCCGCACCCTGATTAGGGGCACGAGAATGTGGGTACGTCTAGCCTACGCCGCAGTGTCGGCGGTAGAACGCTGTATAGGTCATCTATAACATCTAACATCTAACAACAAGATATATAACCTGTCATCTCCACACGGAGGTATAACATAACATCTCAACTCTATATCTCAAACACAGTCTAGAAAAGATAGAACATGATATGGAATCAGATGAAAGGAAGAAACTGAATATAAATAGAGTTATCACATCACACAAAGTAGATGTCCAACACAAATAAGTACAAGACCTGAAATGTAACTAAGTCACAACTAACAATCGGAACAAACTGATACAAAATGAAACTATAAACACTAGACTAGACTAGGTACCCTCTACTGAGCTAGATGCTCCTCAGGCTCCTGAAGATCACCCTCATGTGTCCCATAGAAAGTAGGACAGTCACCATCATCATCTGTAATATTTTCAACAGGTCCAGTCAGGACAGGAATGAGCACAATACATCTCACGCAGTTCATATCATGTTGGAAAATGTAAAGCATGCATAGAGTAAGATACATGGACTGTAAAGAATATATATAAAAACGAGAGAGATTTGATAACTGGAAATATCTATATATATGATAAGTAAGAACTGTAGGTAACCTGTATTTAGAGCATGAGATGGTTATATAAACGGGTTAGGACATGCAAGGGTAACTCCATCATACGTGAGTGTACTATGGACATATACTGATTTCACAAGATTTCACAAGATTTCACAAGATGGGATTTTGACACATAACCATTTCCTACTCACCCTTCCCAATCAATACACAAGGATCCAGTCAAGTTACGTTACCTTGCACAAGAGGTTTTTATCATGTTGCTCACGTGATCATGAGAGTATAAGATTGCACAAGAGTATACATGAATAGAGGTGTACATGAAATACAGATGTTCGTGAAAAGCACATGACAACTGTATTGATGCACCCCGAGGGAGATAACATCGCATAACAAGATCCATATAGTACCAATCCGTGATAATAACATGACAGCATCATGTAAGTAATCTAGAGCAAGAATATAATCCTAACAAGTATGAAATGATCAGAAAATGTACTCGCCTGTCACCCTGTATGATTGATATGATAGAGTCTGAACTGG
>JANAVB010004796.1:11248029-11540529 GCA_029216955.1 Iris pallida
CTAAACTTGTAGTCCTGACATTTTGTAACGACTAGCTTCATGATCAACTGAATATGTAATGTTTGGGATGCCTTACTATTGTATATTTAATGATCATACATCTTGTGACTTTTACTTACTTGCTTGTGATTGAGACACTAGGCCTGTTCATGACCTTAAGAGACTGTTGGCTTGTAGATAAACCCTCATGTATCTAGACAGCCGTGACCGTATAGCGAGATGGATTCCATTTCATATACGTAGCTGGCTATGTCTGCCCCCGCTCTCCAGTATTCTGGTTCTGGGGCGTGACAGTTTGCAATGTCGTACGTGTCGTGATGGGCGCGGACACACGACACTGGGTCAGATTTCATTGCTCGTGTCCTAACAGTCTGGACACGAAGCCGAACTGTCATTTAGGTTAAATGGGTTAACGGGTTTAGATTTGCTATTGGGTTCAGAAACCCATTAACCTAAAAACCTAATAAATAAAACCCTAACCCATTCCCTAACAAATGACTCGGGTTGACCCCCTGGCCAGCCCGAGCGTGCTAAAAGCCCCCCCTGTCCTGGCCGAGTTTGAGACCCCCTTTCCTTTTTGTTTGTGTTTTGCTGTGTTTTTCATTTTTATTTATTATATATATATATATATATATATAATATATATATATAATATATATATATATATATTATTTTTATATATACTAAATATAAATATACATATATATATATACAAATACAGTATATATATATATAACAGTATATATAATAATATAATAAATATACATGTATATCTATTATATATAGATATATATTATATATATATATATATATATATATATAAAATATATATATATATATATATATATATATATTATATATATATATATTATATATATATATATATATATATCTATATATATAATATATAATATATATATATATCCATTATATGTATATAAATATCTATATATTTATGTAATATATAATAGTATTTGTTGTATAAATATGTATATATTTTCAAATGCAATTTTAGTGCTAAATATTATTATGTAAAATTTCACTAGTTATTTTATTATATAATTTTGTGACTTGTTTATTTTACTACTTCAAAATATATTTTATATTTAAATTCTTGTATTTTATTAATTATGACCAATTGATGTCCAAACCTAGCATAGGTTTTTGGGTCCAATTGTGTCTAATACATTCAGAGTCTGTACAAGTCATATTGGACTTGATTCATGCTCTGGGTCCTGTATCTGGACTTCGGTTCAATTTCGAATACATGGACAAAATAGTGAATAATTAATTAATTATTTCCAGAAATGTTGCTTGCTGTTTTTGATTTTTTATATATTTTAACTACTGTAAAAATCTGAAAAAATTGTATTTAAAAACTATGTTAATTTAGCTAATGTATTATAATTTTTTCAGCATTTAATAAGTACTTTTGGTATTTTATAAAATAAGAAAACAGAACTCATTTTTAGGATACATATATTTGCTAATTTTTAATAAATATTTATGAGGGTTTATAAATTCCAGAAAAATTAGTATAAATTTCTATAATTAACAAGGATCATTTTGGTACTTTATTTTATGTAAAATTGAGCTTTTTGTTTATCTCAAAATTGTTGGAACACAGTGTACAGTTTGATTTATTTATTGAATAATTACGACTTGCAGTATTTTGTGTTGTTTTGAGTTATAGTCGTATTGAACCTCACCCCGCACTAGTGTAAAGACACTAGAAAGTTAGTTTGGGTATTGTGTCACCCACGTTGGTCTCGTATGCTAAAGTCACCATTTGGCTAGGTGTCCAGTCATAGAGTCGTGTTGCACCACTAGTGTCTTAGTGTTTAACTTAGTGTAAAAACTAAGTTTATGTGTTATTTCTACAGTGACGAGTCACCAGGCATCTATAGCATTTCTATCACTATTTTGCTTTGCTAAAGGCAAGTATTTCTACAATTTTATATACTGCTAAACAATAAACTGTGATTTTCTAACCATGTTAAATACTGATCCTTGGGGTAGCAAGTTAAATCTTCACATATTGTATTATTTTTAGTCTCTGCCATGCTTAGGACAGTTTCATATCTCTCACATGTTTAAATAACGGGTTAAGAGAAAACTGTTAGTAGTGTACGTGATCATGACCCCCTTCTCCGTATGTATTTATCGCACACGGTAACATTCTATATGTAACTTTGTCGTATGTTCTGATCTCGCATTTGTGTATGGATATACACCGATGTCGTTCGTGCACGTATGTGCATGCCAGAAAAACTTGATATGTACCGTTGTACATCCTATCTACCTATTGACCGATCACGTACATGCTACAGTTTTAAACTTTAAAACAAATAATTATTGCCATGATAAAATGTATCTAAAACTGGATAAATAAGATATGTCATTCTATCTCTTTCCATCATATGATCAGTATTATATGTTTGTTAGATTCAGTACTTGCTCCCGTCCTGACAGGATAACGTTATAGGTATACTTACTGAGGAGGAGTTTGCTCTGCGATTCCTATTATGGAATTGCTACCGAGGACCAGGCCTTGTCTTACGAGGATGTACCTACGGAGAAAGTCGTCTAGTTGTCTATTTACTTTGGACTTTTGAGAGTAGTCATGTACTAGACTATGTATTTTGTGTCTGGACCTGTATCCAGCTTTACATTTCGGACTTGTACTTGGAACCTTCTTATATACGGATGACTTTGTGTTTGGAACTTTTCTGACTCTTTATTACATATAGAACTGTTAGCACATTTTTGTCTTATCTTGTATCTTTAACAGCTTACTACGCTTTATCTCAAGCGTAGGCTGGACATGACTCGGCTCGGCCCACAATTTGGGTAGCGGATCGTGACACAACAACTGCGAGGGAACCACCCGTTCCCGCTTGATACCTTAGAGGTTAGTTCTAATAAGCCTTAGTCATTCTTTGCATTACTTGCTATATTAGAATGTTTGTAGAGTTTTCTATCCTTGTGAATTTCGAGGACGAAATTTTTCAAGGAGGGAAGATTTAAGCCCCTAGATTTCAAAATAGTATTTTTATAATTTTAAATAGCTTTTATATATTAAAATGAATTAATAAATTATTAGGAATTTTTCTAGAATTTTTAAATGAGTTTTAAATAATTTATAAATCAAAATATATCATTTTGTAATTAATTGATTTATTTTAATATCATTTTGTAATAGTTTTAATTGTTTTAAGTGTTGTTTGCAAAATCCTAATTGTCTGTGCAAATTAAATTTTGCACAGAACCATAGCGGGGGTCTGCATGCAAATTTGATATTGCATTAACTAAGGCGGGTGGGCATTTGTGTAATATCCCAACTTCGGGGGATTTTCTGCAAAATCCTAATCCCAACCACCCCCGACGACCGCCGCGCTGTCGTCGTTCCCGGCTAACCCTCGCCGTAACCCTAATCCTAATCCTAATTCGAACCCTAATTTCAACCGCCCTATCTCCCTATAAATAGCCCCCGACCCCCAAACCTCATCCTAGTCTATTTTCTGACCACCACAGCCCCATCTCTACCTTTTTTTTCTCGCTGAAACCCTAACTCCGGGACCCCTAGCACCACCTCCACAGCTACCTCCACCACCATCGACCACCACTACCAAGTTTGCCCCGTCAAGACGAGTCCAGCGCCGCCCTTTTCCGGCCACCACGACGCTTCATCCGCCGTCCAGCACCCTCCACAACCCCCAGCTTGTCGGACCGTACGTGTCATCTCTTTCGTGTTGTTCTATGTCTCATTTTAACATATGTAATTCGCATGGACACGACAACTCTAGTGGTAAGCTTGGACACGGCAAACTCGTGTCGTGCATGTCGTGAATGACCCGGACACGAGACTCGTGTATCTTCGTGTCCTTAACTGTCAGGACACGAAGACACAAGACTAAGGGTTAACGGGTTTACTAGACTGTTATCGAGTTTAAAACCCATTAACCTAATTCATAACAAAACTAAGTTAAACCCTTACCTAACAGCAAGTCCGAGTTGGCCTACTGGTCAGCGCGCGCGAATTAACCCCCCCCTCTCTATGACCGAGTTCGAGCCCCCTATTTTCCTTTTATTTTTTTTGTTTTGTTTAGTTTTATTATTATATATATGTATAATGTATATATGTATTTAATATATATGATAAATATGTATGTGTATATATATTTATATATATATATATATATATATATATTTATATAGATATATATATATATATATATATATATATTTAATATATCTATATATATATATATATATATATATATATATCCATATATATATATAATATATATATATATATTATATATATATATATATATATATATAATATATATATATAAATATATATATATATATATTTATATATATATAAAAAAAAATAAAAAAAAAATATATATATATAAATTCCTATATATTATGTATATATATAATTGTGTTTGTTGTATAATTATGTATATATTTTCAAATACAAATTTAGTGCTAAATATTATTATGTAAAATTTTACAAGTTATTTTATTATATAACTTTGTGACTTGTATATTTTACCACTTCAAAATATATTATTTATATTTAAATTCCTGTATTTTATTAATCATGGCAAATTAATGTCCAAACCTAGCATGGATTTTTGGGCCCAATTGTGTCTAATATATTCAGAGTCTGTACAAGTCATATTGGACTTTATTCATGGCTCTGGGTCCTGTATCTGGACTTCGGTTCAATTTCGAATACATGGACAAAATAGTAAATAATTATTTATTTATTTTCCAGAAATTGTTACTTGCTGTCTTTGAATTTTTATATATATTTTAATTGCTGTAAAAATCTGGAAAAAATTGTATTTAAATAATATGTTAATTTAGCTAATTTAGTATAATTTTTCCAGCATTTAATAAGTAATTTTGGTATTTTATAAAAATAGGAAAACAAAACTCATTTTCAGGATACATATGTTTGCTGATTTTAATAAATATTTATGAAGGTTTATAAATTCCAGAAAATTAGTATAAATTTCTATAATTAACAAGGATCATTTTGGTACTTTATTTTATGTAAAATTGAGCTATTTGTCTATAACAAAAATTGTTGGAACACAGTGTACAGTTGATTTATTTATTGAATAGTTACGACTTGCAATATTTTGTGTTGTTTTGAGTTATGGTCGTATTGAACCTCACCCCGCACTAGTGTAAAGACCCTAGAAAGTTAGTTTGGGTATTGTGTCACCCCACATTGGTCTCCTATGCTAAAGTCATCATTTGGCTAGGTGTTCAGTCAGAAAGTCGTATCACACAACTAGTGTCTTAGTGTTTAACTTAGTATAAAAACTAAGTTTATGTGTTATTTCTACAGTGACGAGTCACCAGGCTTCTATAGCATTTCTATCACTGCTTTGCTTTGCTAAAGGCAAGTATGTACTTCTACAAACTCTACATACTGTTATAACAATGACTGTGAATTCCAACCATGTTAAATGCTGATCCTTGGGGTAGCAAGTTAAAACTTCACATGTTGTATTACTTTCAGTCTCTACCATGCTTAGGACAGTTTTCATATCTCTCACATGTTTAAACAACGGGTTAAGGGGAAACTGTTAGTAGTGTACGTGATCATGTCCCCCTTCTCCGTATGTATTTATCGAGCACTGTTACATTCTATATGTAACTTTGTCGTATGTCTGATCTCGCGTTTGTGTATAGACTTACACCGATGCCGTTAAGGGTACATATGTACACTTCAGAAAATTGATATGTACCACTATACATCCTGATTACCTATTGACTGATCACTCACCTACTACAGTTTTAAACTTTAAAACAAATAATTATTGCCATGATAAAATGTATCTAACACTGGATAAACAAGATATGTCATTTTATTTCTTTCCATCACATGATCAGTATTATATGTTTGTTAGAATCAGTACTTGCTCCCGTCCTGACAGGATAACGTTGTAGGTATACTTACTGAGGAGGAGTTGCTTTGTGATTCATATTATGGAGTTACTGTCGAGGACCAGGCTTTATCTTACGAGGATGTACCTGCGGGAAAACTCGTCTAGTTGTCTATTTACTTTGGACTTTGAGAGTAGTCATGTATTAGACTATGTATTTTGTGACTGGACCTGTATCCAGTTTTACGTTTTGGACTTGTACTTGGATCTTATTGATATACGAGACGACTTTTGTGTTTGTGACATTTATGACTCTTCATTACATATAGAACTGTTAGCACATTTTAGTCTTAACTTGTTATCTTTAGAACAACTTACTACGCTTTATCTCAAGCGTAGGCTGGACATGACTCGGCCCGGCCCAACAATTTGGGTAGCGGATCGTGACAATGTCATATTGTTATACTTTTGATATATTGAGCATGGTACTATGAATGTTTATTTGATGACGTGGTATTATCATGTTATTGTTATACTATAATTGGTGGATTACTGTTGATGCTAAGTTGTATAATGGACGTATTCACGTACAATTATCAAAGTATTTGGAGCTGACCGTGACAGAACATAGCTGAAGCTCTGATACCACATGGAGTAGGAAAAATACTACAAGTATCTTCCTACAGATCGTTGGAGGCTCGTGTAAGAGATTTTTTTGATATAATGTGCTGAAACTCGTTGGTGGAGGGTGATATATATGACGTTGAAGCAAAGCGGAGATAACCAACGTCGCTGAAACTTATGTTATACATCTACTTGATTTCAAGAGTCGCTCTCGAATCCATGAGAGATGTCCAAATCCATGAACGACATGGAGTCCACCATAAATAAAGAAAATAAATCTTAATAAAAAATAATTTTATTGGAATTAAAAAATAAAACTATTACGATATTTTAACTTTATATAGGCTTACATAACTCGAAGAAAACTGATTCACACCAATATACTTTTTATCGTATTAAAATTACCTCCATGATTAATTCAATACTAACAGAATCCATCTGTAACACATACCACAAATATAACAATACAACTGAATTTCACATAGTTAAAACCATAATGTCTTATTTAATTATTAACTTATTTATAATGTGAAATGTATATTCAAATGATATCCAATGTTTGAATCCCTAATTGTGATGAACAAAATTATAATTTCCAAAAAAAAAAAAAAAGGTTAAAGAACATGGGTCCCGTAAATATGCCAATCAAGCATAAGACAAGCTCACCTAAAAGACATATACGAATATAGTAATGCAAATAGGCTTTAAATAAGATAATGTGAAATTAGGTTTATAAGTCGATTGAGGAGTAAAAATAGTACAAATAATTTATTTTTACTAACCCGAAACAAAGTTGGTCAATTACAATTTCAAGCACGGACAAACATGTCCAAGTAGCCACCATGGGAATCGTACATGCTGTTATTGATGTTTAGTGGCAAAAATGAATGACATAGGCCAATGCCGTCGAACGTCTAATGTAAATGAGATATACTTCAAGGAGTGAAAATGTAATGGGAACCGTTAGGCAACGACTCATCTTCTTATTTTAATTCAAGTTAACACTTACTCTATTAAATGTGTTGTTTACTAAATATGACACATAGGATCAAACGGTCGTTTGGACTTGAACACAACCTATTTAGCCGTCACACACACACACACACACATATATATATATATATATATATATATATATATATATATATATATATATATATATATATATATATATATATATATATTGATTACAAGTCGTATATTAAATTAGAACTGTTATTCACATGATAATCATTGTCCTAAGATGGCCATAAGCAAGATCGTTCATAATAAAATTATACAATTTTGGATCCTCGACACTAATTAGGATAAAATAAAAAATATTTTCAGTTTTTTTTTTTTTCAGTGTTAGGATTAATTTGTTGGTATGACCAAATTAAGGTCAAAATAAACAAATTTTCACTTCCAAACCCTCTCCCCCTCTCAAAAAGCCCTCACTTTCCTCCTCCCTCCTCCCACTCCAGTACACCCCTCTCTCCTCAATGGAGCCCTCCACCCAAATGACCAAACCACCACCCTTCCCCCTCCCCTCTCCAAGAGCGCCCAGAAGAAGCTCCTAAGAAAGCAGCGCCAGGAAGCCCGGAAAGCCGAGCGGAAAGCCTTAGAAAAGGAGCGGAAGCGGAGGGACCTGGAGCGCCGGCGGGGGGAATGGGCGGAGAAGCTGGCGGCCGCCGCGTCGGAGGAGGAGCGGGCGGCGATGGTGGCGGAGAGAATGGAGACGCGGAGGGAGAGGATGGGGAAGAGGAACGAGGAGAGGGGGATGAAGATGGAGAGGCTGAGGAGAGCAAAGGAGTCCGGACAGGGGGTCGTCGTCGACCTCGAGTTCGCGGACCTCATGACCGACGGCGAGATCCACAGTCTCGTGCAGCAGGTGCGTCTCGGCGAAAGCTAGGGTTTTTTGCTTGTCTTGAAGGGGGCATTTAAAATAAAATAAAATAAATGTCTGATATTAGAAAAAGATATTAAAAAAAAGAACATCATTTTATTAAAAAAATATGATGTAAACGTGTTGAATTTAAGGTTTTATGCACATATACCAACCTAAAAAAGGTATGTTTAGGCAGAATTATGCATATAAAATTACAAAAATCCTAGAGGAACTCATGAGTTCCTGTTTTCTTCAAACTCACCAATTACAAATAGTTGGATTACATGCATCTCATCCCTTGATGGCAAGTTCCTATTTGCAAGTTCCTATTTTGAGTTTCTGTAGTTGAACTGAGAAAATTATGATTGCATGCTAAGAGGGATTTTGGATTAAAATGATGTATATGATATTATAAAATGACACATTTCCTAAAACTTATTAGCACAGTACCGTCCTTTGAAGAAACACTATTTTGTTTAAAAATGATGTTAAGTTGTGGAATTTAAGTTTTTTTATGAATATTTACCAACGTAAAAATTATTTTGTTAGCGCAGTTACGCGTACAAAAGTATAATTACATGTTAAGGAGGGATATTTTATGACTCGATGATGTTAGAAAATGGCACTTCTGAGACTCACTAACAAAGTAATGTCTTTTAAAAAACATTATTTTATAAAAAAATTATGATGTAAGTGGTGGAATTTAAGGTTTTTATGCATATATGCCGACTTAAAATTAGTTTTTTTAGCACAATTGTGCGTGTAAAACTACAATTTCATTGTAAAGGAAGGGTCTTTGACTAAAATGATGTATATGCATTAGAAAACGACAGTTCGAAGACTTATTACTAAACTACTGTTCTTTTAAAACATTATTTAATTAAAACATATGATGTAAAGTTGTGGAATTTGATGTACTTTACGAATATCCACCAACTTAAAAGAGGGAATTCTTTTAGTATAGTTATGTGTGTAAGCTAAGATTGCATGTAAATGAGGGGGTTTGGTTAAAATGACGTCCCTATGATATTAGAAGATGATACACTTCTGACTTCTGAGACTTATTACCGAACTACCTTTCTTTAAAAAACAGAAATTTATTTAAAAATAATGATGTAAAATGGGGAATTTAAAGTTTTTATGCATATCTACAAACCTAAAAAAGGGGATTTTTTATAGCACAATTTGTGTTTTTAAAATTACTATCACATGTAAAGGATTTATAATCATTGGAACTTGCATAGAGAAATGCACATGAAGCACTAGTTACCAAGTGTCAGGTCCATGTGTGATTAATGTGGAGTGATTAAATTGTTTTGTGTGCATAGTTTGGTCTACCGGGTATTTCTCGTTTTCCCCTGGTTTCTCAGGGGAGTTCGGGGTTGTGGAATTTAGGGATTTTCTGCATATGTACCAATCGAAAAAAGGGATTTTTAGCACATTTACGAGTTTAAGATTATAGTTGCATTTGAAGGAGCTGAGTTAGAGAAGAGGTGGATTTTGCGGTAAATTATGACTTTGGGGGTTGATGGTCTTGGGCCTTAGTCATGATTGGATCTTGGGTGTTGAGAACCCTAACACTTTAATTTAAGCTTGGGGTACCACAACTTAAAGCTTGGGGTTGTAAATATTATGTGGGTCTTGGGGCTGAGAACTCTAACATACTGTTTGGAAAGGATGGGGAAATGGGGGGAAGGAAAAAGTTGAGGGAAGATGGAAGGAAAATCAAGAGTGAAGGTGTTTGGGAAGGGGGAGGGAAAATGTGGGGAGAGAAATTTGAGGGAAAAATTATGTGGATCCCAGTAAAACAATTTTCTCAAAAAAAGGGAGGAAAATGAAGAGAGAAGGGGATTTTGGGAGAATTTACCAACTATGCCTCAAAAAGGTAAGTATAAATTATGGTTTGAGAAAACAAGGACTAAATAGTAATTATATATTTATCCCATAAAATATTATATATTTGTACTTTTTCTTCCCCTACGTTTTGTTCATCCAAACAAGGGAACATAAAATTAACTTCACCTTCATTTTACTTCTCTTTCATTTTCCTTCCCCTCAAAATTTTCCTTCTATTCATGAAAAAGTTGCCAAACACTCCCTAAGAGTCGCTTAAACTTTAATTTTAGCTGAGGGGTCCACAGCTTATGGTTAAAGATTGGGTTATTGGGGATTTTTTAGGTACTGTCATATGTTTACATGGTTAATGACTTCCGCTTTCTAGAAATATTGCAAAATGTTGCTGCATTATTTTGTTCTTTTTGTGATTTGGCGTCCTTTGTATTCTAATCTGCTTACCTGGATACTACAATTTTACAAGTCCCCAAACTACCATATATATGTGTGTGTGTGTATCAAGTTAGTCAAAGATGCAAGGCGCACTCGAGGCGCAAAGTGTCCATATCGTCCGAGGCACAAGGCACACTTAAGACGCGCCTGAACGAAGCAAGACGCAAAAAAAATAAAACATACATGATTAAATAAACTAGTAATGTAAGAAATAAAACCAAATAACATATTACAACCAACAAAATATGTTAAAATATAACCAAATGAACTAGCAGAGCAACAACTAAGAAGAATTTGTATTCTTCCTATCATGCTTTTATTAAATTTTAGTTTTTTCAGTTCAACTGTAGCCAATCTTGGCAACCGTGGAAAGGGCTACCTCCGTTCCATTTGTATGTGGTAAGACTCTCTCTCTGGCTCAAAGTTTTTGGGAAAAAAATACACAAGGCGCGCTTTGGTTGCGTCTTGCTAAAAGGCGCGCCTTAGGTGTGCCCGGAGAAGTGAGCCTCGTCTAGTGAGGTACGAGGCGCAGTTGCCGTGCCTTGCTGCAACGCACATTTGACTATATATATATATTCAGACCTTTATTGTACCTTAACTTTTCATTGCTCGATTTTGGCATCCCAATTTCATAAAATACTCTTTTGAAGAAGCATCTTTCGTCAATTCTAAAGCACATCGAAACCACTTCAAAATCATATATTGTTGCAAAAGCGCAATTTAAATACTTGTATTGACAGATATTCTTTTGAAGTAGTTCCGATGTGCTTCAAAATTGACGAAAGGTGCTTCAAAAGAATAATTTATAAAGTTGGAGTGAAAAAACCAAACAGTTAAAAGTTAAGGTGCCAAAATTACTCGAGCCCTATAGTTGGGGTGCCATTATGATAATTTAGCCTACAGGCTGTTGTGGCTTCAAATGGAAAATTCTTCATGACATGGTGGTATTGATTGATGATGCTTGTAGCACAAGGGAAGGGTGTTGATGCAAAGATTATCAAGTCTCGTTGTCGAAATTGAATGCCTAAAAAAAGAGTCGACTATTCATGAAGATTTTCATACTCAAAAGAGAGAATACCTATCTCCTCTTAGTTCTCTACGATCTTGAAATAGTTGAACACGTTTTATACTTTGGAAGATGTAGGGCACAAAATCACGAATGAGCTCTACCAAGGATTGTCAAGCATTTGGCACCGACTTTTTCCCTTTTTCGTAAAAAAAAAAAAATCCTCATGAAGCTTAGCTTCAAATGCATCTTTCTTCTCTACATGCAGTTTATCAATTTCTTTCTCTTTCTTGCCTAACTTCAAATCATATTCTTCCTCCGCCTTACCTGTCATTGAAAGACAAGCTTGACATGTATCGGTGTATATTCCCACCATCGTCTTTCCATTACGGATAGACAAATATTTTTTGAAAGAGAGCTCTTTTATAGGCATGTCGGTCGATGTATCCTAAATTTTGAAGGTTGCTGTGTCACCGTGTTGGTTTCGCCTCAAGTCACCGTGTCCGTGTCGGTGCTACATAGTTTACAGCTAACGTGAAGTTGTGGGATTTAGGGATTTTATGTATATTTACCAATCTAAAAATGAGGTTTTTTTAGCCCGATTACATGTTTAAGTTGTAATTGCAATTTTGATGGTGGTTTTGATGGTTGCAAGTGCATTGCAATTTTGTATGCTCTTGTTCATTTAGGTAACTTTTTATCTATTGTCAAATGTCAATTGTTAAGTATGGCTAATTGGATATGTGTGAACTTAATTCTAAAACGATATATAATGTTTTGAAGTGTAGAAGATGGACATATGTTAATGAAACTCTCTTTCAAATGTATGTTCTTTTTAGAAGAAAAAGTGGGATAAAGGAGATCCCAACCAAATTCCATTAAGCTGTTCAATTTACTGTCAATCTATGTCGCATGGACACTATGACACGAGGCGAGTCAGACATAGCAAACTTGAAAATTTAGGACACGATATATATAAAAGTTGGTTGTTTGTGGACCTGTAAAGTAGTAACAGCCAAGTTAGCAAATCGGAATACTGAGGACACCAAATCAGAAAAGAAAAGAAAAATAATGCAGCAACCTTTTCTAAGCATAGTTATCAAACCTGGAACGGACCATCGGTTGGACTGGAAAAACGGTGACCCAGTGGCCAATCCGGTCCAGGTACCATATTGGACCATTTTGACTCTCAACTTGTTAGAAACCAGGTGACCCAAATTGCCCCGGAAGGGTTTTATTGCAACCCACTTGGGTTTGAAAGACCCGGTTTACATAAATATCATCAGGCCTGCAAAAACAAATTGACTTAACCGTTGACCCGTGTGTGTGTGTGTGTACTCTTTTAAGAATTTAGCCGGTCCAACCGTTGACTCACCGGTCCGACCCCAGTGACCCGGAGTCCTGACCAGGTCAATGTCCAGTCCGGGTGTGGGTCTGATAACTATGTTTATAAGGCTTCTAGAAAGCACAAGCCATTAAACCTACACACATACAACCAATGTTTTAAAAACTGGTTCGAGCCGGACTGTTGGACCGATTGGATTGTGAACCACGGTCCAGTCTGAACTATTAAACTGATCAAAATGTTGAACCGCTCTAACCCGGATTAACCTGTTCGAATCGTTCGACCAGGGCATGGTTTAGCTGAACAGAGCAGTTCAATGGAAAGGCAATTAAAATTCGAAAATTTGATTCCAATAGGAATCGAACCTTGATCTTTCAGATTGTATACACATTTCTTAACCATTGGGCTGCTATTTATTGATGTTAAAGTTGTATTACATTCGTATGGGTCCTGTTGAGAAATTTCCTTTTAATGCACAAGGTCTTAAGTGAAGTTCAAGGAGAAGTAATTATAGTGCACTCATTTGACGTGAGAACAACACTTATCTGGTTTTAAAAAAAATCTGATTTAGTCAACACTTAAAATATTTGTGTTAGTCAACACTAACATAACCCGAACACCATACTTAAAACAAATTTTTACCCATAATACAAAACCAAATTAGGTACCGTTCTGATACAACTTAATATTTGTAATAACTTTATTTTCGTGTCTATCTAATTTAAAATATAATAGATAAAATTAATCTAATATAGCTTTTCATACAAAACTAATAGTAGTAATGTACGAGGCACCGTAACTCCTGATCTTCTTTCTTATATACTTTTAATAAACTTTTTCATAAAATAATGCTATGATAATATATATAGATAAATTAAGTTTAGACAAGATATTAATTAAAATAATAATGTATAAATATTAGCTATACTTTTATAGTTTTATACTTCAAATAATTATTACATCACCTTTTTTGAAACAAACGGTCCGACCGGTCGAGATTTAGCTTACGTCTCGATTGTTGAACTGGTTTTAAAACATTGCATAATAGACTACAAAAAAAATCCCAAGGACCATGCTTTAACTTTAAGTTGTGGACCTGACAACTTAAAAAGTTTGGGTGACTATTAAGGTTCTCAGCCCCAACACCCACATAATCTCTGCATCCCCCAAACTTTAACTTTAGGGGAAATTTGGTACGTCCCCCTCTACTTTGTGGCATTATGGTGGAGGTCCCTCTCAAACTTTTACATTCTTTCGAACTCTTATTTTCAAATACACCCATATAAATCCCTATTTATACACAATGTTCTAAATTTCGGTCTAGGCGGCCGTCTAGCCGCCGGCCGCACCGAAAATCCCCTAGGCGGGGTTCCTACGCAGATTTTGGCCTAGGCGGTCCTAGGCGGTCCTAGGCGGCCTATTCGGCCATTTTTTTTTTTTAAATTCCAAAAAGAAATAAAAAAAAATTCATATTTGATATTTCGAATTTGAAATTTAAAAATAAACTAAAAAATAAAAAATAAAATTTTTACTTACCTCCTCCATCTCCGCCGGCGGCGGCAGCGACGGAGGCGGCTGCTACTGCTGCTACATGGATGGGGGGGGGGGGGTTGGAGAGAGGAGAGTGGTGAGGAGGGTGGTGGAGAGAAGAGAGAGGTTGGAGAGTGGTGGGGAGAGGAGAGGAGTGGGTTTATATGAATGGGAGGTTTTCCCAAATGTAATTTTTTTTGAAAAACATGCTTCAATAGAGATTCAAACTCCAAACCGTCACAAACCCGCAGGAGTTACACACATGCTCACTAACCACTTGGCCTGATGAACACATGTGTCATTTGTTACACATACAAACAACTTATGTATATTACACATAAAAAATTAAAAAATAAATAAATTCAGTTCGGCCGCCTAGGCGGCCTAGGTGCTAGGTGCCCCTTTGGCGCACCGAACCCGCCTTAGCGAAATTTATAACACTATTTATACATACAATATGTACCATAATTTTAATGGACGAAAATGCCCTTAGTTCTAGGACGAAAGTTTTTTTTTTACTGGGACATGTGTCGAGATTTGGTTGCTCCATTTTCCACCATTTTATTTTACTATTTTATCCATATAAAAGTAATGTTGAAAATTTAAAAGAGATTATGTACATGAATTACACTAACACTTAAGTCTATAGCAGGAACAATGTCAACAATGGGTGACATGTAGGACACTTTGGGCTCACTAATTAGTTGTTTTCTTCTCGATCTGTGTGGCACACACTTCGTTTTGATGCCATTGCTCTCTCGAACTCCATTTTTGAAGCGGTTTGCGTCCATAGTCTTGGATTTTTTCCCCACTTTATCTTGATATGGTTTATTTTTACTTTTGCTGCGGTCAAATTTTGGTCTCTATTTTTCTTACCTCGGTTTGCATGCAACCCCATTTTTGTGTCGCTTGCGTCACATAGCTTCGAACGAGGTGTACTCCATGTCTACGGGCTCGTTCCAGACCAACGAGTTCACTCGCGATCTCCAATGGCCAATATCACAAGTTAGGTACATATATCACAAGTTAGGTACAAAATATCTTAAGTTACGTACTGATGTCACAAATTAGGTAAATATACCACAAGTTAGGTACCTATGTCATAGATTAGGTAAAAATATCACAAATTATGTATGAATATCATAAGTTATATACAAATATCACAAGGTAGGTATCAATATCAAAAGTTTGGTATAAATATCACAAGTTAAATAATACTACTACAATATTATTATTTTAATCCTTCCATATTAAAATACTATAATTTTAATCTTTCCTGTTAGGAGTTAGAATTTGCTCGAAAATAAACTTGTGATCTTGGTACTTGTTTAAATATTTGTATCTAACTTGTGATATTGGTACGTAATTTGTGATATGTGTATCCAACTTGTGATATATGTACATAACTCGTGATATTTGTATCTAACTTTTTATAATTGTATCTAACTTGTGATATATGTACCTAACTTGTAATATTGGTACATTGGAGATCACGGAAGTCGTCGATCTGAGACGAATTTGTAGATACAGAGCATGTCTCATTCGGAGCTCGGTGATACAAATGACACACAAAATATAATTGCATATAAACTGAGGTAAAAAAATGGAGACTAAAGTTTGATCAAAAAGTGAAAATAAATCATATCAAGATAGAGTGGAAAATGTTTCAAGGCTATGGGCGTGATGAACAACGTTGAAAACGGAGTTCAGGAGCACGATCGATGTAAAAAATGGGGGCCGACATGCAAATCGAGGAATAGTAGCCCAAGGGGGCCCCACATGTCAGCTGCGACGTGACTTGACATTATTCCCACTCAAAAAATGGGAAAGGTGGGGGATCGGAAGATGTAAATTAAGGAAAGTCTTGGGGCTTCTAATAGGTGAATTAATTTTCACTCCTAAAGGGAAGCTAGATTAAAAAAAGAAGAAGTCCCATACGAGGGACATTCAAGTCTTTTACTAACATTTATCTGATTGTACATACAATATGTACAAACAATTGGATTATATGGCTGTATATTAAAATAATGGTCGGAAAGAAAATAAAAATTGAGGAAGGGCCTCCACATTAGCGCCACCAAGTGGAGGTGGTGGTACCAAATTTCTCCTTAACTTTAAGTTGTGGACTCGCAACTTAAATTAAAGTTGGGTGACTATTAGGGGTGGTGGTACCAAATTTCCCCTTAACTATCGAAGAGTCCCATCATCTCTACAACCCAAGACCCATAAACCCCCAGAGTCATCATCTACCCCAAAATCTACATCTTCTCTAACTCAACTCCTTCGTCATTGGCAAGAAATGGATGCATCGGCAAGCGTCGACTGGCGGATAACTCGTAGGAGCCAAGGTTGTTTTTTCTTTCTTTCCAATTTTGACATATCCAGCTGTGTCAACAGCAAATCAAAGGCGAAAGTCGTCAGGGGACAGCTGGATACGAATCCGACAAGAATCGGACTGTGGCCCAAGCGAATCGATGTCAGATTCAGATCCGGGCACTAGTCTGGCCGTTTCCTTGCTTCCCAGATGTCAATGCTGGAAATTCGAATTGTAAAATTAATTTTATTGAAGTAAATAGTTAGCTGATACATCCATTTATATTGACTAAAAGATCTCCTTAGAAATGGTGCCAGAAATGGTCCCAGATGTCAATGCTGACAATTTTATTAAAGAATCTTGAATCATCGAAGTAAATATATTTGTACAATCACCTTTACTTTAAAAAAGAAATAGTTAGCTGATACTAAAAGATCTCCTTAGAAATGGTGCCAGAACTTGTAGTACTTTGTCTCAATATATTCTCGTACAGTGAGTGGCTTATTATGCTTCTTCAATGTACCTTCACTCCCCCCTTTTATATTGACTAAACTGGACCTGCAACAGTATTTTTCCGACTAGGATTGGCAAATTTGCAGTCACACAATATGGGAACTGCAATAGTAGCTCGAATTTCAAACAAATACTTTTTTTAATAAGAGCAGTAGCATGAGTCACCAGATATTGATTTTCATAATATTGTAGATTCAAATTTACAGTAGGGCTGATGTCTATCATTTTAACTAATAGAGGATACAGATAATGTATTGCTATGCAGTTAATGGGAGATCTGCATCACCTGCTCATCTCTGGTTGACAGGATGCACAGGAGAAATGGAAAATCAACTGCAAAGGATCCCGGGATTTGATAAGTGGATTATCGAAAAGGAGAGTAAATCTTATATTGAAGCCTTGGAAGATCAGAAAGAGAATCTTGTCTATCTAACAGCCGATGCAGAAACTGTACTTGACGAGCTTGATCTAAAGAAGATTTACATCATTGGTGGTTTAGTTGATCGGAATCGCTGGAAAGGGATTACCATGAAGAAAGCAAATGACCAAGGGATTCAAAGTGCAAGGTTGCCAATTGGAAATTACCTCAAGATGTCCAGCTCCCAGGTACACATTTTTAGGTACTTTGTTGTTCTTCTGAACAAGATAAGTTGCAGAGACTATCAGTTCGAGTCATAAGAACAACCCAGCTATTCTCGAATATAGTTTTCAAAAGTTGGCCTATGAACCTAATCCCGGCTGTTGGCCTCCTCCCACAGGCCCCCTTTCTTTTTATTATCTTTATGGACCCATTGGCATTAATTTGTTGAAGTGTTATTTGGGAGCATAAGCTGAAATCATGTTATATTGCCATTACTAGTAGGAATTTATAGAGGAAAAAGGGCTATAATATGTCTTATTATCAGTCAATTAAAGCCTTATGGATGATCTTCTTTTTTTTCTTTTCAACTTCATTTGGATGTTTGGTTGGACAGGTCCTTACTGTTAATCAAGTGGTGGAGATACTGCTGAAGTTCTTGGAAACAAAAAACTGGAAAGATGCATTCTTTCAAGTAATTCCGCAACGAAAAAGAGGGGGGGATCAATCTGAAGCTGAAGCTGATGCTGAAACTGAAGTAGCTGAAGATGCTGCAGATGTAGTAACAGCAGATGGAGGTGAATTGGACATGGGAGATACAGATGAAGCTACCGACGAAGAGGTTAATGATGGGTGCGTTAATAAAAAGCCGCGCACAGATGAAACTGAAGATACTGCATAAACCATTTAAGGTGAAGATGAATGAAAACTCTGAATTTTGTATTAAGAACGATTTTAACGTAAAATGATTTGTAGGAGGATTTTTCGTATTGTTGTAGTTTGCTCCGCCAAGTTCTAACGGTGAGTTAGATTGTTTTATTCAAGTCATTATAATTTTAGTTCCGACTAGTATGACCGTCTTTCTGAGTAATTTGTCTTGATGAATACGGCTTTATGTATTTATGAGCAATTGTTGATAAATAGCATTGGAATTGATACTTTAGGCTGATTCTAATCAGTAAAAATAGTCTTATTTCAACGGTGGTTTAGATTGTTTAACCATGTTCTGGTTACAATTTTGATTGTAACATTCTAAGAATAGTGAAGTAATAGACATGTTGCAACAGTGATCAAACGTTTTCTGTAGCATGAAACATACTAAACCCAATGAAGCAATATATATATATATATATATATATATATATATATATATATATATATATATATAGCTTACTGATCATATAACATCCGAAACAAATGCAGTTTTAGCAACAAACAATTGCTCCAGACTGATACTCGCTCAGTCGACCTTGAGTTCACACAAAGACCTGGAGGTCGTGCTCGCCTCGATGTCCAGAACAATCTCCTGCAAGCTCAAACCGGCACCGCCGCAACCGAACAAGAGCAGCGGCTTGGCCTTGGGCACGGGCGAGGGCTCAGCCTCGCCGTTGAGGATCTGCAGGACCCTTCTCATCGACGGCCTCTCGTCGCACTTTGGGTTCACGCAGTTGAGGCCGACGAGCAGAAGCCTCAGCATCTTCTCTCTGTCGAACTCGCCCTCCAGCCTCTTGTCGACGGCCTCGATGAGCTTGTCCTGCGAGTACAGAGCCCACACCCAGTCGACCAAATTGACTAGCTTGTGATCTTTCCCCTTCCCTTTCCCTTCTCCGCCTTCTCTATCTATGGGCCTCCTCCCGCAGCAGACTTCCAGCACCACGACGCCGTAGCTGAACACGTCGGTCTTCTCCGTGAACTTCCCGTACTGGAGGTACTCCGGCGCGAGGTACCCCATGGTCCCCGCGGTCAGAGTCGACACGGGGCTCTTGTTGTGGTCCATCAGCCTCGCGAGCCCGAAATCTCCCAGCCTCGGATTGAACTCGGAATCCAACATTATGTTGCTGGTCTTGATGTCCCTGTGGATCACCCGCTGGTCGCACTCCCGGTGCAGGTAGGCCAGGACCGACGCCATCCCCACCGCCACGTTGTACCGCCTCTCCCAGCCGAGGGCCGGGCACGGACCGGACCCCGGCCTGGGGTAGAGGACGCGGTCGAGGCTGCCGTTGGGCATGAGCTCGTAGACGAGGAGGAGCTCGTCCTTCTCGCTGCACCAGCCCTGGAGCTGCACCAGGTTCCTGTGCCTGAGGCTCGCGATGATGGCCAGCTCGGCACCGAGCTCGGCCCTGCTCTCGTGCGCCTGCTTCGACCTCTTGACCGCGTAGGTGGCGCCCGATCTCGGGTCGACGCCTCGGTACACCGTCCCGAAGGCTCCGTTCCCGAGTATCCTGTCGCTGCTGAATCCTCCAGTGGAGTGCTTCAGCTCCCTGTAACTGAACTGCCGGGGGGCTTTCAGGAACTCCGGCTTGAGTCCGGGTTTCTTGGCCTTGAACTCCATTCCTTTCTTGACGGAGAGCCAAAGGATCGCGACGACGGCGACGGCGAAAGCGAAGTGGCCTAGAATTTGAAGAACAAAGCTGAGATTTCTACGTGGCTCGGTGGTGGTGGTGGTGGTGGAGTTGGTGATGGGCAATGCCGGGATCATCACATTGACACCCCAAGAGCTGCTCGTCAAGTTTCGAGGGGGCTTCTTCTCCTTCGGGGTGGGAGCAAGAGCAGGCAAGCCGTACGTCTCGAAGCTCCACCGTTCGATGGTGTGGACCTCGGTGGACCCTTCGGTGGACGCCGAGAAGCCGACGTACACGTACTCCTCGAAACGCTTTGAGAGATCGAGCGCCGCGGACAACGCGGGGGTTCCGGGCCGGCGGTCGGAATCCCCCAACCAAACCTTCAGGCTGGCGCCCCGGTAGTCGATCCAGGCTGTGATCGGATTCCCGCTCTTGAGGTCCACGCCGAGGCCCCCGAGATCGGCGGTCCCGACCGACACGGGGCTGTCGAGGTCGACCCCGACGTGGTTTTCGCTCGGATCGTCGAACCCCGGGTCGAGTCTGGTGTCGAACTCCACGGCGACGACGGCGACGGAGGACCGGTTGTTCTCGGCTCGGGACGAGGCGTTGAAGAGGCCCAGGTAGGCGCCGGTGCCGCCTAGGGTGAGGCCGGAGGGGGAGATGAAGAAGGTGAGGCCGTCGCCGGAGGACCCGGGGTTCGGGTTCGGGTTGGTGATGGAGAAGGTGAAGGTGGTGGAGAAGGAGGCGGAGGCGTTGGTCTTCGTGTCGCGGAAGCGGACGGGGAGGTTGTACGCCGCGGTGCCGCGGCTGGAGGACGGCACGTCGGTCTCCCTGGTGAGCCCGACGGTGCCGTTGCGGAGGTAGGAGTCTCCGAGGAGGGTGAGGTTGCGGGAGGAGAAGGAGGGGAAGACGAAGGAGGTGCGCGTGCCGTCGGCGAGCACGGGCGGGTGCTGCAAGAGGAGGAGGAAGAAGATGGCAATGGAGAGGAGTGGAGTTCTTCCTGGTGGTGATGCCATTGCCATGGTTTCATTCATCGATGGGAGTGAGAAGAAGAAGAAGAAGAAGAAGAAGCAGCAGCTCACTTGTTAACAGAGGGAGTGATAGAAGTTTGTAACGGTCGGGAGAGGGAAGAGGTGGGGGCGCGGGGAATATTTTGAAAAGTAGGGTTTCTAACGGTCGATTAATTAGGATAATGCTTTCTTTTTTTTCCCCTTCCCAACCAGAGTCCAAAGCCATGTGAATGGATCCCTTTTGTGTAAGGAAACTACTGTGGATTTGATGGGTCCCACAACACCTAAAAATCTTAGACCATCTCCAATGGTGATTTCTAAAATTGAGTTCTTATCCTACTTGACATTGTACTTTAAGGCCTCGTTTGGTTCGCGGAATGGAAGGGAAAGGAAATCAATTCCTTGTCATTTCCTTTCCTTTGGGAAACTGTAATTCCTATTGATTTTCCTTTCCGATATTTGGCAATGCCAAGGAATTTGGAAAGGAAAGTGAATACTTCAATGTGGGAAAGTGATTCCTTCCTTGGATGGATGGAATCACTTTCCCCCCTAATTTTCCTTCCATTGGGAATCACTTTCCTTCCCTCCTCAATTCCTTGGGCGCCCAAACATAGGAAAGTAATCACTTTCCTTTCCCAACCGGGAGATTCCGCCAACCAAACGAGGCCTAAGGAGATTTCTATCCTAGTTGGAAGAATTTCTACATAGAAATTGTAGACATACAAAAATATTTTCCAATGGTTCTCCATTTCTATCCTATGTGTCACATAGTAAAAGAACCAATTTAATGGTGTGGGGCCCAATAATAATTGTCATGAGAGAGAGAGAAGAATTTCTATGAGAGTTTCTACATGTAGAAACCCTCATAGAAAGTTTCCATTCTACATCATTACCACCTAGGATAGAAATGGTGATAGAAATCACCATTGGAAGAAGTTTTTTCTAAAATGGATTTCTTCCATAGAAATAGGGAAGATAGAAACCCCCATTGGAGATGGTCTTAGAGCATCTCCAACCCTATTGTGAGTTTGAAAAAAATGGTTGCCACATAGGAATGATAACCATTTTTTCCAAAAGTATTTCTCCAATGCAAATGTGAAATAAAGTGTGGAGTTGACATGACAATGACATAGCAAAGACAATGTGAAGTTGATTGTCTAGATCTAGACAATGCACTTCACAATGTCTTTATATCCACATCATCATTTGTGAATAAAAATATTTATAAAAAGAAGTAGAAGAGTAAAAGTTGTCTTGAAAGTTGTAAAAAATTACTTTGTATTGTCTTCTCTATACTTTTGCATTGGAGATGACTTTTAAACTCATTGTCATTTGTGAATATAATCTTGCCACCTATACAAGACATTGTCTTGTGTCCAATGCCACCTAAGATTCACAACACAAAATAAGACAATAGGGTTGGAGATGCTCTTAAAATCATTGGAAATGTTGTGAAACCCTTACTATTCACCATTATGTCATGAGTTACACATGACCCTTGGGATCATGTAATTCATGACCCTTGGGTTGCCCCTTATCCCTATATATATGGCACTTGCCATATGATGAAAGAACAAAAAAAAAAATACTATTCTACGATATCTAGTATCCCTTCAAACACGTTATCAGCAAGATTGCTGAAGCAAGGAGAATCGACGTCATCCTTCCTTTTTTCCTAGTCGATCCGACCAGAGGCTGGTAACACTTCTTAAATTTTTTTTTTTTACAAATTAATTGTTTGAATGAAAATTAGCAATATATATATATCTAACAATCTAAGAGTGATATTCTTTATATTGCTAACGTTCAAAACAAATTTGTTTCTTATTAAAACAAATATTGTTCACTGTACAACAGATTGACTTATTGTTAGACCAACTTGTTGTTGAACAAATTGCCTTGCTGTTAAACCAATTGTTACTATTTTGTACAACAATTTTTGTTACTTGCTTGTGTACTCATTACTACTTACTGTTCTGTGTACATCTCATTGAAAAAAAAAATTACTTACTGTAATATTGACAGATTGCATATTAGCTTCTGGACTGAACTGTTTTATTAAGCACCGTGGTATTTTTATTATGAGCTCTGTAACATTTATGATTATGCATAAATATTTAATTTTAATTTATGCATGTTTTTCACATGATAGATAAAATGGCCAAAATAGCTAGTGTCGATTTCGAAGTACTAGATGCTGCTGGAAAAAATTATTTGAGCTGGCATGTGGACCTGAAGTTCCACTTACGTGCCCAGGACTTATTAGCCACAATTTCAACTCCTCTTCCATCGACTCCGGCCACTGGTACGGAAAATACAGCAGACACTGCTGTGGTTGTTTCTACAGTGAACGTCTCTGATATAGATAAGGCGAAAGCCATTATCTACATCAGGAGACACATTGATCGGACCCTGAAGGCCGAATACCTCACTGTAGAAGACCCAAAGGAATTGTGGACTGTACTGGAGGACCGCTATAAACATCAAAAAGATGTAATCCTCCCACGTGCAAGGTATGAGTGGAAAAACCTTCGACTTCAGGACTTTAAGTCCGTAGCTGAGTACAACTCAGCTCTCCATAATATCACCTCACGCCTGAAGTTGTGTGGTGAAGAAGTCTCGGAGTATCGCATATTGGAAAAAACTTATACATCCTTCCACGAGAAGGACGCGATCCTCATGCAACAGTACCGTGAACGAAAGTTCACAAAGTACTCTGAATTGCACTCCACCATGATGATGGCAGAGCAAAACAGAGAACTTCTCTTGGCCACTCATAATCTACGCCCTGCAGGCTCAGCTTCTCTCCCAGAAGCTCATTTTTCTTCCAAGAAGCAGAAGAAAAATAAGGACAAATCTAACATGGGGAATGCCCATAAGAGGCCGGCCAGAAGTCCACCCCAGAACAACTTTCATCCCCAGAGCAGCAAAAGTAAAGAAGAAGTGGAAGAAGACCACAGAACTGATGTCCATTCCCAAGAAAAATTGGGAGGACAAATGCCAAAAATGTGGCATGACTGGACACTGGTCCAGAAATTGTCGCACCCCGCGACATCTACAAGATCTGTATCAAGCAAGCCAGAAGTCTCAAGTTGAAACAAATCTGGTAGAAAAGCAGCCGTCTACTCAGTTCTCGGCGGAATACTTCGAGAACGACGACCTACTCGACTAGAGCCACTATTTTATTTCATGCTTTTAAAAACTTGTTGCCGTATTTTCATATTATGCTTCTCTTTTATTATAAATTATGCATTTTTGCAAGCAACTTATTGACCTCTCTATATCGGCCCGTCGATCGATATAAGAGAATTTTTTATAAAAAAAATTTGTATTTCAAAACCGTTGTTTTAATTACGATTGTTTGTTGTTGTTTTTTTTTTCATTGATCTATAGATGAAGTGTGAATGCCTTGTGGACAGCGCCTCGACGCACACAATTTTTCGAGAAAAAAACTATTTTTATAGCTTATATGATTATGACGGTCCCGTTATTACGATATCAGGACTATCAAACATAATAGAAGGATCTGGTGAAGCAATTATATTGCTCCCAAATAAAACAAGACTAATAATAAAAGATGCACTATTCTCTCCTAAATCAAATAGGAACCTCATAAGTTTCAAGGACATTCGTTTAAACGGATATCACTTAGAAACAAATGAAATAAATGAGGCAGAATATCTGTATGTTACTCGTCTAAAAGATGGTTCAAAAACTATCTTAGAACGATTCAAGGGACTCCCGTCGGGTCTCTATCATACTCATATTCAATCAACAGAAGCTAATATGATTGTGCACCAGAAGTGTCATTCATCGCCAAAATTTAAACTTTGGCATAATAGACCGGGTCACCCAGGATCAGCTATGATGAAATGAATCATAAGCCAATCCACTGGACACAACCTGCAGAACCTGAAGATTCTTCAGAAGTATGATTACTCGTGTCTACCTTGTTTTCAAGGCAAAATTATAACGAGACCATCCATTTTGAAAGTGGGACTAGAGTCTCCTAGCTTCTTAGAGAGAATTCATGGAGACATTTGCGGACTTATACACCCCGCAAGTGGTCCATTTAGGTACTTTATGGTACTTATCGATGCATCTACTAAATGGTCTTATGTGTGCCTTTTGTCCACCTGCAACTTAGCTTTTTCTAAGCTATTGGCACAAATAATTAAGTTGCGGGCTCATTTCCCCGATAACCATATCAAAAAATTAAGACTTGATAATGCGGGTGAATTTACTTCACAGGTTTTTCAAGACTATTGCTAAGCAACTGGCATCGAAGTTGAACATTCTGTAGCTCATGTTCACACCCAGAACGAGTTAGCAGAATCTCTTATTAAGAGATTACAATGGATTGCTCGTCCATTGTTGATGTAGTCACAGTTGACTGTGGAAGCTTGGGGTCATGCTATATTGCATGCCGCATCACTTATTAGAATACGGCCTTCTGGAGGTCATATTCTATCTCCGATGCAGCTCGCTTATGGTTCACCTCCAAATATCTCTCATTTGAGAGTTTTTGGTTGTGCTGTTTACGTCCCCATTGCTCCCCCACAGAGGACCAAAATGGGTCCACAACGTCGATTAGGTATCTATGTTGGGTTTGACTCACCCTCTATAATTAGATACCTAGAACCCCTGACGGGTGACGTATTTAAGGCACGTCTTGATGACTGTGAGTTTGATGAAGGATTATTTCCTAAACTGGGCACACAGTCTAAGAAGCCAGAAGCTTCTAAGACAATTTCTTGGGACACAAAAACTTTGTCTCATTTTGATCCGCGTACAAGTCAATGTGAAGATGAGATCCTGAAGATATTACATATTGAGAACATTGTACATCTACTTCCGGATACATTTACTGACAACCAGAAGATTGTCAGATCACACATTCCTGCTGCCAATATGTGAAACCCGTAATTTTCGGGAATTTTTTTTTAGGAATTATTAATCATTTTAATGTGGTTAAATAGATTTTTGTGATTAAATAAAATTTTAATATTTATGAAGTGTTAGTTTAATATTAATATTAATTTAAAGAGTGTAAAATTATTTTCAAAATTAACATGGAATTTTGATTGACAGCCCAGACCCGAACCCAGTTCGAATCCGATTAGAGACATAAAATGTTTTCCAAATATTTTTAGTATTTTAAATTATTAGGAGTTAACGTAAATTTTTATATTGGATCAAAATGATTTTTATACAAGGTTTTAATTTGGAGCCAAATGCCTTAAGTTCATATTAGCCTTTTAGCTCACACCCAAAGCCTATAGATATAGGTCCATACCCTTAAGCCTCTAGCCCAAAGCCCAAATATTTGGAGTGAAATGTTTAGTTTAAGGCCCAACCCATAAATGACCACTAGCCATAAGAGGGTGGCAAACTCATTGTATGGGAAAATTCATTCTGTTGAATGAATTCTAATTTGTGAGCATTCATTGGGAAGCTGTTTGCTATGAGGAGCTTTTACTTCTCAAAACCGAAACTTTCGGTTGTCCCTTTCCGTGAACGCTCGGCCGTTGGCCTTCCACCGCCGGCCGGAGTAATGGCTTGGGGGCTTTTCCCTTTCCTTTTCATGGTAACTCCCATACTCTCATATCCTATATAAACCCTTATCCATCCCTTTCCCTCCTCACCATCACTCCTCACTCCCGTGCCCTAACCCCCAATTTTCCGGCGAACTCCGACCCGAGCCCCGCGGCCCCTTACCGGGCCATCCGACCGGCGCACCCCGGGCCGGCCATCCGCCGCCTGACCCGTGCGCCCGACCCCGGCCGTCCGATCGCCGGCGTTCAACCCCGCGCGCCCCTCTGCTGTTCCGATCTACTCCCCGGCGCTGACTGTACGACCCCTGTGTGCTCTGTCGACGTTCCGTTTCCATTTCCGTTTCTGTTCCGAGTCCGAAGCTACTCTTCGGATTCCGTCGTCGGTTTTGGGTAATCTCTAATCCCGAGATTTTTCTTTAGTCTATGATGAATTCTGGTCCTACAAATTCCTTCAGGAATTTGGGTTTTCGATAACGTAATAATTACGTTACCATTTTTTTTGTTTTCGAAGTTTCATCGGAAATTGCCGCTGATGATTTTTGGGTTCTGGATTATTTCGGATTGTGGACAGAACTACGTTCTGTGGAATTCTCGAGCTTTCCGAGAATTTTCGAGAGTTGATTCTGTGATCATTTTGTTTTCAAAGTTTCTTCGGAAATGTTGCTGTGATGGATTTTTACATAATTTCGTTCTGTGGTTTTGTTAATAGTTGGAAAATTGGGTTCTGTGAAGTTTTCGAGATTATTCGGATTTCCGGTATTTTCGGGTTTCCGAATTATTTCGGAAAAAATTAATTCTGTGGATGTTTATAAATGTAAATTCGGGTTTTTGGAGTTATTTTGCAGGTATCGGACGCGTTCCCAGTTTTTGGGTTATCCCGAAAACAGAGGGAGTGCTGCCGAAATTTTCGGAAAAATTATTAAATGATTTTCAAAATAAATTTTCGGTAAAATATTATTTTATTAATTTTTGGGCGACGACCACATTGGTCAGTGGGCCCCAGCGAAATGCAAACGCACCGGTACGACCGGACGTTGAGGCAGAGTAGCTGAACATGACGACTGGACCAGAGTCTGAGACTCATATATTTTATATAATTTAAATTGGCAATTGTTAGTTTTATTATTTAATTATAGGTAATTTTCAAGACTAACAAGTTTCTTCTTATTTCAATTTGTAATTAAATTTGAAAGGGCATAAGCCCAGGCCTGTAATTAATAGGAAGTAATTTTATTTTATTGGGTTGTATGAACGCGTAGGATTAATTTGAAATATTTATTAGAAATTCACGATTTTCTCATTTAAGAAAATATATTTTTATATATATAGTCATAAAAGAAATACCAATCTTTTTCCAATAAATTGGTAAATTACGAGTTTTCCGAAATAGAATAGAAATTGGAATTTTCTTTAAAATATAACACACTAGAAAAACGTGCTTTGATTGTGATGTTGGTATTGGTTAATGCAAGACTAAAATTAACTAGGAAAGACAAATAGAGAATTGTAACTAGACATTTTGAGCTTGCTTCTGAAACAAGTTCCCGAAATGTAGGATTTCGAGGAAGAGCGTGACTATTCCAAATCCCGAAGTACCAACTTTTCAAACCAAGGAGATAAGGCAAGTACATTTTATGTAGATTTTACAATTATTTTCACAATTGTTTCATTGCAAGTTTAAACCACAATTATACACGAACTCCTTCGGGAGCATTGATCGTATTGTTGGGGACTGGGGGAATAGTGTACTGGATATGACCAAATCCAAACTTAGGATAATGAATGTGTTAGCTTACCCCTCTCTCACACGGGGATAAGCCATACCGTATCGCTAGGATACAAATATACCCAAACCGGTCATATTCTTTACCTATTCACATCACTGTACTGTACTATTTCAAAACTGCTCATCTTTAAATTGTTTAAAAGTGCATGTCATTAATTGCGTTTTAATTGTTAAAAGTTTGCATGAATTGTACTTTGCTCCTTTCCTGACTGGATCCCCGTAGGTACTCCTGACGACTCAGAGAGGATGATCAGTAGCTAATATGACCCCGACTTGTACCCGGCGGTACTCCTACCAGACGAGGATGATGTGGCATCAACCTAGATGCTGCTTAGCATTTTGAGAGTTATTAGTTGCATTATTTAAATTCCAGTTATGAATTTTGTATTGAAAGACAAGTTTTTATTATCGTAAATTAAATGTTGTGGCAACTTTTTAATTTCGAAGCTTGTTGTTGAAATGACCTGCAATATGGATTACAGCTTACTGCCGCCGTCTCATCAACGGCGCAGGCTGGGCATGATCCGATTCGACCCAAGTATTTGGGGACCGGGTCGTGACATGTTTTTAGTGGTGGCCCATGCAGGTCCACTAAATCAACAATTTAGGAAAACTAGAAACAATTAGGAACACTAGAACATCAAAATTGCCACAACATAGGACCGATTTATATATGATAAATATTTTTATTATAGACTGGTAGGTTACCTTGCTTATGCTTGCATCCTAAACCTTCCAGAGAATGACCACTGACAAAACCAACTCTGCTGGCGATGTGGTATCATCTCCGGATCGAACCCCGCCTCTTCAGTCAAGTCAGAGCTTTTCACCCAACCAGCTGATTGATCATCCTCACCAATCATCCAGTGAAGTTTTCCCCACACTGGCAAATCCTACCTCTCCTCTAACTGGGTTACTTTTCTTTGAGGAAGTACCCACTCATGTTGCTTCACCAGTACCAGAGAACACCTCTCAGATGGTTGCTTTATTTCAAGAAATCCTAGAGTATCAGAAGATTCAAGCTGAACAGATGGATATCTCGAGAGAAGTCATGAAGAATATCAACGACGCAACCTTAGCCATTTTAAACCAAGTTGGAGCGGAACCTCGTCCTAGGAGGGATACCCATGAGAATAGAAGATATTTGGGCCCTGTCCGACAACCATATTGCAAGAAGCTTTTGGCTTGTGCCTACTGTAAGAGACCTGGTCACCAAGCCAACATTTATCGCAAGAGATTAAGGCAATGTTTGGTGTGTGGATCTGCTGAACATCAAGTTAAGGACTGCCTCTTATCTTATCATCGTATCGGAGCGTCTATTATGCCACAACCTCAGGACTCTATCCAACAGACCGTAGGAAGGGATGAAGCAGAATCAAGGATCATAGAAGAGGAAGAAAATGGAGATGCCCAAGCAAGAACCAGAACCATGAAGAATAGTACTTAGGACTGCTGAGTAGTATTATCTATTAAGAAGCTGTAACAAGATGTCCCTAGATCAATTATGAGAGTTTTGTTGTAATTCTCTTATATGAATAAAAATCTTAGTTACATCTTCATGATAGAAGTTTTCCCTAATAGTTTCTGGATTACCCTATGCATAGAAATATTCCATTAACCTAGTACCTAGCTCCTTCCCTATGACTAAGTGATACTATAGAATCGACCTGAAGGAAGCCAAGGAAATGAAGGATTAGATCAATGGACTAAAGGTGTTGGATTTCATATAAGACGGAGCTTCACTCTAAGAAGCATCAGTCTTGTTTGTATCCAAGAAGGATAAAACAATATGGATGAGAGTAGACTATCAGGGCACTGAAGAATTACTTTTTCTTGACTGATGATCTATCCAAGTTGAGTGAACTTAAGGGTTTTCGGAGATTAACTTAAGAACTGACTACCATCAGATTAAGATCATGAAGGGGTACATTCTCAAGACGACATTCAACACCAAATACTGGTAGTTGAATTTTTGGATCATGTCTCTTGGAATGATGAATACTCATGTTGTGTTCATGAATCTCATGAACAGAGTCTTTTTATGAGTAATTGAATCAGTTTGTTGTCTTTTCTTTAGATAACAAAAATCTGATATACTCAAGGACTGAAGAAGAACATGAAGAGCATCTGAGAAATTTCTAGGAACTTTGAAGAAGTTTTTGGTAAGCTATCAAGACATGAATTTTCTTAGACAATGTGGTTTTTGCCATAATGTCACAAGAGAAGAAAATTTGATAGACTCTAGATAGATAGCCGCTGTGGAGAAGTCGTATATCTAAGTTCAATGGTTTCTTGGACTTGATGGGATACTACTGGAATCTGTGTAGGAATTCGCCAAGATTGCTGAGTCGATGATGAAGCTGACTCGAAAGAATGAAGAGTTTGTCTGGACGCATTTAAGAAGCTGTAGAAGAAGCTTACCAATCCTTGCGCTACCCGCAGGATCCGGTGGTTTCACCATCTACAGAGATGTCTCAGGAAAAAGACTGGGTTGTATTCTTCAACAACATGGGAAAATAATTGTCTACATATCTAGGCAATTACGGACTCATGAGAAGAACTATCCCACACATAATTCAGAACTTGTTGTAAGTATCCTTGCTTTAAGGCTATGGAATTATTATGGAAAGGGAGTAAAATTATATACGGACTATAAAAGTCTGAAATATATTTCTACTCAGAAAGAGCGGAATATTGGGTAAACGAAGACGATTGAAGCTGATATCGATGGTTTGACCAAGAAGCGGCACCTAGACATCAGGAAGTTGGGCTGGAGAGCATACTGTCTGAAGATAGAAGGATGGAACTAGATGCTGATTCAGTGTCAATAAAGCTGCAAGTGAGCTCGAGTCTGAAGAACAAAGTTAAGAAGACGCAGTTTCAAGACAAGGCACTTGTAAACTTAGAGATCAAGTGTTGGCAGGAACATTTGGGAGTTTCTTTATTGCCAACGATGGAGCTTTTGAAGAATGGTACGAGGTTGTATACCTTCTGGTGAACTAAGAAGCGCAGTATCCCACACACTCTAACCAGATGTATCGGGATGTGTGTACCATTAAATGGTGTTATGTAATGAAGAAGGACAAATTCCAAGAATGAGGTTAGGTATTCTGTCAACATGTGGAAATTAGCAAGATTCCTGCAGACGCTGGATATTTCGGAGTAGAAGTAGGAACACATAAATGGACCTTGTGTTAGGATTACTTTGTTCCTAAGGAGGGAAGATCATCAATTGGAATTTTGTGGACTGACTGACCAAGTCAGTTCATTATGAAGTTGCTTTATTCACGAAAGAGTTGGCGGCAATGTGCAAGAGACACATCTACCGGATTCATGAAGTTCCAACTGACAGACAATCAAAGAAGTCAATCTAGACGTTTGAAGACATGCTGAAGAATCTTGCCTCCTGGAATCTGGAGGATCTTGGAAAGATCAATTATCTTTGGTAGAGTTTTCTTACAATAAATACCCAGTTAGCATCAGTACAACATCATTGAAGTTTTGGATGTAGTTTTCGTACATAACTTGCATAGGACGATGTAGAAGAAAGAATACTGTTAGATCCAGAGAGAGTAACTGGCGCAGCAGAGGAAGTGAAGATGATCAGAGACAAGCTATGATAGACAGAAGCACTGGGCAGACAACAGTTGTCAACCACTGGAATTTGTAGAAGAAGGCAGTGTCAGAGAAACCAGTAACAAGCATAGTCAGAGGTGAGATGAAGATCAGGCAAAGTTGAATCATTATTCCTATTTCTTTCCATACTCATCTGTTTCATTTTCAAATTTGACATTATGCTTGTTAGCCTAGTTTTGCGAGCTATTCCTTTTTCAAGCTTGATCATGACATTATCTTATTGGAGGCCTCCATTAATATATTGTCTAATCAGAACCGGTGCAATGATGGTCTGATCAACCTCATACACTTTGGTTCGCTTTATATTTTATTTTGTCCCTAAATTGTCTCATCCATGATTACCTTTAAAAATTCTTATTGTTTGAACCTGAACACCATACTCGTGTCTAATTGAATTGTGGGAATCATGTCCTACCTGTCCTTAAATTTCGAGGACGAAATTTTCTAAGGAGGGAAGGTTGTGAAACCCGTAATTTTCGGGAATTTTTTTTAGGAATTATTAATCATTTTAATGTGGTTAAATAGATTTTTGTGATTAAATAAAATTTTAATATTTATGAAGTGTTAGTTTAATATTAATATTAATTTAAAAAGTGTAAAATTATTTTCAAAATTAACATGGAATTTTGATTGACAGCCCAGACCCGAACCCAGTTCGAATCCGATTAGAGACATAAAATGTTTTCCAAATATTTTTAGTATTTTAAATTATTAGGAGTTAACGTAAATTTTTATATTGGATCAAAATGATTTTTATACAAGGTTTTAATTTGGAGCCAAATGCCTTAAGTTCATATTAGCCTTTTAGCTCACACCCAAAGCCTATAGATATAGGTCCATACCCTTAAGCCTCTAGCCCAAAGCCCAAATATTTGGAGTGAAATGTTTAGTTTAAGGCCCAACCCATAAATGACCACTAGCCATAAGAGGGTGGCAAACTCATTGTATGGGAAAATTCATTCTGTTGAATGAATTCTAATTTGTGAGCATTCATTGGGAAGCTGTTTGCTATGAGGAGCTTTTACTTCTCAAAACCGAAACTTTCGGTTGTCCCTTTCCGTGAACGCTCGGCCGTTGGCCTTCCACCGCCGGCCGGAGTAATGGCTTGGGGGCTTTTCCCTTTCCTTTTCATGGTAACTCCCATACTCTCATATCCTATATAAACCCTTATCCATCCCTTTCCCTCCTCACCATCACTCCTCACTCCCGTGCCCTAACCCCCAATTTTCCGGCGAACTCCGACCCGAGCCCCGCGGCCCCTTACCGGGCCATCCGACCGGCGCACCCCGGGCCGGCCATCCGCCGCCTGACCCGTGCGCCCGACCCCGGCCGTCCGATCGCCGGCGTTCAACCCCGCGCGCCCCTCTGCTGTTCCGATCTACTCCCCGGCGCTGACTGTACGACCCCTGTGTGCTCTGTCGACGTTCCGTTTCCATTTCCGTTTCTGTTCCGAGTCCGAAGCTACTCTTCGGATTCCGTCGTCGGTTTTGGGTAATCTCTAATCCCGAGATTTTTCTTTAGTCTATGATGAATTCTGGTCCTACAAATTCCTTCAGGAATTTGGGTTTTCGATAACGTAATAATTACGTTACCATTTTTTTTGTTTTCGAAGTTTCATCGGAAATTGCCGCTGATGATTTTTGGGTTCTGGATTATTTCGGATTGTGGACAGAACTACGTTCTGTGGAATTCTCGAGCTTTCCGAGAATTTTCGAGAGTTGATTCTGTGATCATTTTGTTTTCAAAGTTTCTTCGGAAATGTTGCTGTGATGGATTTTTACATAATTTCGTTCTGTGGTTTTGTTAATAGTTGGAAAATTGGGTTCTGTGAAGTTTTCGAGATTATTCGGATTTCCGGTATTTTCGGGTTTCCGAATTATTTCGGAAAAAATTAATTCTGTGGATGTTTATAAATGTAAATTCGGGTTTTTGGAGTTATTTTGCAGGTATCGGACGCGTTCCCAGTTTTTGGGTTATCCCGAAAACAGAGGGAGTGCTGCCGAAATTTTCGGAAAAATTATTAAATGATTTTCAAAATAAATTTTCGGTAAAATATTATTTTATTAATTTTTGGGCGACGACCACATTGGTCAGTGGGCCCCAGCGAAATGCAAACGCACCGGTACGACCGGACGTTGAGGCAGAGTAGCTGAACATGACGACTGGACCAGAGTCTGAGACTCATATATTTTATATAATTTAAATTGGCAATTGTTAGTTTTATTATTTAATTATAGGTAATTTTCAAGACTAACAAGTTTCTTCTTATTTCAATTTGTAATTAAATTTGAAAGGGCATAAGCCCAGGCCTGTAATTAATAGGAAGTAATTTTATTTTATTGGGTTGTATGAACGCGTAGGATTAATTTGAAATATTTATTAGAAATTCACGATTTTCTCATTTAAGAAAATATATTTTTATATATATAGTCATAAAAGAAATACCAATCTTTTTCCAATAAATTGGTAAATTACGAGTTTTCCGAAATAGAATAGAAATTGGAATTTTCTTTAAAATATAACACACTAGAAAAACGTGCTTTGATTGTGATGTTGGTATTGGTTAATGCAAGACTAAAATTAACTAGGAAAGACAAATAGAGAATTGTAACTAGACATTTTGAGCTTGCTTCTGAAACAAGTTCCCGAAATGTAGGATTTCGAGGAAGAGCGTGACTATTCCAAATCCCGAAGTACCAACTTTTCAAACCAAGGAGATAAGGCAAGTACATTTTATGTAGATTTTACAATTATTTTCACAATTGTTTCATTGCAAGTTTAAACCACAATTATACACGAACTCCTTCGGGAGCATTGATCGTATTGTTGGGGACTGGGGGAATAGTGTACTGGATATGACCAAATCCAAACTTAGGATAATGAATGTGTTAGCTTACCCCTCTCTCACACGGGGATAAGCCATACCGTATCGCTAGGATACAAATGTACCCAAACCGGTCATATTCTTTACCTATTCACATCACTGTACTGTACTATTTCAAAACTGCTCATCTTTAAATTGTTTAAAAGTGCATGTCATTAATTGCGTTTTAATTGTTAAAAGTTTGCATGAATTGTACTTTGCTCCTTTCCTGACTGGATCCCCGTAGGTACTCCTGACGACTCAGAGAGGATGATCAGTAGCTAATATGACCCCGACTTGTACCCGGCGGTACTCCCACCAGACGAGGATGATGTGGCATCAACCTAGATGCTGCTTAGCATTTTGAGAGTTATTAGTTGCATTATTTAAATTCCAGTTATGAATTTTGTATTGAAAGACAAGTTTTTATTATCGTAAATTAAATGTTGTGGCAACTTTTTAATTTCGAAGCTTGTTGTTGAAATGACCTGCAATATGGATTACAGCTTACTGCCGCCGTCTCATCAACGGCGCAGGCTGGGCATGATCCGATTCGACCCAAGTATTTGGGGACCGGGTCGTGACACAATACGCCAGCTAGGATTGACATCCCCAAAGATGGATGCAATCCGCCGGCGGCAGAAATGGCAATACCTCAATTAAAAAGAGGACGCCCACCAGGTTCGAGAGACAAAGTCCCTCGTAAAAGAAAAAACCCTAGAGAAATTAAGAAGATCCCAACACAGGATGCTGAGCTCAGATCAGCTACCTCTCCCCTCCTAGTTTTCCCTGAAGAGGAACAAACAGGAGAAATATCATTAAATTATGTACGTACTGGAGAGGTACTGAAAAGAAAAAGCACAGTCGTCGACGACGATTTTACGTTCATTATTGTAGTGCCCCGTCCCGCTCAGTCAATTGGAGGAATCGAAATGCCGACGGCGTTCGGACTTAGCCTTGCAACGGCTACTCGGAGACATCGCTCGGTCGAGGCGATCGCAGCGCTCAGGTGGGGTAGTTTCGGTGAACTTGCCTCATCTTAGCCTTCACATAATAAATCACATATTTTTAACTTGCACAAGTAGCTTGATAATAAAAGAGACGAATCCATATAGCTAAAGGGAATAATCTCGACGAGTCAAATTGAGTTAGAACATGGAAAACGTTGTCACGCCCCGATCCCGCTAGGGTCGTCCGTCTTGCCTGGATCCCTGCGGGATCGATCGTCCTCGCTAAGGCGTGATGCCGTGCAAGCCTAAGTTGCGCTTGCACAAGGCCATGTACCTGCACAAAACAACTAGTCAAGCAAAAACACACGCACGCACCCATTAGTTAAGCAAAACACACGCACGCACCCATTCATTGCAGAAAACCAAATATTTGGACACGGATATTTGAAATGGAAATACTTTCTTTTATTGATAACTTGATAGGAATACAAGTACAAAGCTTTGCAAACTCAGAGTGCCTTATAATTTGGCTACATGATTCTCTTTGAAAACTCTCTTTTGAAAATAGTCGCAATGCCCATACATCATATCCCTCTATTATATGCTGGAAATAAAAGACACCTTCAGAAGGAAAAGAAACTTGAAACTTGACTGGAATGAAACTGAAAACTTCGAGGCGATCCACGAGCTCTACTGGGCTAGACGAGCTTCGGTGCCTCACTTGAAATCCCCCTGTCTCCTTTTGCTTTCTGAAAAGGATGCCCACAACGTGGGTCAACACACATCATGTACTGACGAGCGACTTTTGGCCGAACTCGCAAATCTCTGCACTAAATCAACATGTTGAGCTAATATTTACTAGTGATCTTTCTACTTATCTAGGTTCTTTTTAACAATTCATAAGAACATGACAGTAGAATATAATTCATAGCAACTTACCCTCGCCGGCAGTCATCCCTGCACAAAACTACGTTAGCACAATTTGCATAATGAGTAATTCATGATTCATTCTTGCAGATATTGAAGTTGTCATTCGGGTCATGCAGGTGGACTATTCTACATGTTGGTCCATGGGTTATCCCCATGATTAGCCACTGTGACTCTTTGGTTCAGCTCGTCGCTAAGGACTCCGATCGACTCCCATTTTCACATGGAGGCCCTAATCTCTCCTAGGCCGAGCGGTTCCAGGTGCCCCCAGATACCACCCGAGAGACAAATGTTTCCTTGTATACAAGTTGTCCGAGACCAAATGCATGCTCTAGCCGTTCTATCAGATGAGACACACTTGGACTTATGCACAGATGTACGACACGTTTGATTTGTGCCTTCAGGTTCTTCTCAACACGTACAAGTTCGTCTGTACATGTCTACATTTTCAAGCATACTAGTGACAAGCAGATGATCATTCTTATCGAGCAGACAGAGTAGCAATACATATTCTTGCATTTGATTCAATTCAATTATCTTCTCTTATCTTTGTGGATGTGGTATCGTTGATCATTTGGACAAGGCAACAGAGTGGACTAGAGATCATTTTTTCTTAGGCGTACAGATCAATGTTTGTTCGGTTGAAGCAACTCACCGAAATGAATCTTAGTAGAGAGAAGGAGGGACTTCACGCGCCGTTCACGAACAATTCACGCGGCCTACAATGGCACCAACAGTTGATTAGCATACTTCGTCTCTTTCTCTCAAGATTCGGAATGAATGCGAAATGCGATGAAAGCGAACAATGAAAACCAATCATCGAAAACCAACACGAAAACGCATTCATCAAAACCAAGCAGCGAGAGAAAACATTCAGCAAAACTCTTGGATTTATTTCAATAGAAGTCAATCCATCAATTGGAAAGGTTCATTGTATTTCATCCGTGATCAATCGATACCGGCAAAGGTTTCACCAAATACTCAGTTCATGACTGAGTCAGCAAGCCGTAGGTATTACATAGTGGACCGCGAGGAGCGGGGCACTACAAACGTCCCACGGTCGGCTTAGAGTTGGTGCACGGCGTGCTTTGAAAATGACACTCGATCCTTTGTCCCGTGGCTTGGGAGAAGGAAAGTTGGTTGAGTAGGCAAAGTTATGAACGTAGCCTAAGTCATAGGCGTCGCCGCGTAAATGTTCGATAAAGCATGCATGCTTCCATAATGCAAGGCTTGGCATAGCCTTTGCTCGTCCCTTGAGTTAAGTTGTAGGCTTGGTGAAGTTAGGCAAACTGATGGTGGTCGACCTAAGTCATAAAAAGCACGGTCCTACAAGTTCTACGGCTGGGTATGACAACTTAGTCTTACGGTTTCAAGCCCGTCATATAGAGTATGTCTTGGGCGGTGGCATCGCGTAGAGTTCAAGTTGGTTTAAGGCACGGCGTTACAGACTTAGTATTTTCAGGCACGGGCCACGGTTGATTCATTGAGTTTGGAAAGTGTTGTGAATATTTGTTCTTGAGTTGAGTAAAATGATAGGGTAAGAAAGAGGAATGCTCGCGACTACGGGTCGTCGAGGCAAGATCTCAGAGGTGAGACGTATTGAACTTGGCCCTGAAAGAGATGATAACACAAGAGGTGGAATGACTGTGTGAGACGTCAGTTGAGTCGAGTCTTGCATGGTCATGGACAACTTGTCGACAAGGTAGAGTTTCCTCGAACGGTAGCCCGACGGAAGGGGACCGATTCTTGAGAAGCAGCATTAGCACGTGCTGGATGACCGCACAAGTTAGCGCAGAGGCTTGCCAGCGGGGCTAGCTACCCACCTGGCAAGGGCGGCCGCCTAACAAGCTAAAGGAGTCCAGGATGGCTCTGGGAGTCAGTGACCAAATCATATAGATGAGTCGGCATGGCGGCAATCCGCGTGTGTGCCTTTGGATTAAGTTGAGTTGTTGAATGTGTGTACAGTTGGAATACAATGTTTGGTCCTAAGATGTGGCATCAACATAGGCGACGTGCTTCGGCACGAGATGTGGCGTCGAGTCTAATGTTGTCAGCATATAAGTTGCATAAGTTATGGTTTGAGTTGTCTTGAGTTTAAGTCAGGAAATGCCGCAAGGCGAAGTCGGTCAAGTGATACTTAGGCCAGGAGTCTTGATTGGGTCTGTTGGTGATCGAAATAGCAATGGCCGCGAGGCGGCGATATGGTGAAGGCACATTGAGTTGCGAGGCACGATATGATGGATTTGTAAGCACGGTCACACGAAAATGGAGCTTCATCGCGTAGTTGCGTCTCCGATTTTGGCCGTAAGACAAACACGACTTGATAGGTTAACGTTGTTGAGTTAACATTGATGTTGCGAGCACGGGATGGTCTAAAGACACAAAATAAGCAAGGCGTCGGTCATAAAACTGATCCTAAGGCAAGAGTAGAAAGACAAAACAAAAAGGGGACTATGTTGCACAAAGTAAAGTAAACGTGTTAGTTTTGTATGGGTGGGCGAGGAGCTCATTCCACCAGTACAGTTGAGTACTGACACCCACATAGTTTACATGTGCAGGCACAGGTAGAAGCTCGTGGTGCAGAGCTCGTTTGGATACGTCGAGGCACGGAGTTCCTTGGCGATTCGAAACGCGCGGCCGCATGGAGTAAAGACTTATACGGGACATAATGTATGGAAGTCGCCTTCCGAAGCTTCCGCTGGATCAAGACTTGTAATTGAGAGATGAGAGAGAGCTGAGTGAAGTTGTAAAATGTGAGAAGAGTGAACTTGAGTGATTGTAATATTGGCCTTACGCCCCCATTGTAACCTATGCTTCAATATCAATAAAGAGTTTCTTTTGAATAACTTGTGTTTGGTTCTACTTTCCGCTGCTATCATTCAATGTCTCTGCTTGGAACTTCTGTGCGACGACCCCGTCGTAGCCGCTGAAATCGGCCGTTATGGAACCCGCCTTGCACGAGCACAATCTAGGCTCGTGCGGCATCACGCCTTAGCGAGGACGATCGCTCCTACGGGAGCGGGGCGTGACAATTATTGCCGTTCACGTCACTGAAAATGACGATGACATCGATCCACGGTCTCTAGCGAAATATAAACGCAGAGGCGATTGGCCAAAGTGGAACGAAGCAATAGGAGTAGAGCTGGACACACTCTTGAAACGCGAAGTCTTTGGACCAGTAGTCCAAACACCTGAAGGTGTAAAACCTGTAGGATATAAATGGATCTTCACAAGAAAAAGAAATGAACACAACATAGTTGTGCGCTACAAAGCACGCCTTGTAGCACAAGGTTTCTCCCAGAAACCAGGAATAGATTATGAAAAAATATATTCTCCGATCATGGATGGGAATACCTTCATATTCCTGATCAACCTCTCTTCTCTGAAAAGCCTATAAATGCAGCTCATGGACGTTGTGACTGCATATCTTTATGGCAATATAGATAAAGATATCTATATGAAACTCCCTGAAGGATATAAAATTTCACCAGAGAAAACAGATAGACCTCGGGACACCTATTCTGTAAGGTTACAAAGATCATTGTACGGTCTTAAACAATCAGGAAAAATGTGGTATAACAGACTAAGTGAGTTTCTTGCTACGCAAGGATTTACTAATGATAAAGTCTGCCCGTGTATCTTTATAAAAAGATCGGGAACAGGATTTGTTATAGTCGCCGTTTATGTAGATGACTTAAATCTCATTGGATCTCCTGCAGAGATCACTGAGATATCTGAAAGCCTTAAGACAACTTTTGAAATGAAAGACCTAGGGAAAACAAAGTATTGTCTTGGCTTACAGATCGAACACCTAAAGGGTGGTATCCTGTTACACCAATCTACATATACACGAAGATTACTTAAACAATTCCATGTGGATAAATGCCATCCCCTTAGTACACCAATGGTCGTTCGATCATTGGACGTAAAGAAGGACCCTTTTCGTCCACTGGAAGAGGGGGAGGAATCATTAGGTCCTGAAGTACCTTACCTAAGTGCCATTGGGGTACTACTCTATATAGCTAACTGTACGCGTCCTGATATAGCATTTTCAGTTAACTTATTAGCCAGATACAGTACAGCGCCCACAAAGCGCCACTGGAATGGAGTGAAGCATCTTCTGCGCTACCTCCAAGGGTCTATAGACCTAGGACCCGAATAGTGGGTCTTCCACTTTACTTGGTTATTCAGATGCAGGTTATAGATCAGATCCCCACACAGAGAAATCACAAACTGGATTTGTGTTTACTTTCGGTGGTACGGCTATCTCATGGAGGTCCGTCAAACAGACCAGTGTGGCTATCTCATCCAACCATTCTGAACTCCTGGCAATCCATGAAACAAGCAAGGAGTGTGTTTGGCTTCGCTCCGTCATTCAGCACATTTTGGCATCTACTGGCTTGAAGACTGGTGAACTTGAGCCTACTACCCTTTTTGAAGATAATGCAGCATGCGTAGCTCAACTTCAGAAAGGATACATAAAGAATGACAAGACGAAGCACATATCCCCCAAATTCTTCTGGACGCACGACCTTCAAGAGAAGGAACAAGTCAAAATACAACAAATTCAATCTTGTAATAACTTAGCAGATTTGTTTACCAAAACACTGCCACGATGTACTTTTGTAAAGCTTGTAAGAGGAATAGGGATGAGGCAACTAAAAGACCTGCAAGCCTGAAGCTTGTATAGATCAGGGGGAGTAAAACTATAGGATTGTACTCTTTTTCCTTAGGACTGATGGTTTTTCCCACTGGGTTTTCCACAGCCAAGGTTTTAACGAGGCAAACCAAGTTTACTCTGGATCAAGCAGTATCCACCCCATTAGCTTATTGAATCCTGAAGTATTTCATAAGTGGATCCAAGGAAATGGATGAATAAGGGGGAGTGTTGTGAAACCCTTACTATTCACCATTATGTCATGAGTTACACATGACCCTTGGGATCATGTAACTCATGACCCTTGGGTTGCCCCTTATCCCTATATATATGGCCCTTGCCATATGATGAAAGAACAAGAAGAAAAATACTATTCTACGATATCTAGTATCCCTTCAAACAGGAAAGAGAATTTTCAAAAAATATCCGAACCGACATTCCTTTCCTAAGGATTTATAGCCTACTTTCAATTTCGTACGCATACTTGCTGATTTTTCTATCAAAAAGCAACAAAAATTCTAATATTTTTCACGATTTTATAGCTAGTTTGGTTCGTGGAAAGGTAAGGAAAGAAAATTGATTCTTTGTTATTTTTTTTTTTGAAAAATTATATTTTTTATTAAAAAAAAATTCGGTGTTTGGAAAGACCATAATTATAGTCGGAATATATCTTTACTTTCCATTATAGTGTAAGGAAAGAAAATTGATCTTTGTTATTTTATTTTTTTTGAAAAATTATAATTTTTATTAAAAAAAATTCTGTGTTTGGAAAGACCATAATTATAGTCGGAATACATCTTTACTTTCCATTATAGTGTTTGTTGCTTGTAAACAAAGAAAACAAAATCAAGTCAATTTTCTAATAATATCCTCGTGCTGATGAGAAAACTTATTACTCAGTAATATTTTTGTCTAAAAGATATTATGGATAAAAATGGTAAATAATATTTCTGAGCAATGATAGTTTAGTTTAAAAAGTTGTTATAAGGTCTCTTTGGTTTGCGGAATCTCCGGGTTGGAAAAGGAAAGTGATTACTTTCCTATGTTTGGATGCTAAGGGAGCGTTTGGTTCAAGTTTTTGAGGCTTGGGAATGGGATTTGAATTCCTTACCCATGTTTGGTATGCTTAGGATTGGGAATGAGGAGGGAATAGGAGGGGGTTATGTGGGAAAGCTATTCCCAAGCCCCCCCTTGGGAATAGATTTGCTTTCCTAGGAATGATGTTTAACTATTTTGTTTGGACGGTTATACCCTCTCTTTATTTTCAAATTTTCAACTCCTATCCCAAACATGTCAATCATCATAAAATTAGTGAAAGGGTATTAAAGTAAAACTAAATAAATTAAGATTCATATCCATGTGTGAATCAAACATGAAAATAATTTTTTTTTAAAATTTTGAACTAACTATTCCCAACCTAACCAAACATGGGTATGGAAATGTTGTATTCCTTTCCCATGTGAAAGGAATTGGAAATCTATTCCTAGGAATCCAAAAACTTGATCCAAACGAGCCCTAAGCCTCGTTTGGTTCGCGGAATGGAAGGGAAAGGAAATCAATTCCTTGTCATTTCCTTTCCTTTGGGAAACTTTAATTCCTATTGATTTTTCTTTCCGATGTTTCGCAATGCCAAGGAATTTGGAAAGGAAAGTGAATACTTCAATGTGGGAAAGTGATTCCTTCCTTGGATGGATGGAATCACTTTCCCCCCTAATTTTCCTTCCATTGGGAATTACTTTCCTTTCCTCCTCAATTCCTTGGACGCCCAAACATAGGAAAGTAATCACTTTCCTTTTCCAACCGGGAGATTCCGCGAACCAAACGAGGCCTAAAGGAATTGAGAAGGAAAGGAAAGTGATTCTCAATGGAAGAAAAAATTAGGAGGGAAAGTGATTCCATCAATCCAAGTAAGAAATCACTTTTCCATATTGAAGTAATCACTTTCCTTTCCAAATTTCTTGGCTTTTCCAAACATTGGAAAGGAAAATCAATGAGAAATAAAATTTTTCAAAGGAAAGGAAATGACAAGGAATTGATTTCTTTTTCCTTCCATTTCGCGAACCAAACGAGGCCTAAATGCAAGAAAGTTTGAGGGAAAAGATATTTCTTAGATAGATGATGGAAACCACTTTTCTCCATATTTTTCTACCCATTGGAAGTCATTTTTTCTTTCCAGCTTCTTTCTTTGGCTTCCAAACACATGAAAGGAATCACTTTTCTTTTCCAATCTCAAATTATGGTAACCAAACGAGGCCTTAGCTGCCTATTTATCTGCTTTCTCGTATGGTTGTAGTCGTTCCGCTTCTTGTTAACTTTTTATAAGTAAATATTTCCTTTAAAAAAAATATGTTACAAAGTTCTACAATAATTTAAGTCAATTTAATTATAAACTAAATGCACAACACGCATAAGTAATTTTTTTTTATAAAACTATTTAGAAAAATTAAAAGTATGTTAATTATGCTGGAAAAGTGAATGTATTTTTGACTTAGATAATTAATTATTAATAAATATTTTATTAAAAGTTTCAATAGGCAACGAATATATCTATTGGAAAGGCGTATCATTTTCAAACATTGTGTCTACTCATTACATTGTGTCTCCTTGCAGTGGCGTAGCCAAGATTTGGGTACATCAGTGTCAAAATCGATTAAAATAAATTTTAATTCAAAAAAATTACAACAATGTGGAGTAAAATAATTGCATAAATTAGTCACATATCATATTTTCTATACCTAACATTGTTTGTCTATTCTAGTTTTCCTATTGTATCTACTCATTTTTACTTTTCATTTCAAAATACGATTGGCATTAAAGTGTACATTAATTGTAATCCAATATAATCAGAACCATAAACTTCAGTGTCATTACAGTCATGTCATACAAGACATTTTTGATCAATTTTGACCATTTGATCGAGGAGATTCAGTGTATCTTAAAATTCATACTTAGATTCTACAATTTTAGTCATGAACCTTGTCATCCTAGCGTCTTATAAATATTAATTTTTCCCTCAAGGAAAAATAAAATTAAAAATAATTTACTTTGACTTTATAATATTTTAATCGAAGAATGTTATACTATAAAATAATTTCATTCCATCTAAGAGCAAATTAAATCTTGTCATCTAAAAACAAATAAGGACAAAAATTATGACATGAATCAACTACTTGTAGCTACAAGTAAAACGAGCAAAACATTAAATTGTTACTCGTTCGTAAGATAAGTAGCTGGGAGTAAAACAAATAATAATAAAATTTAATATATATATATATATATTTTTTTTTTTTTTTTTTTTTTTTAATATATATATATATATATATATATATATATATATATATATATATATATATATATATATATATATATATATATATATGGGAGCGGATCAAAAGCCCTCCTTAGAAAACCTCCTAAAAATCCCTCACTCTCAGCCGTCCATTTAATATTAATATTAATGTTAATATTAATGTTAATGTTAATATTAATGTTAATATTAATATTAATGTTAATATTAATATTTATTTTATTTTTATATTAATGTTAATGTTAATGTTAATATTAATATTAATATTAATATTAATATTAATATTAATGTTAATGTTAATGTTAATATTAATTTTAATGTTAAGTTTAATGTTAATTTTAGTATTTAATGTTAATATTAACATTAACATTAATATTAACATTAAATGAACGGCTAAGAGTGAGGAAATTTTTAGGGAGTTTTCTAAGGGGACTTTTGATCCGCTTCCTTCCTCTCTCTCTCTCTCTCTCTCTCTCTCTCTATATATATATATATATATATATATATATATATATATATATATATAACAAAAGTTGAGTGGGGTCACGTGACCCCACTGGACCTATGCTGGCTCCGCCAGTGTCTCCTTGTCATTTATAAAAGTATAGCGTTTGAGTAATTCAATTCATTCATACATCAAACATTAAGTCAAAGAGAAAGAGACTATCTATATTGTTTCGTTCAGTTTCTGCGGTGTGAAGTGCTGTTACCGTAGGAGAAGAACCGTTATATTCTAGGAGACTAATCGCCATTAAACCGTAAGCACTGGTACTGGATGAATATTATCTTAAGGACATTGAACCAAGTTCAAGCATCGGTTCGGTCAGATTATTTATTTATATTTTATTGACAGTTTCTAAAATAGAAAGTTGTCACTGATTTAATTCTAACAACTTATTCTAAATTTATTCTTATATTAGTATTAGTATATTAGTATATATATTATTTTAAGGAATTGTAATTGTTTTAACTGGAAATTGCTGAGAAACCCAATTTCGGGGTTGGGTTGTATGAAAAATCCACCCGCAGGATGGGTTTTATGAAATGCCCAGAATTATATAATTCCACGTCAAATATTCAAAGATTCCCTTTAGATGCTCTGTATTTACAAAATTAATACCATAACTACCCCTCCGCACAAACTCAGATCTGGATTGCGATTCTCTTCTTCTTCTTCTTCTTCACGAGAGATCTGAATTCCATTGCTCTCATCTTCAGCAGAGATCGCAAAGATCGTTCGTAGTTCACCGTGCTTTTTTTCAGTCGAACTCCGATCATCGCTCATCTTCTTCTTCTTCTTCTTCTCCGACAATTAGGTCAATTATGGAGAGAAGATCTTCTTCTTCTTTTTCATAAGAGTTAGCATCGTTTTGAAAGAAGAACGAAAACTCTTGAATCTTTATTCATGTCAAATTTCTTTCCACAAAACAAAAAAAACGAAAAAATCAGGTTTCTGTCAACTGTTCTCCGTCGATATCACACGAAAAATAGTCATTCTCCTGCATTTTTAACAAGGAGAATGCCATTCTCCGTGTTGAATGGCATTCTCCGTGTTTCTAACACGGAGAATGGCCATTCTCCTGTGTTTTAACATTTGAATGACCATTCTCTGTGTCATTTAACACGGAGAATGTCATTCTCCGTGTTATTTAAATCGGAGAATGGCCATTCTCCGTGTAATTTAGAAACGGAGAATGTCATTCTCCGTACTAAATTACACGGAGAATGGTCATTCTCCTACGTTTTAACACTGGGAATAACCATTCTTCGTGTAAATTAACACGGAGAATGTCATTCTCCGTTTTAATTAAGACGGAGAATGCCACTATCTGTTTTATTTAACACGGAGAATGACATTCTCCGTGTTAATTTACACGGAGAATGGCATTCTCCGTATTTCTAACACGTAGAATGGCCATTCTCCGTGTAATTTAGAAACGGAGAATGCCATTCTCCGTACTAAATTACACGGAGAATGGTCATTCTCCTACGCTTTAACACTGGGAATAACCATTTTCCGTGTAAATTAACACAGATAATGTCATTCTCCGTTTTAATTAAGACGGAGAATGCCATTCTCCATTTTATTTAACACGGAGAATGACATTCTCCGTGTTAATTTACAAGGAGAATGGCCATTCTCCTGAGTTTTAACACTGTAATGACCATTCTCCGTGCTAAATTATACGGAGAATGACCATTCTTCATTTTATTTAACACAGAGAATGGCATTCTCCGTGTTTCTAACACGGAGAATGGCATTCTCCGTATTTCTAACACGGAGAATGGCCATTCTCCTGCGTTTTAACACTGTAATGACCATTCTCCGTGCTAAATTACACGAAGAATGGCCATTCTCCGTTTTATTTAACACGGAGAATGGCATTCTCCGTGTTTCTAACACAGAGAATGGCCATTCTCCTACGTTTTAACACTGTAATGACCATTCTCCGTGCTAAATTACACGGAGAATGCCATTCTCCGTGTTAAATAAAACGGAGAATGGTCATTCTCCGTCTTAATTTACACGGAGAATGCCATTCTCCGTGTTTCTAACACGGAGAATGACTATTCTCCGTGTAAATTAAGACGGAGAATGACATTCTCCGTGTTACTACACGGAGAATGGCCACCCTCATGCGAAATTAACATTTTTCGTGTTCTAACACGGAGAATGACTATTCTCCTGCATTTTATGGTCAGTTGAAACTTTGAAGGGCCATAACTTTTGACTGGGAGGTCGAAACAAGGCCCGGTTTGTCCCAAAATGAGCGTATCTTCGAGGAGCCTGAAAGTAATCGCTTCTCCGTTTGATGGCCTTCCGAAATTTTAGAATCGCAAAAAAATGATGTTTAGACCTCCGTTTTAGCACTTTTGCCGTTTGTCTCGGTCTTTCCGAAATTTTTTGACGAGTTTTTGAAAATTTTTGAGGAGAAAACCTAGATTCGAAAGTGAGCAGCGTATGGAAGAAGATGAAGTATCGAAACATTTTTTTTAAGAGTAGTTTCGTGGGTGTTTTCAATAAATTAGAAGGAAGGGCAAAAAGGTCATTCGGAACCCTCTTTATATATTTTTTGCTAATTTTGGGCACGCGATGAAATGTTATTGTACGGTGGGTTTTTCATAAAAAAATTTCGTTTTTTGGGCATTTCATAAATTTCCCCTTGTTTTAATAATATTTTTGAATTTCTAAAGTGGATGATCAAAAATATTCTCAATTTATTACATTTTAAAAAATTGTAGCTTCTCTTATAAATTAAGAATAATTTTGGTAATGCACTTTACAAATTAGTGGACTTTTTTTTTTGGGCAATTACAGTTCCCTTATTTTGTACTTGTATACTAATTACCAATACCAAAGTACAACTTTAATAATAATGTAGCTACTCCTATTAATTTTAATTAAAATATGTATACGATGCAATAACTTGGAAAAAAAAGTTTTACGATGAAGCTTAACATTTTGCATTATACATTAGTACAGATAATTTAAACATCCACTGAATATAGATTGAAAATTGCATATTTGCTTTAAAAATTCTCATAGACGCAACCAATCTCGCAGTAAAATATGATACATGGTTGTATGAAAATAATTTTTGATAAATGAAACTGATGTAACAAAAAGCAAGGACTAATAATATCTTTATTTACCGAACTTAGTTAACTCTTGTGGTCATCGAGGAGATTATAACTTCTCTGGCTAGACGAGCGATTTCGAGATCAAACCTCGGAAAAGGTATGTATGTGTGGGTGTTTGTGAAAATTGACGATAGTGGGCACAAAAGACATACAATGTAGCGTGCACAAAGTTTCGTACGTTACGTCGGGCATCACAAGAAAAAAGTTCTCGTTTGGTCTGCAGAAAGAAAGGAAATTAATTCTTTGTTATTTTAAGTTTGGAAATTGACGATAATGGGCTCAAAAGGCATGCAACGCAGTGTGCACAAAGTCTCGTGCTTTACGTCGAGCATCGACAATGGGCTCAAAAGTTTTTTTTTTAAAAAGAACGGAAATTAAAATAAAAGAGAATTTTTGGAAAATAATTTAATTAGTTGTTAATTAGGTTGTGTTAGGTCAGGGAAATAGGGTTAGAGTTGGAGTTGGAGTTGGGGAACTAAGGATAAGGATTAATAATTAGGGAATTGGAATGAAGATAAATGTATGAGAATAAATATTAATTAATTAAATCTATAAAAATAAAATACAAGAAATGATTTACAAAGTACAACAAATTATTAAAATAATATCGTAGAATTGCAATAACCACCTCTCATTTGTTGTATAAAGATACCTTTGTTGTGGTTTTTGAAAAAAAAAAAACAATTTCAAATCAAAGTCTAAAGTTTGTACAACAATTTATATAGGAGTTATTTGGTTGACTTAAATAGTTTTTTTTTTTTTTTTTTTTTTTGTAGCCTTTGTTGTTCTAATTAGAGTTGTAGTTAGGGCTGTAAAATGGACAAAGCAGTGCGTTGTCTGTACGAGTCCAGTTCGATAAATGATTCGACTGCGGGCCATCCGATTGAATTAACGAACAAAATTTAAACTTTTTTTTTTGGCCCGTTTAAAAATCGGATCCGAACACGATCATTGTCCGGTCCGAATTTGTCCGCGGACCGTCCGATAGTGGAGACTTCTTTTAATTTTGCATCAATTATGTCATATCATTTTTGATTTTGCATCAATTTTTGGTTGTACAGTATGAATTTTTGTTAACCTTTTACTAATTTTTGTTGTCTTTTATAACCTTCAATTGTATCCCCTTTTCAACTTAATTTTTTGTACAAACTATCAAGATATCTTGATAAAATAACAACTTTTAGTAATATATTTAATTTGTCTGAGGACCGTCCGGTTGAATTAATGAACAGTGGATTGTCCGTGTCCGTCCGGTCCGAACTCAAATAGTAGATTGTCCATGATTGTCCGGCCGAACTTATTTTCATTTTTGGACCGAACACGGACAGTGCACTGTCCGTGTCCGTCCAGCTCGTTTACACTCCTAGTTAGTCGGTTTAGTTGTAGAAAAAACTAAAATATGATATTTATTACAACTTTTGTTGCAGTAAACACACTATTGATAATCTATCAAATACTCAAATTCGTGTAGCAACCACCAATTATCGAACAAGTGGAGGGCTTATTCACAAATTTTATAACAGTTCTTGTGGCTTTCTTGCTTCCAACGGTCAGAAACCCCCAAACTTGCTAAGAAAAAATAAATTACGTTCAAAGTTAGGGTTAGGGTTTCTCCCTCCCCACAAAAGTCCTCTTCTTCTCTGAAAAAAAATGGTCGGATGTCGGACCGCAATGCTCCGATTCGGAAATATCGGCCTCTCCCTCTCGACGAGCCGGACCCTTATTGGATCGTTGACAAGGCTCCGAATCGAATCCGTTCGATCACGAGGTGCTCAATGTTTCTTCCCATTCCATAGTAATTGCCACTGTTCTACTCTTGTACTAATTTAGCAAAAAATAGGGTTGGGGTTTGGGTCGGGACATGCAAGGAAGACGACGGGCAGCGGATGTGCGTCGTTATCGGCGAATCGGTCGGGAGTCGTCTCGCCGGTGCCGGCCGGTCAGGGAGAGGAAATCGAGCTGTTGGATTCGATCGAAGACGACCACGGAGGCGTTCTTGTGGAAATGGAGGTTCCAATGAGCTCCGGGAAGTTCGTTTCTTGCTTGAGAGCGTCTATGTTGGGATGGAAGCAGCAGGTAGGTGTTTATTTTTTAGGAAAGATCTATTCTTTGATAATGTTGGCATTGAGTCAATGTCGTGTTTTATGATTTAGATTGTGTTGCACAGACACGGATACGACACAAAAACACGATATGGACGCAAGGAAATGGACAGGACACTTGACTTTTGGACTGTCCCGGGTTTGTGGATTGTATGTATAAGTCCTTGCTGTTGCACCCGAACTGAAGAGTTGTCGTGAGGGTCGAGGTATATAGGTTATATTAATTCTGACACGTGCTCGCGGGCGGAACAACATCTTATTGTAGTTGAGAGCTGGATTCGTGCAATGTTATTTTTATATAAATCTGCTTAAAATTAATGGGAAATGTGATTTGGACTTGGGCTGCATGCTATAGTCTGTTCCCTGCCACAGCTCTGATACCATGTCTTATATTAACTTTTTTATTTTTTCCTAAAAATAAATTGATTGTTTGAATCATTTTTCTTCTTAGAAGCACTTGTTGTGTCGATCTTTTCGAAATAAGCATGTTCTGAATAGGATTATAGACAATATAGCTCATACCTACATGTTGCTAGAGACTGATGTATAGTCCCATACGGGTTGAACAACAAGACTATTTTTGTTGTCGAATGTAGGGTATATATACCCCATGTACTCATACATTCCATTCCACTCTTATTCCCCTCTATGATTCTAATATGGTATCAATTATCAAAGCTTATCATTCTCCCCATACCCTAATTTTCCAATTTCCCATTCCTAAATCTAATTCCCATCCATGTTCCCAAATTCCACCATTCAAAACCCTAATTCTTGTCACAAATCTATCAAAAAATCACAAAAATCACCAGAAATCCATAGAAATTGATCAAAATTCAATTTGGAACGCTAAATTTAGTATCAGTGACCTGAATTGTCGATTTGAGCCACCAATCGCCAGATTTCCTTACCAGAGTCCTCTTCTCCGGAGAGTCGAGCATCGATCAATAGTGTCTTGCTATGAGTTCAATTCAATGGCCACTGAGGTGTTTTGATCATCTCCAAGCCTTTGGATCGTCGTCGAAGCTTCTAGATTGTCGTTGAACTACCTCCATTTGTTGATGAGGCTCCTCGATCGTCGTGGAGCTATCCTCTGTTGTCGAGGAGGCTGTTCGTGCAAAGAATGAGCCATGTCGAGGAGCTCATGATCACAGATTGAGTTCTTGATCACTATATGTCTTTTGACCGACTTCTACATCATGGATTCGAGATATATTGCACTGGTTCTTGATCTTGATCTCGTGGTCGTCTTCGAGCTCACTCTCGTGATGTATTGATTCGAAACCCTAACCCTAATTTTTTGTTTGCAGCAAGAGGAGAGATCGAGAAATTTCTTTCTCTCCTCCCGTATGGGTTTTATTTCCCTGATAGTGGACTCGACTTGTGTCCGATCCATTGGTCATTAGATCAAGCCCTTGATTGATCCGAACCGTTGATTTTGGGACACATGGATCATTTGATTGGAAGATCAAAGACGTGGCTCCATCTAAGCCCTCTGTTTTTTTTGCTGAATTCATCTCGATCATTACTACTTACACCCATGAATGTACCCATAACTGCCCCCCAAGACCACTTGTTTGTTTCTACATTCACATTCAAATCTCGGACCCAAGTGTGTGTTTGTTATACCCACATTTACATTCATTAGTGCACACTCGCCCGCTTGTCAGTGATAGTGTGTTTTGGTTGATTGTTTGATTTTGATATCAATTTTTATTCATGATGGCTTCTACGAATTCGTCTTTGCATATCAGATTTGATATGTACCCTCTACGACAATATTATCCACAGACAGCTTCGCATGATTTGATGGTATTCTTCGTGCTGGTAGATCATCTTTTGCACTTCAGCGATAGTGTGTTTTGGTTGATTGTTTGATATTTTGATATCAATTTTTATTCACGATGGCTTCTACGAATTTGTCTTTGCATATCAGATTTGATATGTACCCTCTACGACAATATTATCCACAGACAGCTTCGCATGATTTGATGGTATTCTTCGTGCTGGTAGATCATCTTTTGCACTTTAGGGTCCATTTCATGTTTATCTGCTCTTCATCTATCATTGGTTCTTCTAGCTATGTTGCTCGATCCTTGTTTGTTCCTCAGGGTCATCTATGATCTGTTGCTTATGAAGTAATATGAACGATCAATTAGACATGTTGTTCCTGATACTTCATATGGTACTTTTGTTTCTCGAAAGGGACATAAGCTGTGTGCTTGGCACAAGCGTTATGGTACACATTACTCAGAAGTGTCAGGTCTTTGCCCATCACAAGGCTCAGGAGGCTTTATTAGACATACCTTATGTACAACCTCCACTTTGTCAGACTCTTTAGTTGATACGACTATTTCCGACACTTGAGCTGTAGTCGTCGGTTCTTTGATAGCTCAAGACTCATGTCATATTTTAGCAGTTCTAACAATTTCTGAGTATGTTTCAGCTGCCCGGTCCTTACGACGTTGCCTCTTCTATCTCCATTTTTACTGCTCCCGTAGGTATATATATTTTCTTACTCGATTCTAGACTATGATGCTTTATATCATACGACCAATGACGCTTCTAGATTTAGCAACATTACACATGTTCAGTCATAATGCATCCATTCGCATGGCTGATGGTAATTTGTTGCCTACTGTTGCTCGCAGACACTTGAGTGACTTACCACACTTTATCGTTCATGATGTTTATCACGTTCCTCGTTTGACCATGAGTCTACTGGTGGTTTCTCAGTTAAGTTAACCGACATGTCCTATATTGTTTCATTCACCACTTGTATAATCTTACATAGTCACGATGGTGTTTACTGCATGAATCATCTTACACTTCTATGGACCATCATTGCTGGTGCTTGCTTAGACCTTGCTACACCACTTTTCGTGTGTGATGACTGGCACAGCCGCACATGAGATTACATCATCTTCCACTTACTAGACTTCGGTTGTCTTCTTCTTCGGATGTTTTAGGGAACTTCTAAGTCCCTAACATCATGTAGTGGTTGTATTCATATTCATCATGTTGCTAGTTCTTTTCCATCGAGCGATTCAGTATCAACTTCTTCTTTTGATCTTGTTCACACTGATGTTTGGGGACCCTCTCCTTATATATAAAAGGGAGGAAACATATATTATGTCATTTTTATTGATGATCATTCTCGATTCACGTGGTTTTATTTGATCGCACAAGTTTGAGGTCTTCTCGAAGTATCTTGAGTTTGCAAAGATGGTTGAGACCCATTTCTCTTGCAACTTGCAAGGTCAAGATACTTGCTCAAATTTAGAGGGGAGTACACATCAGATTACTTTTGTCATATCCTTGATGTCACTAGGTTTTTATTCTGTCAGCTTTTGTCTCTTTTCGGTTTTGGGTAGAATTTGTGCTACAAATGTGTTTTTGATCAACGATATTCCGTACTTCATGTCTATGGTTGCACTTATTTTGTTCAATTACCCTCGACTGCGCGAGACAAGTTGTCTTCAGTTTTGTAGTTCGTGTGTTTTTTGGGTATAGTTCTCAACATAAGGGCTATAAATGCTATGATCCTCTTGCCGATCGTCTTCGCATCTCTTGTCATGTCATTTTTTCGGAGAGTATTTTCTACTATGCTTTACCTCTCCCGGTTCTTTTACCACCATCCACGCATGAGGAACTTGGTTTCCTTGATATTAAAATCACATCACCACCTGCTCTACCTGCGTTGCATGCTCCATATATTATTCACGTTTACCAGTGTCATGAGTCTATTGTACCTCGTGAATCTGTACAATCCCTTGTACTGCCACGTGGCTCCACTCGTTCGTATCGTTCGCCTGATCGTTTGGCTCTCTTTAGCACCTTGATTCATGCACTTTTGTCTTTTCTTGCTGCTACTTCTAGTCATTAGGAGCCCTATACGTATTGGGGGGCCGTCATCATTGCTAAGCTGCATACAACCATGTTTGAGAAGTTATGAGCTTTGGAGCATGAACATACATAAGGTCTTGTACTCTTACCCACTGACACGCGTCCTATTAGCTGCAAGTAGGTGTACAAGATAAGCCTTTGGCTGATGTTACCATTGACAGGTACAAGGCCATGATGATTGTACGTGGTTTTTTTCCCAGCAGTATGGTGTTAAATATGATGAGATCTACACTCCTCTTGCGAAGATGACTACTGTACGGACTCTTCTTTTTTCTTTTTTTCGTGACTGGCCTATATGTTATATGGATGTGAAGAATACATTTCGTCACGGTGATTTATCTGAGGACGTCTACATGACTCCTCATGGTTTACCTCATTGTGTTAGTTAGTTCCGTCATTTCCGCAAGGCCTTATATAGCCTCAAGCAGGCACCTCGGGCATGGTTCTCCAGATTTACTACTATTATTCATGCTGTTGGATTTTCTCTGAGTTCTTATGATCCTGCTCCGTTCACACATCCCTCTGGAACATTACTTCTGCTCTATTTTGATGATATGATTGTTTTTGGTTTGGTAGCGATTTTGCACATATTATGCAAGTCAAGCAGTTTGCAATGAAGGATCTTGGTTCTAGCCGCTATTTTCTTTGTCGGGAGGTTGATCATTCTCCTCACTGATACCTTCTCTCACATCATAAGTTCATTGATGAGATATTTGATAGAACAAAGCTTACTGATATGTGCACAACGCCTAAACCTCTTGAGTTGAATCTCAAATGCATTATGATGTTGGAGATAGCCTTCTGGATCCTTCTCGATACAGACTAGTTAACATGCTGCTTTATCTCTCCGATACTTCTTATGCCATTCATGTTGTCAAAAATTTTGTGCATCTCGTACTATACTGTTATACATTATACTGCGTGTTGCGTATTCTTTGCTATATACGGGGCACCAACACCATGTCGTTGTTCTTCTCCGCTATTTTGTTGTTAGATCTCTGTGCGTATTGATGTTGATTGACCTGGTGATGTTACTGATCAGAGGTCTACTACTGTATTCAGTGTGTTTCTTGGTGATTTTTTGATTTCTTGGAAATCATAGTAGATGTGGTTTCTAGAATCTAGTGTTGAGGCGTGTTGAGTCTGACTATTGGACTATAGCTACTAATACTGCTGAGATCACTTGGGTGCATTTGATTGTTAGTGGTATGGGCCTCACAGTTTTTGGCTCCACACCTCTGCATTGTAACAATACTAGTGTTGTTCATATTGCCTACATCATTGTATTTCACGAGGATGAAACACATTGAGGTTGATTGTCAACTGTGTTAAACAACAATATCTTCCTGAGATCGTTTTGCTGTCACATGTTACTTCACATATGTAGATTGCGGATTTCTTCACAAAGACCCATATAGTTGAGTGGCACTCCTTCCTACTGGGTAAACTCTCAATGCTTGATCCTCGTGAGATTGAAGGGGGTTATTAGTTAGTTGATTTCGTTGATTATATTATTGCTTTCTTTTTTGTTTGTATCCTGGGAAAGGATACCGATCCCTTTATAGTGCAATCTCTCTTACCAAACTCACATGGTTCTACCATCGTGAGTTTGAGGGTGGTGTCAGAGACTGATGTATACTCCCATACCAGTTGGGCAACAAGATTACTGTTACCGTCGACTAAAGGGTATATATCCTCCATGTACTCATCCATGAGATCATTCCATTCTATTCTCATTCCACTCTCTGATTCTAATACATGTCACCATATACTTGCTTAAGTTGAATGTCCTTTTCCATTATTTGTTCTGTACAAACCTACTAGTGAAATTATCTGCAAGAAAAGATAGCTTTTTGACTAAAACGGCCCATTGAACCTGTATATCTTGTTTAATCACCATATGTTTGATTGTTTATAAGGAGTCTTTCTCTGAACATTGTTAAAATATATAATCAGTTTCTATTGCCATAGATAAATGCACTTTATACCCAATCCTACCTCCTTTAGATATTTCTCCTCCTTTAGATATTTCTTCAAGCTCCTTAAAGTTATCTTGTCCCAGGGAAAAAGAGGGGTTTGGTTGAAGTTGCCCATCGCACTTGCTAATCTTGTTCAACCTGCTGTTGAGGTATGAGGTAGCTAATTTCTGCAATCTATCACCCATTAACTTTACATCTAGCATGAAGGGATTTTCTCCATTCAAATTCTAGTTCATTGATAAAAAGTGTGCCACTGGTATCAGACATGTTGTGCTTTACCTTTAAAAAGAACAGAGTAAAATTTGAAGGTATAATCTGTTTTCCTCCTATGCTCGTAGTTTTCAGTATATTTGATAATTCAAAACTTCTCCATTAAATGATTTTAGAGCTCCAAAGTGCTCAAGTCTAGAGATACGATATTTCTACCATTCTGTAGTGTGATTAACCCATAAAATAAATTACCCTAATTTCTCTTTGGTTTCTTCATGTGCTATCATTGGAGTACTTTACATTTAAGTGGTATTTACTAGATATAGTACGGAGATGGTTGATTTCTTCTCTCACGGCTCGATACTTCATCTTCCAACTTGTCAAACTCTTTAAGTGTATGATCCATCATGAGTTTGAGGGGGGATGTTGATGTTTATATTATTTCAAATTTTGCGTACTTTTTGTATTTTCCTTATTTTGGTGCTGATGTATATAACTCGGCAATATGATCTAATAACAATAACACATTGAGTGCGCACTCCAAATTTTTGTTCTGTTCAAAAAGTGTGATATACCTGGAAAGTGCATCTAGTAATCTGGTGCGTAATCAGATAACCTGACTGGATGCATGTTCACACAAGATGTATACACTGGGCATGTGAATGTCCGTATGCTGAAAATAATCAAATAAAACATGGTCATCTGCTTTCTAGGTATAGTGTATTGGTTAAAATTGGAAATTGGATAATGTGTGGGCTTCCACAGAAGCCCCTTATGGCAACTTTGTTATACATAACACATTTGTTTGTGTAGTTTAATGTCCTATGTGTAGGAACCCGAGAGGGGGGGGGGGGGGTGAATAGGGTCAAGCTAGCTAATCAAGCACTTAGCACAAGCTAATGGACAATTTAAAAATATAAGTGCAAGAGAAGAAGCAAAACAATACCGACACCCGATGTATCCTGGTATCCTCCCAAGAGGCACTCCAGTCCCGGAACTCTCTCAGGCTTTAATCCACTATTTGAGTAAATAGTTACACACGAGTTTGGATCCGAAGAACTCGCCAACTTCTTACACGAGAGTTTTAGTCCGAAGGCCTCTCCGACTTCAACCGAGAGTTTGGATACGAAGACTCTCCAACTTCAACCGAGAGTTTGGATCCGAATACTCTCCAACTTTAACCTTTAACAATAGGTTTTGATCTCCTTACAATAGGATGAAGATCTCACTTTTCAACTCAATAACCCTAACACAATTTGTGGATGTCAAATGAAAGCTTTGTAGAGTTGTTTGTGGATAGGCTTTGGTGGTTTTAAAATTTTTTAGGCTCAAAACATCAACCTTGAATGAAGGGGTTCAAAGCTATTTATAACCAAAGCATTGAAAAGAGCTCAAAGGCAACTTTTCAATCAGCGAATCGGTATATCGTCGGTATGAACCGGCATACCGTCGGTATATCGGTCTGGAATGCAACGGCTAGAAATATAGCCGTTGGGATCATTAAATACTCGAAATTTCGACCGTTGGAATTTCAACGTTACTAAATCGGTATACCGTCGGTATAGATCGGTATTCCGTCGGTATGCCGATTTTGTAGACAGAAACTTTCTGTGAACAAAATCGGTATACCGTCGGTATAGACCGGTATACCGTCGGTATGCCGATTTCCATCCGAAAATAATCATGGACTAATTTCTACCCTAGCTTTCGATTTTGCCATCCATTTCTTGTGTTTACAATTATTCCTAAGACTCATTACAGACTCCAGAAATACTGTAGCATGTGCAGGCTTCTTCAGAGTCTTGAAATGATGATGGCATGGCATGGCTTCTTTCCTTGATAGATGTTGGCTTTTTTTCTTGGCGGCAGCTGTCCAAAGATATCCAGTTTGTGAAAACTGAATACCTTTCGGGGGCTTCGTCCCCGAACCCCCGACGAGGGGCGCTGCCCCCTCGACCCCCCTCCGCTGACCGGGCAGCGGAACTCCCGAGTGCGTGGCTCCGGAGATGTCGTCGGGTGGTTCAGAGAAATCTTGTGGGATCCGTCGTCTTTGGCCCACCATGATTTCTTCATTGCATATGTCCACATTGATCTTGCTTATTTCTTTTCTGCATGTACATGTTAGACGAACAAAGCAATATACATAGTAGCAAGTGTGATAAGTTTAATGCACATTAGGACAATGCTGAGTTTAAGTATAAGTGCTAAGGTGATAGCATAAATATTAGTGATATCATAATGATTAAACTTAATTGAATAACCACAATAAAAAACATAGTTTTGATTTTGGCAACCCGATTAAATTTAAGATAGATAAGCTCATATCACTAATATGTAAACCAATAGGCACATATCACCAAAGATATAAGTATAAGTAGAAATGCTATAGTGATAGTATGAAGATTAGTGATAATGAAATGCTAAACTTAACGGATTAACAATATTCAAAAACATGATACAATCATTGGGCCAACACTATGTAGTTAATAAGAAATGAGATTTTAAGTTTAACTAGTTGTAATTGTTACTAATTAAATTCTTTTGAAGTTATCTTGGTGAATCAACAGTTCTACTCTGTTATGGCAAATGTCTTCTGAACCTTTTTTACAATCTGATCCATTATTTTCTCTATGAAAGATTTTGCTTTATCTATTTAATAATCTCTGTTCTTCGAGAGTTAAATGCTTCTCTTGACCATTTAGTTTAGAAAACTAAACCAGAGGTCTATGAACTCGAAGACAAAACTGCTAGTTTAACAATGATATTTTCAATATTATGTTCAAGGTGGTCACAACCTCATGCAGAAAGTGGTAGACTAGACTGTATTCCAAGATGATTTTGTATTTGAATTTTGACCTCATGTACATGGATGACTTTTCTGTAACCTGAAGCATTAAGATTCAAATCTTAATTTGGAAAAGAGGTTTGTATTTTTTGGTGGATTGGCTTGTCTTACCTGGGTGCAATGGATTAGAGATACATGGTGTATGGCATTTCTGTGTTGGTATTTGCTGTTAAATTAACTTCTATTATTGGCAATAATAATCTTTAAAGGAGACATACTTCCCTTTCCTCATCTTCTTCACCTTGTGTAAAATAGTGAGGGCAAAACATGGTTTCTTTATGAAGGGAGGAAATAGGGATTCATGTCAATTACCGTACAAAAGTATAGCAGTTCATTCCTCCATATGGCTTTGAATAAATTCATATGTTGGTTTGAATTTAATAGGTATGGCACATATAATTTTGAATGGAAATCCGTGGAGAATTTAAGTTTATGGACTAACAGTAGAGAGGATAATAATAGAAAGATGTACTACTGAGGTGTTTTCTTCTTTCGAGTGCATCAGCCAAATAGTTGTGGTTGGATTCAAATCATTGAATAGAAGATACAGGACTAAGTTTGCATTGATTCCTGTCCACTTGGCCATCTATCCTTTGATTGGGATCCTAGTAGGTGTTTTTGAGAGATCGAACAAAGTCGTTGACTCCTCATTTTTTTCATAAGTTGGAGTATTAGAAGTCTTATTTTGCTTGCAGTGGTAGTAAACTTGTTTGGGAAAAGGTAAGCTCGGTAGCCATCAATTTAAGTTTTTAACAGTTCTTTTCTTTATCTAGAGGGATACTACATGTCGAAGTAGAAAAAATGGTTGCTTTTAGATGAGCACACTGTAATGACTATGCGATGGTTAAGCAGAGGTAATGAGTAAATGTTGAAGAAGAACAAATGATGGAGTTGGTCATGGTTTCTTCTCATCTTGATAGCTAGCTTCTATAGCCTTTCCTTTCGTCGAACTTCATGACACTATATTTCTTTCGTATCTATGCAGGAAGGATTTCAGTACCACCATGCAGAACCAAGTTACTTAATGCTTGTATATTGGATCCCTGCTACCAAAAATACATTACCTATAAATGCTACACATCGGGTGGGGGTTGGTGCTTTTGTGATGAATGACAAAGGAGAGGTAAATCCTGGTTGTAGTCACTCTCTACTTAACAATTTAGGGACCTGAAATAGAAAAAGAAAGGAGCCAGATACTGTGCGTTGCGTTTTGTATTACGGCCTTTGATTATGAAGACCAATCCACCAAAATGGAGATTTCACATGTTGTCATGTACGGTACTGCATTGCTATCAGTTGTTCTGAATGTTCTAACATGATTATAACTGTGCTTGCAATTTGCATCTGTTAGGTGCTGGCAGTCCAGGAAAGGAGTGGCAAGCTCCGTGGCTCAGGTCTGTGGAAGTTCCCTACTGGAGTTGTTGACCAAGTAAATGTTTTACTTGAATGATGTATAAAACTGACATATATGATCTATGGAGATTAATTGACAGACCTTAAAATACCTTTTTTCTTCAGGGTGAAGATATATTTGCTGGAGCTATAAGGGAAGTCAAAGAAGAAACTGGAGTATGTATTAACCTAATTGAAAAGCTTTATTCCAGTAAGATGGGATCAAATTTATCTAGATATTTCATTTGACTAGGTGATAATCCATTACTTTTGAATTTATGGCAGATTGATACTGAGTTTCTTGAAGTACTTGCATTCAGGTAGAGCCCCAGTTTAAGTTTTTTATGAACTGAAATTGATCATCATAAACCAAAGTTCCAGATACTTCATTCATGGTTATTCACCTATCTTACTGACTCAACCATCAAGTACTGTTCGATTTTGATTTTGTGCTTTGAGCACTCCTGTATGCTATGCTTAAATATGTTATGAAAATGTAAGTTGTAAGTTTCCATTTAAATATCGTGGCGTACCTTATAGCATTATCCTATATGATTAGTTTTAGCTGTATTGATCTTTGTTTCTGATTACATCATTAGTGTATGATACCTTTCCTTTCTCTCTTTGCACAAATAGCACTTAAATTACTTCCTCTTGCCTTCAAATTCTCTTCTATAGTGTTTTGCCATGACGCCAGTTCCTTATTATTTCATGGTTTATCTGCACGAGTCTTAAGCCCCTTCCTTTTTGGCATGCTTCTTTGAAATTTTATCACATCTAGGGGAATGCACCATTCCTTTCGCGTGTTTCATAGAGATGAATACAGTCTGTCTGCCTACCTACCAACTTGACTTATAGGTATCAGGGGAAAGCCCTCTCTTTCTCATCACTAAATCGGCTAGGAATTTGGCACATATACACCGATGGTTGATTTCGAGGTTGATACTTGATAGCCGATCATGACATTTTTGTCAATACTTTTATGGATCGTCCTCACAATCCATGGTGGACCCATTCTGATAAGAGAGGATATGTACCACATCTAACCTCAATAGTACTCTTGCAATTACAATGGACTTGACAATGCATTTTATTTACCTTATGTTTAAGTCGCAGGATTATGCTTGCTACTGCCACTTCTCATGTCTCGTGGCAGAATATCACAAATGCATCACAAATGCTCGTCAATCACGCCTTGTGTAACACGTTTTTGTTTGATACCATTGTCTTACTTTTTGTATATTTCTCAGATGCATGGTGGACCCATTCTGATAAGAGAGGATATGTACCACATCTAACCTCAATAGTACTCTTGCAATTACAATGGACTTGACAATGCATTTTATTTACCTTATGTTTAAGTCGCAGGATTATGCTTGCTACTGCCACTTCTCATGTCTCGTGGCAGAATATCACAAATGCATCACAAATGCTCGTCAATCACGCCTTGTGTAACACGTTTTTGTTTGATACCATTGTCTTACTTTTTGTATATTTCTCAGATGCAGATATTCCAGGACTATTGAATAATAAATATTGTTATGTTTCATATCCCAATGTTTACATCCACATTGTCTTGATGGGTATTATTTTCCAGGCAAAGCCACATGTCATTTTTTGAGAAGTCTGATTTATTCTTTGTGTGCATGCTGCGCCCCCTTTCATTTGATATTCTAAAGCAAGAATCAGAAATCGAGGCGGCCCAGGTAAATCTAGTCAAGTCCAGAAAGGTTTTTTTCTCATCTATAATGCGTGATTTGCTTGACTGTCAGAAATCAAGTAGTAAGATTTCATGCTTAAATTTGCGATTTTAGTTGTGGAATCTAAACCGGATGCCGTCTTTAAAAAAGTAACCGTTTTGGCTGTTTCTTTCTAAGGGAATCTGCTACTAAAAATGGATTCTTTTCTTCAGATAAATGTAGTGATTGCATTCTGAAAGGGAATAAACTTTGAAATCTGAAAGGGACGTTTTCTTACAATTTGCATTTTTATCCTCCTCAAATTGCCTGTAGTGTTAGCATACTTATAATCTTTTTTGTTCTTTCTGAGTTTAACCAGTGGATGCCATTATAAGGGTTTACCTGTTTCGTGTTTTTTTTTCCTTCATCGTGATATGATATATTGTTTCTAGTGGATCGATCAATGTGTTGTGTTAGGGTTTGTAACATTATATACTTTTTTTTTCCCTACATCCATTAGCATTAAGTCCTCATCTTTTTGCACTAGTTATGGACGGAATTACTAGACATATTCAGTATTTGGTGGTTCCATGATGTACAATGTTTTTTGATGATATTGTGGTAGTTGACGAATGAGAATGCTAAATGGATGTGTCAATACATTGCAAGGTAAGATAAGAAATGAACGTACTCGTGGAAAGTTAGAGGTGGCGCAAATTGAGGAAAAAAATGAGAGAAAATTATCTTAGATGGTTCAGACATGTGTAGAGGTTTTAAAGAAGAACATATTTTTTGTTGGGTTATAGAGGACATCCCTTAACAGGCTGAATGGAAGAAAATGAGTCAGAAATAGCCAACCCAACAAATATGGGATAAATGCTTATCCACAACATCAGCTACATTTTTGTTGAAAATCACTTTGTTTACGAGATTTATTTTGACTTGTAGTATGCAAAGAGTACTCTTATTATCAACTAATAATAATATCTTGAGATTAATGCTTTAGGTTGCTTTCTTTGATGCAGTGGATGCCAATCAAGGAATTTGCAGCACAACCATCTGCCCAGAAACATGAGCTGTTAAAGCACATCATCGACGCAGGGTGGGCAAGGGCCCAGAAGCTTTACACCGGACTCTCACCTGTGTGCATCAAATCAGCTTTCACTGACAGGCAGAGCTATCTTTATTTAAACGACAGGGGCCTAAATCCACTATCATGCAACGACTCGGAGAAGAGTTGATTTTTGGCCCTGATCCTCGTTTGGTTCACTGTAATGTAATCATAATCACAATGTAATCAAATAGATTTTTTTTTTTTTCATTTGATTACATCGCGATTACGATTACATTAGAGTGAACCAAACGGGATCCAGATCTGTATAGTATTTTTATGTTTATAACCCAGATCAGAAGTTCTTCATACGCGTGTAATTCACTACTGTTTGATATTGTAGATGTAAAAACAAATCAGTGTCTTATAAATTTGATAAATTTGTGAGCTTTGAACTCGAAATACAATTTTGGAGGCTGTGCTTCGATCGATCGATTATGGGAACTTTTGACTTTCATCCCACTTGTTAATATAAATTTGTACTTACATCCCACTTTTTAATTTTACTAGACTTACATTCAACTTTTTGTCACGAAAAACATTCATTATGTCACGAAAAATATTCGTTTTGTTACGAAAAATATTTTTCGTGACAAAATGTAGGATGTAAGTCTAATAAAATTAAAAAGTGGAATGTACGTACAAATTATAATTATATTAATAAGCGAGATGAAAGTCAAAAAAATCCCATCGATTATTTCGCAGTTTGAATTCACAAGCCTAGTTGAACCCTAAATGAACGCAGTTTTGTAAGGGTAGCAGCTCCTGCACACGTATGGCATTACAATTTTTAATAGGGACATAACTTTTGTAATTATAGAATTATTAAAAATTTACAGTGATATTCTTATAAAAGTCCCAAAAAAAAGATAGAAAACTGGTAAAATTTTGACAATTTAGTGAATATTCAAAACTGTTAAAAACGTACTCTTTTTCTATAGAAGTGTCAAAATTTTGACATTTCTAAAATATTACTAAAAATTGTTTATTTTTTTTAGCTGTCTGATACATACCTGAAAGGGATATTTAGTAATAGGAATAGTTGAAATTAGGGTTTGAGTCTCAAAAATGTTCGATCTTAGTAGTTGGGTCTTAAAATCACTATTTACTTGCATGAATAGTGATTTTAAGCCCAAACACTAATGTCGGATATTTTAGAGATCCGAACCCTAATATCAACAATTATGTGAGGCCCTATCACTAAATAACTACCAAATCCTAATATCAACTATTATGTGAGACCCTATTACTAAATAGTTCTACCCAGAGCCGACACAGAGGGTTGGATTGTTCTATCCGAAGCTAATTTTGGTTGTCCCTTTATTTTTATTATGAGCTGGTCCTAAGAAGTCATCTATAATTCTGACGTTTGATAGAATCATGCTGATTGTCCTAATAAAAAAGAATTGTCCAAATCCGAAGTCTCCTTCGATATCCCAGGCCGGCCCAGGCCCTATCTAACTAAATTCCGATGTCCTCTTTCAAAAGAAAAGAGAAAAAAAAAAAATGCTCATATAATAAATAATTCTCCATTATCAAATCTCAGCACCGCTCGATTGTTCAGGCACAAACAAGACATGCCGAGACCACGCCATTTTCGCTGTGCTCGTAGAGCGACACGTCGTCGTCCAGCTGGCAAGCACCCTCTCAGTACACAGTGACGTGAGCCGCTCAACATGTATGTACGCTCCTCCAAACCCCGTAGTCGTCACGGAACTCTCCAGCAGCTGACACTTGCGCCCATGCATGCACGCACGCACCGACGACAAACAAAACCCACCCAATGTTTTGAAACCGGATCGGTGATGGAACCGATTGTTTTTTTATATATGTCGGAACGGGTTCAACTGGGATTCAAATAAACTTAATTTGGTACGGTTCAAATAGATAATATATCTATATTTACTTTATGATTTTTGTTTGATTTAGTTTTTAGCATGTTTGGTTTAATTTTACAACTTTAAGATCTTATTAAGGATCTGTTTAGCAATTGTATTGGTGGTGGTTATGAGGTATTTTTAGAGTAACAGTTATGAGCGGTCATGTGGGACCCGATTTTGGATAATTTTTAAGTAGCGACTTTTAAACCAGTCCAATCCATGCTTGGTAATTCACTAACGAACGGTTATGAAAGTTTTTTATACGAATAAAATTAAATATGGAAGGGTATTAGTAGTTATAATTATATATTTTTGGTGAGGATAAAAATAAAATAATAAAATCTCTCAAACCGTCGATTTGGGGTGTTTCAAAAAAATTACATTACATCGATTTTAGGATTTTTTTAAGCCGACACAAACCAGTGCTTCAACAAAATTAACAAGCAGAGATTTTCATAAACGGCCGGTTCAAAACATCCCAGGACCGATAAAAACATCTTTACTAAACAGATCCTAAACCAAACCAAGAACAAAATGTTACAAATCTCACACGATAAATATTTTTAAACTTTTTTTAAAAATAAAATAAAATTGATCGGTCCAATTGTGAACCACTTCGACTGGTTCACAGATTAAACCTGGTAATGGAAAAAAAAAAAAAAAAAAGCAACGAATTTTTAAGAAAAACTTGTTTCACATGAATCACATCAGATCAGACCCATTTTTTTTTTTTTTTGGCAAAATCAGTACCGGTCCGGTCCGTTTCTGACAACACTGAACCCACCCCCCGCCCCTTCCTTAAATACACCACCACTGTCCTTCACTCTCTCCCGAGCTCCCACAACTCACTCAAGATGTCCTCCCCGCCGTGGCTCTTGCTCTCTGTCGTGTGCTTCGTCGTCGTAGCCGGAGGAGCCGCCGCCGAGGAGAACGCTCCTCCTCAGGGGGTCAACACCTCCCTCTGCGGCGGCGGCTCGTGCTACACCTCTCCTCCCCCTCCGCCGACGTACATCCAGCTGGCGTCGCCGCCCCCGCCGCCCCCCGCCAACTGCCCGCCCGTCGTCCAGTGCTGCCCTCCCGGCACCGGCCAGTACCAGCCGCCGCCGACGCCGCAGACCGACACGGGCCTCCCGTACAACAACTACAGCTACTCGTCGGCGGAGCGCCTTCTCTTCGGCGGCGGATTGCTGGTCGTCCTGCACTTGGCCGCCGTGCTTATATGAATATGTAATTAATGGCTGGCTGGTACGTGCATGCATGCATTATACATTGATGTACGTCGAGTATGGATGGGATGGTGTAAAGATTTTGTTGTGTATGTTTTGTGCAAGTGTTGTACTCCCTGTGAAAATGAGAAAGAGGCAACATTAACGTTGTTTGTGGGAAAAATAAAATTGAAGAGTGGAAGTTACTATGGCTTGCAATTCCTCAAATATATACATTACTGTAAGAAAGTGTTAGTGAATGATATTTTGCCTAAAGACAGTTTGTGACCGCGTGTTAACGTGGCAGTAATTAAATTTTTGGCTCTCCTGCTATTATTGGATTCTATTTCTTTTTAAATTCGGACCGAGAGACCAGTTGAGGCCGTCATGTGGCCTACGATCACGTCTGTGGTAAAAAAAATAAACAGTATTTTATGATAAAAAAAAAGTTATTTGGCACACACACTTGTACAGCTGCTACACGACCGTGGACTGTTGTGCCGTCGTCACCACCTTTCCTCTTGCTTCGCTCGTGGCCTTACTTTCCCTTCCTACTCCGTCGTCGTCTCCTCTTATGCCGACGTCCCTACATTTTCTCCTTCTGTTCTGTCTCCTTTGTCGCCGCCTCCTCCCCGTCCCTCCTCTAACCATTCCTCTTTACTGCTCCGTCGTTCTCGATTGTGCAGGTAAATAGCAGAGTTATATCCATATTATTTGGATTATATATATAAATAAATAAAAATTGGACCATTTTTTTGGATCCAAATAGCTGCCATGTCATATATCATATAATAGAAGATGACATCACCCAAATATTTTGGGAGTCATATAGCATTTTTGTTTAGTTAAGTAATCTACACTTCACCTACCTGGCATTATAAGTAGATCCAAATAATATATTGCAAATTGCTGCGATATTTTTACTCTTCTACAAATTTGCATGTGTCGAAGATGAGTGTACTTCAAATACGAGAGTAAAACTTTGATACCGAAGGGGGTATCAAAATTTTGATACCCCTTATGTATGACACGTGGGTCCCCTCTCACAGTTTATGTATATATATATGTTTACACGTTTTACGAAGAGGGAGGGGACCCACGTGTCATACATGGGGGGTATCAAAACTTTGATACCCCCTTCGGTATCAAATTTTTTTCCTTCAAATACCATCAAAACTTGTGAAGCGATCGAGGACACAAACTAGGGGTGCAACTCGGGGGTTGGGTCGGGCTTGAGGTCAACCCAAGCCCAACCCCATGAATCATAAGGCTAACCCGAGCCCAAGTCCGGCCCAACCTCGGGTTCATTAACATATGAAGTCCAAGACCAAGCCCAGAGGATCGGGTCCATCGGATTTATCGGACTCTAATATAATATTTAAAATAATTTTAAATAAAAGTAATCTTAAATACATAATCAAATAACAATTAAGTCTTGATCATTACAAAATACAACCTGAAATATAATTTAGGATAATGAGTTGAAGAGTTTGGGTGAAAAAATTTAGAATTTAAACTTTTTATTAAGAAGTATGAAATTATATATATATATATATATATATATATATATATATATATATATATATATATATATATATATATATATATATATATATATATATATATATATATATATATATAAGTCGGGTTTCGGATTCTTCGGGTAACCCGACACATGAATCCGAGCCCAACCCGAATTTTGATCGGGTTCAAATATTTTAACCCAAATTCGAGTCCGAACCCGAGTATCTTCAACCTTAATGCAACCCATTAACGGGTTTACCCGATCGGACTCGGATTTAGTCCGCCCGAGTTGTACCCCTAACACAAACCCAATTAATAGAGAACCTCTTCCAATTCACTTCTTGAAAGTTGGATGCATGATACAAATTTCATTATTTGGAAGTTATCTAATTAGAACCGCGTACAAGACATCTTAGAACCGCTTATCGTCAGAGTCATTTCCTATATATTCCTCCAAAAAAAACTTTCAATTGCGTCCAAGTCTTCGCATTCAACTAAAAATCTAAAAATTTAATCCGATTGATTCAAAACACAATTTAAAACTGCACTATCCATGTTGATTTTTCAACCAAATTATTTATTTTATTTCATACATTCGAATTATTATCCAATACAATCTTAATATGCTAAGAATCATTTTCGATCATCTGAAACAATCCAATAAGAGACATTCGCAATCGCATCAACCATGCACAACTCTAAACTGAGACTTCGCACTACCCTAACCATAACTAATATACACATCGATACCAATATCATCAATTCTACAAACACCACTAGGGCTACCCAATACATCACTCACGGATCTAGTCACTCCGCACACACATCCATCTCCAATACTCTGAATCAACGTCACTTTCGGACAATTCTTACCATGGTGGTTCCATTAACCACAAACATAACATCACTTCTGTGTCATTCGACAATCACTTCAAATCTAATTGTATCCATTCCATCTCGAAAACAAACTATATCCACGTCACTCTAGGCACATTTCGTTAACAATAGTCACAGCTAACTGTACGTAGCATCTCTACCAATGTTTTGATGCTCATCCAAAATTCAACTTATCCTCAATCCAAACATCATGCATCACATACTGCTTAAACCATATGTCTTACTCTATGAGGCCATCGCTAACCAACAAAATACCCGCATTAAAAATCATAACATATTGTAACGTCCGTAGTTCGTATTACGTATTTGGTATACGTGTACGTATTTTGACTCATATTGCATGTCTCATTGCATGGTTTATTTTGGCATTTCATTTGCTTGGTTCGGGTTCGGTTGGGTTTGGGTTAGTATGCAAACCCCTACCTACCACCATCCCCCATTTATTAACCCAACAACCCTTCTTTCTCCTCATTCATTTTCCATTATTACTCTTCTTCTTCTTCATTTCTCCATCGACCACCCGTAGTAGGCAAGTGCAACTTGCTTCATGGAGAAACTCAAAATTTGTTGTTCTATTGTCTTCCTCACGAGATTATAAGACACTTTATTACTTGGCATTTTAATTTTCGTAGTTCATTTCATGTAGATCTAAGTTTTTAGTAATTTTGATCTTCATGGTTTTGATCTACTGGACTTGGTTGTTTTCGAAAATGGAGAGTTCCATGTGGTGGAAATTTTAATTTTACGCAAGTTTGGCTTTTGAATGGCTGGATTTCACCAAGTTTTGACCGAGATGGGGCTTTCTTGAGCTCTAGAGCTTTTACGCCTGCTTGTCTTGGCCTTGGGGAGAAGATGAAGTTTTTACGCCATAGTTCTTACGTGCTAGCGTAGTATTTAGTTTTATGCCCACGTTTTACGTGCCAGCGTAGTTTTACGCCCACGTTTTACTAGCAAGATGCAATGAGATTGTTCTACAGCCACAAGCCCTGCAGACCATCCAGGCTATCTGGACGCAAATTAGGGATTGAATTCATGTGGATACATCGTCCAGGAAACACATGTACCCTTAAGTAGCTTGAAGGGTGCAAAACATGACAATGTGCTGGAAATGTGCCCTACTCGACGGCAGGCTACAGATCCCATGATGGGGCGTCCAGATAACGGAATTGCCTGTAGCTGGAAAATTTCTTCATGACTACTGGATTATTCTAGTTATTAGCCTTAGTCAATTCCAGTAGGTACCCCTGACCGTGGTACTCAGGGGTCCCTGCCCTAGACATGATGCGAGACAGTACTGGTTCATTTGTACAAACACAATCGTCCACGGTGTCCAGGCCATTCATTCTTGTCATGTCATGCTAGCCTTCGCAACCGCATTCAATAGTTCCCATGCTTGCTTGTCATATCATGTCATGTCATGTTTACTTCATACCATACCGTGTACAATTACCATTCCAAACATATTAAATAAATTCTTGATTATCAAATTCATGACAAAAAGGCGTAAGAATATAAAAGGGCAACGGGGTACGCCATAGGGACTCAAAGTCTCTATGCGAGCAAGACTACGCTAGGCCAAATACCCCGAGCGTAAAACAGCTCTACGCGGACAAGACCTAAGGATAGGCAGCTCTACGCGAGCAAGAGAGCAGGTGGGTGGGATTCTACGCGAGCAAGCACTTTACGCTAGCAAAGCCGCATGCGGGCGAGACTCTACGCGGGCAAACCCTCTACGCGAGCGGGAGTCTAGCCTCTGCGTAGAGCTCGGTTCAGCTCTGCGTAGAATAGATTACGCGGTCACGTGAGAACGTGTGCGTAAAGGGTAATTAATACGCGAGCACGTGAAACGTGTGCGTAAAGAGGGTAAATGATACGCTGGCACGTAAAACGTTGGCGTAAAACTAAATACTACGCTAGCACGTAAGAACGTGTGCGTAAAAACTTTATCTTCTCCCCAAGGCCAAGACAAGCAGGCGTAAAAGCTTAAGAGCTCAAGAAAGCCCCATCTCGGTCAAGACTTGGTGAAATCCAGCCATTCAAAAGCCAAACTTGCGTAAAGTCGAAATTCTCACCACATGGAACTCTCCATTTTCGAAAACAACCAAGTCCAGTAGATCAAAACCATGAAGATCAAAATTACTAAAAACTTAGATCTACATGAAATGAACCACGAAAATTAAAATGGCAAGTAAAGTGTCTTATAATCTCGTGAGGAAGACAATGGAACAACAAAACTTGAGTTCCTCCATGAAGCAAGTTGCACTTGTCTACTACGAGTGGTCGGTAGAGAAACGAAGAAGAAGAAGAGTAATAATAGGAAATGAATGAGGAGAGAGAAGGGTTGTTGGGTTAATAAATGGGGGATGGTGTTAGGCAGGGGTTTGCATACTAACCCAAATCAAACCCAACCGAACCCGAACCAAGCAAATGAAATGCCAAAATAAACCATGCAATGAGACATGCAATATGAGTCAAAATACGTACACGTATACCAAATACGTAATACGAACTACGGACGTTACACATATCTACTCTTATTGTATGAAATACTCGGCAAAACATCGAGGAGGGTCAAACGACTTGATCATGAAAGCAATTTAGAGTTGAAGATAATCAATTATGGATTTTGGGAACATGAACTCAGAGTTGAAGATAATCAATTATGGATATTGGGAACATGAACTACTCAAACGACTTCAACATCGATAGAACATCCTGTCTCACAGTCTACACCATATTAAAAAAAAATCATTGATAAGCTACTGATACATAACACCTTTGATATAAGGCGACAATATTTTCTTTTGGAATGACCTTATACATGTTGGTATAAACTGAATGTAGACGATGCAAATAATAATTCACGGTCTAAATTAATGGTATAACCTAACATGTCCAATTAAAATTTTTGGAGCCTGATTTATTATTTTTATATTTTAGTTATACCCTTCTTTTCGGTATATGTTGGTTATTGTCCTTCAACTCATATTCATGGTATAATGGTAAAATAAATAAATAAATAAAAATTTAGAGTCTAGTTTTTTTAATCTAATATGTTAAAGACTTAAATTCTAAGTTGATATAAAATTTAGGGACTCCCTGCCCACATAATAAATAAATAAATAAATTTGGATCACTTCCAGAAATAAAAACAAAAGCAATCAATTAGAAGTCCCTAACAAAAGCCTCCGATAAGCAAATCCCAATCTACAGCCCACAATCAATTAGAAATCCCTCGAAAGCCCATCCAATCCGTTCCGAAAAAAGAGTCCCAAGTCCACGTATATCGAGCAATCGACATTCGGGACGCTTCCACAAATTAGGGTTAGGGTTTCAACATCGTTCTTCCCTCTCCAACAAACCCTAGCCGATCGATCGCTCCCTCATGGACCACCTCGCCGGAGGCGACCGTTCCGCCGGCTTCCACCGCAACGAGGCGATCTCCGCAGTCCAGGACGAGGAGCAGTTCTATGGGGACGAAGAGGACTACGAGGACCTCTACAACGACGTCAACGTCGGCGACGGGTTCTACCAGTCCGTCCACCGGACCGCCGACGAAGAGCCCAGGAAAGAACCGCCTCCGGTGCCACGTCAGCCGCAGCCGGCTCCGGCGTCGGAGCCGCAGGAGAAGGTCCCGATCCCGGGAATCGCTCACGACGAGCCTAAGGTCGAGAAACCCCCCGAGCCGGCCCCGGACTTGGCTCTGGCTATGGTTCAGCCTCCAGTCCGACCTCCCCCGCCGGTCCAGCCCCGGCCGGATCTCGGTCAGCCTTCCCACGCCAATTTCCATCAGGGAGGGGGCGGTAACTTTGCAGGAGGTCCGGTCAACGTTATCGGAGGAGGAGGAGGAGGAGGAGGAGGCGGCGGCGGCGGCGGAGGGACTACCACTCTGTTCGTTGGTGACCTCCACTGGTGGACGACGGATGCGGATCTCGAGGCGGAACTGGTCAAGTACGGGCCTGTCAAGGAGGTGAAGTTCTTCGATGAGAAGGCGAGCGGGAAGTCTAAAGGCTACTGCCAGGTCGATTTCATGGACCCCATGTCGGCGGCCGCATGCAAGGAAGGGATGAACGGGCACCAGTTCAACGGCAGGCCTTGCGTTGTTGCGTTCTCTTCGCCGTACGGAGTGAGGAGGATGGGGGAAGCGCAGATGTCGAGAAACCAGCAGGGGATGCAGCAGAACCAGAATCAGAACCAGAACCAGAACCAGAACATGGCGCAGAAGGGAAGGGGCAGCGTTGGGCCGCAGATGGGTGGGAATTTTGGCGGGAGAGGAGGAGGGGGAGGGGGGAATTGGGGGAGAGGAGGGGGAGGCGGCGGCGGCGGGATGGGCAACCGTGGCCCGATGGGGAACATGAGGAACCGGATGGGCCCCATGGGTGGAAGGGGGATAATGGGCAACGGTGGAATGGTGGCCCCGCCCCCGCAGGTCATGCACCCGGGTGCGATGATTGGGCAAGCGTTCGACTATGGGGCGGCTGCCATGGGACGGATGGGCGGGATGGGCGGCAGGTTCGGTGGGTTCCCAGCTGGACCTGCTGGGGGCATGTTCCCAGGGATGATGCCCTCATTCCCGCCTGTGGTGGCGCCTCATGTGAACCCCGCTTTCTTTGGAAGAGGAATGCCTGGAGGTGGAGTGGGCATGTGGCCGGACCCGAATATGGGTGCATGGGGCGGTGAGGACCAGTCAAGTTACGGTGATGATGCTGGATCAGACCAGCAGTATGGAGACGGGGGAGGCCATGCAAAGGAGAGGGCGATAGAGAGGGCGCCTGAAAGGGAATGGTCAGGGGCTCCAGAGAGGAGACAAGAGAGGGAGAAAGATGTGGGTGGCCGGCAGGAGTGGTCAGAGAGGGGGCATAGGGATGATAGGGAGATAGGCCGGGAGAGGGACAGAGACCGTGAGAGGGATAGGGAGAGGGACAGAGACCGTGAAAGGGATAGAGAACGGGACAGGTATCACGATGGTAGGGAGAGGCACGGGGATTACTATAGGCATAGGGAGCGTGAATCGGAGAGGGGTGACGAGTGGGACAGAGGGCGGTCCTCTAGGGGCCGTAGCCACTCCCGGGAGGTCGATAATGCGAAGAGGCGGCGAGGTTCTGAGTGAAATGGGTCCTTAGCAAATATCCTTGGCATGGAATGTTTCCTGAGCTGTGAGCTGGAATAGTCGGTATCGCATACATTGATATCACTCACATTTGTGTTGTGGTATCACCTGAGAAACTGTGGTTGTGGATCTTTCATGCCAAGGACGCTTGTGGGGGCCTTGTTGAAGCCATCTCTTCAGTGAAGTAAGTTCTCTTCTTGCTAACCTCTGCATACATAATACCTGTTTTAGGTCTTGTGCATTATTTATTTTTTGCAGACTTGTACATTTTAATATTATGGCAGGTTTTATTCTTACACCTTCTAGAATTATCGTAGTGAAGAAGCTCATATTGACTTTTGATCCTAGACTGCATCTATGTTACCTGGACTCGGGTACGGGTGTCGGGTACAGGTACATATCCAAGAGTCGGGTCCTTCAAACTCATAATTGAAGGACACACGGACTCGGCTAAAAAGGATCCAAATTTTGGGTACGGGTACGGGGATATGACTAAGGTTTCGTAAAAAGACAACCTGTAATTATAAATTACTAGTAAAATTTACTCAACTAGTTGAATAAGTCCCTAAGGGACCGTCCCTTCAGCTCCCCTACTACTTAACTATCAATCTACCATATCAAAATAAACTATCTACATAATTACCACATTAAAATGAACTATCTACATCACTACCACATTAAAATAAACTATCTACTTCACTACCAGTCTTTCGATTGTCACCATGAAGGATCCGATTGTCACCATGGAGGATCGGATACGGATTCCATACCCATACCCATGTCCTAAAGGGTCGACACGGGTACTTCTCCTTAAAGTGGAGAGTCCGGGTAACATAGGACTGCATTCTTAATTTTATGGTGATTCTCTTATTTCTTCTAGTGGCTTAATAATTGCAGTCAATTGGAAATATTCTTCTGTATTGAGTTTCTTGTAGGAGTGCACTATGGTCCTTTTCTGCTTTATCTATTTGTTCTTCACTTGTCGTACTGGACATCAGTTGCAATTGCCAAAGCATGGTAGTCTTGATCTGATCATGATATCTAAGGTGCTATTTTCTATTAGTGCAGTTTTCTTTCTAGGAAAGCAAATATAATTCCACTACTTAACTTGGCAATTTCTTGTCTGTATTTTGTAACTTTACCTTCTTTGTTTAAACTTATTCTGCTGTTAATAGTAGATGTCATAAATACGACAGTGTGCATATTCTCAAGATGCTTCCCCCAAAAAAGGACATGCCATATTCTGTCTGCTTCCATAAAATGTGCCATGGTGGCACAAGGAAGTTCTGCTTCCATCACGAGAAGAAGGCCCTGGCTGGATGACGAATCCAAGAGGATACTCCTTGTAGGTACGGCAGCAGGGAGACCTTTTTAACTGCTAAGGGTACTCAGGTGATATTTGCTGTACAGCTCCTTTGGGAGTTTAGCAGAGTTGTTTGCATCCTTGTTGAAGAACTTATGATTTGTAAAAAGATTGTAGCATCAGGCGGCTCTCTATGTAGCCGTCTGATTTTCCAAATGTCTTAACAGATTTGTATTAGTAGTTTTAAGTTTTTTCTAGATTTGTGGGGACTAGTGAAAACATGTTGTACCAGTCCCTACTTAGGAATCCTCAAATGTTGTTAGTAGAGCTTTGTATTATAAGTCTCTGGTGTAACAACCAACACTTTTGAGTGTTGTGTTTCAGTTGTAATAGAAGTCATAGGGGTCCTAGTTGGGTCAATGCTGTAAAAATCTGTTTCCCTTTGGGAGATGCCATGGCTCTTTTTTTGTGTGCTATGGGTGAAGAACCCTCAAGGAGATCCCATGAGAGGCTGGAATTGGGAGGAAGATGGTCGAGGGATCTTCTACACTGTCTTCTTCATTCTTTCATCGGTCAACACTAGCCTTTTTGTTCTTTTATTTGTAGTTTTCACTACTTTATGTACATATGTATTTTCTTTGTTAGGGTCCTGCGAGATCCAAGTTTTACATAGTGGAATCCTGCGTGATCCAAATTTTACATGTTTGGTTTCTACTTGATCCCTTTGTTGTAATGCAGGGAAGGTGTAATAGTATTACCTTATTAGGCTGATCATGTTGTACCAATTTGTAATAACATTATTTCGATTAAAATTGAAAATGTTGACATGTCGCAAAAGATTGCTGACCATTGATGTACTATTCTGGTGGCATAAATGAAAACCAATTCCAGCTATTGTAGAAAATGACGATGGAACTATTAGAAGATCCATTGGTTGGAATTTATGTGGTATAAAAGTTGAGTATAGTTTTGTGTTCAAGGGCAACAAAGTGCTAAATTTAGAGAGGATAATGAAATGTAAGAGCATCTAAAAAGCATTTCTATCAAAAGGTTGATGCTGAAGGACTCTTCAAGTGTTGTACATAGCCTAAAACATATATATGTCAGAGTTAATAGTTCCTTGAAGGATACATTGATCTGTGAGAGTTGAGGTTATACAAGTAGGTTGACATTTTTTCTGTTTCTATGGTTCTATTTTAGCATTCTTTAATACCATCGGTGTAGGATTCCCTTGAAAAGCATACATTGATTAGTGAGAGTTTCAGGTGATATAGTTAGATTCTTTGTTTTATTCCATTTTTAAAGTTTAGAGTTGTGTAATACTATTGGTATAGAACATTTGGCAGGTAACTTATTTGTCTTTGGATATTTGTGGAAATTTGCACAAGTTGTATATCCCTGAAAAGTTTTGGAACAAGCTAAAAGCATGAGGTTTAGCTGGCTTAGAATCTTCAAGATAGAAGAAATCTAATAGGCTTCCAAGCAGATGAAGAGGTGGTTTTCTTTTTGGTAGAAATGTGGGTGTTCAACTGTTGCACGAATATTGATATAAGTAGGGAGTGCAGTACATTCTTGAAAAGCTTAGGATAACAGAAGATCTTTGTTTAAAGTTTGCCACTACAAAAGAAGCAGTTCTGAGAATATCTGAAGAACGAGAAGTTATTAGAAATTTTTAACGGCTTCCCTAGAAAGTTGGATCATGTTTTATTACATCTACTCTAAAACATGTGGTTGTCTGATATCTTATAATTGGCATGGCAACTTCTAGTTTAGTGACACTGCAAGTCATCCCTGGAAAGTTGAAAGGCTTGGCAAAGTTAAAATAAAATCTTTTACAGTCACAAGGTACTGGAAAGTGGAAACTTGAGAGAGATTTGAATATTTGGATGAAATTGGTAAAGAGATGTAGTACTCTCGTCTTCCATCAAATGTGCAGGCAGTTTTGCTATGTCGAATGCTGTGTCAAAAGTTCCTCAAGTATTGCTGTATATTATGAAGATGTTGGAAGATGGGTTGATTTGCACACATTCTTATGATTATGTTCTGACGTTCTAAAGGAGAGTTCCCAAATTATTTGTCAGAAATGAATTCCTAAAAAGGAAGACCATCTCCTTGATACTTCATAGGTTAGTCACATATTTGAATAAGATAGTCTGTTGTTAGATGTTGTAATGATCTTTTGCATGTGTGGAAGAGTGATCTTGAATTGTTGACAGTGAAGGAGTAGTTATTTACTATTAAGTAGATACGGATACTCATCTGGTGAAGTTGGGGTGACATGATTCGTCGTTAAAAAATGTAGCCAGAATTATTTGAAGCTAAAATACTCTTATGGAAGGATAGATGCTTCCTTTCTACTTCAGAATATGGTCGCTAATTTGATTTCTTTTACTTGTTGGGGCTAAATTGGATGAAGTAATATTAAGAAATGTCTGAGTATGCCAGAGGATAACTGGAAGAATTTTCTGAAATTCTGTCATGACCTTTACAAGGTAGTTGAAAGCAATATTGATTATAGATTCATAATCTTCTAGCAACCCGATCACGAATCTCTCTCTCTCTCTCTCTCTCTTTTGCTACTTCTGCATTTTTGTGTGGTTTTTTTTTTTTTTTTTTTTTTTTTTGGGGGGGGGGGGGGGGGGGGGGAGGTAAGGTAATTGATTAAAATCCTTGACAATGGGGAAGTTGTGTGAGGACATGTACCTGTAGTATGCCTATAGAATTCAGACTATCCGTTCCTATGTTACCTGGACTCGGGTACGGGTGTCGGGTACAGGTACATATCCAAGAGTCGGGTCCTTCAAACTCATAATTGAAGGACACACGGACTCGGCTAAAAAGGATCCAAATTTTGGGTACGGGTACGGGGATATGACTAAGGTTTCGTAAAAAGACAACCTGTAATTATAAATTACTAGTAAAATTTACTCAACTAGTTGAATAAGTCCCTAAGGGACCGTCCCTTCAGCTCCCCTACTACTTAACTATCAATCTACCATATCAAAATAAACTATCTACATAATTACCACATTAAAATGAACTATCTACATCACTACCACATTAAAATAAACTATCTACTTCACTACCAGTCTTTCGATTGTCACCATGAAGGATCCGATTGTCACCATGGAGGATCGGATACGGATTCCATACCCATACCCATGTCCTAAAGGGTCGACACGGGTACTTCTCCTTAAAGTGGAGAGTCCGGGTAACATAGATCCGTTCATTAATAACAGAATGGAACTTTCCCAGTCTGTTTACTAAAGGACATGTCAATGAAGTTGAAAAGTTTAGATTTTTTTTACAGTGTCATTTATCTGTACAAATGTTGTTTAGTTGAATTTGTAGAAGGGAAATTTCAGTCTCTATTTTAGACCATGTGGCATGAATCTGATCTTTAGTGCAGAGTTGGGATGACTTGTTGCAATACATTCTCGGGGAGTTGGCATGACTTAAAACCATTTTTGTCAATATCTTTTGACGGTATAGAAGAGAATTTTTTTCAAAATAGTCAAAAGTTGTGCTTGAATGTGGTTTATACTCTTCAAATGACCAAGTCAGTTCCTAGTTTGAACAGAATGTGGCCTGTGTGGCCTTTAGAATGTAGAGTATGTTATAGTGTCTCTATACTGTTGGAAACGGTTTATGTGATGAAAATCTTAAGAGTTAGTAGGATTATGGTCTTCGAGATTTTCCAACAATGGTAAAGTGTTATACTCTTTACATTCTATCACTCTTGCTAAGATAGATTATAATAGTTCACTGGCATGAGTCAAAGATAGTATCATGTTTGGGAAGTTTGATCTGGCGTCAGTTGAGGATAAGATGTGAGAAAAATCCTTTGAGATGGTATGGCTATTAGCAGAAGAGACCAATCTACTTGCACTGGTCGAAAATAGTAGGATCTTGGTTAAAGGAACTGCTAGAAGTAGGATATACCCAAACGAACTTTGGATTCAACCGGTGAAAAAGGATACGACGTTTGCTTATGTTGTAGAGAAGATTGCCCTCGAGTGAGCTGAATGAAAGAAACACTTCATGCAGCACAACCCAAAAATTGGCAGTAATGACCTTGTTGTTGTCGTGCTACAAAAGCTAACCAAATTATTCATTTGGTGAACACATCTAAGCGAACCAGAAGAAACACTAACCAAAACACATCAGTTATTTTCTAGGGTTTTTTCACAACCCAACCCAATTCATGCTTCCAACTTCTTCCCCCCGGCCCCTCGTCTCCTCCGGATAACAACCAGCGTCTATCAGCAATGACTTCCAGCCTCCACCACTCCTGACAGATTTCAGGTGAGTTTCCTTCCCTTCTTTATTTTGCATTGTTTTCATTGTTCGAATTTGTTTTTGCCTGTTAATTTCATATATTTTTTTGTTCTTTATCATATTGCATTATATGCTATGTGAATGTTGAACCTGTTCTGCTGTTGAGTCTGATTATCTTCTTACTGTTTTGTTCTTTTACGTGTGAATGCTGAGTGCTGTTTTGAATGTTTGAGTATCAACTTTTATGTATTCTAGTTTAATCATTTCATGTTTGTCACTTTTTGATTTCTGATTTTTCTTAACATATGTCGTACTGACACCAACGACTGCCGGAGAAGTGGGAGATTCCAGAGATAGAAAGAGGGTGGAGGAAGAATTGGAAAAGTAGGGTTTTAAAGACTTGGGTTAAGGGAAAAAATGGTTATCCACACATTATTTTGGTGGGAGATTACTCAAGAGTAGTGGGTACCTTATGAGGCGTGCTCATTTACCCTTGAGTAATGAAGCACCGATGTAAGTTGTAGGAAGAAGATTATAATTGAACCCAACATGATTGGATAAGGTGATGAACCTTTGAATGTTCCTTGAGAGTTCTGAATTAACCTTGTGGTACATGATTTTTCCACACTTTGTGCATTTAGCTGCTTATGCAACCACAGATTGATGCATTGGACCAAGATAGTGAAAGGAGCAAGGTGCGCTCGAGGCGCAAATGGTCCATATCGCTCGAGACGCAAGGCGCACTTAAGGCACGCGTCCGAAAAAAATGAGGTACAAAAATAAAAAATTAATAAAAAATACATAAATAAATAAATAAATTAATAATGTAAGAAATAAAACCAAATAACATTAAAACCACAAAAACATGTTAAAATATAACCAAGTGAACTAGCAGAGCAACAATAGCAATCAACAACTAACAAGATTTGTATTCTCCCTATCACGTTTTAGTAAATTTTAGTTTTTCCAGTTCAACTATAGCCAACTTTGGCAACTGTGGAAATGGCTAGCTTATACCACTTGTATGTGCTAAAGCTATCTTCCTGTCTCAATTTAAAAATATATATATACACATACAAGGTACACATTTTCTTGGTTGCGTCTTGCTGAAAGGCACGCTTTGGGTGCACCCGCACCTTGATTAGTGAAGTGCGAGGTGCAGCTATTGCGCTTTGTTGCGAGGCGCGCCTTTGACTACCATGCATTAGACTTGTCGTTAGGGGTGAGCGTCGGTATAATCAGTCGGTATTTGGTTGGATTTTTTCAATTTTTTTAATCGGTATTTAAAAAATCAATACCAATGTCGTACCATTTAGAATCGGTTTTTTCAGTTTCGGCTAAATCGTTATTCGGTCGGTTTTTGTTCGTACCATTTAACATTTGATTAATCAACACACTTAGAGCATCCACAGTGGAAGAGATTTTAAGTACTACATTTTGACTTTAGCCAAATTTTGTAGCACTTGAAAACTACAGTGGACACTTGTTCATGCTTGAAAATTTCTAGAAAGCTAAGAGACACCAGATTTGGAGCGTGTGCTAGCTCCACTACATTAATTTCTGGACCCACCAATATTAACCAATTTTACCAAACATGGAAGAAAAATAAATAAATAAAATAGGGAGGAAAAATCTTACCAAACATGGAAGTAAAATAAAAAGAAAAAAGATGGAAGATGTTAATTTGGAGTATTTGTTTGGAGTGTACCATTGTGTGTCAATACCAAGGAGATACTCCAAAAATAATAATTTACTCAACTTCTAATAATTTGGAGTATGTGTTTGGAGTGTCTCCACTGTGGATGCTTTTAATATGAACCTCTTAACCTAGAAAAATATTTTTTTACTTTTTTGGAAGCATTAAATTTCAAAGCCAAGCCTCTACCAAGCAAGCAATTAATCAAATTTATTAGAATAATATGTAACACGTCGCAAACACCTAAAAAAGAACTTAAAATATCAAACACAATAACTAAGTTTAATCCTTAATAAACCAAAATTCACTTCAAAATTATATGAAAACACAAAAATATAAGTTCAAAAAGATCAAAAACTCAATTCTTAGCGTTCTTAACATAACTTCAAGTCCACCAAAATCCATTCTAAGTTATAACAAATGGATTCTCAACTAAAACAAAGATAAAAATGAAAAAGAATAACACGAACAACATTCTGAGGAATATATATATATATATATATATATATATATATAATCGGTTCGGTATTTTCGGTATGATATTACACTCAAACCGTTACCACTACCATTATATCATATTTTAATCGGTTCGGTAATTTGGTATCAGTACATAATTTTGATTCAATTTTTCGGAATATTTTTTAATCGGTATTTGGTCGGTTTTTCGGTAGCGGTCGGTATTTGCTTACCCCTACTTGTCGTTGATACTAAATTACGTCTCTCTTTTATGTTCCCCTGGGTTAGTGTATCGTACAAGTTACGGGTTCATGACTGAGCTAAAACAAAATAAAACCCACAATTTCATGTTGGATTTCATTAGGCCCTGCCTGAATGCAGCCTTAGGCATCAAAGGCGCGTGCCTCGATGAAGTGTCATGCCTCATGCCATGGGGAGGCGTCTCAGTTGCATCTCGCATATATAGCACGCCCCTCAATGTGCCACGGGTTACTACTTACAACTTAATTTCATTTGGTATTATTAGGTTAATGCTACTAGGCTCAAGACTAAGCAGCAAGAATTTCTTCCAACTTAATGAGAATATTCTCCCATGAATTTGACCATGATAGTACGTCTTGGTAGTCACAACCTTGACATGCCGGTTACTGGTATCAAGGTTCGCACTGTTGGTTTTGAGACCCTTCTTATGAGTATCTGCGGTTTCTTATCAGTGTCTTATATTTTCTTGGTTTCGGAGAACCAAAAATTAATAAACTATTAAAAAGGGTAGAAAATATTTGATACAATTGGGCACAATCTTATGGGTAGTTGTTGTTTGCCCTTTGTTTTTAAAGGAATAATATTACAATAATCTTGGATCGTGGAATAGATATTAATGTTATGTTACTTGATTTTAGATCAATCACCTCCGTAATAGAAAGTACTGAAATGAATACTACTTGGATGACTGTCGTGAATTTGCATGTATACATCTTCGAAAAGTACCAACGGTTACAACGAAAAGGAGTCCTATTGACACATGCTACGGTCTTTGGCACAACGTAGTTGTTCTATTGACTGTTTTTTCCCTATGCTTTACTCTCTTTTTAGTTTTTTCGTTGTTAAGTTGAACCCGGAAACTCACTGAATCATGACACACGCTAAAACAATTTGATATGGCCAATACATCATTTGATACTGTGCACCTTGACTGGTATTCAGAAACGTAACTAGCTTATCTGTCACATTATTGAAAATACTGGAATCAGTGTTTTTGATAGACACCCACTCACAAAAATTTGCATCTTTGTTTTTGTTCTGTAGAAAGGAGAGTACAAAGGAAATCTACGCTGCCTCCACCCACCAACAACAACACACCTGCCCACCACTACCCCATTTCCATTCCATTTAGCAAACTAATGTTTGAGAGCCGCGTGTCAATGGTAGCTAGAGTTTATCATTTTTACAAATTTCTGTGCATGTATTCATTGAAGTTGTTGTGTGTGTTTGGATAGTGGATATGTTCATCATACAATTCCAAAGTGTCCAAAGTGCCCTTTGTAACTGATCGTGATTTGCTCTGTATATCATCTGAATGTTAAAAATACCTATATGGAAATCTTTCTGGTCCATTTCATATTACTTGGTCTTCTTTCAACTTGACATTTTTTTTTCCTTGTTCGGATTATATTGTTCGACTCGTCACCTTATTTGGTTTACTCCTACATATCTTTTGATGCATATTTTGCACTTACATCGATAGCTGTTTTCTAGGCTAGGGGTGCATAAGATACTACATCTTCATTAGGTCCGACTCATGTACTAGTTCTTCAAAATCTTAAATTAATTATCATCCTGCTGGATATTATTCACATTCAAAATCCCAGATTTTATCAACGTCTCTTTAGAGTTGTTGTAGTGTGGTCAGACTTGTGCTTGGGATTTGCACTTGGTTAATCTGCTCTCTAACTACAATACTGAATGTGGTACAGAAATGCGTGGTGTTTTGATATATCATGCCAGGGTGTAGCTGTAGTTATGATCTACCGCTTTGTGTATCCCTTAGTTTATCTGAATTCTGTTGGTTAATGTTGGATGACTGCATTTTAGGACGAAACTGCATATAGAGACGCTTAACTATTTGGGTATTAGATCCGTGCAACTGGGCATGATCAGTTATATACTTCTATAATTCACCACCTTTGACTTATAGTCCACCATTAGGTGATAATATCCCATAATAACAAACACTCGTAGAAATTACGTATGTGCAACTTCTTTATTCTGTATTATCCAACAAGTAGTTTTTTTGCCAAAATTTTAATTTGGTAGCTGTACCAATACTATTGTCAGCAAACTGTGTATTTATGAAGCTCTAGAAAATGGTGTTATCTGACCTTTGTTCCAAGTTTCTAACCCTAATGTGTGCCATTTACCATATCTATTTTCTTTATTAATAACATATTTGTTTCTTTATTCTATTCTGGATGATGTATCATACGTACTTCATTGACCTTTCTTTTCTTTCTATGTTGCAGTTATACAAGTATCCTTTCTATGCACCTGATGCTGCCATCTTCACTCTGAAGCTTATCTAGTAGTTTTCTATTTTTTTTTTTTAAGTTTGAGAACTTCTGGCTCTAGTTGCTAAACTGTTGTGCAAAAAAAATGCTTTATTATTAGTTGAGAGTTATTTCGTGGTCTTGTATTATTATTTAGAAGTTGTGGAATCCCTATGGCCGATAATGTAGAAATAGTTGCAACTTTTAGATGCTGCCGGCATGGTTCTTTTTAACCTTTCAATGTTAAGCTTCTTTGTCACATGTAAAGTTTCTACTGTTATATACAAGCGAGAGTAGAGATGCTGCTCATTTTTATTTCTTGATTCTTTGGGGGTGGTGGTGCATTTCAACTTGAAATGTTATGCAGTTGGATTTAGAGTCGGAAAGCTGCTGCCTACTGTTGTCTGGGAGCTCGTCGTGCTGCAACTAACCCTGGATTGAATCTGACACTTCTTGCCCAGCAATTCTTTTTTGCAGTTTTTCCACAACAGCTTTTTCAATTGTTAACCTAATTGCAGGATCACCCAGTTTTACAGTAAATCATCAACAAGGATCTCCGCGAACTTGAAAGATTTTCTCAGTGTCATTGGAGGAATTTTGAATGTTAGGGAGTGCCCATTAGAAGGTTATGGAGGAAGAGTAGTTCCTTCTGGTTCCACGCTAAGCAAGTGGAACCTTTGCTTCTAGCTTCTAGTTGGTATATGCTGATGAAGAATTAGATATCACAATGATTCCAATTTTCAAGTCTTTCATTTATCTGCTCCATACCGACACATGAATTAATAGAGTACCGAGCCAATTTGACAATGAGGATACGTATATCCTGATAGAGACGATCGTCGTAGACACAACCTAGTGGTTGCGTTCAAAATCAAGGTAAATTTTATTGGCACCTCAAGTTTTACTTGAATGCAGCCCAATTTTTTTCAATTTATTTATAAGTTTGCCACTCAAAATTTTTACTTGAGGATTGTAGAAGCATGAAAAAGAAGCGATCTTGCTTTTAATCCCACATCGGAAAGGAGAAGAAGAGAGGTCTCATTCCACTCTATATATAGAGCCCTCTTGCCTCCTTTGAAAAGGGCACCAAAAATAAATAAAGAAAAGGGAGCCCGTTATCCAGGGAGTCCGTTCGAGCTACAAAAAGTTGCAGTTGTTCTTCTCTTCTTCTGGGTTGGCTGCAAGTTCTTCACTCGCTGTCATGGCGAGGATAATTTGGACTCTGAGTACTATGCGCCCCACGGGCTGGTACGAAGAAGTCCAAGGCGGCACGGGCCATGCGTCTCAAACGTGCTATGCCAACGGCAAACCAGAAGCATGCGCTCACAATCATGCGCGCTGCTGATGGTAAGCTGTATAAGGTCGACTCGGGTGCTTCTGCGCCAGAAACGAGCCGACCTTCAAAGTCCTTGTCTCACTTGGGCGCATCTACTGCGTTCGCAACCAAGTCGAGCAAGGCAAACCCTGTGGTCTTGAACTCCCGCGCCTCCTCTGGTTGTGCGTCCGAGGTTCGTTCAAGTCACTTTAAGTGCTGTACCCCTACTACTGATCTGAGCGCCTGTTTGGTGTTGGATCAAGGGGCGCAGCATTCACTTGACCACCCCGGCGCTTGGCCTTGCCATGCGCTTGATGGGGGTGTAAAGGTGGCACTCTCACTTGACCACCCCGGCACTTGGTCTTGCCATGCGTCTGATGGGGGTGTGAAGGTGGCACTCTCCTCTAACGATTTGCGTAACGTGATCATTCACAAACGCCGATCAGGAGAGCCGACGAACAAGCATAATGCGCCCCTCACAGGGCACACTTGTGCTACGGTCGCCATCAACTGCTGCTACCGCAAGACAGTGGCTCCACCACCAAGGCAGTCTGTGTTCCAACAGTTGCAACATGTTGTACCTGTCTCCCAGCGCATCACTCCGCCCCGTCAGAGTGAATCACTTCCTCGTCAACGCACAGGCGCATCTACCAGCCTGGGGCTCTTATCTTCTGAAAGAGTTCACCGTCAAAGCTTCTTCGAACAAGGAGAACCATCATCCACAGTACAACGTCTTGCCAAGGAGGAGGATCAGTCGAATCCATCTTCGTCGAGAAGTCAAGGGAGAGACAACAAAACTCTCTCAAACTGTTGCTATTCATAGGTCAGGACAAATCAAACCCATGCGCCAAGTGGCAACCTTCCCGAAGTTAGTGCAATGAACTTGTATTCATGATGATGAATTCGCCCCTTCGAATTCAGCTAAGTCAGAGAGTCATTAATGACTCGAAGAACTCAACAGACGGACCAATAAAGACGTGTCATGCGGAGCGGATGCGCCGGTCAGACCGCGCATCACACAGACGTGCCCCTCAGCACCAAGCGCTTCACAAGGATGCGCCCCCATGCGGCCCCATGCGCCTAGTGGAACGCCGATCGATGCGCCTACTCAACAGTCCATCACCTGTCAAAAACATTAAATGCTGAAGTCCGACAGAGTTGGCAGCACGTCTCCCGAGGACTGAACAGTTGGCAGCTTTTTCAGAAGACGAAGCGTCACCTACGTCAGCATCATCATTACTTTCCTCCGACGGTTACAGCCACGTGGCCGCCCAACCACTCGCATGCGCCTCCGCAGCCATGCGCCCAAAGCTCTGCATGCGCCTCGAGCCATGCGCATCAGACTTTCTCTCTGACCCCTAAAGACAGAAGTAAAGTCACTACTGAAGCTTTGCATGCGCCTCAAAAGCCATGCGCCCCAGACTTCTCTCTGATCCCAAAAGACAGAAGTAGAGTCACTACTGAAGCTTCGCATGCGTCCCAAAAGTCATGCGCCCCGAATGGTTCGTGACTCCTAAAGGTTACGAGCCAAAGTCTCCTCATGCGCCCAATCCCAGGCGCATCCTACCAGATCATTCCCCATCAAATCCGAGATCTCCGAGCCATGGGTCGACGACACGTGTCCTTTGACTCAACTCACCCAAGATCTCAGCAACAGAAAGATCTTCTTCCCTGCTACGTGCCGGCTCACAACAGCAGCATGAAGAATTCAACCCCTCAATCAGGGCGCATCGTCTATGCGCCTCCATCAGCAATCACCACGTGGCGTCCCCACGTCCAGGCGCATCCTACATATGCGCGCATGAGCAGCCAGCCTGCAAAGCTATAAATAGAGGGATCATTTCCTTCTCACCAACGGACGCACACACAGAGGCAAACATACATCGACAGACAGAGACTTCGCACCACCAGAGAGGCAGATACAGACACTCAACGTCTTCCTCCTCTCAGCAAGCTCCAGCACCCAGAGCAATCCAAACCTTCAGAGAACCGATAACCGTCGTCAGATCGTCAACGGAGTCAACGCATTACCACTCGCTCCATTGGCACAAGGAACCCAGATAAACAAAAGTGTACTCCTAGGACTACATCTAAGTCCTACATTGTAACACTGTTTTGTTTGTATTGAAATTTGCAATCAAAAGATTTTAATGGCAAACAAGGATATCCCACATATTTGGATTTGGACTGCAAAGTTGGCAGTCATAACATAAAGTAGGACTAAAGTAGGACTGTCAACATTGTTGCAGTCCTACTTTATATTTGGACTACCAACTTTGTAGACAATCTTATTTTATATTAGGAGTCCTAAAGGGGGTTGGACAGTCCAAAGTAAAATTGGGACTGTTCTGAGTAAAAATTACACCAAGTTCGGTTGTCATGAAGTAAGGATTGTCCCGAAGTAAAAATGTGAAATGCCTATAAAATTTGTCAAAATCAATGACGTCTCAGACATGAACAGAACTAAAGGTGAAGCTGTTTTGTCTGTAAATGTGAACAAAGAGCTTTTCTTTTAAGCTCAAAGGCAAAAGAAACCAGCATCCAACTCTTTATTAATTTAGGATGAAAAATTAGGGGTGGTTTCCAGTAATACACTTTTAGTTTTCGCTATTTAACTTCATGATACTACTAAATGCAGCAGAGTTCCTTCAGCCAAGTACACAATAGACATTTGAAAACTGGCCAAGAGAATTCTTACAAAATAGATCAAGAGCAGTTTACTCATGACAAGACCGTGTCTTCTTGTGGAAACATACATCAGCCATAGTATCATTAATGTAACTAATGATTTTGGCTGCAGCTTTAAATCACGACCAGGCGAGGATAGGAACCAGCACTCCCTGCAGTTAGTGTCAGAAAACGAAAGATTGTAGCCTCTGCCTTGCTGCAGCTGCTGCAGCTAATGACTCGTCGCTAGGGTCCTCCTTTGCAAGAGCAACAGCAGCCAAGTAGCAAGTTCTTGCCTCTTCCATCTTCACCAAATCAACCTCATCAACTTTATCCTGCTTGGTACCAATTAGCAATGTCAACAATTGGAGTGAACATGTTCATATGTACTCACTTAAAAGTATCATCAATCGATTGCGTTGCTGCTTATAAAGTGATAAAAAGTGCCAAGTAGACAGAGAAAATGAAAACTTTCAAGTTTGTCCTTGCAAGAATCAAGTCTTTCTTGGTAACACTTCCTTGGGAAAAATTATAAGCATTTTAGAGGAAGAATAGCCACACTTCGAACCCCAAATTAAGAGTGTAATCACTAGTATCTTCCATGTAATATACGACAATTCAGACACATTTAATCCCGGAGACGAGCAGAAGAAGTGCAGGATGCATTGGAGAATTGCTTTTCAGTATATGAATCATTTAGTGAACGAACAGATACCACCTACATCCAAACAATGGTGTTAATATACCCTGGGATGCCAATTTATATTTGGTAATATACCGTTCATAAATTTAAAGATGGCATATTATTTAATAATTACAGTATCTGGTAGTATTATTTGTGTTATATAAATTTGAAATTCAGAATGATCAATTACTGTTTGAAGGTTTCCTGCCTGTTTCTTGCAAATAATCACTTGTGTATCTTCTTCCCTGACACTACATCAAAATCTAGAGTCGTGGGGTTTGAAGGTTAAATATTTATATTATGCCAACACATTATATAGGTCAAATGCCCCTTTTATGACCTGGGTTCATTCAGCGTCATAATTTTTTAATAAAATCTGCTTAAAATGCACGCTAGAAGAATTTGAACCTGGGTGCTTGATAGGATGGTTAGAGTACGTGACATAACACCAAATATCTAGAGTTGTGAAGCTGAGACAAATAAAATGTTATGTATTTCAAATGTATGTGTTGGTGTCATCTACACTTATATATATATATATATATATATATATATATATATATATATATATATTTTTATATATATATATATATATATATATATATATAATATATATATATATATATATATATATATATATATTCTTGGCATATATATATATAAAATGTTATGTATTTCAAATGTATGTGTTGGTGTCATCTACACTTATATATATATATATATATATATATATATATATATATATATATATATATATATATATATATATAAAATCCTTCCTGGTTACATGTTGGAGTTTACCCTAAATCTCTGTTGTTGATTGTGCAGAGCATGTCACTTGTCTTTAACTGATCAAGTGTTCCTAATGGGAAAGTTTACAGAGGATTTAAATCTCTAGACACCTGAACTTCTGAAGATGTTTCCATCTACTTTCTACATTTTGCAAGTTTTCCAAACCGTATAGTCCTGATATATTTCGTCTTCTTAATCTGAGACCAAAGGACACACACAGACAAAATATCCTTAATGAAACTACTACCAAACGAAAGTACAACCATACAAGAGGGAACACGGAGTCTACCCATTTAAGACGAGTCTAAAACAAGCCGATATGAGCCTGAAAGGAACCCAAAACTTGGCAGTGCCTTGGTCCTGCTGAAGATTCCTCAAACACACTTAGAACAAGTGTCAGAGACCAATGTTAACCCCATTTAAGGGTTCAATATGAACTCCAAGCACCCGAAGTGTGTAGGAGGTGAAAGAGTATTAACGTCTGACATGTGCCGAAGACAGGTACTTCACCTACTTACAGGTCATTACTCCTAGATTGTCATCACCTTAATAACACAACACCGAAACATCGATTGCTGAGAGCCAACGACCCAAGATAACGAGAACTGGAACATCGACCCAAATACAGGAGAATCGATCAGATAAATTTCCATGGAGCAATTCATTAATCAAAACTTAACATATGCTTTCTACAAAGTCCACGTTTATAAAAAATCATCTAACTTAAACGCTAAGAACTAAGCCTAATCAAACTAGGAAAGAAATAAAAATATAATTATGAAATTTAAACACGGAATACCCTAAGCCTAATTGAAGTAGGAAGGCAATAAAAAAAATTAATATGAAATTTAAATACAAAGATATCATCCCAATCTTCCCAAAAATTTACCAAAAAAATATTCTAAAAGATTTGACTAAAATTTACCCAAAAATTGACTTGAATCTAGTGGTTCGTCCGTTTCGGACTCAATCGCGCATGTATCGTACCCCTTCTCCTGTAGAGAACTCAACATGAGTTCTTTGTTCTGTCGTCTAGATAAAGTGCCTCGTTAGTAAACACAAAGCTCAGTGAGGCCTCTACTTCCGAACTAAACTTTGACTTCCTCAATATTTTGACCGACCAAAATATCGTCGGTTGAAGCTCTCGTCGTATTGCCTAGTTGTAACACACCCTATAAAAGTACATTATGACATCGTCGCTGATGTTGACAGCTTTGTCCTACGATGTTGGTATGAAAATCTGTTAAGTAATTTGCATCAACATGTATGTATATCACCACTCATTGTGCTTTCTAATGACCTATTGTAGGTGGACCACATCTATCGCACATCGGTAAACTCTCTACTAAAGAAAGTCACGTGTCGCCCCGTCGGCGATAACCCTGCACCTATGCCAATGTCGATGGCTTCGTCCTCGACTTCGAAGAATGGGAAATTTGGATAAAGCCAAGGTCGATACCGTACAAAGCGACTCCTTGATCACTGCATAGTAGCGTACCTCTTCGATAAAGAACAATATCGCCACATGCGTCGTATTTGCCATCCCCTCGTAAGATATGAAATGGACCATCTTTGAGAACCAGTCCACCCCCTATTGAATTAGAGCCCACTAAGTCCTTAACAGTATTCATTGACAAGTCTTTCCAATTATTTTTCGAGGCCGGTACTTGGGTGTATAGACAGGAATCAGTTTCCTCTCTTGTAGAGAACTCAACTACGAGTTTTTCTATCTCAAATCCTTCATCTTCTCCTCATGAATCTCGTTCCCCTTCTCTTGTAAAGAAGTCGACCGTGAGTTCTATTACAACAAGTCCATCTTTTTCGAAGATTCATATCCACTAGTGAGCTCATGCAATAGTATAGAAAGTTCGGCAAACTTGTCTCGACAATATGATCACTACAATATTGGACGTGATGCATGGGTGGTAGCTCTCTAGGAAACTCCTCCAAGAATAGCATGAAACTCGTCATGCACCGGTCGTACCTCTGCTGGAACCGCTCCTTCCTCTATAAACTTTTTGGTTTTTACGCTTCCGTTCGCTACCAAGTCATGCACCTCACAAGACTCCTTGTAGTCCCTTTCACTTCCTTCATGGAGACCGACTATGATAAAAAAAGTCTTGGCCGCCTCTTGTAAAGATTATGTTCCAAAACTAGTTTGTAAATGCGTAAATTTGTACCTCATCCAATCCTTCATGAGTCGTGTTGTCGCGTCCATCGTGTTTTGTGCCAACATTAAACTTCCATGACCTCCGAAGCAACATATGACATACGTCAAGTTCGTCCATCATATCACAATAAATCTTCTCTCTTTAAGCCTCAATCGAGAAAGGAACACGACAAAGCACGGTTTGACGCTCGTCGCTTTCCAATCCCTTTAATTTAAACACAAAATCAGTTGAGCCTAATCAAACTAGGAAAGTAATAAAAAGATAAATATGAAATTTAAATACAAAATCTCATCCAAATTTTCCCCAAAAATTTGCCCAAATTACTTGAGGTCCTCTTCAGGTTCTTTATAATGAATTTTGCAATGAAAACTAACTTCAGGTTTTTGGAAGCTTGAGCACAAACAATACAGTTGTTACCATTCTATAAGTCTGACTATGTTGTGCTTTATTATCATATCTTTCATTATACTTGCTTCAAGCAGGATAAAGGAGGGTTGTGCTAGATAGTTGACCGCCAGTGTCAAACTTTATTGTTTCTCTACAGGGAAAGCCATACAGTGTTCCTAATTTATCAACAACAACAACAAACAAAAAGTACACAATAAAATTCCCATTATCCAAAGAGAAAAGATTTCTATAGTTAACTTCTTATATAACACTGAACTCATGTATTCTTAACTTTGGAACTCTTTGGAAAGCATGCAACATGCAAATATCATGGAAAATCTAATTGATGATGAATTTTAATTTAGTTGGAAACGATAAACATGATTAAAAACAGCCAGGGATTCTTATGTTATAACGGAAGAATCGCAAAATCATCATTGGTTGAACTCAATAGCAATGAATGATAACAATTCACTCACAATATACCGTTGTTTTCTAAAGATTATGCTACTCTAGCTTAGAGTCTAAGTTACACACAAGCTTGTTTAAGGAGAAGCTAGGCGACCAGGATCAAATATTCAAAAGGCCTAGGTAGAGGACCTCAAGCCGCGGGGGTGGGTGTGGGTGTGGGGGTGGGTGGGTGGGTGGGTGGGGGGGGGGGGGGTGTTGTAGTGCCCCGCCCCGCTCAGTTCAATTGGATGAATCGAAATGCAACGACGTTTGGACTTAGCTACGCAACGGCTTGCTCAAAGTCCTGCTCGGCCGAGGCATCTTCTCGCTCAGGTAGGTAGCTTCGATAAACTTGCCTCAGTTTTGCCTTTATACTAATTATATGGAGTTTTCACTTGCACTAAGTAAGTTTGTTAATAAAAGAGATGAATCCACATAGCTAAGAAAATAATTCCATTGAGTCAAGTATATGTGTAGAACGTGAAAAAATGGTCAACATGTTGCTTAAATGTTCTTCACGATGGTTTTCAAAAAGTTGGCACCTGGTCTTTCGACCTCACGTATTGAGTGAAACAAGTTATGTCTATGCAACGACGTTTGGACTTATCTATGCAACGGCTTGCTCGAAGTCCTGCTCGCCGAGGCATCTTCTCGCTCAGGTGGGTAGCTTCGATAAACTTGCCTCAGTTTGACCTTCACACTAATAATATGGAGTTTTCACTTGTACTAAGTAGGTTTGTTAATAAAAGAGATGACCCTATATAGCTAAATGAATAATTCCATTAAGTCAAGTAGATGTGTAGAACATGAAAAAATGGTCAACATGTTGCTTAGGTGTTCTCCACGATAGTTTTCAAAAAGTTGGTACTTGGTCTTTCGACCTCACGTATTGAGTGAAACAAGTTATGTCACGAGCTATCGACTTGATGTCATAGCAGGCACGGTTCCCCGGCTTGTTATAGCCACACAGTCCCACGATGTAAGGACTTGCCATATAGAGTATGACTTGGTTGATGGCACTGCATAGAACACGGTTGGTTCTAGTTAGGCATGAATGCTATCAAATAGTCGTTCCTGGGTTTGAGTAAAAAAGATAGAAAAATTGAAAGTGCTAGGCTCTAGGTCGTCGAGGCAGTCCCTGATTCAGGAGTTGTGTAAAAAGTATGAAAGTAAAGATGAGAAATGGTACTAAGAATGGTAAGTTTAGTTGAGTTTTGCATAGTTATTGGACAACTTGTGCACAAGGTATTGGTTCCTCGAACGATCTCCGAGACACCATGTTCGTACCGGCCTAGGAGAAATTGCAGATATTGCGGGCCTTCAATGAGCGTGCGGCTGACCATTGAAGAGCGTGCCGCTGATACAAGTATTTCGGAACCTTCAGGGGAGTCCGCGCCTCTTACACGAAGTCTTTCCGTCTTACATTAGTCCAAGATGGCTTGTGGTGCCAGTGACTTTCATATATTTTGAGCGGCTTGATAGCGGCGATCCGCGTGCATGTCTTAGATTGAGTCAAGAAGTGTAAGCACGGCACGAATGAGTCAAAAAGTGTAAGTACGGCACGAATGAGTCAAAAAATGTGTACACGATATGCAACAAGAGTATGGACCCTAAGATGTGGCTATAGCAAAAATACGTGCTTCGACACGAGATATGGTGTCATGTTTTGTGTCGTTGACACTAAGTTCACAAATTTATGATTAAGTTATTCGCATGATAAAACGGGGGAAGACCATAAGGCAAGCAGAGTAAACTACACTATGTTGCGAGACACGGCCTCGATGTTGATACACGAATGAGTTTTATGGCACGACTATGTCGTTGTGTCACTAAGTAGATCAGGAGTTTGTCTTGAAACTGATCCTAAGACAAGATTAGAAAGACCACAAAAGAATAAGTTGCACTCATTAAAATAACGTGTTGGTTTTGTATGGATAAGCGAGATGATTTCCACCAATATGGTTGGTACTGACATCCCACCAGTTTGCATGCAGGTTACAGGTACTTGTAGGGGTGAGCATTCGGTCGGCTCGGTTGAACCTAACCGAAATTTTTCGAAATTGAACCAAAATCGAACCGTAATTTTTCAGAACATAACCGAACCATTATGTCACAAAACCGAACGAGAACCGAACCGAACCAAAACGTTTCGATTTTCAGTTAAATCGGTTCTCTGGGCCATTCATGACTTCAAAAAATTTCCCATTTCTTCAATTAAAAATTCCATCTCAATCTTAGCAAAAGAAGTTGCTGGCGTAAAGAGGAAGGAGCATGATGAAGTTGCAATCTTCAAAAAATTCGGTCTTCAAACAATTTTCCATCTCATTTTGGATCGGTCTTCAAAAAAATTCTCTTGTTGTTCATTTCTTCAAATAAAATTTCTCATGAACAAGAAGAAGATATTAATGATCATGATGAAGTTGCTGGTCAAGGAGACGGCCCTTCCCTTCGTCGCTCTGCCACCCCATTTCATGTCGCGGCCTTGCGTCTAGATGAGGCCGCACCAGAATGACGATCGCCTCGCGTTGAGGCTGCCGCAATCCCCTCGCAGAACTACCTTTATGCCCAGCAACAGAGAAGACGACATGGAAGACGCGAGAAATACACCGGCTAGGAAGAACCATGAGCACAAGCTAGAGAGAGATTTAGGGTTAGGGGTCTCGATCTCCTACTTCATTGAGAGAAAGAGAGGTGGCAAGAGAGAAAGAGGCGGCAGAAAAGTAAAAAAATATTTACGATTAGGGCCTCCTGCAGAGGAAATTTATATAAGAGGGTAATTCTAATCAGTTTTCGGTTCGGGTCGGGATCTGATTCCCAAAACCGAGACCCGAACCGAAAAAACCGATTTTAACTCTTTTAAAAACCGAAAACCAATACGAACTATTTAAACCCGACCTAAATTGATAATTCGGGTCGATTTTCAACCGTTATATGCTCACCCCTTGGCGTTTCGAGGCGTACGGCCGCATTGAAGTCTTCACCTATACGGAATGTAATGTATGGACATCGCCTTCTTCAAGTTGTAAGATGAAGGACATGATCATTTGTATTAAGAGATGAGAGAGAATTGTGTGATTGTAATCAGGGAGAGTATGAGCTTGAGTGATTTGTAATCTTGGCCTCGAGTCGTTGTAACCTTATGATTTCAAATCAATAAAGATGACTTATTTTCTATACATCTTGTGTTATTCAACTTCTATGCTCGGGACTTCTGTGTGACGACCCCGTCGTCAAGCTGCTGAAATCAGCCGTTATGGTATTCGTCTTGCGCGAACGCAACTTAGCCTCGCGCAGCATAGCGCCATAACGAGGACGATCGGTTCTGCGGAACCGGGGCGTGACAGGGGGCACTCAAGACTAAAATTAGGTTGTGTAGTAGATAATTTAGACAAGCTTGTGGCTTATGACTAGGACTTTGGGTTGTGGTTTGGGAAGTCAAATTCTATGCATATGTTGTTGTGCATAGTGCATACAAAAGTCCAAGACTTCAACATCAATTGAAATGAAATTTTAAAACAAGAAACAACTAACTTCTATTGGTATGGATCTTTCTAATCATAAATCAATACTCTTAACAACACCAAAAATAAACTACATATTATTGAAGTTCTTTTCAATGTAATCTTCATCAGAAACATCTCATCATCTTTTTATTGGATGTAGTTTTGCCTCATCAATTTGGGTTGTTTCCAAACAATTCCGGAATATAGTTCATATCCATTTGAGTGTGGAAGATTGGTGGTCTTCATGGAGGATTACTTATATATTCCAAAACACTTGAGATTGAATTACTTACGGCAGCACTAATTTGGCAATTGTGGAATGAAAGAAACAACATGATTTTTAATGCCAAGAAGAAATTGTAAGTTCTATTTTATTCAATGTTATTTCTTTGGCTAAGTTTTTCTTGAGTGTGTTGCCAGTTAAAAGGAAATCAAACGCAGTATTCCCTAAAATATCCCAAGGCTATCAGATGGGCAAGCATCAAGGAGGGGTATGTCTTCTACAGTTTAGTTGAAGCAAGCGCAGGTGGTAAAGCGAGCAGCAAGAGGGATTTTAGTACAAGCTCCTTGTATGGCTTTTAGAGCACTTTTGATATGTAATTACTATTTTTTTTTGAAGAACGATGTGTAATTACTAATTAGTAGTAATAGAATACTAGTAATAGTTTCTTTTGGTTTTGTTCTGCTGCTAATAGTTGGAGGTGATCATGGAGTCACTATAACTTTTGGCTGTAGGAGAACTGATATGTAATAGTTGTGATTTAGTACTCTTAATAAAATTTAGTTGGGTAAGAGTTGGATTGTTTTGGTTGTTATCTACCCATTTAGTCAAAAAGAAAAACACAAAAAATCATCATGTCCTCTTTAACACTAACAAAAACCATAAACCAATACTAAATACATTATAATTGAATTTTTCAAATATAAAAAAGACGGGAAAATGATTTGAAATACTGCAGGCTATGTTGTACCAGCACAAATATGACATGGTAAGTTTCAGACACGCCGACACAAACTCAATACCTATTTTGGTGTTATAGTGTATTCTGAAATGTCTGATATGTGTCCAACATGATACAGACACGACATAGATTTTCAGAATGTCCTTGCCTCATGAATTGTATGTGACGAGCGTAAGAGGAAAATATCCTACTGTAAAGAGAACATAAGTTCTTCAAAACAAAAAAGAAAAGAGAGAAAGAGACATGCTTATCTGGAGATCAACAACCATGAGAAGTCTGGGGACTACATATAAAGAGATTTACATATTGGTTGGCGGTAGTGCCCGTTGGAGTTGGAGTTGGAAATAAAAATGGGATACACTGGGTTAGGACAGACACAAAATAAAAAGAAACTGGAAGAATTCTTCCTATCAAATTCTCTTATATATATATATATATATATATATATATATATATATATATATATATATATATATATATATATATATATATATTCCGAGGGTTGTGGCCTAGTGGTTACAATGGAGGGCTCCCGTGGGGGAGACCACGGTTTGAGCCCCCCCCTTGGATGCCGGCCGGGTGGCTTTGTGCCACGGACGTGCTAAGCCTACTTGGATGGGGTGGGGGCTCCCCGTTGAGCACTCTGGGTTGTAGATCCCTCTCCGCGGAAGGGGGGCTCCCTGTTGAGCACTCTGGGTTGTAGACCCCACTTTGCTCGGGTTGGCTGATATATATATATATATATATATATATATATATATATATATATATATATATATATATATATAGAGCCGACTGGAGCTTCTTGAGGGACTGGGGAGTTCCAATTTCGTAGCTGCTACAACCTTATCCGGCGTACCTTCCCGCTGAGTTCTGATTATGAGTTCGTTTGGTGCAAGGGTCTGGCCAGGAAGATGCAGTTGTGTGTTTACAAGCTGCTACTGGGCCGCCTCTTGACTAGAGATCGTCTGAGTTCGTTTGGAGTGCCGGTTCCGGATCCCAAATGTGTGCTTTGCGGTTTGGAGCCTGAATCTATAAAGCATATCTTCTTCGAGTGCACTCTGGCGTGGCAGATCTGGTTGGAGCAGAGTCGTGTATTGGGAGTGTTCGCCTCCGAAAAATGTGTTGGGGACATCATCACGACGATCCGAGATAGCAGGGGAAGAGGGCAGGACTGGTTCCGAACAGCCAGAGTTCGTCTAGCTGCTGCGGTTTGGCATGTATGGCGGGAGCGAAACCGTCGGATCTTTGAGGGGCTGGTCACCTCTCCAGTTGGCATTCTCCATAACATCGATTTTGATGTAAATGCTATGGAGAATTGATGAGTGGGAGTCCCACTCTGTTTGTATGTTGTAAGATTATGGTTTTTCATTTGGAATAAAATTCACCTTTTTCCAAAATATATATATATATATATATATATATATATATATATATGAAAAAAAAAAAAATATATATATATATATATATATGATTTTTTAATCATATCTATAATTATTATTTTGCCTCGGCCAGACTCCAAATTCAAAAAATAGGTTAAACCGTATTACATTAAGTCAATGCATGTTAAGGCACTTAAAGGCGACCCTAAGGCGGGTTGAGGCAATCCAACCCAAGGCAGTTGCCTCCCATTCCAAGGCAGACACCTTAGGATCTCACCACCTAAATACTAGTTCCCTAGGAACCAGGTTTTTCGAAACATCTAAGCAGGGGCCTAGGACGGCGAGGCTGACGCCTTTTAAAACACTGCTTACATATATGCTTTTAGCAAGACCAGTAAAGTAAAATAATTTTCCAGAGGGAAAAGATGTAAAAAAAAACGCTTTAGGGGGGGGGGGGGGGGGGGGGGGTGGGGGCGGGAACATGAGATATAAGCTTACTATAGGTGGAAGCAAACATGAGATATAAGCTTACTAAAGGTGGAAGCGGATCAAAATTATCAAAATAAGTGATATCATGATCATGATATCCAACTGAATCTTTGTTTGATAGTTCTTGAAATATCTGCATCAATGCAGTAACTTCTAACTCCATAGAAACCACGTCATCTTGAAGTTCCTCGACTTTTCTATTTGACATCTTTGCTTCCCATTGTAATTTCTCCAAAGCAGCTTGCTTGTCAGCAAGCATAATCTGTATTACAAAAGGAAATAAGTTAAATCAACACAACTGTATCAAGTAAATGTATGTGGGACAAGAAAACCTCAAGTTTAAATTCCTACAATGTAATTTCATATAAGAAGAATATAGATAGAACATAAAAATAGTCTTGATGATCATACCATTAAATTAAAAGAACAAATTGCCAAGAAAACCTATCATATCCTGACTGAAGTATGACAATAAAATATATATAAGTCTCAACTAGCAGTATTCCCTAAGTGACAGATATACAACTTATAATGATAGAATTCGTTTTATATTATAACAACGAACTTCACAGATTTCTAATCTAAATTGTAAAAGTCCCTGCTACTTGCATCAAAATTCTAGAGTGTTGGTGTTGAGGGCTAGTATTTGTTTTATTTGAACACGCCCCCTAAGGTCGAAGGCCGATTGCATGGGTCAAGAGCTGGATTAACGCAGCGGTATAATTTTTTTTTTAATCCACTTAAAATGCATGCTGGAGTTGAACCTAGGTTACTTTGATACCATGTAGCCATTTGCACCAAAACTCGAGAGTGTTGGTGAGGGTTGAGGGCCAATACTTATTTTATTCTAACATAAACTAATAAATTCTACTTGTGTCTAGCAGTTTTCGTGTAAACCTAAGTGAGGCTTCACGTATTTAGGTTACAATATGTTGAGTATCAGAACACTTAAGATTTTGTACACATGGTCTTGAAAAATGCAAGTGAAAACATAGTATAATAAATGTCTCCGAATGAGGAAGTTATCACTACCAGCTCAATCTAGAGTTCATATATGAAACTATATAATGTTATTAGAGCAAGATTATAAGGTTATTCCTTTTAGAGAGACGTCATAAGTTGATGATACCCTGTGACATTTTTAACAAGATATGCAACAGAACCTGTTCTAATTGAAAATTTGGGAGGTAAGAATCTCGAGGAAACCCATTATTCTTGCATAAGTACATCTCACTTACACAACAGCAGAAGATACAAGGTCCTACAGAAGCCCATGCTAACATGGTCCCTTTCTAACCACAGAAGATATCTGATGCTCATCTTCCCTAGGCTCAAAAGCTCAATATTCCAGAGAATCTAATACTAGTTAGCCAAGATACATTTCTATACATGACAATTGTTTAGCTCATCTAAGATTCATCTAATAATCATAACAAAGGTATTAAAACATGTAAAACTGCCAAGTAATTGAGTTCGATTGTATACCTTGGCATTATATAATTGTGAATTAGTAGACTTTATCAGTGACTCCTTCTCTGAGATTAGGTGCCTCAATTCATCAACTGACGCATAAGATGCATTCATTTGATTAAGTGACTCCTTTGCATATTTAAGGGCTTCCTCTTTCTCCAGCAATTTCTTTTGTAGGTCATTCACTTGTTGCCTCAACATGGTTAATTCATGTCTCTCCTTTAGATGATCTTCTTCTGCTCTAGATGAGAAAGTTGATACGTCATCAGCAGCATCTTGGTTATCCTTCTGGATGCTGTCTCCAAGATCTCTTTGCTTCTTCGAAGACACTGTCTTTCTCCCCCTTGGGTCATTCACCTGATCATGTAACCAATATCAAGATGCTTATGAAAATCACGAGTAAGAATGAACAAATCTAGAAAATAAATAATTTCTAGTATGACTGATATTACGTAATGTTGCTAAATAAATTATGAGGGTGTAGCTTGGCAAGATGGTAAGGCTTCTTGATTGCATCATGGAGGATGTGGATTCGAGTCATAGGAATAGTTGTTCCATATATATAGAGGAAAGACTGCTGCTTACATCTTCACCCTTTTCGAGACCCTGCATAAGCAGGAGCCTCGTGGCACTGGGAAGACCTTATAAAATACATAGTAAATAAACTAATATAACTTCAATTCTGCTTCCAATCTATCATCCATGGTTCCATGATATCAGTTCAAGTTGTCATTCACTGTGTATAGTATTTCACTGCAAAACACATATATGCATCAAATTTCAGAAATTGGCAATCAAAACAAGTAATGTTCTATAGCATCTGCAGATACCAAGTTATTGTGAATCATCAAGATGTATAATGTATTATGATCACCACCCAAGTTTTCTCCAATCATAAGAGGTCAACTACGGAGCACGAGAACGCTCCACCAAAGAATTGACAAAAAAATATGAGCGGATGTGACCTAACATTAACCCTCTATGTTGGCACCAAATTCACAGCCTAGCTAACAATGACAAGAGAGAGCCTTGTCATAAACCTAGAAGCCCATTTGGCCGATAGCTACGTGGCACAGTCACGGGAAATTGGTGTCTGTATCAGTATATTGGTATCGTGTCCGTATCATACACCTAGATAACTATTTACTGACTTATTGTACCTATCCGAAAATGTTCGGACCCCATATCCCGTATCCATGTATGTGTGACATAGGCTGGTAGGTAGACCTACCTTTATGGACATGCAATTTAAGATCATGCAACCAATCAAGGAGCAAACTCCAACTTCCCCTCGACTCCAAAAGAGTCTGGACGAAGACTTTAAGTGGATACAATTTGCTATAATGCTTAAACTTTGAGGAGATTCCAACATGTCGTAGTACTTTTTTCCGATATTATATTTTGCGTTAGTCCATTTAAAAATATATATAACAATAATATAAGTCGATCCGACAAAGGGGGCACACCGGTGTGTCATTAAAACAAGAAGATTAAAAATTATTATGATATTTCATGTAATTTATCACAATGCGAAGTTTTTATGAAACAAGTAATTCCTTTTTGAAGCATTACCATTTCTAAAGAGACTCACCTTGAAATCTACATTATCATATGGAACGAAAAGAAAAAAAAAAACGATTTTTTTAGAAAAATCATACATTTAGTGAATATACAAATATATGGAATCTAAAAAAAAATTGACAATACAGAAAAGAAATTTGTGTTATTCCAAACCGCTCTCTCACCTTCTTGAGCTGGGAAGGAGTGGGAGTGTAGACCATCGACGCCCGCCTAGTAAAAGACGAATTTGCCCTCTTGTCCTGAAATTAAAAAAAAAAAAATCTGAAATTTATTCAAACTTCCCAAAATCGGATCTTTCGCTCAAATCAAGTAGAAGAAAAATTCACTGACCATTAGGGATTCGACGAGGGGCACCATCTCGACGAGGTTCTTGAAGAGGACCCTGTCGACATTGTTCCCGGGGGCATTCTCGGAAGACGCCGACGACATGGCAGGCGGCGGGCTGGGGGGAGGGGGGGAGAGAGGAGTTTGTAGGGGCAGAATGGGAATTCTGAGATGCAGAGAGAAGAGACTTGGACTTTAAGTTGAAGAAGACTGGTCGCCTTTTCTCCAGGAGAAACCGTTGGATCAAGTAAATACCCCCAGGATTCGGATTAATTACGGGAATGCCATTTGGGTTTTGAGAGAGGACGCGCGGGCGTTTCTATTGTCGGCCGGTGGGGCTACTCGTCACTCCGGAGGGTCAGCCGGCCCAGGACGGCCGTTTCTAGGAAATTTGTTTCCTTCCTATTTTTAAACAATAATGCTAAGTTTACTACCAAATTCTTACAACCTTTTTACAACCTCACTCACCAACCCCTTACACATGGGTCCCACCGGATCCCACCACCCCTCACACCCCCCCTGCTACATGGGCTCCACCCGACCCCACCACTTACTCCTCTCCTCCAATTGAAACCCGACACGTGGCGGGACTAAAGGAGTTGTAAGAATTTGGTTGTAGGCATAGCATTGCTCTTTTTTAAAACAGAAAACCAAAATGTTGTTTAATAACGATAATTTTCTAAAATAAATAATTTAAAAAATAGTTTAATGTTGGGGGAGCTTTTGGCATTGGATACTAGGTTGATGCCAAAACCTATTTTGTTACCTTTTCCTTTTAATGTTGGGGGAATTTTTTTATTTTGAAATTGCTAATTTTGGTTTTTTTTTAAAAGCACTCCAACAAATTGTTTGTAACAACAACTTATCAAAATATTTCCAAAGCATTTATTTAGTTTTTGGAATATATTTTGAAACTATTGGGAAATTGATGTCAAAAGTTGATTTTGTTGTTTCTTGATTCCTACAACTCTTTACGCTATATAAAATTAGCAACCACATATTTTTTAAACTTTAAAATTGGTGTCGTATCGCTTTGAGAACGTGTTAGACTAAACAAGAACCTCCATCCTCATTATATTGATACATGTCAAGATAGATGTTGTATTTATAGATTGTGTCGCTAGCATTTTCACTATGTCGTGTCATCTACCACTACAATTAGGACCTAAAACTAATTGAAGTCACTTTTAAGCTAATATATCATATGAAAATTAGCCAAACAATTGCACTTTTGAGAAAGTAAATAAATGTTTCACCAAAACTCAAAAGGTTCACATAAAATAAAAGTTTCAACTCAGAGATCTTGCAATCCAAATTTAAAATTGACTTTAAATGTTGGAAAATTTTAACAACAAAGTGTTGCTTATCTATTTAATTTTATCAATGTCAAATGTCAACCACCATCAAATTTTAAATTTTATTTACTTGAATACGGAAAAATATTCACGGTTCCAATCTGTATAGATTTTTAATAATTGACAACTTGATACCCATTAGTTGAAGCATAGGAGTTCATATTTTATTTATATTAAACACGGGACTGAAATATAATAGCATGCATTTGTTCAAACAATATTTCTATATATGCAAACTAAAATTCGAAAGAAAAAACCTAAAAAAGAGAATGTTAGAAATATATATATCGGAAACTCCTAATAAAAGAAGATGCATGTTTTAAGGACCAGTTTGATTTTGGTTTGAAATGAAAAATATATATTATTTTTTTGGAGTATTTTTTAGTACCACCTAAGATAGATTAATGAACATTTATCCTAACAATACCACCACTTGCACTCCTTTTTGACACTCATAGTTACATCGGTTATAATTTTGACAATTATATAAAAGGTTGACATAAAATCGATAACTAATCATAAAAGTTTTTTAAATCACGACCTTTTTTATTTTTTTATTTTTTTTGAGATGTCCGGCATAACATATGAGACTTTCTACACGCTGTATTGTATGTCAGTTGGGTCAACTGTCCACGTCTCCCATGCGGTTCGATTTCGAGACCGTCAGCCTAGCCAAAAAAATTATACCTCATTTTTGAGTTCTATGGGGTTAAACACCTATTTAGAGTTGGGCCTAATTAGGGACAACAGGTCTATGTCCAAAGTGGAGAAGGGTAGTGTGAAATCTGTAATAACCAGCTTGATCAAAAATGTCATGGTCGTATGGAACCTATATATAAGAGAAGAAGTCTTCCTTTTCTGGGTTCATTAGGAATTCTAACTTAATTTTGTTCGAAATAAATTTTGAAATAAAATATTTGTCGTTTAAGCTAACTTGCGTTTAGTTGTTAGTCTAAAATTGACAATTGAGATGCACCCGACACACCTTTATAGAATAGGCTCACTTTACACATGTAAGAGGATCTTGTTCCGAGTCTTTTTCTTTATAGAAAAAGTAAGAAATGAGATTCTCAACAATAATTGCACTCATCGCTTCCTTAGTAAACAAGTGACAAACTGTTGGAGCAATGATGAGAAGTCTTGTACAGAACATATCGTCTGGGGCACTCACAGAGGCTTGATGAAAGCGACAATATTCTTAGACATAGAAATAAGTTCGTTGGACTCGTGCACGTTACCTCGTCTCGAGTGAACGTTCGTGCAGATGCGACCGGTCCGTGAACGTGCCTCGACTCGGACAAGGAATCAGAGAAGTTATCTCGTCTTGTGTGTGTGGTCGAACGGATGCGACCGGTCCGCGGATGTCCCTTATCTCGTGCACGACCGAGAGGGTGCCAGTGTTGACAGAGGTGTAATGACAATGATAAAATGCTGTGAGGACGTACACCCACGATCTCACAACATCGGAGGCCTGATGAACGTGGTATAATCTGAGTCTGCATGAAAAAAAAATTGACAAACTTTTGATCACTTCCTATAATTGAGATTCCGGAAATTGTGATACATGTAATAAAAGAAGCTAATAAATGAATTTATGAAATGTTGGTGTTTACACAAATTTGGCTTGGTTTGTTGCAAGTTTACATGTTTCCCTTGTTCTTCTTTTCGTGATCTTAAAATCACAACATCCATAGCAAGTGAATTACGTACGAGGTCATATCATTGGACCCAAATCATAAAGTGAGGCCACATGGACATGTGATTGAAATTGGACCCATTATACCTCCTTTTGTAAGTTCACTGCTTCAGAAAATGCAAAGTGCGTGACAACTAAGCAAAGAATGATAAATGTTATTTCTTATGTTGATGATTTTTTTTTTTTTTGCGGTGTCTTCTTTTCATGGCCTACGAACAACGTCCGAAAAAATTCGAACCGTGTCCATCTTTACGGAATTTTTCGGTCAACCTAACGGCAGACCACACTCCCACGGATGTGATGATAATATTGATATCATGTTCATGGCTATCATATTATGTTTTTTTTTACCATATCCTACTTTAGGGTCTATGTGATAAACTATATGGGAAGAGAATATTTAGGTTTGTACTTTAATCATAAAACTCATGTAAAAATCCACGCACCTTTTTGTCTTTTTTTAGTGGAGAACAAATGTATTTAATTAGGATAAAAATGCGACAAGGTAAAAAGATAAAGACAATATATTCTCTACTATTATAAATCGGCTAATACCAGTCATTTGATTGTCTTTATGGACCGTTCAGATTAGATCAAATTCTCGCGATAAATGAAATAGTTTAAGGATCTAATTTGGACGGTATAAAAAAAAAATCTAAAAACTGCAATTTCGAGAAAGATATATATAGTTCCAGTCCGTTGGAAACGGTGGAGCATTCGGCGCAGTGACGCGGGTTCGAGCCCCCTTGGAGGCATGCCTCCAAGCACCATTAAGAAGTGGAAACCCTCAAATATATATATATATATATATATGTCCACGTGGCAGTCCGGTCCAGTCCAGTCCGGATCCATTTTATCCTGGTTATAGGTCCGAACTGGGTTTCAACATTTGGGTGAAAGCTCGCCCAATCCGGTCTAAACCTGGTCAAAACTTGGTTTTGGACAACCCGGTCCGACCTACTTCACATCTTGACCCAGATGGTTTAGCACACAGGGGTGAGGGGTGTCTTGGACAAATTGGCATGTGGTGTGGTTGGCAGATTTAATTGCACTTAAATGTGTATCCCTCCTGAATAAAAGCAAGGCGTAATTGTAGATATAACTATTGGGGAATGTGAATTCTTGGAAAGGCTGGGACTTAGAAAGGAAAGAAAATCAATTCCTTGATATTTATTTATTATTGAAAAATTATAATTTTTATCGATTTTTTTCGATATTTAGAAATATCAAGAAAATTGAAAGGAAAAAGTGAATAATTAAATGTATGACAATGAATCATTACTTGAATGGATGGAACTATTTTTTCTCTTATTTTTTTTTTTCTATTGCAAATTATTTTTCTTTCCTCCTCAATTTCTTTGGCATTCAAATATAGAAAAATAATAATTTTTTATTTTCTAATCCTATGATTCAACAAACCAAACAAGGCCTTAGTATATCATGTTTTTAAAGACTAGAGAAGTCTCTAGTATTTTATACCAAAATAACATTTTCTCTTTCTCGAATATCAAAATTCTCAACTAGGTTTTCCAATGTTTGGTAGCTTGGTATAACATATTATTACTTTGTAAAAAAAATCCCAATATTTTTATAATACTGTATCTTCTTCATTTTTTTAAAACTTTGTGACATGTACACTTCCATAAGCATTCGGTCATCAAGATGGGGTATTATTTCTCCCTCTCGCTCACACACATGCGGTAGAAATAACAACAAAATATTTTCATCAAGAATCATGTCACTTATGAACCCACGACCATAATTTCGAACCAGTTTAGAGAGAGAGAGAGAGAGAGAGAGAGAGAGAGAGAGAAAATTAAAGAAACAAATAACACAATATTTAGTTGGAAAACTAATCGGTAAAATATATCGAAAGTGTAAAATTATTGCTAAAATAAAGTTACAATCAAACCTAATACAAAAGAAAGTATATAAGAAGTCAAATAATCTCCATATGTTACATACAAGAAAACATGAGAAACTCCAATCTCCTCTTTTTTGAACTCAATTTTCTCTTAACCTATTGTGGTTATCCAACACCACTACTAGAACGTGGATCTATAACATAAGGAAACATATGCTCCATTACATAAGCATGCTTAATCCATATACCCTTGTTAGCAATCACTCGAATGAAATTCGTATTATATGCAAAAAAAATTTTAATATCTTTCAGAAATGTGTAATAAACTTTTTCTTAATTTTGAAATATTCAGATTAGTATGTAAATTTTAAGCATATGAAGTTTTAAACGGTTTCGTATTAATGATTGCAAATTTCAGCACATTAAATGTGGTGGAAAGCTATTTAATTAACCAAAATGTGGTAGATACCTATTTAATTAACCAATACTAGGGATGTCCTCGGTTTAAGACCACGTCAAAAAACTAGTGGTTTAACAATTTTGGTGATTTTCTAAAACTTTAAAAATACAATAACCTCCCCCTGAAACAACATGAAGGAACAAAATCTATTGGACTACCCAACATGAGTCCATTTTTGTTCATCCACCAAAACTAAAATGCATGTTCACGCTTCTGCACGTATCAAACTAGTGGTCAAAATGTCCCCAAAATGAGTGTCCCAACTATGTCCCTCTCCTATACATGTAACTCTTTTGTTTCCATAATTATCTATTTCTTTAAATAAAAAAATAAAAAATAAAAAAGTTGAATGCATAAAAAATGAAACATGGTTGAAACATACATTTTTGGGGACAACAAATCTGCCTCCCAAAATCAATATTTTTTTAAAAAACCAAACTAACATTTTTGGGGACAACAAATCTGCTTCCCAAAATCAATGTTTTTTTAAATTAAAAACCAAACTACTCTCGAAGTGATTTTTTAGGTTGATGTAAATGATACATGATAACTCTCGAGTAGAAAGATGAACACCTATCGTAATTTTGGTGGGTGCAAAAATAGATTCACCCAACATCATTGCTAGCACATGGAAAACATCACACAGAGACTCTCTCTCTCTCTCTCTCTCTCTCTCTCCATACAGTTGGAAACCTACAATCTAGATTAGCATGACATGTTTTATTACTTGAGAACTCAATATGAGTTGAGGTTAGACTAATTGGAGAAACTCTATTATAATCATGCTTTGACCACTCAGATAATAATGTTTGTGGGGGTGTAATCCTTAGGTACACCGAATATTTCGTAGGAATGGACACGATTCGAATCCTCCTTGTCGGTTCAAAAAAAATACACCTAAAACAAAAATTATTCATAAAATAAGAAGTGAAATCCCCTTGTGACTGTCAATCCACTGAGCTAGGGGTGAGCATTCGGTTAATTCGGTTCAAACCGAACCGAATAACCAAAAATCGAATTGGACCGAAAATCAAATAAGCAAAACCGAAATCGAACCGAATTAACCCATAACCGAATCAAACCGAACCGAATTAAATCGGTTCGGTTTATTAGATTTTTTCTATTTATTTGTGCTTTTATTTAATATTTATAGTAACTAAATATACCTAAATTTTATTTAGTATATATATATATATATATATATATATATATATGTGTTTTTTTTTTTTTTTAACATAATACAAGCAAATATTACTAATAAGTAGAAAGACAAGTTTGGACTGGCATGAGTGTTCTTAAATCATAAATCCCAAGTTTGACACAATACAAGCATATATATATATATATATATATATATATATATATATATATATATATATATATATATATATATATATATTAGTTTATATATATATATATATATATATATATATATATATATATATATATATATATATATATATATATATATATATATAAACTAATATATATATATATATATATATATATAAATATATATATATATATATATATATATATATATATATATATATATATATATATATATATATATTAGTTTATATATATATATATATATATATATATAAACTAATATTTTTTATTCGGTTTTCGGTTTTGGACCGAAATCGAGACCGAAACTCAAAACCGAAACCGAATTTTTTTTTTTTTAGTATTTTCAAAACCAAAATCGAATCAAATTTTTTTAAACCGAACCGAATCACTTATTCGGTTTGGTTCGGTTCAATTTTTGGTCCAAAACCGAATAATGACCCGACACTTGGGACAACGTGGAACGAAAATAGTGTTATCCACACGTGTCGTCATACCATTAGTTGAATCATAATTGTTCGTACAGTTTACTGTAGGTGGTACTCCGTCCACCAGCGAACCGCCATGGTCCATAAGAGCATCATTAGTAGTTGGGACTCTCCAATGCAATTTGGAGCCCAAAATTTAAAAAAAAGGTAAATGTAGAATGGGTTGGATTTGTATGAGAATAGTAGGAAAATGACAAAGTGAGCTCCGGTCCAAAAATTGTGTGGTCAAAAATTAGGGATATTTTGTAAAACCTCCCCTAAATAATGGGCTAATTTGCGAAATACCCCCTAAAGATCTCGAATTGGTAAAACCTCCTTTCCGTCAAGACGGTGTTTAATTTTGGGTGACGTGGCAATTGTTGCATACGTGGCCACAACTCTGTTTTTCAAATTTTATGAAATTTCCAAATTACCCTTCCTCCATCCCCCTTCCCCTTCTTCCTCCTGGAGCCACGTCCCCTTCGAGCACCCGGCCACGTTCGACACGCTCGCGATGGAGCCCCGCCGGAGCAGCCCACGCCGACCCAGCGCGAGGAGCAGGCGTCGGGGCCGGTCCAGTTGGAGGCCAGGTTGCCGTGGGCGTCGACGAGGGCGCGGAAGGCGGAGAGGGAGTCGGTGTCGCTGGTGGACGAGGAAAGTAGTGCCGTGTTCGACAACAACAAGAAGAAGAATGTGTGTGAGAGTTTAAGTTTCAAAATAAAAAATGTCCAACAGCTTTGAGCTTGGCTGGGCTGACTTTGGTTGTCTTTTTCGCTTGCTGCTTAATTTGTGTTTTCTCCTTACTGTAAATAGAATAATTTGTGTTTTCTCCTTACTGTAATTAGAATAATTTGTGTTTCCTCCTTTAATGGCAGAAATTGCCTCCTTCTCTAGAGATGAAGAAACACCCCCATGCTTGTAGGAACCTGATCTTTGGTAGACAAGTTGTACGCTGGAAGAGGATCAAGTGAAAGATGAGGAAGATGATCGGTATAAATAGGTTAGAGGAAAAGTAAGAGAGGAAGAAGATGACCGTTAGAGAGAGAGAGGAGAGAGAGAGAGGGGGAAAAGCCACGTACGCAGGGGTATTTTCGTCTGACTGGGAAAAGCCACACACGGATAGCCACGTCACCCAAAATTAAACACCGTCTTGACAGAAAGGAGGTTTTACCAATTCGAGATCTTTAGGGGGTATTTCGCAAATTAGCCCATTATTTAGGGGAGGTTTTACAAAATATCCCCAAAAATTAATGTAGGAAAAAAATAATATAAAGTTTAGAATCTAGAAAGTTGGGCTCCAAATTGGAACTTACTATTCTACAAAACGAGTTTCTACAATCTAGAATCTAGAAATTGGGAGGCCCAACCCTTAGCACCCATGGATGGGTTGGGACCAAAATTGTAGAAATTGGGACTAGAGATGAGACTTATTATTCTACAAAACGATCTCCTACATTCTAAATCTAGAATCTAGAAAATGGGATGGGCCTTACTAATGATGCTCTAACAAAGCAACTAAAAACCCGCCACGTCAGCGAGGCTCACCTGTCCAAGCACGAACTCGGCATCTTGAAATGGTTGCACGGAAACTTCTTACGACGCGTGTAGCAGCAGATCCGCTCGTCTCTTACGTGCGGCGCTTCAAACCCCATGGCAGCGGTGGAGTCGAGTGACGAGAGCGACGCCTTTTAATGTTTCTATTTTTATTCCCTTTTTTATGCTTTTTTTGGGATACAACAAAATTGATGTAAAATACCAATAAAATAAAATAATAATAATAAGAAAGAAAAAAAAATGAAAAATTGGAAATTTTGTTTCGATGAGGAATTCTCCGTCTCCGAATTGCGACCGTTGCCAAATTCCCGCCGGGAACCATGGAATTTTGCTCATCCAAAATTGAAATTTGGATGAAATGTCGAGATGGGCCTCGGAAGCATTCAATTCCCTCCTGTTCCAGCAATGTGCCGCTTCTTTTGGTACGCACACAAATCCCAGTTTTGCACTTCCCACCCCCTATTTCCGCATTTGACTTGCCAGTCCCTTTCTTTAATCCCCCACTTCCGATCCACTTTCCAGAGTTTCCAGAGCGCTCTCTGAAGTCTGAAGCTTCTGGGAATATAATTAGGAGATCCGAGGCCTCGGTTTCTGTGGGTTTGGTTTTATAATAATTGGGCTAATTTTATAAGGTTAGTGAAAGAAAAATTAAAATATCGTATTTTTATGTGGTTTGGAAGACTAAAGATGGGTTCTTTCTGTGCGGTGTGTGACAAATTTATAATCTTTGGCGAATGAGGGTTTATGATGTTGGTTTCAGGAAAAAATGAAGATTTTTGAGTGGTAAGTCGTGAACTTTCTTCTGTTCGTCATGATTTTTTTTGTTAGAAGTTGGCAGTTTTTTGTTTTTTATTGATTTTTAGACGATGGGCATGCTTTTTTTTGTTTGTTTGTAAGTTTTTGCGTAGAATACTAGAAATTAGTTTTCTTTGTGTGATGGCAACTGGTTTTTGTTGGTTTGAGGAAAAAATTAAAATTTTGGTGCTTTCCATGATTCTTTTTTGGGGTTAAAGTTTGCAGCTTTTTGTTTTTCTGTTTGTTTGTTAAATTTTGGATGATGGACTTAGTTTTTAAGAGGTTAGATTAATGTTCATATTTTTAGGCAGCCTAGAAGACTAGAGTTTTTGTTCCTTTCTGTGATGGCAAATGAGTTTCTGTTGGTTTGAAGAAAATTTTGAGGTGTAATATAATTTCTTATTTTCATGATGTTTTTTTAGGTAATTAGCAGCTGTGATCATATATTTTTTTTTTTTTATTGATTTTAGATGATGGATTTGATTTTAGTGGAGATTTGGATTCTGGGTGTTTCTCTTGGTTCATTGATCAGATCTGTTATTATTATTATTATTATTATTATTTTCCTGCAATATAGAGAGATGTATTTTTTTTTTTTTTTTTTTTTGGTAGAATAGAGATGTATTCTTCAGTTATCTGTTTTCCCAAATATGCTTATATGGCTTGAAATTTAGGTTTCTGTGTGCAATTTGTTCTGGTGTCGAGAGATTGGGAGTGTTCAGTGATCAATTTAGGTCTTCTTGCAATTTTGTGAGGATTATCTATGTTTTGATTGAATGCTAGGATTCAATAAGTAGAGATATTAAATATTATTGAAGGGCGGATATGAGATTTTCAGCTTTGTGGAATGGGCTGTCAGTTTTATGATGGGAAGCACTCATTTGTAAAGTTCATCGTCGAAAAGTGATCAATACATGTATTGGTGAGCACTAGAAAAAAATATTACTGCCGCGTACTGGAACCTAAGGGCTATCTTTAAGTTGACACTAGTTTTGTTGCTGATAAAGTGGAAGGATTTGGATTTTGTGGGTTCCTCCACGTTTGGTTCGTGGAATCAGGGCCTTGGGAAAGGAAGTAATTCATTTATTGTGTTTGGATGCCAACGGAAATGAGCATGAAAGAAAAATGGTTCCCAAAGGAAAGGAAAACAGGGGGAAAAGGTTCCCCCACCCACCCCAATGATTCACTTTATCTCCCAATTTCCTGCATTTGTTCTGACTATGTTTATGGTCTTTCCAAACACCGGAAAAGAAAATTGATGCGAATTGCAATTTCCCATGCCCATGGAAAGAGCAAATAATTGATTTCATTTCCTTTCCTTTCCTTTCCGTGAACAAAACGAGTGTTTTCGTATTTCCTAGTATTTTGTGTTGGTTAAATGCTAGGTTAGAATAAGTAGCGATATTTAGTATTAAAGATGTTGACTCGAGATTCTCTGCTTAATATTGGCTGGTTTTATGATGGGGCGCCCAAAATGGTTAAGACATGTAGTAGTGAGCACTAGAGAAGATTACTGTTGTATTCTTCTATGGAAAATCGCAGCTTGGAGTTGACAAGAGCTTTGTTACTTGTGAAGTAGGAATGTTTTGGATTCTGAGGATTCCTCTTCTTATAGTACAGGCCTTTCCACTTTTATGGATTTGTATGTGTTGATTAAATGCTAGGTTTCAATAGGTAGAGATATTAAGTATTAAAGATGGAGGCATGAGATTATTTTTCTGTGCCGACTAATTTTATGATTCGGTACCCTCTTTTGTAAATTTCATTATAAAAAAAGTGACCAAGACATGTATGTGCTGACTAATTTTATGGTTCGGTATAAATTTCATTATAAAAAAGTGATTAAGACGTGTATTAGTGAAGGCCTATTTTTTATTAGACAGAGCTCTGTTAATGGTAAAGTAGGAAGGTTTTTCGATTTTGAAGGCTCTTTTAAATGGAATTTATTTCTATGAATTATATGTGAAAATGCTAGGATTCAATTAGTAGAGAGATATTTAAGTTGGTGGACTTGAAATCATTAGGCTGTCTTACAAGCCCTCTACTCTTCGGTTATATTTAGTTGGTTTTAATGTTACTGTTGAGTCCAGTACTTGTATGTTTGGGCAAGCTAAACTTGCCTTTTGGTTAACCTTTAATTAATTAATGTTTAATTCTCTAACACCCATTCTGTTGCTTCATAGAAACAAAATTACTTTTGGGTTAGGTTTTTTAGGTCAATGTTTTATTTAACTCAATGCCCATGCCCAGCCAGATTTTGTCTCTGGTCTTCCTAGCTGGAATTTCTCCTTTTGTTTGAATGAGTTCATCTTTTAGGCAGTTGGATTTTAATCAATACAAATATTGCTTCTGTCTTGAGTTTTTGTCCATTAGCTAGTGGATGGATTCAGCTCTGCTGCCCTACTTGAGTGTAGTTATATGAGCATATAACACTGTACCTTTCATGCAGCTACATATACTTTTTGCTCTATGTACCGAACTCCTATGTTAGATACTGTTAACAATGTTAGATGCTCTAATTCGACTTCCTCATCTGTTTCTTTTGTTTTGATGCCTGAGCTGAAAACAACCACCATTTGCAACTTGGGACTGAGTTTTCGGTGTTCTTTTGTTGTTGTCATTTTTATTATTACTATTACTATTCCCCATTCGAGCTTTACGACATTCTTGTCATGTCTTACCTGTCATCCTATAAATAGTTCTCGATAGATTTGTATTCCCCATGAATCTTGGCTTGAAAGTGGTTTTGTTCAGATTTTGTAAGCAAATGTGTCTTCAGGTTTCTTGGGTTTGAATTTGATGTTTCAGCAGTTAGGCTGAGTAAGCAGGAACAGCTCCCTTTTATGTTTTAGGACATGACAGCAGTGTTGTAAAAATTCCTCTAGGCGGCCGACTAGTTCTCGACTAGTCGCTAGTCGGCCGCCGCCGACTCGACTAGGGACTAGTCCCCGGCTAGTCACTTGTCGGCCACCGTCGACTCGATTAGGGGCTGGTCCATCCAAAAATTAGCTAAATTGGTACTAGTCTGGGCTGCCGTCGACTTCGTCAAGGCAGCCGTTGTCGACTCTTTACTTTGTTGCTACCTTTTTCTATTTTTGAAAAAAGTGACTAGCCTACTCTTTTTTTATTTTTACTTTTGCTTTGTTATCTCTTTGCTACTGTTGTTGTGGCTTTTTTTTAAATTTTTGCTTGTTACTTATTTTTCTTTTGCTTGTTACTGCGGCTGTAACTCTCCGTGCAAAATATAAGTTGTTAACATATTATTTAAATATTTATCGAAATAGAAATTTATGCAAAATAATGAATAAGAAAATGCACTGTAGTCTGTGATAATTAAAAGTTCAACAATTAACATATTATATTTTAAAATATTTTTATAACATATATATATATATATATATATATATATATATATATATATATATATATTCATTAAAAGTCCCCGTGGCCGTAGCCCGTTGGGAACGGTGGAGCACCCCGACGCAGTGGCGCGGGTTCGAGCCCCCTTGGAGGCATGCCTCCAAGCACCATTAAGAAGTGGACACCCTCAAAAAAAAAAATAATAATAATAATAATAATAATAATATATATATATATATATATATATATATATATATATATATATATATATATATATTCATTAAAAATTCTAAACCGACTAATCCAACTAGTCCCCGAGTAGTCCGATTAATCCGTAGTCCCCACGAACCGACTAGCGGCCGACTAGCGATTTTTACAACCTTGCATGACAGCACAGAAGTTCCAACAGACAATACTAGAGCTGTACTTATTCTTTGCTTCTATCATTGCCTTAGTCTATCCGACTATTATGTAGACCCCCTTTTGGTTTTGAATGAATGCTATGCTTGCGCTCAAAGGAACCGAGACATTTACTTAAATACACATAAATGTTAAGAATTGCTTTCTTTTGTTTTCAGCTACTTCTGATTCTTATTGGTGCTTTATATATTAATCATTTGATGCTTATTATGTCAGGTAACATGATGAAGCTTTAATCCGCGGATGTGTACCACTGGAAACCATGAAACTAGGTAAAGATTCTTTTTACCTGCCGGACTTGTGTTTTTTGCTTTCAAATATCGGTCCTCTTTTTGTAGTGTTTGGGGATTCGGTCATCTTTCTTGTAGTGTTTGGGGATTTGCGAGCCATTTGCTGCTTTAGAGTTTTGAAGGACATCATATGCTGATTTCATGAATTCCCAATCAATAATTTTTAGTAGTAAAGTCTGCTATACAATTTTAAGTAGTAAGTAGTCATTTCTATGTACTCTGAATGACAGTTTGGTTACATCTAGATTATTTGTACTGTACGATAAGTTTAATTTACATCCTAGTGCTATCTTTGGATATGTAATGGATGATAGAATTTGTTTTTTTAGGATAAGGGCTCGACTCTAACAGTTCCCGGCCTGGGATAAGAAACAAGGACCTCCCCTCTCTTCCCCTCCCTCCAATACCAAAGCCCTCAACCACTTAGTTGCGAACCTTTGGTTTATGGAATTTGTTTATGTAATGCAATAAATTTTATAACCCGGTTATTAGTTCACTGTAATTCTTTATTTACAGATTCTTTATTCTAGCTATTTCTTTTCATTCTTCTGGTGGGTATTATCATCGTTCTCTTATTTCTTGCGCAAAAAGAATCATAATAAAGCTTTTAACTCAAAATTAAAGATGATATAACTCAAAATTTTTGCTGTCATTTCCACTTTGAGCAATTTAGAGGAAATATTAATTTATTCTATGTTCTTTCTTCCATTAATATTTTATATTTCAACACAATGCTGGCCGTGAGGAACTTATTGCAATATAAGTTCCCAATAAAACATTCTTAAAACTTACTATTTTCCAGAATAATACTTTTCTAAAGCCAAAGTATTAAGAGAAGTGCCAAATTTAATGTTTAAATCTAAAATTCGGGAAGGTACATGTACCAGTAAAAAACTTGTAGCACTAGTATTCTTCATAAGAACAGATGAATGGTTCAAGAGTCTATCTTCATTTAGGATTCAAGAGTATACCCAACTCTTAACATTTTCCTTCTTTGAAAATTTCCCCTTATCCATGGGAGAAACTAGCTGACCAGCATCAATGATCCCCCCTCTCAATTGTTAGAGGAGTTAATTCTATGAGGCATTGGCAGTTGTCTTGCAGAAGAATCTAATTATCCAACGCCCAAGGCAGATACACGGCAGTTTGCAACAGCTTGGCAGTCTTATGCTCCATCATATAAGGATATAGAACACCCCCTTTTAGAGATCTCTGTCAGAGCTCATACCCTGAGGGTTAAAGAACTTCAACAAACTTACAACACTGTTGACTACTTTTTGGATCGGCAAGGAGATGCATACTTATTAAGTTTGAATTTGTAATATGTACTGCGAGACATTGCACCATTAAATCGTAATCAATGACTTCTTCATACAGTTCATTCAAAAAGTACGAATGTGAGGTTAGGAAGAATCATATGTTCTAAGGGTTAACAGTTACCTCTTATCTTGTGTAGGATAGTGAAGTTCAAGTAAACCTTCCTTCTTCTGCTGGATTTCTTTTACAAAATAAGTAAAAGAAAATATCATGACTGAAGAAAAATCCAATTATATTTTTTCTCTCATCTCATTTTCTCGTTTTTCGTATCATCTTTGTTTTGCTTTAATTAGTCAACTGGGAGCTAGCCTTTTCTCAAGTTGATGAGATGAGCATAGATCGGTGAATATTGTATAGACCAAATTAGATGCAGGTGTTACAATGTTAGTATAGGTCAAGCCCAATAGGGCCTTTGGGCATATTTGTAGTGCTTGTATATATACCCTATTAATAAATGAAGTAAGTCAGGTTGGGAAAATATACCATTGGGGGATATACAGTATTTTAACCTTTTTGTTTTGATCTCACACACACACACACACACACACACACACACACACACACACACACTTGTTTTGGAGTTTGTTCAGTTACCTAACAGATACTATCTTCTGTCTTAATGGTTTTGGGATGTCAACATTGCCATGGATTTTTTTTCTTGTTCGTGCATCTGTTTACTCATGTCTAATACAAGAGTTGCTAGTACTGTATATTATCAATTTAACTAATGCTAAATATTGCTGAGAACAGGCATTGTTTAAGAATTATAATCATGAAGTTACTATTCAGGAATGTTTTCTGATTTGTTTGGAGGTTGTTTACTTCCTATTCTGTATCATTTTTGTATGCCGCATTACCAAAAGTTCTATCTTCTCTTTTGTTCTTTTTGGCCTTTTTTCTCTTCCTGTCCTATGCATTTAGATAGGCTGGTTGCAATAGATTGTTGCTCAATATATAATTTTGACTAATTCTAACTGGCATTAACCTCATTGCTTGTAATTCCCATATCCTCCATTGTTGAGAGTATTGTGGCTATAGCATTATACGTCCAAGTAAACTACAACTTCCCCTTTTACATTCTATACAGGTCAAAGTTAATTATGGAAATATTTCTTTATTCTTAACTTCCAATTCTATTTCATGATTATATCTTAGATGAGGTGTTATGTAGATATTCAAATCAGTGAGAATATCTGCAAGTATTTAGCACTGTACAATCTGGATAACACTCATATAATGTATTTGCTTTTTCTGCACTTTGATCATCTCCAATAGTTATAATATAAGGCAAATATATCTTGACTCTTTAATCTTCTAAGGTATGAATTCCAGATCTAATTTACGAAAAAATAACATTGATGGTTGCTATAGCCTATATGAGTACCTTGTCCTTTCCTTAACAGAACTGAATGGAAGAAAATGACTCAAACAGCTGCCGACACCAAAAATTTGGGATAAAGGCTTTCATGTTTTTTTTTTTTAATTTCGTGTACACTCAGATTAAACTTAAAAAGATAGTTGAGAGTTTTGTGATATTGATTTTGTATCATTTGGAGAAGTGTGAAGTTGGTACTTGTAATGCATGACATCTTTTAATCTTTTTAGTAATATGTGAAACAATAGCCTCTTCTTACTGTGACCATTTTCTGTTTATCTGCAGATACTGAATCTCCATATTTCCACACTTATCCTAATGAGCATGCCGCCAAAGTCATTGTTCACAATGACAACCATTTCATCCTTCCTAGAGACAACCATGTCATGGCTGACATGCTAGAATTAGGTAATGGCACCTTAAAGGAAGGTATTCATGGTGTTAAGTGTCTTAGTGAGAATGAAAGTTGCAAAGTAACACTCCCACCTCAGCTTCATGGTATTGTGAACATGGAAGACTATACAAACAGGAACATGCATGAATATGATTGTGTGAGAGCTCCATATTCTGCTCCCAATTCTGAAATTGGACTTGTTGTAAAAGAAGACTTTTATACTAACAAGTCTATTTCTGAAGTTGAACTCCCAGAGATGATAGTCTGTACAAACGATGGTTCTTGCCATAAAGTTGAAAACTTATCGGCTGCAGAGGAGGGGTATTCCTTTCAAAACAACTTGGCCAAAAAGGAAGAGGTTGGCCAAAAGGTTCCTTTATGCTCTAACAACTCCTTGAAGAATGAGAATAATGACGTGCCAGAAGAAATGGGAGGCACTAGATCACTTGATTTTGAATATGAATTAATAGAAAAACACTCGAGTACTACTATTGATAGGAATCCTGCAGATCCAACTTCTGTTAATAAATCTGTAAAGGACTTTTCCAGTTTGAGTTCAATTGAAGATGAAGACAAGTTAGATACAGCTGAACAGGTTGCAAGTATTGGTTCTTGCCATAGACTTGAAAACTTATCGATTGATGAGGAGGTGCATTACTTCAAAAATAGCTTGCCAGAAGAAGACGAAGTGGGCCAAAAGGCTCTTTTTCGCACCAACAATTCCTTGAATAATGATAACAGTGACGTGGCAAACGAAATGAAAGGTATTGCTAGTTCACATGGTTTTGAACATGAAGCAATCGACAAAGATTCAAGTACTACTATTGATAGAAATCCTGCAGATCCAGCATACATTGATAAATCTGTGGAGAAATTTTCTTGTGTGAGCTCAACTGAAAGTGGAGACAAGTTGGATGCAGCTGAACAGGTGGCAATTAATGTTTCAGAAGATGGGGACTTGCTATGCAGAAATGATTCAACCACACGTAATATCTTGGATGATGTCGCTGGAAAACAATTGCCTCCTTCAGATGATCTTAATAAAGAGTCATTACAAGAGGATCTGTCCGTTATAAGTTGCAGATATGATCAGAAACACTCTATTGATAGAATGAAAATTGACCAGGTAATCAAAAATAAATTTCTGTTTATTGGAAGATAAGAGGTAGCAGCCTCATGGACAACCCTGTGGTAGATTTTCTAGAGTAAACATTATTTCAGATCGTTGCACACTCAGAAAGCATTGGTAGAGTAGAACTGCAATAGTTTGAGAAAGCACTCACCCTGTTTTGGAATTTCACGAAGTAATAGTTGCTAGGATGTCATTTTAAGATTATAATCTGATTAACGTCAATATTGCCATGAAAGATGCTATTGTCCATGTTTAGGTAGATATGGAATTCCTTGACATTGGATTCACGGTTGTTTTGTAAATGTCTTGTGAATGTAACTGACTTTATGTGTCTCTGACTCTCTGTGTGCTCACAGGCTATGTTGGAAGGGAATAAAAGTACATCTACAATTGTGTTGTCTGCCGCGGAAGATTCGGATGGGGACAAGGAAATCATTTCTACATGCAAGGTTCCGAACGGTGTCATTGCTTTTACTTTTGACGCCAAAGAAGCATCTATGAGGAGGAGGGAGGTGAAAAGGGATGACAAAGATATACAACAATCTAAACAGGCTCATAGTGGTCCTAGAACTGAAGGTGCAACTTCTGATGGTGCAACGACTGCAACACCGAGTTCCTTTCTCCATCTTATGCAAGGAGAGTCTAATTTCCATGGACCTAGCTTTCTGTCGGGTCCCATAGCCAACTCAGGCCATATACCATATTCTGGCAGCATTTCAATTCGATCAGATAGTAGTACAACTAGTGCACGATCTTTTGCATTTCCCATGTAAGTATATCCTCATAACCTTGGAAATGCTGATATGTTTTAACTGTCAAATTATCTGAGATGCATTAATTGCAAAAGTTTTGTTTCACTACTCTTAACAATTCTTTCATACCAACTACTTTTTTCAGTTTCAGCGAAATGTTCACTTCTGCTATTTCCATTTTTTTTATGTAAAATCATCATTGAAGGACAATTTTATGCCATGAGATTTTGGAGACAGAGAATATTAATTATCATATTATTGGCTTCATTAGTTAACTAATGAGACAGCAGCTCATCCCCGCTTGTTGACTTCCAAGTTATGTAGAGCAGATTATCACCATGTTTTTGCCAGATACCAATGGTCATCGTTGTTTCATCATCATCATCATCCAAGCCTTCTCCCATCAAAAAACGGTCTGCTATAGTGCATAAGAAAGCTCCATGAAAGATTTGACAGTTTTATGACCAACTATCTCGACATGACGTCAATCCTCTATGTTGGTACCACATTCCTAGCCAAGGTAGCTATAGGATGAGATTGCCATCTCATAAAACCTAGGTGGATAGTTGGCCAGTTGGTCGACCTACCTTTTAGATTATAATTTAAGCTCATAGAGCCAAGTAGCACCCTCCAAGTTCCCTATATTATAATGACTGAGGTAAGATGATACAATTTTCTACAGGGAATTTCTTTCTATCTCTATGACACTCTACACCAATGAGTGAAGGAATGGCAATCCCACTGGCAGATTACCATGTTCGAATTCTTAACTTGTACGCCCGTGCTGTTTTTAGTGCTACTACTTACGTATGTGAGATTTCAACAACATATCCTTTTTAAACTGACAATCCAGATGGAAGAGTGACATTGGCAAATCTTAATGATATATTATCGAATGGATCTTGGAGGATGTTAATTACGTTTTATCGGACTATGTTTTTCAGCATAAGAATTCTTACCTCGTATAACCTTATCAAGACTTGAAACCCATCTGCTATGTATAACCTTCTCGATATAAGTTCTTAAGATAAATTTAGTTTACTCTTACATATCTAACGAGAGAAATAGATTTTATATGTTTCCTCACAAGGTCCATGTTAAAAATAGTTTCGGAAAGAAGATACATCCAAGTGCCCCCCTCCAAGTTCTCTAGATTATAACGACTGAGGTAAGATGATACAATTTTCTATAGGGAATTGCTTTCATCTCTATGACACTCCATGCCAAAGAGTGAAGGAATGGCATTCCCACGGTAGATTACCATGCATGTTCCAATTCTTAACTTGTAGGCCCTTGCTGTTTTTAGTCTACCACTTACGTATGTGAGATTTCAACAACATATCCTTTTTAAACTGACAATCCAGTTGGAAGAGTGAAATTGGCAAATCTTAATGATATAGTATCGAATAGATCTTGGAGGATGTTATATTACGTTTTATCAGACTATGTTTTAGCATAACAATTCTTTCTTGCATCGTATAACCTTGTTAAGACTTGAAACCATCTGTTATGTATAACCTTCTCGTTATTAAGTTTTTAAGACAAATTTAGTTCACTCTTACATAGCTAACCAGATAAATAAATTTTATATATTTCCTCATAAGGTTGTGTCTGCATGTATAGGCCAAAGCCCTTTCGTGGGAATTGGATAGTGTTGACTTCTGTAACAGTTAGGAGGGTCGATGTTAATAAAAGTTTCAGAAAGAAGATACATCCTTAATTTAAGAGGATTCATTGGATATTGGTATTGGGTAGTTTTGATGTTTGGCACCTGAACAAGATGTTTATGAACATCTAGACGTATTGATCAGATGCTGTGTGGATGATACCTTATCAGTACATTCTGGCCATTTTAAAATTCATCTGTACGTTCTGCTTAGCTCTTGCTGATATTTACTTACCGGAGGTTTCCCTTAACTCTTGCTGGCTGGCCTGGCCTTGATCCTAATTTACGTATTATTTTTTCATATCTAAAGAAGTTCTCTTTAGTTACTTCCTATGTTCCATTTCAACCTAGTTAGACAGTTGCTTCGAACACATGAAGAATTGTTATGTACTCTTGTTCAACTTTGTTTAAGCACTTTACAAACAGTAGTTTTCAACACCAGAGTGTTTGAAATTAGTCTTATTTCAGACATGCTCAAGTAAGTTATTGGTTTTTAAAGGAAAATTGAGCAGCTATGAAAGTGTTCTAACTTATTATCATGTACTCATTAAAATTTTACCTGGACTTGCAGCCTACAGTCGGAGTGGAACAGCAGCCCAGTTAAAATGGCAAAAGCTAGGCGGCATGGTCGGAAGCTCTTCTGTTGTAGATTCTGAAAGCATTCCTTTCTTTTCTTTTCTTTTCTTTTATTCTTTTGTTTTTACACATAAATCTTAACTATACACCCTTAAAATTATCTATGATACATTTGTCATGAAAGTATTCTTCCCTGTCTAGTCATCCTCTGTTATCTTTTATTCTACAGCAGGTTTGAAAGGTTGTGTGGTTTGTAGTATGTAAGTAGAAAGTGTGAGTGATCCTATTTTCATGTTTATGGTGTTATGATATGATTCAAGTTGCAGCTATTTGTGCTTGGTGGATATATTCTTTTGCATTATCATCTATGTTATTGGTTCTCAAAATGTACCACTTTCTCTTATTCAGGTGATAACTTGTGCCTTTTCGGAAAATGAAAACAATATGCTATGGTCACACTATGCCCCACATTGCTGGCAAAGGAAATTCTTACCAATGTGTGTATATGGGGATTTAGATTACTCTAATGCCGATATCTTGTAATCGAGGAATTGTGAGATTTGGAGGAGAATTCGACTGGCATTATTGTGTTCGGTTTATTGAATTCGAATTTGGATCCTCTGTTGGGACCGTATCCATCGTTTAGGCCTTGTTTGACATATAACTTTTGAAGACCGTCCAAAATTGGTTTCACTTGACCTAAAATTGGTATCTTGCGAGCTCTCTGTTTGATCCCGAAATACCACATTTTTGCATTGTGTTCAAATTGAACTTATGGGTAAATTCTTTTGTTATGAATGTTACATATTACGGACGTACTTATAGTGAATATTTTTCTGGTGGCGCAACGGTGGTAGAGATAGCGGCATAGGCAGCAGCGCTAAACGACTGATCCTGTTGTTTACCTCAACCTTGTTGAAAACCATAGGAGGCTGTATTGGTGAGATCCAACGGTGAACAGCTGCCCAGAAGAAAAATTGCCTGGAAGTCCGAGCCAGTTCCTAAATGTTTGGATAGCTTCTTCATATCTTTAGAGGAAGTTTATACACGGGCACTGGATGATAATATCGCTTTTGAATTCTTTCATCTTTTGCTAGTGTTTGCCTTTTCGCCTCATACTTCTTATGTGTTTTCCCCGACCGACTCCTCGAGCAACAGCACATACAAAATCTCAACGGTATGGGATGTCGGTCAGCTTTGACAGGTACCTGGGAGCATAGCGAAGAAATGAACCAGCTTTGACAGGTACCTGGGAGCATAGCGAAGAAATGAACGAAATACGAAGAGTGAAGATGATATAGTCATAGAGGATCCAAGGGGAAAATTCACAAAGCCATTGATGAAGTGAGACGGAGGGGCTAGCTGGCTAAACCCTGTCCGGTCGGCGTAACAATAATGACATTTGTCGATATGCCACCGCCTATTTACTAAGATCATAATATATTATTAATGCTCATTTGTTTCAGTGTTACATGACATTACCAGATATTGCTATTAGTTCGATGCAATATTTGATTGTTTTGGTTTTCACTTTGGCTATAGATTATCGTTTGATTATTATGTTCCAGTACTCTTTGATCAGTCGGATTTATTGGAATATCAAGCTAGACAGTAATTACTCTCAGCCCACCAAATTGTGAAGTTGTATCGTTTTTTTCATATACCAGGATGCAGATTAGATTATTAAAATGATTGAATTGCAAAATTTGGAATATTGTCCACATATGGTGAAAAAATTGTTTTTTTTTTGAATGAAAAAAAATCACGTTATATTTGAATTGTTGTAAATTTGGATTGAACATGACAGAAGTAACTGCCGTGAGCTGAGAGTTCCATATATTGACAGTATTCGAGAAGTTGAGAATCATGGGTATGTTTATTGAGAATTGGGAATTTATAAATTGAAATTTGGAAATTGGAAGTCATGTGTTTGGTTGATATTGGTTTATTGAAATTCTACTGAAGCAAGTCTCAGTTCCTAATTTTGTATACAAGGAAATAAATTCACATTCTATTTGGCTAATATCTTGTCGGTCTATTTTATTTCTCGAATCAGAAGGTGTATCTTGCCAAACACCTCTAGCACAAGTGGCTACTATTTGTTGGAATTCTAAGTCGAAATGATAGCATATTATTCATTTCATTTAATAAATGGTAGGAGTGGAACAATGGATCCAAAAGAGACTGCGACTCAGCATGAAAGTTAAGAGTGTTTATATACCGGACAATAAAAATATAATTCAGGAGTATATCCAATAGAGGGTTGTTATACTCTTTTTGTTAACAATTAAAAAAAAATTCCTATTTAAGTTAGAAGTAAACTTTTCCTTAATAAACAAATAAACATTACAAGAAAAGCCAATAAAAAAAAATAAAAATTACAAGAAAAACGAATACAAAAATTAGAAAGGGCCCAACCGGGTTCGAACCGGTGACCTATTGATCTGCAGTCAATTGCTCTACCACTGAGCTATGGACCCAAGTTGATGTAATATCTATTTTCTCCTTTTATTCGTCTTATAGACCTTGACCTATTTATCCCCAAAAAATTTAGTTTGGCCATTGAAATCATCATAATCCATTCAATTGTATTAATGATCATGTTCATCCTCTTTAAGACTAACAGAAGTCATTCTTTCTTTCTATTTTAACATTTTAAATCAATGTTCGTCTATGCTTATCTCTATTTCTAGTATCTCTATTGGACGACGACTCATTTCTTTGGAGCAGATTGTAGTTTATGGGCTGAACTACAGGCCATTCATCATGGAGTTCTATTGGCGCGAGGGGTCAGCGCAGATGCGATCTCCATCGAAAGCGACTTTTTGACGGCGGTTATGATTATGAATGGCGAGACGGACCTCCTGCCTTGGCGTATGCAAGATCTGCTCATCTTCATCCGTGAGCAGATTACTCCCCTGCCAAAACAACCTACCTTTATTTTCGCTAGAAGAGAATGTAACAAAGTAGCTCACTCTTTAGCTACTTTTGCTGTCAAAAATCTTGACTAGTCCAATTTTTTAAATCCTCCGGATTTCATTGTCCCAATCTTGAAGAATGATTGTATTAATGCAGTTCATACTGCTCTGAGTTAGCAATAAAATCTGCGTATTCTCTTAAAAAAAAAAAAGTGTCTCTATTAATTACTTATATCATAGCTCCTACATTTAGGAGCATCTATTAGGGACTATTTGGTAATCAACGAATCTGATTTGTATTTAGGTTTTCAGCTTGTTTGGTTGAGGTCGAATTTTGGTAAGTGGGGATGGGCCTAAGATAAATGATTCTCCCGCATCCACTAATGTAAAAAGAATTGGGATGATTGTTACTGTAGTAAATATTTAGTTAACACTGATTATCCATTAAACTAACATAATAATACATCAACAATTAATTAGTGTTTAGTTAATCTTCCACTATATAACGAGGCTTCAAAACGGCTCAAAAGTGAGCCGTCTAAGCCGTCAGTATATCACGATCCATTTTATTTTAAAAAAATAAATTATGTAAACAAATGTTAAAAAAAGTTTAAAATTTGTTATATATATTCAACATGGAGAATCGAATTCAACTATACAAGAAGAATACCTCCCACCTTAACCACATGAGCTAAAAGAAATATTTGACTACAATTAAATAATGTTCATATTATACATTATTATACATGCAAAATACGTACATTTACTAGTATTTATATATGTTCTTTCTGTTAGTTGTTAGTATAATAAAATATGTTTATATTAATTTTTCTACTTAAATTTGGACTTATGTTACATGAATACGAATACAATATGAGACGATAAATAAGGTGAAAATAGACATAATATATTTTTGTAAGTCCACAGTGTCCCATACGTATTTGTTAAATTCTTTATATGTGTCCGACACAACAAGGACATAAGTTTTGTGTGTTCTTATTTCCTACATTTGGACTAAGTTTGTTGAAATTATCCACTTATTAGTAACTAATTAGTAAATAAGATAATTAATTAGTAAATTATGTAATTAATTACTATTTGAAATAATATTTTGTATTATATAATTAAAAAAAATCATTTAACCTATTTTTTAATTAATATTAATTCATTATAACTAATGTTCATATTTATTGGTAATTAAAATAATGATCCTAATAATTAATTAATTATTATTGTATTATACTCTTCCAATTTTTACTTTTTCACTTTTATTCTAACCTAACACATTTGTAAATGGTTCATTTTTAAATGGTTTTCAGGCCTCTATTATAACAATAGAGATATAGTGTACTGCATGACAACCAGTGTTTTAAAAACCGAATGGAATATCGTCCCGAACAAAATACTATTTCGGGTCAAATTGGTTCAAGCAGTTGGTTCAACCACTGGGTTAATCTAGGCACATGACCTGTTGTAAGGTCACTGGCGTCCAAAATAAACTTTCAAAATGGAACCCTCGTTATGTGCAGAAAATTAAAAACTAAAATAATAGTAAATATAAAATAATTTACTGTCAGCCAAAACAAAATTGAACTAAGGATTTTTAGTATAGACGACTACTAGTTCTATTTAGGGCCGGCCATAAGTTCATAGGGGCCGTGACAAATTTCTAAATAGGGTCCCAGTAAAAAAATATTTAAAAGCTTAAAAAAAGAAAATTGAAAAAAAAAAGTTACTACTTAGGTTTGAACTAAGGACCTATAGTATATAAGTTTAACATACTAACAACTACATTATGATAGCTTTGTATTAAGAAGAACCCTTGGCACATATTAGTTCTAATTTGGATAAAAAATTATTAACATATTTATGTTTAAACTACTTTTTTGGGCTTTATGATTCGTAGGCCCTGGACTGTCGTTCCTTCAGTCTTCGATCCTGGGTCGCATCCCCTAAGTAGCCCAATTTTATATCCTTCTAGGCACTAATCTTTATTAAAAAAAATGTATCTTTTGTTTAAAAAACAGTGGATTAACATTTATTTGGGTTCAAAAAGTACCGATTCATGATTCAACCAGTTGAACCGCAAGTCCAGCTTTTAAAAACACTAACGTCAACATTTTAGTGAACATTGTTTGGGGGCATTTTTTTACTCAAAAGAAACGTAATACAATACAAAATTTGAAATCTATACAGTAAATAAAACAAAAGTATTGACTTTTATCCCACTTATTATTATATTTGTAATTACATTTTATTTTTTAATTCTATTAGATTTGTGTTTCATTTTTTGTCATAAAAAATATTTATTTTGTCACGAAAAATAATTTTTTTGTCATGAAAAATATCTTTGTGACAAAAAAATTAGGATATAAGTCTAACAAAATTAAAAAATAAAATGTAAGTACAAACTAATTAATAAGGTAATGGAAGTCTAAAAAAAAAAATCCAAAAAAAATGACTTGTGTCGGGACTACTACAGTACATGTGCGTTCGGACCAACTGTCCGGCATGCAGCCGGGTCGCACCATCGATGACCGACCAGGCTACCTACCGAACCTGACCACACCCGATCCGCCGCCACGTACATACGTCACTCCAATGTCCAAATCGCAAGCAAGACCCACCGGCCACCGCTGTACGCAACGTCGGAACCAGAACCCCTCCGGTGGTCCCCCCGGCTGACAGCTGACACCAGAGCTGGCGCGGGCCACGTGTCGGCCATCGGAGGGCGCGAGGACCACGTACGTCAGCCTAGCCCGCGCGCATGGGTCGGCGCGCTGCCGGTGCTGTACTACTCGGACGGTGGGTGGCCCGCGCCACCCACTCCCCCACTACAGCCGCCGTCCGCTGACGTGGCAAACGGTCTTCGTCCTCCGTGTCCTGACCGTTTGTAGTTAATTAAATCTGTTAATTCTTGCTAAACAGGGATTTGCGGACAATTAACCGCCAATACGTTTTTGCAAGATAGCCCTTGGGAATCGTAAAATTTGTATGCATCCAGTGATATGGTTGTTGAATTGTTGATTACGATAGAGATCTCTCTCAAATAACTGCACCGGATTTTCATGGACAGCAACGTTCAACAAACTGCAATTAAGGTAGTTAATTTACACTTAAACACCTTTAATTTTAACAAATTTCTTTCGTAAATTGTTATGGAATAAATTGATAATATTCGTATACCTATCTTCTCACATTTGCACAGTATAATACAGGCAAATAAAGAACTGTAAAACAACAATTGCTTTACGAACCGATAAGTGACCATACGTGACGGATCGTACTGACGTACCAGCAGAATCAACCCAAAATTAAATTGTCCTACTCGAAGCTAGTTTAGGTTACCTCTTACTTTTTATTGTAGACCGATTCTGAAGGATCATGTGCAACCTCAACCTCTATTTGAATCACGTTGAAGCTGAGGACTGTCCTAAGTAGCAGGAGATCGTTTGGCTTATCCGCGAGTCCATCCTACGTGACGGCCCTCCATTAGGTGGTGTTTGGTAAAATGGAAGTGGGAGGAGGAAATGTGATTTCATGGGAATTGAAGTATGGAAGTCTTCTTCCAGTGTTTGGTTGGGGGTGGGGAAGGGGACTCGGAAGAAGTTCCTCTGACATGTTGCTTTCCTGTCGGCTGGAAAAGCTTCTAAAAAATCGACCACCCACATCCAGCTTCATCCACTGGATGTGGGGTGATTCCCTCTTCTCCATTTTTTTCTTTGATAATTGTTATATTATCAAACGACGACAGAGACGTCAGCCAGAGGCTAATTAGCCGGTCGTCCGCCTCAACGACGAACTCGATGACGAACGTCCGCCTCAACGACGAACCGTCCTGAGCCGGACTTCGCACCGGTGAACGCCGTCACCGTCCCCATCCACGCCGTCGTCATCCCTATCCACGCCGTCGTCACTGCCTTGTAGATGGAGATCTGCTCGTAGGAGGATGAGGAGAATGACCGGGGAAGAAGAGAAGCCGGCTTGGACGGGAAAGGGACGGTGGCGGTAGGACGGCAGCCGGTGGGGGTGGGGAAGAAAAGAACGACTCCTAGAGCTCTTTAAGATTTTTCAAAGGATTAATTGACTAATATAATTAATATAGTTAAGAACTAATATTAAATATCTATAAATAGTTTATTAATTATATTTAATATTAGTTAATTGGTATTAATTAATTAAAGTATTAAATTAATATTAGATATTTGATTATATAATTAAATTTATTAACTAATTAACCAAATATTTTTATTAATATTAATTAATTCAAATAAAAGATATTATTATAACATACTCTTCAACTTTCCACTTCCCTCTTCCTTATCCTAACCAAACACCTTTGTCCCCTACTAGGAGGACAAGAAAGTGAATGGATTCCTATCACTCTTCCCTACTTGAAAGTCTAAATCCATATTTTTCTACACTTACGGTTTACCAAAACGGCCCTTTAGCGAGGGTAAGAATCCTATAGTGGAGGGGAGGCTGAAGCCAATAGTGAAGGTCATGTCAACGATTTCTCTCTCGATGTCAACGATTTCTCTCTCGATTGGATCACGTCAACGGTTTTCCTCTCGATTCGTTAGGCAATTTCCATAATAAAATTCCACAATAATATTTTTGGACATTTTCAATATTTGTAATTCACTATTTTTTGTAACTTTTCTGATACAACTTTGTTCCTAAAATTAAAAGAAAGAAAGTAATGATAAAAAAATAAATTGTACGAGTTCGAATAAGATGCAAATTGTTAATAAAAATAGTACAACATCCAAATGCATAAAACTTGAAGAAATTGTAAATGCAAACTAATCTCTTCAGGAAAAATATATAATTTCCATCTATATTTCTATAATCTTAGGAAAAAAAGAAAAGAAAAAACAGCATCCAATGGTTAGTCTTCACAACCCACCATCATCATCTCTATCCTATAATAAAAAAAAACCCACACCAAAAATAAAAGATTTACATAAAGCCCCCCAATTTCCCAACCGTGAAACGCCGGAAAAAAGAAAGGGACTTAAACGGGAAAGTTTCTTTTCAAGGCAGATAAAGAGAGGAAGGATCAGCGTCACCCCAGTACAGACCCGGGTCCACCGGACCCGCGAGATCGAACAGCAAGGACGAAGTCGGATCCACCTCCGCCCCGCCCCACTCCATGCCCGCGAACCCGCCGCCCGCCAGCAGCGGGTCCGGGTCCGAGTACGCCATCAGACCCGCAAGCCCGTAGCAGGCCGCCGTCGGCGCCGGATCCGGGTTCGGGTTCTGCGGGGCGGCGGGGGGTGGGGGTGGCGGTGCCGGTTCCGGTTCCGGGTTGAGCGAGGAGGAGTCCGAGCTGGATCCGGACCCGGAGGAGTTCTTGTTGTTGTTGTTGTTGTTGTCGGGTTTGGGTTTGGATCTTTTGGAGGAGGAGGAGGAGGTCTTGCGGCATCCGCCGCCGACGGGGACGTTCCGGAGAACGCCTCCCTTGGTCCAGTAGCGGCGGCAGGCCTTGCAGAAGTGCCGCGGCTGCGAGAGGTTGTAGTTGTTGTAGTAGCAGAACTTGGTGTTCGCCGAGTCGCAGCGGGGACACTTGGTCGGCGCTTGAGCTGCCTGCTGCGGGTGGTGGTGGTGGTGGGCTAGCGGGTTGAACCCGGGGATCCTGCCGCGGTCGGAGGAGGCGAAGATCCGACCCGATAGGCCGGGGAGGGAGGACTGGAAGTCTTGCATTACTCTCTCTCTCTCTCTCTACGAGCGAGTGTGTGTCTATGGGATGGGAGGATATGAGAGGAGGGGCAAATATCTTTCCGGGAATGCCTGAAATTACAGGACTGCCCTCGGAAATGGCATAGGAAGTGGTGGGGAGGGGATGGCGTAATGCCCCTGAAATATTGTTTAAAAAAAAAAAAAAAAAACTTAATTTTAATTTGATATCTTCATCCATTTTTTAACATGATATTTTGAATTTTTTTTTATTGGAATAACTTGATAATCTGATAAGAAACAGACAAAAATTGTCCTCCCAAGCCTCTTCCCTCCGGCCACTCAAGTCCTCCTTTGTTGCTGTCCCCCTCCCTGCCGTGTGCATTCGCTCCTCTACTGTCGGGAGCAGCAGGAGCCCCACCCCCTTGGCTGTCCCCCTCTCCGCTGCCACAGCCGCGGTGGCAGCAGCAGCGACGTCGACGGCGCACGAGAGAAGTCGCGCATAGGCGGGCAGAGGAGACTGGGGTGGCTGGAGGGAGAAGGGGCAGGGGCAGTCGAGGGGGTGGCCGGAGGGAGGGAGGGGGGGGGGGGAGGGTGAGGCAAGGATATTTCGGGTTATTTTTTTATAAAATTTTTTAGGATACGAAGTTTAAAATATTTAATAGTTGATAATATTAAGTTGTTGAAGAAAAAAATTTAGGGTATTAAATTAAAAAATTGATATAGTTGAGGATATTATGTTACAATTAAGCCTACAAAAAATGTAGCTCTTTTTTTTTTCCTTTCTTTTTTTGCTTCTTATGCTTGTCCGAATTATCATTAGTTATTGGAAACATTGGTAAAAAAAACCACATAATAGTAAATACGTGTTATTTTTTAATGTGCAAGAATTGGAGGGATATGTTTTTGGGCTAATTTACCTTCAAAATAACTTCATTTTCACTGTTTTTGTATGTTGCTATTTTCTTACTTACGCATGTGCCATGTAAAGAATACTTCTAATTTGTGACAATTTTGTTCCTAAGAAATATTTATGTAAATTTTGTTTCCAAGAAATATAGTTTTACTAGTCATTTGTAGTTGCACATGTTCTTTATGCAAGTAATTATCTTACGGTTTATTAATTAGTAGACTTTAGTATATACTTTTATTAATAATTTTTTAAAATTTAAATTTTATTAAAATAGTTTAAATATGACTTGTATATATTATAATTAAAATTTGTTACAGATATAGTTGTAGAACTTTGTATATATGTTTAGTTAGATAATATTATATTTTAGAATCTATGACTTAGTTGACTCATTTTGATCCCGTTTTGAAGTCTATGTGTAATAGTAGAGATATTAAAAAAGAAGATTTATATGCATATGTATGCAACTTCATAAAAAATAATGTCTTAAAACACACGCAAATTGTCATAAAAGTTGCACCAAATAATATGGATTACATTATGAAATTACCCAAAAACCTTGGTTTATTTCTTGTTTTTAATTGGAACTTAGACATTTTCTTGTAATCATTATTCTTAAAGACAAAAATTAGCACAAAGAAACAACGTAAATAAAGGCAAACTAAGGTTGTTCAACTTCTTTCTAGGACTATTTCTTGACCTCATTCATTAACATTTAGCTTAATTGTTAAGTAGTAGACAGAGGTGTATTCTGTATTTATTTGTTTGGCATGTGTTGTAGCCTTGTAGGTATGCCAACTATGGTCGTAGCTTCCCATACTGACATCTTTAATTATATATGTGGTCTCTTTACATTAGCGTACAATAAATCTTATAATCAATTTTAAGGTGAAAAAACAACACATCAAAACTTCAGTAGATACTATTAACTTTTCTAAGTTTTTTGTTTCACATTGTGCTATATGCGACTATTAATTCTTATGGTAAAATCAATTGATAAATGACTGTCACCACGGGTGGCCTAGTGGTTGGTGTTGGCAGTGGCGTAGCCAGGATTTAAATACAGCGGGGTCAAAAATTAACTTAAAATATTTTAATTCAAAAATTTTATAAAAATATAGAAAAAAAAATTGCATAAATTAGTCACAAATTCTATTTTCTATACCTAATACTGGTCGTCTATTATAGTTTTGCTATTGTAGTTGCTCATTTTTTTATTCGTCTTAAAGTATTATTGGTATTAAAGTGGATATTAATTCTAACCCAATGTAATCAGAACCTTAACTTCATTGCCATTCCAGTCAGGTCATACAAGATATTTTTGATCAATTTTGACTATTTGATCGAGGAGATTCAATATATCTTAAAATTCATACTTGGATTCTACCATTTTAGTCATGAACCTTGCCATCCTAGGGCCTTATGAAAATTAAATATTTTTTCTCCCTCAAGAAAAAAACAAATTTAAAATATTTTATTTTCAACCACTAATTTACTTTGAGTTTATATATTTTTATTTTTTTAAAATAAAAAATGTTATACTAGAAAATAATTTTATTTCATCTAAGAACAAATTAAATCTTGTCATCTAGAAACAATTAAGAATAAAATTTATGACATGATTCAGCTACTTGCAATTACAAGTAAAACGAGTAAAACATCAAATTGTTGCTTTTTCATAATATAAATAGCTGAGAGTAAAATAATTAATAATAAAATTATATATATATATATATATATATATATATTAAATTGAGTGGGGGTCACATGACCCCACCGGGCCTATGCTGGCTCTGCCCATGGGTGTTGATGTGGGTTAGTGAGAAAGTCATAAGAAGATAGCACAAGTCTGACATGTACATTCCTAGTATTCACTATTCACGCTAAAATTTGGATGACATCGGTCAAAATAATTTCATGTCTCTCTATTGAAAGATGTCTCTCCATTGAAAGGGTGAGATAATTCTCTTTCGTCCATTTATGGACGCTTGTTATGCCATGCCGTGCGTTGGGTTGGGTTGGGTTGTGTTTAGATCAATTCGTTGGATCAATGGTTTAAATGTGCGACTTAAAGTCACAGACGCAGATCGAGTCTTATGGTGTGATGAAGTAACTTTCTTAAGTTTTGCCTTCACTTTGTGTTTAGACAAGTAGCACGTATTGTAGCGGGGTGCGGGCCAGACGGGTCGACGTGGGGCAGGCTAGACGGGCCGGACCGAAAATAAAGTAGTGGGCCGGAAGGAAATCAGTGGGCCTGCTGACCGACCGGAGCAAAAGGATTTTAACAGAGAAACTATTATGTAATTTTTTTTATTGATGAAACTTATGTATTAGTAGGAGGTTTAGACCGAATCGAAATATTCAAAATCGAATAAACTAAAATTCTAAAAGTTCAAAACCGAACCGAACCGAACCGAATAAACCGAAACCAAAACGGAAATGAATAATCAATTTGGACCATTCGGTCTTTTCGGTTGGACAAAATTTATATTATTTAATGGATCAGACCCAAAGTTGAGATCGTGGTTAAATTGTATCAAAATTATAATTTTGATACATATATTTGTTGAATTTTAAAGCTGTATGCAAAAGTTGGACTAGTTGTTAAACAATCAAAGTTTGACTTCAGATCATATAAATAGAATTATTATTTTCAAAATATGCACATTTTTTAATTACAAAATACGTATAGAATTGAGAATATTTACATAATTTTATAAGTCTCATCCAGTTTTCGATTTTGAATGGAAATCGAAATTGAAACCGGGCATTTCTTTTAGTATTTTTAAAATTGAATCGAATTTTTTAAGAACCGAACCGAACGTCTTATTCTGTTCGGTTCGGTCCGAAATCGAATAATGCTCACCCCTATTTATTAGTCCCAAATTGTTGTTAGTGCCGAGGCACAATTTTCGATGGAAAATTCTGAAACTGAAACAATTGTAAAGACAACGTTTCAAATGCAACACCTTAAAGAAGATGTGCAACAGAGATCCTGGAGGATTCTGAATTACGAGGATCTAAAAAGATTCTACGTAATACACAAAAAATCTAAAGAGACATTTGTGCAAGCGACTATCGGCAGTAGAGCTTCTAAAAAGAAGTTACTATGAAAGGCAACAGCAGCGATGACAGGCGAGAATGAGATGCTGGGGTGAATGAACCACCGTTGCTCAAAGCTTTATTCGCCCCACACGAGCACGAACAGCTTCCAGGAACCAGCAAGTTCACGAAGAACTTCTGGAACGCTCGTAAGTCAATATTTAAGACTTGAACGGGCTTTCTGGACTTTACAGACTGTCACGACCCGGTCCCCAAATACTTGGGTCGAATCGGATCATGCCCAGCCTGCACCGTTGATGAGACGGCGGCAGTAAGCTGTAATCCATATGCAGGTGATCAACAATATTTGAAACTAAGTTTGCCACAACATTTATTTAAACGATAATCTTAAACTTGTTCTGTTACAAGGATTCATAAACTAGAAATAACATAGAAATAACTAAACTCTCAAACTAAGGTAGCATCTATGGAGACGCCACAACATCCTCCTCAGATGGAAGTACCGTCGGGTACAAATCAGGATCATAGTAGCTATTGATCAGCATCTCCAGGTCATCAGTAGTACCTACGGTTATCCAGTCAGGAAAGGAACAAAGTACAATTTATGCAAATTTTAACAATTAAAATGACAATTAATATCATGCACTTTTAAACAGTTTGAAGATGAACAGTTTTGAAACAATACAGTACAGTGATGTGAATAGGTAATGAATATGACCGGATTGGGTTACAGTAGTATCCTAGCGATACGGTATGGCTTGTCCCCGTGTGAAAAGGGGATAGCTAATACAGTCAGTTATCCTAATTTTGGATTTGGTCATATCCACTACTCTACTCCCCCAGTCCCCAACAGTACGGTCAGTACTCTCGAAAGAGTTCGTGTATAACAGTGGTTTAAAATTGCAATGAAATGATTGTTAAAATAATCGTAAATTTACATAAATGTACTTGCCTTTAAACTTCTCAGTTTGGACGAGATTGGTACTTCGGAATTTGAACAGTCACACTCTTCCTTGAAATCCTACATTCCGAAAATTTGTCTCAGAAACCACAACTCTAGAATTATCTAGTTACAATCTCTAAATTTTGTCTCCTAGTCAATTTTAGTCTTGTATTAACCAACACAATCAAAACACGTTTTTCTAGTGCGTTACAATTAAGAAAATCTAAATTTATATTTTATTTCGAAAAACTTATTTTTTATCAATTTATTGGGAAAAATTAGTATTTTATATTTATATAAATATTTTTCTTTTCTTTAAATGAGAAAATCGTGAATTTCTAACTAATAATTAATATTAATATTTAATTAATCCTACGCGTTCACAATCCCAGAAAATCTACAGCTAATTCCTACTTATTACAAATTTACAAAAATAAATAAATGAGCTTATGCCCTTACATTTCCATGAATTAAAATAAGAGAAAGAAAATGTTAGTCTTGTAAATTACCTACAAAATTACATAATAATAATAACTAATAATTTTTAATTTAAAATAAAATAGTATGAGTCTCAGAACTGGTCCAATCTTCACTTACAGCTACTCTGCCTCAACGTCCGGACAGACCGGTGCGTTTGCATTTCACTGGGGCCCATTGACCGATAAGGTCGTCGCCCTAAAATAATATCATTTCCGAAAATCATTTTAAAATCATTTTTATAATTTTATAAAAATTCCGGCAGCACTTCCACTATTTTTGGGATAACCCAAAACTGGGAAACGTGCCGATTTTTCCTGCAAATAATCCCAATCCCCAAGGAAACGATTTAATTAATTTATAGCCAAAATATTTTCACAGAATCATTTCCGAACTTATTCGGAAGATCCGAAATGCAATCGAAAATCCCGAAATCATCTCGGAAAACCTCACAGAATACCACAGAAACTTTCCAGAAAGTTTCTCGGAACAATTTAAACCAACCAACAAAACTAACAGAATGATGGATCCCAACTTCCAAAACCATTAATTTCAAAATCGAACCCACAGAACTTTTCCAAAGAGTTCTCGAAAGCCAACTAACCAAATCACAGAACCAAAACAACATATCAATTTCCGAAGAAAATCGAAATGGTAACGTATATGAAACGTAACCAAAATCCGAATTCTCGAAGGAATCGGTGGACCAATTTTCATCACAGACTAAAAGAACTACGGAACTATCCAGAGTTTACCGAAATCGAAGGAATCCGAAGTGATGCCTCGGACTCGGAACACGCGGAACCGCGGAACAGAACCGAAATCACGTCAGAAACTCACGGGGAACGGCTCCTCGGGACAGCGCCACGCGCACAGAAGCACTGGACAGCAAATCGGGAACAGGGGGTCAACCGCGGAGAGCTGGGGAAGTGCGCCGGCAGAAGGCCGGGCTAGGGGCGCGCGAAGGGGGTCGGGCCGGAGGTGCGCCGGGCAAAGGAGGCTGGCGGGGAGTCGCGCCGGGGAGCCACGCGGGTCGGGGCTGCCGGGATCGGCGGCTAGGGGTGCGCCGGACTTGGGCGAAGGGTGCTGGACTCGGCGGGTAGCGGGCGCAGCCTCAGGAAGGTGGCGCCAGACAGAGGAGACGGCGGATCCGGCCTGGGGTCGGCCTGGAAGCGTCGACGGTGGTCGGGTTCGCCGGAAAAATTTGGGCGTTAGGGTTTGTGGTGAAGTGTGGTGATGGAGAATGGAGGAAAAGGAAGGGGTTTATATAGGAGAAAGTTTTGGGGGTTTCGGGAAGACGAAAAGAGGAGTCGGGGTGGCCGGTCGGGAGGCGAGGGGTCGACGGCCGGCGTCGGCTATGGATTCGGGAGGTTATAGAGTTAATAACTCTCAGAGGAAAATAAATGGAATATATATTCCATTAAGGTTTTCATGAGTATAGTTTTAATGGATTATGGATTAAATGGTTTATTGGGTTTGGGCCTAAGGCCTTTTTTTTTATTTAGAAAAATTAATACCCATTTTTGTAATGGTTTAAATGGTTCAAATGGTTTATAAATTATAACTAAACATTTTTGTAATTCTAAAATATATTCGGGCTTAGAATTTGGGTTCGGGACTGTGCCAAGCAATCAAAATCCAAATTCATTTATTTATTATTTTTTTTTGAAAATAATTTTCTATTTAGCTTTAAATACAAAAAATTTAATAATAAAAAAAAAATCGAATTTTCAGAATTTCAATTAATTAACTAAATTACGGGTTTCACAACCTTCCCTCCTTAAGAAATTTCGTCCTCGAAATTTAAAAGATTAAGGTTAGGAATTACCTCAGGTCTCAAACAAATACGGGTACTTCTCCCGCATCTCATCCTCTCGTTCCCAGGTAGACTCGCCTGGGAAATCATGCCTCCACATAACTCGAACTATCGGAGTCACCGAGGTCCTGGTCTTCTTCTCGCCTCGGTCTAAAATCGCCACTGGCTTCTCAGGCATAGTGAGGCTCGGTCCAATCTCCAGCTCTGAGTGGTCTAAGATGTGATTCTCATCAGGGACGTAGCCTCTGAGCTGTGAGACGTGGAAGACATTATGCACGCCCTCTAGATTAGCTGGTAGAGCTAACCTATACGCCACTTCTCCAATCCGGCTCAGAACTTCAAATGGTCCAATGTACCTGGGACTCAGCTTCCCGGCTCTGCCAAATCTGATAGTTCCTCTGGTAGGAGAAATCTTCACAAAGACTTTATCTCCTTCTTCAAACTCAAGTGGTCGACGACTGCTGTCTGTCCAATGCTTCTGTCTGTCCTGGGCAATTCTGAGCTTGTCTCTGATTATTTTCACCTTCTCTGTTGCGTCGGTCACCATCTCTGGGCCCAGCAGTACTCTTTCTCCTACGTCGTCCCATGCCAATGGTGTACGGCAACGACGTCCATACAGAGCCTCAAATGGGGTCATACCAATGCTGGCTTGGTAGCTGTTATTATAAGAAAACTCTACCAAGTGCAAATGGTCTTCCCACGATCCTCCGAACTCCAAGACACACGATCTCAGCATATCCTCCAGTGTCTGAATCGTCCTCTCTGATTGACCATCTGTCTGGGGGTGATAGGCAGTGCTGAACTTCAACTGTGTCCCCAGGCTGTCATGCAAACTTTTCCAAAAATGAGAGGTAAAACGAGTGTCTCGGTCAGATACAATGCTTACCGGTACTCCATGAATCCGGTAGATGTGCCGCATGTATAGTGCTGCCAACTTCTCGGTGGATAAACCAACCTTGAAGGGAATAAAGTGAGCTGACTTGGTTAGTCTGTCCACTATAACCCAGATGGCATCCTTCCCTCCTTGGGAACGAGGCAACCCTAACACGAAATCCATTGTGATGTGCTCCCACTTCCACTCCGGAATGTCCAGCGGTTGTAGAAGTCCTGCGGGTCTCTGTCTACTGGCCTTCACTTGCTGACAGATCAAACATCTTGCCACGAATCTGGATACATCTTTCTTCATTCCATACCACCAAACAATAGTGTGCATATCCCGATACATCTTATTAGCTCCAGGATGTATAGAATACTGCGACTGGTGCGCTTCCTTCATCAGCTCGTTCTTCAGTTCGTCAGATGGTACACAAAGCCTCGTACCATTCTTCAAAGCTCCATCGCTGGCGATTGAGAAACCCTCAAGTGTTCCCGCCAACACTTGGTCTCTCATTTTGCAAAGTGCCTCGTCTTGAAACTGAGTCTCCTTGATCTTGTCCATCAGATACGAGCTCACTTGCAACTTCATCAGTACTGAATCAGCATCCAGCTCCATCCTTCTATCTCCAGGCAATATGATCTCTAATCCAAGCTTCTCGATGTCCTCTAGCAGATGCCGCTCCTTGGTCAAGAACATTGCCACTGGGTATCGACTAAGTGCATCAGCAACCACATTAGCCTTACCCGGGTGGTATTGCAGGTCGATGTCAAAGTCCTTCATTAGCTCCAGCCATCTTCTTTGCCTCATGTTCAACTCTTTCTGAGTGAAAACATACTTCAGACTTTTGTGGTCTGTGTATATCTCCACTCTCTCTCCATACAGATAGTGCTTCCATAGCTTCAATGCAAAGATGACCGCCGCAAGCTCCAGGTCATATGTGGGATAATTCTTCTCATGGTCCGTAATTGTCTAGATGCGTAAGCAATCACTTTCCTATTCTGTTGAAGAACACATTCCAGTCCTTTTCCAGAGGCATTACTGTAGATTGTGAAACCACCGGATCCTGCGGGTAGCACAAGAATTGGTGCAGTGGTAAGCCTCTTCTTCAGCTCCTCGAATGTAGCCTGGCAATCTTCCGTCCAGATGAACTCTTCATTCTTCCGGGTAAGCTTCGTCATCGGTTCAGCAATTCTGGCAAAATCCTTCACAAACTTCCGGTAGTAGCCAGCCAAGCCCAAGAAACTTCTGATCTCAGCAACTGAACTTGGGGTAGACCACTTCTCCACAGCAGCTATCTTCTTAGGATCCACCGAAATTCCCTCTCCTGTGACAACATGGCCAAGAAAATCCACCTTGTCTAGAAAGAATTCACATTTGGATAGCTTACCATATAACTTCTCTTTTCTCAAAGTTCCCAGAACTTTCCTGAGGTGCTCTTCGTGCTCCTCTTCAGTCTTCGAATAGATCAAAATGTCATCAATGAAGACAACAACAAATTGATCTAAGTATTCATGGAAAACCTTGTTCATAAGGTTCATGAACACCGCAGGAGCATTCGTCAGTCCAAACGGCATGACCAAGAATTCAAACTGCCCATACTTGGTGTTGAACGCCATCTTGGGAATATCTTCCTTCCTGACCTTGATCTGATGATAGCCAGATCTAAGGTCTATCTTGGAAAACACCTTGGCTCCGCTCAATTGATCAAATAAATCTTTGATCCGGGGCAGCGGGTACTTGTTCTTGATGGTGATATTGTTCAATGCCCGGTAGTCGATGCACATCCTCACAGTTCCATCCTTCTTGGGAACAAACAAGACAGGCGCTCCCCAGGGTGAAGCTTCGTCTCGAATGAATCCCAGAGCCTTCAGTTCATTGATCTGGTCCTTCATCTCCTTGGCCTCCTTCGGGTTAACTCTGTAGCATCCCTTAGAAATAGGGGAAGAGCCGGGGACTAGGTCAATGGTGAATTCTATGTCCCGATCTGGGGGTAACCCGGGAAGACTATCAGGGAAAACATCCATAAATTCTGCTATGATAGGATAGGGAGGTCCGGATTCTTCTGTGATAGAGGTGTAAGTAACACACTCCATATCCTCCGGAGTTCGAGAGATTTCAAACTCCGGTTCTCCAGGTGGGCTGAAGACTACACATCCTCGATGACAGTCTATCAGCGCATGCTGCTTACTCAACCAGTCCATCCCTAGGACTACATCATAGTTAGGTAAGGGCATGACAAGTAAAGGTGCTATAAAGTTATGGCCAGCTATGGTGATAGGGCATTCACAGATCTCAGTAATAGGTAGGGGTCCTCCTCCAGTCATAACCCTACAGATCTTCTTACTAAAGCCAGTAACTATATGGTGTGCAGATATGAATTTGGTGGCTATGAAACTATGTGATGCTTCCGAATCAAATAAAGCTAAGGCAGGGTAGGAATGCACATAGATAGAACCTGATATGACATCCGCTACAGGTTCCTGAGCTGGCTCTGGTTCCTCTGCTGTCAGGGCAAAAACTCGCCCCGCCATCTGTTGATGTTGCCCAAACTGTTGTTGCTAAGTGGGCAGAGGCCCTTTCTGCTGAGTTGCTCCAGTCCGGTTAGTCGACAAAGGGCAGTCCCTCACTTGATGGGTGGAAGACCCACAGACTAGGCAGTGCCCTAGCCTCTTCCTGCAGATGTTTGCCGGATGTCCCGGCCTCTTGTAAAAGTCGCAGACGGGGATCTGCCTCTGAGGTGCCTTGTCATTGTTCCTCGCCTGCTGGTAGGGAGGACGGTTGTTGTTGTTGTTGTTGGGCTTCTTCTGATTACCCTGGAAGTTGTTAGTTCCAGGATAATCTCTCTTCGAGCGGGCAGGTTGGCTCTTATCTATGTCTTGAGCTCGCTCCAGGATCTTTTCATAAGTCTTAGCACCGCCTGAGATGACATGGGTGCGGATCTCTTCTCTTAGTCCATATCTGAACCTTTCAGCACGATCGTCAGGGTCAGCCACCAGGTTCTTGGCAAATTGGCTGAGCTGGCCGAATTCAGCAGCATACTCTCCCGCAGTCATGTTGCCCTGCTTCAGTTTCTGGAATTGTCGCTCCATCTCCCGCAACTCTGAAGTTGGGAAGAACTTCCTCTGGAATAACCTCTTGAAGGTGTCCCAGTCAATCTGCCTATCCTGGAGTCGGGGTTCATTCCGATACCAGGTGCTTGCTACATTCTGCAGTTGGAGTCCCACTGCTTCAGCCTTGAGGTCTTCTGGAAGCCGAGCAACGCTTAGAAGACGCTCCATACTATCGAGCCATTCATCAGCATAGATGATTCCCTCGGTTCCCTTGAAGGGTCGAGGGTTCTGCTTCTTGAAACTCTCAATATCGTCCACCTTGGCTGTCACGCCCCGCTCCCGTAGGAGCGATCGTCCTCGCTAAGGCGTGATGCCGCACGAGCCTAGATTGCGCTCGTGCAAGGCAGTTTCATAACGGCCGATTACATCGGCGGCGACGGGGTCGTCGCACAGAAGTCCCAAGCAAAAACATTGAATCATTGCAGCAGAAATTTAAAGAAGAACATATATGAACACAAGTAACTCAAAAGAATCTCTTTATTGATATTGAATATAGGATTACATTTATGGGCGCAAGGCCAATTACAAGTCTCTCAGGCTCACTTTTTGCTCATTTACAAGTCACTCTGCTCTCTCTCATCTCTCGATACAATGCTTGAATCCAGCGGAAGCTTCGGAAGGCGATGTCCATACATTATGTCCTTTATAAGTCTTCGGGTCACGCGGCCGCACGCTTCGACTCGCCAAGGAACTCCATGCCTCGACGCATCCAAGCGAGCTCCGCGCCACGAGCTTCTACCTGTGCCTGCACATGAAACACTGTGTGGGTGTCAGTACCACTGTACTGGTGGAGTGAGCTTCTCGCCCACCCATACATAACCGACACGTTTCATTTACTTTGTGCAGCTTAAACCCTTTCAATTGTCTTTCTAGTCTTGCCTTAGGATTCATTTTAGGACAAGGACGTCTCAGTTGATAAGTAGCGATGCAACGACAAGGTCGTGCAACGACAGGGTCACGCTATCTTGCCAACGTGTGTTTTGATCGAGGCAGTGCCTCATCGCTTAGGTACTTGACCAAACTTCAAGGCGGGACGGCAGGGTCGTGCCACATTCTATTCCAAACTTAGACTTGTTCAAGACTATGCTTTGTCGAGGGGCAATTCACGTGAACTCGGCCGTGCCAGGACCTTTGATTAAACTCAAGCGCCACTAGACCAATTCTTGTGCTAACGATTCAAGTGCCAAGGGACGGCAACGGGACGACTCGTGCAGGTCGTGCCTTAGACTTTACTTAGACTTTGCTCGTGCTTCAAGATTGAGGCCGCGCCTCGCAAGTTATCAAGACTTATCGTGCTACCGCCTTGCGGCCTTCCTGTTCGACTCATGAACCAACTTTAGACAAGATTTGCCAAACCTAGCATTAATCTCATGGACATCCCGACGCCAATCTATCGTGACAAGCACGGTGCCTACGCTGCAGCCCAGTCTTTGGCCCAGACCTTGTGTTACCAACAGGACCTGCATTCAAGCACTAGACCCAAATCCAAAGGCATACACGCGGTGTGCCGCTATTGCCGACACATCTACATGAGTGGTCACTAGCAATTTCAAGCTATCTTGGACATGGCTCGGCGGGGGTATCGGTCCGCCCTTCTAAGGGTAGCTAGCCCCGGAAGCACCGATACTCCCATGCGGTCATCCAGCATCCTACTTTGAGCCACACTCGCTTCTCCCGGGCGGATGATCCCGGTGCCCCGGAGGAGATCACCCGAGAAGACTACACCTTGTCGACAAATTGTCCATGACCATGCAAGACTCGATCTATCCAATCTATCCAGTCTTTCCTTAACATGACCATGCATTCCTTTATTCTATCGAGACTCCCAAGCCGCGGGACCAATCTCGTGTGCGGGACTTATCAAGTATTCAGGCAGGACATGACCGGGCAGGACCGGCATGCTTAAAAGTATTCAAGCAGGACATGACCGGACGGGACCGGCATGCTTAAAAGTATTCGGCCGTGGCTCGTGCCTTAGACAGGCATGGTTCTCTAGGCGACGCTAACGCTCAAGTCATATACTTATACGACGAGCCTTGTTCTCAAGGGACTACTTGACTTGACAACCGCAGCTAGAGCGGGATAGCGCTAGGAATGGCTTCGTTAGCCTAGAGCAACTCTTGTTGACTTATACGGGCAATGACTCGACGAGCGAAGGCTACGCCGAGCTACGCATCGAGGGAACGTGCTAGGCACGGGGTCGACTTAACAACCAAGTCTTGGGTGCCTAGACTTAAGCCAACAAGCCGTACAAAGATGACTTAACTTGCGGGACGTGCGAAGGCTATGCCAAGCCTTGCGGGACCGGACCGTGCATGCTTTGTTAAGCATTCGTACGGGCGATGCCTATGACTTAGGCTTATTCAGGTATCGAGACAAGTCGACGGGACAATGCATGCTTGGTTAAGTATTCACGCGGGCGACGCCTATGACTTAGGCTTATTTGAGTGTTGGGACCAAATCGACGGGACCAACGGGACATGCGAAGGCTCTGCCAAGCCTTGCGCAACGGGACCGTGCCTGCTTTAGCAAGCATTTACGCAGGCGACGTCTAAGACTTAGGCTAATATGAGTGTCGGGGCAATTTAGCAACTTAGGCCAACTTTCTTCTCCCAAGCCACGGGATCGAAGGACCGAGTGTCATTTGAAAGCACGCTGAGCCGACTTCTATGTTGACCATGGGACCATTTTCCATGTTCTAGGACATTCCGACCCGACGGGATTATTCCCTTAGCTATGTTGGTGCGTAGCTTTTAGATTAGCCTACCAGTGCAAGTTGAAAACATTGCGAGTTATTAAGTGAAGGCTAGGATGAAGCAAGTTCACCGAAACTCCCCCACCTGTGCGAGGAGTCGCCTTTGATGAGCGAGCCTTCGAGCAGCCGTTGCAAGGCTAAGTTCCAACGCCGTCGACGTTTTGGTTTCTCCGATTGACTTTGCGGGACGGGGCACTACAACATACACCACTCAGAACAAGTCTCGTCCTCGAGACTTTCCTGAGGGCAAGCCATCCTACCATTTCTATGGCCAAGACTTAATCGTACGCACTTCGCCTACGCGTTTCCTCAATTCCGAGCCACGCTCTCACAACTATCAATCTTTTCGTTAACATGATTTCAAGATCTTGACACTCTCGTTCCCCAGTCGTGTTTGAACTCAACGTATCACTTGGCTGGATCGTACACGCATTCCAAGCGTCCCCAAAATACATGCATTCAACCAAGCCGCATGATAGAGAGTTGTCATTCTCACTCGAGTCGCATCGTGCACATACCCAGGCGTCCCTGAAATATATATATGTCAGCCGAGTCTTGTGAGCAGGATTTCCTACATTCGTGATTTACACTATCCATTTAAACTAATCCTTAAGATCAATCCTTCGATTGATAATACTTGCAACAGGGACGTTTCGCCTAACCGCTAGGCCAATCTTCTCGAGGCTAAGTCAACGTCAGGATTGGAATCATAGTTCCCCAACAATAATGCCAACACTGACCCCAATCCTAGGGTCAAACCATAGTCGGTAATACGGGGTTTTCTACCCAAGCTCGCGTCACTCAGATTTCTAAACATCGAGCACGATCACCTATTCGCATCAACACGTTCGTTGCACGGAATTCAAATCCGTTCAATCTCCAACTCTAACCAATTCGTGTACTCGATCACAAGGTCATCTAGCTCGACAATACGTTGCGCCCCAATCTCACGCGAGTCCGATTATCCACGACGGTTTATGAATCACCATGCAACGCGCCCGCAGAATAATCGTTCTCATCGGGGCGTATCTCTTGTTTGAGTCTAGATTCATTCATTCTCGATACGCGGATTGGACCTACTCAATCCTCAAGTACACTGATTCATTCACGAGTCACCTTCGCGTCAAACCACAAGTCGAAGCATACAAATTGCCACGCCAAGCAAGTTTGATCACTCCCGCTGTATGAATCACCATACCAGCGCTCACGCGGAGTGATCGCCCTAATCGGCGCGACGAATGTGCGAGGCTGGAATTGCGCTCGCATAAGACAAGAATGTCGACGTTGGGGTTATCGTCGAAGTAAATCCAAGCATTTTCATTTTCATCCGAGACAGATTTCGATTCGACAGTCTACCCGTCATTTGTTCAACCAGAAAATTCTCGAGCCAAGTTTATCTTTTCCTCGATACATTTCAATATCCCGATTACAACATCCATCGGAACAGTAACATTTGCACGTTCGTCATTTGCCGAGTCAGAGTACCCCCGAGTTATCGCATATCGGTCTCTGATACGCCTCAATACCATCGACGATATGTGTAACCTGACGATCTTCCTTGCAACCAATTTCGAGTCGTACGACTGATGCTATTGTCCGAGTTGGATATCCCACAATTTCCTCGATATTCAAGATCAAGCTCGATTACTATTCCTCAAGCTCATTTCAAGATCGTCGTTCAAAACCCAAGTCACACTTCATTTGTATCAATCCGAAATCGTACGTGCGATTCCTCTAAGTTTCCTCGATCAAGACCATTCATTTTCATTCATCGGTTCGAATCATTTCGATATCGATTTCTACTCGCGTTGCCTACTTGCAAGTCGTCCGAACGAGATGCTCGTTCGAGACATACGAAGTCACGTCCAACTAAACGTGACGCGCTCTAAGGCTTTGCGCGATCGCATCGCCTCGCCGACATACTCGAAATCCTCAATTTCCGCTCGGATGATTTCCAAGAAAAATCCATACACCACTCGGATTCGAGCCATCCGTTCTAGTCCTCAATCAAGTTTGCATCATGCACTAAGACATCTCTTAGATTCGTTCGACGAATCACTTGCGTAGTCGCTCGCATCGTACCGACGCACAAAGTCGTTCGCACTATATCTCGAAATCCAAGTCAATCCTTCGTGTAAGCCTAAGCGTTAACTCGATAGCATTCCTATCGACAGACACTCTAAGTGCATCTCCACCCCCGACCGAGCGATACTTGATATCGTTCGCGATTCGTTGCACCAAGGGTCGAGGTGCGCGACGCGAAACACAACTTAGCCAAAAGGCCGTGTGCATAGCTATCCCGTGCGGACTAAATGTTGAGTTTGCATGCTCATTTGTTAGGGTCGACGTTTGGACTAATTAGGCATGCATGCGACTTGCTAAGGTCGACGTAGTACTATTCGGGCACACGCGCGACTTGCTAACATTAGCACGTATTTTCAATCGAGTCAAGTTTGCAACGTTCGGCACAAAGGCCTTGCCTATCGATGCGTTTGAGTGAACGCTTGTACGAGCTTTCGAAAATATTTAGACTTATTGTATGGACATGCCGAGGGACAATCGAGAGAGAGCGTACACTTATTTTCCAACGACGAGCTTTCAAAACTGAGAAATTCGACATGAAGTCCAAGGACGTAAAGTCGTGCTCTGATACCATTATGTCACGTCCCGCTCCCGTAGGAGCGATCGTCCTCGCTAAGGCGTGATGCCGCACGAGCCTAGATTGCGCTCGTGCAAGGCAGTTTCATAACGGCCGATTACATCGGCGGCGACGGGGTCGTCGCACAGAAGTCCCAAGCAGAAACATTGAATCATTGCAGCAGAAATTTAAAGAAGAACATATATGAACACAAGTAACTCAGAAGAATCTCTTTATTGATATTGAATACATGATTACATTTATGGGCGCAAGGCCAATTACAAGTCTCTCAGGCTCACTTTTCGCTCATTTATAAGTCACTCTGCTCTCTCTCATCTCTCGATACAATGCTTGAATCCAGCGAAAGCTTCGGAAGGCGATGTCCATACATTATGTCCTTTATAAGTCTTCGGGTCACGCGGCCGCATGCTTCGACTCGCCAAGGAACTCCATGCCTCGACGCATCCAAGCGAGCTCCGCGCCACGAGCTTCTACCTGTGCCTGCACATGAAACACTGTGTGGGTGTCAGTACCACTGTACTGGTGGAGTGAGCTTCTCGTCCACCCATACATAACCGACACATTTCATTTACTTTGTGCAGCTTAAACCCTTTCAATTGTCTTTCTAGTCTTGCCTTAGGATTCATTTTAGGACAAGGACGTCTCAGTTGATAACTAGCGATGCAACGACAAGGTCGTGCAACGACAGGGTCACGCTATCTTGCCAACGTGTGTTTTGATCGAAGCAGTGCCTCATCGCTTAGGTACTTGACCAAACTTCAAGGCGGGACGGCAGGGTCGTGCCACATTCTATTCCAAACTTAGACTTGTTCAAGACTATGCTTTGTCGAGGGGCAATTCACGTGAACTCGGCCGTGCCAGGACCTTTGATTAAACTCAAGCGCCACTAGACCAATTCTTGTGCTAACGATTCAAGTGCCAAGGGACGACAACGGGACGACTCGTGCAGGTCGTGCCTTAGACTTTACTTAGACTTTGCTCGTGCTTCAAGATTGAGGCCGCGCCTCGCAAGTTATCAAGACTTATCGTGCTACCGCCTTGCGGCCTTCCTGTTCGACTCATGAACCAACTTTAGACAAGATTTGCCAAACCTAGCATTAATCTCATGGACATCCCGATGCCAATCTATCGTGACAAGCACGGTGCCTACGCTGCAGCCCAGTCTTAGGCCCAGACCTTGTGTTACCAACAGGACCTGTATTCAAGCACTAGACCCAAATCCAAAGACATACACGCGATGTGCCGCTATTGCCGACACATCTACATGAGTGGTCACTAGCAATTTCAAGCTATCTTGGACATGGCTCGGCGGGGGTATCGGTCTGTCCTTCTAAGGGTAGCTAGCCCCGGAAGCGCCGATACTCCCATGCGGTCATCCAGCATCCTACTTTGAGCCACACTCGCTTCTCCCGGGCGGATGATCCCGGTGCCCCGGAGGAGATCACCCGAGAAGACTACACCTTGTCGACAAGTTGTCCATGACCATGCAAGACTCGATCTATCCAATCTATCCAGTCTTTCCTTAACATGACCATGCATTCCTTTATTCTATCGAGACTCCCAAGCCGCGGGACCAATCTCGTGTGCGGGACTTATCAAGTATTCAGACAGGACATGACCGGGCAGGACCGGCATGCTTAAAAGTATTCAAGCAGGACATGACCGGACGGGACCGGCATGCTTAAAAGTATTCGGCCGTGGCTCGTGCCTTAGACAGGCATGGTTCTCTAGGCGACGCTAACGCTCAAGTCATATACTTATACGACGAGCCTTGTTCTCAAGGGACTACTTGACTTGACAACCGCAGCTAGAGCGGGATAGCGCTAGGAATGGCTTCGTTAGCCTAGAGCAACTCTTGTTGACTTATACGGGCAATGACTCGACGAGCGAAGGCTACGCCGAGCTACGCATCGAGGGAACGTGCTAGGCACGGGGTCGACTTAACAACCAAGTCTTGGGTGCCTAGACTTAAGCTAACAAGCCGTACAAAGATGACTTAACTTGCGGGACGTGCGAAGGCTATGCCAAGCCTTGCGGGACCGGACCGTGCATGCTTTGTTAAGCATTCGTGCGGGCGACGCCTATGACTTAGGCTTATTCAGGTATCGAGACAAGTCGACGGGACAATGCATGCTTGGTTAAGCATTCACGCGGGCGACGCCTATGACTTAGGCTTATTTGAGTGTTGGGACCAAATCGACGGGACCAACGGGACATGCGAAGGCTCTGCCAAGCCTTGCGCAACGGGACCGTGCCTGCTTTAGCAAGCATTTACGCAGGCGACGTCTAAGACTTAGGCTAATATGAGTGTCGGGGCAATTTAGCAACTTAGGCCAACTTTCTTCTTCCAAGCCACGGGATCGAAGGACCGAGTGTCATTTAAAAGCACGCTGAGCCGACTTCTATGTTGACCGTGGGACCATTTTCCATGTTCTAGGACATTCCGACCCGACGGGATTATTCCCTTAGCTATGTTGGTGCGTAGCTTTTAGATTAGCCTACCAGTGCAAGTTGAAAACATTGCGAGTTATTAAGTGAAGGCTAGGATGAAGCAAGTTCACCGAAACTTCCCCACCTGTGCGAGGAGTCGCCTTTGATGAGCGAGCCTTCGAGCAGCCGTTGCAAGGCTAAGTTCCAACGCCGTCGACGTTTTGGTTTCTCCGATTGACTTTGTGGGACGGGGCACTACATTGGCAGGCCTTGGTTCCTGTTGAGCTGCTTCTCCTCTTTCCAGTGCAGCCATTGCCACACTATGGGCATTCTCCATGCCTTCTCTCATAATGGCCGTCTGCACGCGATGAGCTTCAGCTTGAGTTCTCTGGGCTTCTAGCACTCCTCTTAGCAGACCTATGTGGTCGGTGGGGTCCACAGGCACCGGTGGGGCAGCTGGAGTGGGTGAAACCACAGGGGGTTGCATCTCCGTCCGAGAAGATGATGGATCCGTCGTCATATTAAGGGGACGGTCGGCCAGCTGCCGAGGTGTAGGATCCGGACTTGATTGAGGAGGTGGGGTATGATCAGGTGTTGACATTCCATCGCCAGCAGGGTTGGTATTGTCAGTGGCCATTCTCTGGAAGGTTTAGGATATAAACATAAGCAAGGTAGCCTATCTATAATCAAACAAAAATATTTATTTATAATATATTTCGGTCCTATGTTGTGACAAATTAATGTTCTAGTGTTCTATACGTCTCTAACTAGGTTTTCTTAAGTTGTTGATTGGACCTGCATGGGCCACCACTAAAAACATGTCACGACCCGGTCCCCAAATACTTGGGTCGAATCGGATCATGTCCAGCCTGCACCGTTGATGAGACGGCGGCAGTAAGCTGTAATCCATATGCAGGTGATCAACAACATTTGAAACTAAGTTTGCCACAACATTTATTTAAACGATAATCTAAAACTTGTTCTGTTACAAGGATTCATAAACTAGAAATAACATAGAAATAACTAAACTCTCAAACTAAGGTAGCATCTATGGAGACGCCACAACATTCTCCTCAGATGGAAGTACCGTCGGGTACAAATCAGGATCATAGTAGCTATTGATCAGCATCTCCAGGTCATCAGTAGTACCTACAGTTATCCAGTCAGGAAAGGAGCAAAGTACAATTTATGCAAATTTTAACAATTAAAATGATAATTAATATCATGCACTTTTAAACAGTTTGAAGATGAACAGTTTTGAAATAATACAGTACAGTGATGTGAATAGGTAATGAATATGACCGGATTGGGTTACAGTAGTATCCTAGCGATACGGTATGGCTTGTCCCCGTGTGAAGAGGGGAAAGCTAATACAGTCAGTTATCCTAATTTTGGATTTGGTCATATCCACAACTCTACTCCCCCAGTCCCCAACAGTACGATCAGTACTCTCGAAAGAGTTCGTGTATAACAGTGGTTTAAAATTGCAATGAAATGATTGTTAAAATAATCGTAAATTTACATAAATGTACTTGCCTTTAAACTTCTCAGTTTGGACGAGATTGGTACTTCGGGATTTGAACAGTCACACTCTTCCTTGAAATCCTACATTCCGGAAATTTGTCTCAGAAACCACAACTCTAGAATTATCTAGTTACAATCTCTAAATTTTGTCTCCTAGTCAATTTTAGTCTTGTATTAACCAACACAATCAAAACACGTTTTTCTAGTACGTTACAATTAAGAAAATCTAAATTTATATTTTATTTCGGAAAACTTATTTTTTATCAATTTATTAGGAAAAATTAGTATTTTATAATTATATAAATATTTCTCTTTTCTTTAAATAAGAAAATCGTGAATTTCTAACTAATAATTAATATATTAATCCTACGCGTTCACAATCCCAGAAAATCCACAGCTAATTCCTACTTATTACAAATTTACAAAAATAAATAAATGAGCTTATGCCCTTACATTTTCATGAATTAAAATAAGAGAAAGAAAATGTTAGTCTTGTAAATTACCTATAAAATTACATAATAATAATAACTAATAATTTTTAATTTAAAATAAAATAGTATGAGTCTCAGAACTGGTCCAATCTTTACTTACAGCTACTCTGCCTCAACGTCCGGACAGACCGGTGCGTTTGTATTTCACTGGGGCCCATTGACCGATAAGGTCGTCGCCCTAAAATAATATCATTTCCGAAAATTATTTTAAAATTATTTTTATAATTTTATAAAAATTCCGGCAGCACTTTCACTATTTTCGGGATAACCCAAAACTGGGAAACGTGCCGATGTTTCCTGCAAATAATTCCAATCCCCAAGGAAACGATTTAATTAATTTATAGCCAAAATATTTTCACAGAATCATTTCCGAACTTATTCGGAAGATCCGAAATGCAATCGAAAATCCCAAAATCATCCCGGAAAACCTCACAGAATACCACAGAAACTTTCCAGAAAGTTTCTCGGAACAATTTAAACCAACCAACAAAACTAACAGAATGATGGATCCCAACTTCTAAAACCATTAATTTCAAAATCGAACCCACAGAACTTTTCCAAAGAGTTCTCGAAAGCCAACTAACCAAATCACAGAACCAAAACAGCATATCAATTTCCGAAGAAAATCGAAATGGTAACGTATATGAAACGTAACCAAAATCCGAATTTTCGAAGGAATCGGTGGACCAATTTTCATCACAGACTAAAAGAACTACGGGACTATAAATAGTTTACCGAAATCGAAGGAATCCGAAGTGATGCCTCGGACTCGGAACACGCGAAACCGCGGAACAGAACCGAAATCACGTCAGAAACTCACGGAAAACGGCTCCTCGGGACAGCGCCACGCGCACAGAAGCACTGGACAGCAAATCGGAAACAGGGGGTCAACCGCGGAGAGCTGGGGAAGTGCGCCGGCGGAAGGCCGGGCTAGGGGCGCGCGAAGGGGGTCGGACCGGAGGTGCGCCGGGCGAAGGAGGCCGGCGGGGAGTCGCGCCGGGGAGCCACGCGGGTCGGGGCTGCCGGGATCGGCGGCTAGGGGTGCGCCGGACTTGGGGCGAAGGGTGCTGGACTCGGCGGGTAGCGGGTGCAGCCTCGGGAAGGTGGCGCCAGGCAGAGGAGACGGCGGATCCGGCCTGGGGTCGGCCCTGGAAGCGTCGACGGTGGTCGGGTTCGTCGGAAAAAATTGGGGGTTAGGGTTTGTGGTGAAGTGTGGTGATGTAGAATGGAGGAAAAGGAAGGGGTTTATATAGGAGAAAGTTTTGGGGGTTTCGGGAAGACGAAAAGAGGAGTCGGGGTGGCCGGTCGGGAGGCGAGGGGTCGACGGCCGGCGTCGGCTATGGATTCGGGAGGTTACAGAGTTAATAACTCTCAGAGGAAAATAAATGGAATATATATTCCATTAAGGTTTTCATGAGTATAGTTTTAATGGATTATGGGTTAAATGGTTTATTGGGTTTGGGCCTAAGGCCTTTTTTTTATTTAGAAAAATTAATACCCATTTTTGTAATGGTTCAAATGTTCAAATGGTTTATAAATTATAACTAAACATTTTTGTAATACCAAAATATATTCGGGCTCAGAATTTGGGTTCGGGACTGTGCCAAGCAATCAAAATCCAAATTCATTTATTTATATTTTTTTTTGAAAATAATTTTCTATTTAGCTTTAAATACAAAAATTTTAATAATTAAAAAAATCGAATTTCCAGAATTTCAATTAATTAACTAAATTACGGGTTTCACACAGACTCCCTTAACTCTCTTCTTGGTGCATCTTTCAAAGGAGGCCAAGGGGCTCTATTTATAGAGTGGAGTTGAGACTTCACCTCTTCTCCTATCCGATGTGGGACTAAAATACCAATACTCAAAAATAGAGTTTGATATTTTAGATCATCCCACAATCAGCATAGAAGTGTGCCAGTCCACGCCTACCCCCCGAACACTCCCGTGCATGCACGAGACATCCTGGAGTCCGTGTCCGAGTCCGAGTCCGCACAACAAAAATTAACTTGCATCCTTGTTGGATTTAATCCTTTTTCCTTCTAGGAAAATACTTCCACATGGCACAAACTTGTGCTCCACTACACCTCATGTGCACACCTCAACACAAGCAATGCATTATATTGAGATACTCACCATTTGGTGTAGCCGATGTGGGACTATCTTTTCTAGTCCAAAGGCAAAAACACCAACAATCCCCCACATATCTCAATATATGGGTTGAGCGTTCCCCACAGTGACTGTCCATCATGCATTAGGAGAGATGTCGCTACGACTTGAATCTTTCCGCATAGGTTAAATAACAGCATGATACAAGAATGGACTAAGCCTTGAATTCTGCACCATAACTGCAATTCTTTCTACTCACATAATGACATCAACTGTGCTTCTGGCTGCACATTGAAGGCCCTGTGCCAGCCTGGTTTCAGTGTATAATTTTGGGCGTCTACAAGTTTACCCTCAAGAGACGGCCTGATATCTCTTTCCATACACTATAGGTGAGTTCTTTATTAAAGAGATATGGCATGAAGCCTTACGCTTCCTTACGGTACTACGCCGCTATGACATGGCCTGAAGCCGAGGCATTACCCCTACCTGGGAACCTCATCGTAGTGTCATACTACTGTAGCATGAGGTCACAAGCCTCTTTGTAGTGCCAAACTATCCAGCATGAAGCCTAAGGCTTCCTTGCGGTGTTACGCCGCAACGACATGGCTTGCAATGCTGAGGCTTTACCCCTACCTGGGTACCTCATCGTGGTGTCGTGCCACTGTAACATGGGGCCATCCTCCCCTTTGTAGTGCTGTCTACAACTCTTTAATTACGTCACACAGCATTAGGCTACCTGCCTATTTGCGGTGCTACGCCGCTATGACTTGGCTTGCAAAGCCGAGGCATTACCCCTACCTGGGAACCTCATGGTGGAGTCACCCCACTGTAGCATGGAGTTTCACTCCTTGTAGTGCTGCTCTACCGTGCTTCCTGTAAAGCACACCAGGCATTCACTCTGCCTGAGAACTCATTAAGGCGTTTAAGCCAACCTTCCACAGGATCTATTTTTTCTGCAGAAAATACATAGTAGACAACAGTGGTTATGGGTCCGTATCCTTTCCATGTTCCAGAGAACAAGTACCCACTGTTACCTGATAGTTTTCCAGTCAGTGATCCTCCTTTGAACCAAAAGTTAGATGCCTAGTAGATTTTTCTTTGAACTAATAGCATAAAACTTTATGGTAGGATTACAAAGACACACTATCAGAATGCCTTCAAACCTATTTTACAAGCTGTGTCATCGACCAGCTGGCGCTTGAGGCCCTTGGTGAACGGATCCGCCAGGTACTCCTGACTCCGAACATCAATCACTGTAATAACACCTCTCTTGATAAGATCGTGTACTGCTCTGTGCTTCAACCGCACCGTTCTCTTCTTCCCGTTGAAGAGTTCATTTGATGCCACTGCTGCTATCGTCTGGTTGTCACAGTATATCGGTATTGCCGGTATCTGAGCCCCAACCACCGGAAGATCATACATGAGCTCCCGAAGCCACTCTGCTTCATCTGCAGCAGCATCCAATGCAAAGAATTCAGATTCCATGGAGGAACGAGATAACATAGTCTGCTTCTTCGACTTCCACGATATAGCAGCTCCGCCCATGGCGAATACGAATCCACCTGTGGAATACTCGCTCTCCATATCTGAACACCAGCTAGCATCACTGAAGCCTTCCACTACTGACGGATCTCCGCTGTAGAAAAGTGCATATGTCTGAGTTTTCTTGAGATATCTCATAACACGCTTCACAGCTTTCCAGGGCTCAACGCCTGGATTGCTAGTGAACCGACTCAGCATTCCTACGGTAAAAGCTATGTCAGGTCTTGTGGCAGTAGTAGCGTACATCAAGCTTCCAATGACGCTAGCGTACTCCAACTACCTGACGCTTTTCCTCGAATTAGGCTCCAGCTTCTGATCACTCCGGTACGGTGTATCAATTATGGGAAGATCTTGATACCCGTAGCGAGTGAGCATCTTCTCAATATAATGAGATTGTGACAGCGCTATTCCAGTGCCTGTCCAGATGATCTTAAGCCCCAAGATTACGTCGGCATCCCCCAAGTCCTTCATACTGAACTTGGTCGAGAGGAATTTTTTTGTCTCTGTGACGCAGCTTAAATCCGTACCTAGGATTAGCATGTCGTCCATGTAAAGACAAACGATTACTCCTCTTCCGTCAGCAAACTTCGTATAGACAACTTGTCTGTTTCACTGACCCTGTAGCCATTTGACCTTATCACCATGTTAAACTTCTCATGCCACATTTTGGGAGCTTGTTTCAAACCATACAGAGACTTCATCAACTTGCAGACTTTGTCTTCCAGACCTCTGACGACAAAACCTTCTGGTTGTTGCATGTAGATCTCTTCGGTCAGCTTGCCATTAAGGAATGCCATTTTCACATCCATCTAATGTATCATCAGCTTGTGTATTGCTGCTAGAGCAATTAACAATCTGATGGTTGTCATCCGAGCTACTGGAGCATAAGTGTCAAAGTAGTCGATCCCCTGCTTCTGAGCAAACCCCTTGGCCACTAGCCTGGCCTAGAACTTGTCAATGGTTCCATCTGCTTTCATCTTCTTCTTGAAGATCCATTTGCATCCGATGGGTCTTGCTCCTTCTGGCAGGTCAACCAATACCCATGTGTTGTTGGAGGTGATTGAGTCATTCTCGTTGTCTATCGCATGCTTCCAGAATACAGCATCTCTGGTCTTCATCGCCTCATCATAAGTAAGCGGATCTTCTTCCATATGATAGGTGACGAAGTCATCTCCGAAGTCTTTCGGCCTCCTCGTTTGCTTAGTTGACGGCTCAACGAGTTCTGGTTCAGCTGGTGTCTCCTTGACGACAGCTTCATCTTGGACTACTGGTTCATTAAAGACTTCTGTCTGCTTTGTACCCTCATCATTCTCCGGAAGATATGTGAGAACAATATTTTTATGTTTTGCAAACTTGTCTTCAAAGTATTCAGCATCGCGAGATTCGATGATATGGTTTGACTCAATATCAAGGAATCTCCGAGCATCACTCTTCTCGGCATACCCCAAGAAGATCGCCTTCGTAAGAGATCAGGTTCTTAGCAATTACTGGAACATGCTTCACACCTTGAAGCGTCAGAGTGTTCTCCATGTGAGTTTCAGCTCCACCGTCCCGATCCCCAGTACTTCAGCTTGTGCCTGGTTTGCCATTATGACCTTCTCTGAAGTTGGCTCATAAGAGATGAACCAGTCCTTGTCTGAACAGACAAGGCAGGTCGCACCAGTGTCTATCCACCAGTCCAAGTCAGCTCCCACAGTTGCAACCTGTGCTATCATGGCAACTAGATTAGTAATCATAGAAACCTTACTAGGCTCACCTTGTTCTTTGGGCTTGGACTTGCATTCGGATTTGTAGTGGCCCTTCTTGCCACAATTGAAGCAAGTCACATGGGACTTGGACTTCTGCTGCTTGAAAGCAGGACCCTTCACTTTCAGATTCGTGAAGTCCTTCTTTTTGCGATGAGAAGCAGCCTGCTTCCCCTGGTATTCTTTGGTTTGGACCAGATTTTCCTTCGCCAGTTGCTTGGACAGAGTATCCATCTTCTGTTGAGAGCGCATCTCGTCCTCAACATGGATCTCTTGCAAGAAATCTTCCAAGCTAATTTCCATCTTCTTTCGATGCATCCTTGCATAGAAGTTACTCCATCCTGCAGGAAGTTTCGCGACGATCCCTCCAACGACAAACTTGTCGACGAGGGGCATGTTCTCGTCTTCTAGTTTCTGACGCAACTTCAGAAACTCCTTCACTTGGGGCAGCATCGACTTCTCGTCTTCGAAGGTCCACTTATGGTATTTTTCTACCATGAAGATCTTGGACCGGTTCTCGTCATCTTCATAGAGCTTTCCCAAGGAGTCCCATATCTCTTTGGCAGATGTCTTCTTGGAGTAGGACTCTGCCAGAGAGTCTTCCATAGAATTGAGTATCAGTAGTTTACATATACTGTTTTCTCTCTTCCACTTCGCTTGCTTGGTTGTAGCAGCGGCCACAGCCGCAGCAGATCCAGTGGTTGGAACGATCGGTTCTTCTTCTGACAGCACGTGATCAACATCCACGAGTTGAAGATTTAAAGTGACCTTTCGTTTCCATATCTGGAAGTGTTCGCCATCGAATTTCTCCAACTTGTTAAAGTCGGTATCGATGAGCGAAGCACGAGAATTATCCATCTTCTCAATAAAGCTTTGAGATTGTTAGTGCCGAGGCACAATTTTCGATAAAAAATTCTGAAACTGAAACAATTGTAAAGATAACGTTTCAAATGCAACACCTTAAAGAAGATGTGCAACAGAGATCCTGGAGGATTCTGAATTACGAGGATCTAAAAAGATTCTACGTAATACACAAAAAATCTAAAGAGACTTTTGTGCAAGCGACTAACGGCAGTAGAGCTTCTAAAAAGAAGTTACTGTGAAAGGCAACAGCAGCGATGACAGACGAGAATGAGATGCTGGGGTGAATGAACCACCGTTGCTCAAAGCTTTATTCGTCCCACACGAGCACGAACAGCTTCCAGGAACCAGCAAGTTCACGAAGAACTTCTGGAACGCTCGTAAGTCAATATTTGAGACTTGAACGGGCTTCCTGGACTTTACAGACTCCCTTAACTCTCTTCTTGGTGCATCTTTTAAAGGAGGCCAAGGGGCTCTATTTATAGAGTGGAGTTGAGATTTCACCTCTTCTCCTATCCGATGTGGGACTAAAATACCAATACTCAAAAATAGAGTTTGATATTTTAGATCATCCCCCAATCAGCATAGAAGTGTGCCAGTCCACGCCTACCCCCCGAACACTCCCGTGCATGCACGAGACATCCTGGAGTCCGTGTCCGAGTCCGAGTCCGCACAACAAAAATTAACTTGCATCCTTGTTGGATTTAATCCTTTTTCCTTCTAGGAAAATACTTCCACATGGCACAAACTTGTGCCCCACTACATCTCATGTGCACACCTCAACACAAGCAATACATTATATTGAGATACTCACCATTTGGTGTAGCCGATGTGGGACTATCTTTTCTAGTCCAAAGGCAAAAACACCAACAATTGTTCTAGTAGGTATCAAGAAGTAAAATCCTACGTACAACGATCAACCTTTTCTAGGAGGTGTCAAGACGTAAAATACTGATTCTAGTTATACATATTTGACCTATCATGAACATAGTTTTACCAGTGAAATTGTTGATGAGAGAGGGAGAAAGGCTGGAACAAAGTCTCAGTCAGCTCGCTTGGGAAGCAAGTACGTTTGAAGCATTAATATATCAAGTTGTTCCTCGACGACTTTCCATGTATGTGTCGACGTCCATGTACAATTTTGATAGCGTGACTCTTGTTTGGTTTGCATGTTAGTTATCACCCCTCTTTCGCAAGTAACAAGTGATGAGACATGACCATCTTCCTAAAATTAATACACATATATCCAATCGAAAAGTCCTGCCACCCCTAAAATTTGGAATTAAAAAAAAAAAAAAACTGACACGTGTCAACACGTAATTGGATAAAACAATAAATAAAGAAAACACTAAGCACCCTGCTAACTCCAGCAAATGGAAAACCGACACGTGGCATCGGTTTTCTTGAGCGGTCTGGAAAGAAGCGCCGATATCCAATTGATATTCGTTTTTGTCACGAAAAATATTTATTATGTCAAGAAATATATTTTCTGTAACGAAAAGTGAGATATAAGTATAATAAACGTAAAAAATGGATTGTAAGTACAGATTCATATTAATAGGTGGGACGAGAGTCAAAATATCCCTTGAAATATAGAGTTGGTCATTCACTTAAATGGAAATATTTTCATGTGGGCTCTATCCACTTTCGCATCTCAATTCAGATTTGCTCTATTATCCTTCATCCAACAATTACATTTATTCGAGCATGGTTGTTTCTAGCATTATAACGACTTTGTATGAATAGTAAAAATAAATATTATGTAACCGCTAAAAATGGGTCTTTTCTGGCATTTTAAGGAACGCGTTACTGTACTTTGTAAATAATAGGAATGCCTAAATCAAAAAGTAGAAATTTCATATATAGTAGTAATTGTTGGGAAAGAAACGCGGAAACCTTTTCCCAAACCGGAGAGTACCTGCGAGAGGACCGAGCAATACAACGCACGAGCCCAAAAATAGCCACACAAAAACAATCACGCAGACACAGAGAATTTTTGACGTGGAAACCCTTGCGGAAAAAACCACGGGACGATCGGAGTCCAACCCTGAGAAGCCTCCACTAATGGAATAGAAGAATTACACCCTCTACAAACTCCTCCCGATCCAAATCGGATCCCCACAACACTCAGAGATAAGAACAATGATTACAAGGCTACGAAGAGCGAGAACGACGAGTAGAGATTACCTGAAACACGATCTCCTTCGAAAAACGACCTTCAATCCTCCGTCTTCTTCTCCGAAGTTGCAATGGCACTCTTGCCTCCTTCTCTCTCCAAAAGTTGTGTTTTCTTGCGATATGTTGCACTCATAAATTAGGGTTGAGAAAACTCGATATATCTTCCTAATCCCGCAACCAACCTGGACCGTTGGATTAGATCCAATGATGAAAACTCATCCAGAAATCCGCTTCAGCCCCCGACGACACAGAGTTCGGCCAGAACTCTGTGTGGGGCAACCAGCACCTACTGGCCAAACCCTGAAACGGCCAGACCGAGTTCGGCCAGAACTCGGCCTGGGACCGAGTTCGGCCCGAACTCGGATCCCCTGCTTCCAGCAGCTCCAGCAGCAGCAGCAGCAACTCCGTCGCCTACTTCCCGAGCTTCTCCGACATCGGACGGCGCTCGTCGCACTCCGGGGTCTTCTCCACATAGGTTGGGAACCCCACCCACTCCAACAAATCTCCTCCTTCACAACTATGGGGAGGATGTCGTCATCCCGACGACCTGCCTGCAGTACTCAAACTTTCCTCTTGGTAGAATCTTCGTGAACATATCAGCTCCGTTGTCATCTGTATGCACCATCTCAAGCTCCGCGTCCTTCTTCTCAACCACATCCCGTATCCAATGATACCGGGTCTCGATGTGCTTGGACCGACTATAAAACGTCTGATTCTTCACAAGGTGGATCGCACTCTGACTGTCGCAAAGCAAAGTATACTGCTCTTGCTTCAGTCCCATTTCCTGCAGCAGCTTCTTCATCCACAACAGCTCCTTGCAAGCCTCCGTCGCCGCAATGTACTCTGCCTCTGTCGTCGACAAGGCAACACACTTCTGCAACCGCGACTGCCACGACACCGCTCCTCCTGCAAACATCATCACGTAGCCCGAAGTCGATCGCCTCGTGTCTACATCTCCAGCCATATCAGCGTCGGTATACCCAACCAGCTTCGGCTCGTCACCACCAAAGGAAAGTCTCCAACCAGCAGTGCCCTGAAGATAACGTAGAATCCACTTGACCGCACTCCAATGTACCCTTCCAGGATTTGAAAGATACCTGCTAACCGTACCAACTGCATGAGCAATATCTGGCCTCGTACACACCATAGCATACATCAGGCTTCCCACAGCTGAGGCATATGGAACCCGCTCCATATCTTCCTTTTCGTCCTCGGTAGATGGACACTGTTCCTCAGTGAGCTTAAAGTGAGCCGCGAGGGGGAACTCACTTTCTTCGACCCGTCCATCCCGAAACGCTGAAGTACCCGGTGAATGTACTTCTTTTGGGACAAGTGTAGCAGCTTGGACTCTCTCTCTGCTGATCTCCATCCCAAGAATAGTCTTCACTGCGCCCAAATCCTTCATAGAGAAGGCCGCGCCCAGTTGGCGCTTCAACTCCGCTATCCTAGTGGCATTCTGACCCACTAATAGCATATCATCAACATAGAGCAACAAAATGATGAAATAATCATCGGCAAAATACCTCACAAATGCACAATGGTCCGACGTCGTCCGTGCATAACCATGCTCCCCCATAAACGACTCGAACTTCCTGTACCACTGCCTCGGAGCCTGCTTCAGACCATACAAGCTCTTTCTCAACCGACAGACCAAATGTGACTTGCCCTTCTCACAGAATCCCTCCGGCTGCTCCATGTACAACTCCTCCTCAAGATCACCATGGAGGAATGCCGTCTTCACGTCCATCTGCTCGACCTCCAAGTCGAAACTGGCTGCTAATGCTAGCACCACCCGGATAGACGAATGCTTGACGACAGGCGAAAAGATCTCATCATAATCCACGCCTTTCCGCTGACCGTAGCCTTTGACTACCAGCCTCGCTTTGTATCGAGGGCGAGTATCATCTTCCGTCTGCTTCACTCTGAACACCCATCGATTCTTCAAAGCCTTCTTGCCCTTTGGCAACCGCACCAGATCATAAGTAGAATTGGTGTGCAAGGAACTCATCTCCTCCTGCATAGCCACCATCCACTCCTGCCTGTGTTCGTCTTCCATAGCCTCTGCGAAACTTTCGGGCTCCCCCCCGTCAGTCAATAGCACATACTCATCCGGTGAGTATCTCGTAGATGGTCGACGATCCCTGTCACTCCTTCTCAGTGGAGCCACTGGTGCTAGCTGTATACCGACAGCCTCTGCCCCTTCAGAAACTACCTCTCCGGCATGCTCATCCTCCTGAGGGACACCCTGACCACCATCAGCAGGCTGATGATCAAGGTTGGGAGCAACTCCATGTACCGGCTCCCCTATAACTGGTTCCTCTGCGATGTCCTCTGGAAACTATTCGAAGCAAAATGACTCTAACTCAGGCAATTCCTCAGCCTCAGAAGGCGTCTCGGAATCCTGAGTATTGGTCATGGTCTGATCCTCGACGAACACCACGTCCCTGCTTCTGTAGAGCTTTCCTTCCACTGGGTCGTAGAGTCTATAGCCAAACTCATCCCGACCGTAGCCGACAAAGACGCATCGCCTCGTCTTCGGCTCAAGTTTGGTCCTCTCGTCCTTCGGTACATGCACGAAGGCTTTACAACCAAACGCCCGCAGGTGATTGTATGACGGCTCTTTGCCGTACCATACTTTATCAGGCACATCACCCTGCAAAGGAGCACTAGGAGACAAATTAATAATATAAGCAGCTGTGAGAAGAGCCTCACCCCAATAACTGCCCGGCAAGTTTGCTTCTGACAGCAAACACCGCACCCTCTCCATCAGTGTCCTATTCATGCGCTCCGCTACACCATTGAGCTGAGGTGTCTTTGGCGGAGTCTTCTGGTGTCGTATCCCTTGCTCTCTGCAATACGCATCAAAGGGACCGATGTATTCGCCGCCATTGTCGGACCGAACACACAACAACTTCTTGCCCGTCTCCCTTTCAACAGAGGTCTGAAACTCCTTGAAAGTAGGCAGCACCTGATCCTTGGCCTTTAAGGCATAGACCCAAACCTTCCTGGAACAGTCATCAATAAAAGTCACAAAGTAAGAAGCACCACCAAGAGATTTTACCTTCATAGGACCGCAGACATCCGAGTGAATCAACTCGAGCAACGCCAGCTTCCTCGAACTTGGATGACTTTGGAAAGACACCCTATTCTGCTTTCCAGCTAAACAGTGCGTGCATTTCTCCAACTTTGTTGACTTGAGCCCCGGAATCACTTTCCTGTTCACCAAGTAGCTCATCCCCTTCTCGCTGATATGGCCGAGCCGCCTGTGCCACAACTCGGTAGACGCATCACTGACTGCGTTCACCTCCTGTGCCCCCTCTGTGCTCCCCTCCATATAGTAGAGACCGGACTTCTTGCTTCCTCTGGCAATCACCATCGAACCTCTGGAAAGCTTCCACTGACTGTTCCCGAAGAGACTGAAGAATCCCTCGTCATCCAACCTTCCAACCGACACCAGGTTGAAACGGATATCAGGGACATGACGAACATCCTTGAGAACAAGAACCGCACCCGTCTTCGTTCTCAAATGCACATCTCCAACGGCAACCGCCTTCAACACATCTCCGTTGCCCATCTTCAGCACGCCACAGTCGCCTGTCGTGTAAGTGGCAAACAGTGCCCTATTATGAGATACATGTGCTGAAGCCCCTGAGTCCACCAGCCAAGAATTGTCATCGCAGGCGAGGTTAGTAATGACCTCATCACCTACGACGATCACATCGCCTCCATGCACCGAGGCCGCCGCTGTAGTGTTCTCCTCTTGCTTCCCCTTGTCGCCCTTCTTCTCTCTCTTCCAAGCGAAACAATTTTGCTTGATATGGCCCTTCTTACCGCAATGGTAACACTCTGAGTCCTCGTAACGACCCTTGGACTTCCCTCTGCTCTTGTCTCTGCCACCACCTGGACCCCTGCTTTTGCCCCTTCCGCGGCTCTCTGAAACAAGTACCTCTGAGTGGTGGGATGTGGATGAAGTGCCCTGAGAACGTCTCCGCATCTCTTCATTCAACACCCCGCTCTTGGCAAACTCCAGACTGACCACGCCCTCTGGAGCAGAAGCGATCATAGATACTCGTACGATCTCCCACGAGTCTGGCAATGTACACAGCAGCCACAGTCCCTGAACTTCGTCGTCGAACTTGACTCCCATAGAAGATAGCTGGTCAACCACGCCCTGGAAATCACTCAAGTGATCCGTAATAGACGCCCCATCTTTGTACCGCAGACCCATCATCGTCCGGATCAGGAACAACTTGTTTACCCCGGTCTTCTTCGCGTACAAAGATTCCAGCTTATCCCATAACGTCTTCGCGTGCTCAATATTGGCAACGTGGTTGTACACGTTCTCGTCAACGAACTGCCTGATGTATCCGCACACCTGTATATGCTCGAATTTCCAGTCCTCCTCGGATTTATCACTGGGCTTCTCGGATGCAAATACGGGCAGATGCAGCTTCTTGACGAACAGCAAATCCTTCATCTTGCTCCGCCAATAATGATAGTTTGTGCCGTTCAGATTCACCATGCGCACCGGCTTCGCGTCCATCTCTCCTCTCTGGTTCCTCTGTCAACTCCTGACACCCTTCGAACCCAAAGCTCTGATACCACTCTGTTGGGAAAGAAACGCGGAAACCTTTCCCCAAACCGGAGAGTACTTGCGAGAGGACCGAGCAATACAACGCACGAGCCCAAAAATTGCCACACAAAAACAATCACGCAGACAAGAGAATTTTTGACGTGGAAACCCTTGCGGAAAAAACCACGGGACGATCGGAGTCCAACCCTGAGAAGCCTCCACTAATGGAATAGAAGAATTACACCCTCTACAAACTCCTCCCGATCCAAATCGGATCCCCACAACACTCAGAGATAAGAACAATGATTACAAGGCTACGAAGAGCGAGAACGACGAGTAGAGATTACCCGAAACACGATCTCCTTCGAAAAACGACCTTCAATCCTCCGTCTTCTTCTCCGAAGTTGCAATGGCACTCTTGCCTCCTTCTCTCTCCAAAAGTTGTGTTTTCTTGCGATATGTTGCACTCATAAATTAGGGTTGAGAAAACTCGATATATCTCCCTAATCCCGCAACCAACCTGGACCGTTGGATTAGATCCAATGATGAAAACTCATCCAGAAATCCGCTTCAGCCCCCGACGACACAGAGTTCGGCCAGAACTCTGTGTGGGGCAACCAGCACCTACTGGCCAAACCCTGGAACGGCCAGACCGAGTTCGGCCAGAACTCGGCCTGGGACCGAGTTTGGCCCGAACTCGGATCCCCTGCTTCCAGCAGCTCCAGCAGCAGCAGCAGCAACTCCGTCGCCTACTTCCCGAGCTTCTCCGACATCGGACGACGCTCGTCGCACTCCGGGATCTTCTCCACATAGGTTGGGAACCCCACCCACTCCAACAGTAATATATATTTTGCCAATGATCGAACGAAGCAAAATTACAATAATTTTAGATTAGTACAAAAATTTAAGTTAATAGAACTTAATGGATGAATAAATAATTTTATTATTCACCAATAATTATATTTTAGATAAGAAGGTGTTATACTAAAAATAAATAAATAGTAACATCCTAGTATTTGCGATATACATTAATATATGTAGATATATAAGTATGGATTATTTTGTATAAGGATATTTAGGTTTAGGACCTAATTAGATTTTTGGGTATTTTTAACTTTTTAGTAACACATATTAGTGACAAACATTCGACATTAAAAGACTTATTTTGTCACCGAAAGCTCAATTTTGTCACTAAAATGTGTCACCAAAAAGTCCAGAGTACTCAAAATCTAATTAGATATAAACCCGATACTCTTATACAAAATAATCCTATAAATATTTATATAAATTAACTTAACATTTGGTTGAGATAAGAATATATGCTTACGTGGACATGTGGACAGATCAAACACTGTGCACCCGGGCCACCAAGACAGATCCTGCTGTCGGCCATCTACCCAATCTTCAGGTGGCTCAGAACACGCCACGTGGTCAACACTTATTGGTGGTTGTGTGTGAATTTTTTTTTTTTTTTGAAATCCCACGCACACACACAATTGGGGGACTCGAACCTTGCCGGTCCCTCCGGGTGTCCGCTCTAATACCACTAGGCTAGAGAGCTCGGATGTTGTGTGTGAATCATTGCACGAACTTGGAAGCTTGATCCGCTCGTACCGTCCCCTCTGACACATATGGAACGAAGGACCACCGTACGGAATTATAACTTTACCTCCATTTTATTATTTAAAGTAAAATTATTAAGGTTATTTCAACTCCTCATTTACTTTTGAAGATAGTTTAGTTTGCTGACCAGTAATTGATTAAGATTTGTATTTAGACTTCAAATTCTACTCAAATGGTCCAATGAAACTCTAGGCTAAACAACCTAAATTAACTCACCATTATTTCTTTGTTGGTGAGCCTTTTTTTTTTTTAGTATTTTCTATATATTTACAAATTTTCAATTTTGTAATTGATATTAATTGCAATGGCCCCTAGGCAGATATATAGTTGTAAGAATGAGAAGATGAAAAGAATGGAATTTCTTTAGAGAAACTAATGTCCATATGTTATGCTGAAAATAGATTAATTATTTTATCTCAACACATTTGTTATGTATTTTTATAGAAATAGTTTTATATATGAGTTATTAGCCAAATTATTATTTTTATCACATTTTAGGCATTATTCTATATTTTACTATATTACGGAAAATAGAGAGATGTTGCATGGCATTAAAAGAAAATATCAATTCGTTTACATAAGATTCAAACCCGAATTAGTTTGATTATGTTAAAAGTTTCGCCACTATATTAAACTCTAAGGTGACTTTTGGATGAATGTTTGGTATTTCTAAGAATCCACACCTTATTTCTTTTCCAAGATAAATGAATTCAACATTTCATACTCATGTTTGGTTAGGTTGTAAATATGTAGTCAAATTTTTTCTCTCAATTTTATCATTCTTGTGTTTGGTTCTGACAGGAAGGAGAATCCTAATTTATTTAATTTTCATAAATATTATTTCATTAATTTCGTGATGGTACTATTACCTTAATTCAGTTTTTCACATTTTCATTAAAAAAAAAAATTAAAGGGCGACCTTGAATTTCACTTTTTTCACAGATGTGGAAAACTGAATTGCCTCATATTTTCTCTTAACTACCATTGAGTCCATTTTTTTTTTATCCACCAAGAGTAGGATGTTTGTTCACCCTTCGACAAAAAATTGACATATCAAATTTATTCAACATAAACCACTTTGGAAGTGGTTTTGTAAACATTCAAAGTGATTTTGACTAAATAATTTAACACGTGTCAATCTTTGAACAAAAATGGAGTCAATTTCTATTAACCTATTTACCAAACATGAATAAAAAACTCAAACTTGTTGATACAGTGGTCTGCTTAGAGATAATATATTTATTCCTAAGATCAATATTGAAGTGGCCTTTAGAAGTAGTAATAGTGAGAGTGAAATAACAGAGGAGAGTGTGGAGAGGTATAATCTTGCTACGCGGACAATTTCGAAATCGAACCATGAGGAAGATGTGTGAATGGGTGTGTAAATTGGGAGACAGAGAATCCAAATAATATACAATATAGCGTATTTTCATAAAAGCAAAAATATTTTCAAGGACAGTCTTGGATTTTACTTTTTCGTGGCTGTGGAAAACTGAACCGTCTCATATTCCCTCTTAATTTTCAATAACATATTTACCAAACATGAATAATAAACCCAAAATTAATTTATTTCCAAGTCTCCGAAGCTTGTTGATACAGTTGCCTTGTTAAAGATAATATACTTATTCCTAAGATCAATGAAGTGGCCTTTAGAAATAGTAACAGTGAGAGTGAAGTAACAGACAAGAGTGAGAAGAGGTATAACTTCTTAGCTAGGCGGACGGTCTGAAAAGTGTGTAAATTGAAGGTGTGTGAGTGTGTGTAAATTGAATGACAGTGGTTGGGTCCAAATGGTATACAACACAATATGTAAAAAATCTCGTACGTTACGCCGGAACATGGTAAACATGGTGAAGCCTCTACAGAACAATCAATGAGTGAACAACTGTAAGAGGTTGGTAGCCATAAAATACGTCCAAATATATAGATAGGTTCCAGTCCAGGCAGAGAGCTCAGCTGCAGCTGCAGCTGCAGAGAACGTGACAGGCAGGAGAGGTTCCCTCCATGGGGAAGCCTTTGGTTTGGTTTGTCTCGGCGCGAAGGAATTCTACTGTTGCAAGTACAGTAGGAGAGAGAGAGAGTAGGCCGTGTCCAGAGAATGCCATTGGAAGCAATGGTGGAAGTATGCGTGGTGTTGATTGACAGTGCACATGGGCCGGTGTGTGACAATGAAAGTGTTGTGTTCATTAGCAATTGCAAACGTATGGGAGGAGAGTACTGGTGACCAAATTTAGGAGTGGAGTAGTTGGGATTCCAACATCTTCTTCTTCTTCCTCCTCCTCCTCCTCCTCTCTCTCATGTGTCAGCTTCACACGTCACTGTCCAAGCGCTCGATAGCAATAAACCACAAGATTCCATACAGCATTTGCTGATTGATTTGCTTGCATGCTGATGAATGGAGCAAATAATGTTGAGCGAGCTGCAATAGTAGGTGGAGGTCCCTCTTGGCATTCCACCTCCCTCTTCATTCATTAACTCTATTCTAGCAAGTAGGCCCGTGTGAGACTAGTATAGATCATAGTTTGCAGTATGAATCAACATCGATTCCATGCAGACGATATCGATACCGACAAATATTGACACTGGCCGATATCGATATTGGGAATTAACCTCTTTCCTATACAATTTCAAAAAAAAAAAAATTAACTTAATTGCAATTTGATACCAACAACTATGCCATTTTTCAATTTGATATTCAAAATTTTTTTTGTAACAACTTAATATTCTAAAAAAAAGTTAGGACCAAAATACCCACCCCTCTGCCGCCACCTCCAGCAACTCCTGTCCACCCACCCACCTCGCCACCGACACCCCCCTACCCGCCCTCCGACTGCCCCCACCCACCCCAACCCTCCTGCTACCCCGCCCCCACTCCCTGCTGCACCATTGTTTGCCCCCCTCTCTGTAGTGCCCCGTCCCGTTCAGTCAATCGGCAGAATCAAAATGCCAACGGCGTTCGGACTTAGCCTTGCAACGGCTACTCGAAGACATCGCTCGGTCGAAGCGACCGCTCGCTCAAGTGGAGTAGTTTCGGTGAACTTGCCTCATCTTAGCCTTCACTTAATAAATCGCATGTTTTCAACTTGCACAAGTAGGCTTGATAATAAAAGAGACGAATCCACATAGCTAAAGGGAATAATCCCGACGGGTCAAATTGAGTTAGAATATGGAAAGGTCCAACGGTCGGCTTAGAGTTGGTGCACGGCGTGCTTTGAAAATGACACTCGATCCTTCGTCCCGTGGCTTGGGAGAAGGAAAGTTGGTTGAGTCGGCGAAGTTATGAACATAGCCTAAGTCATAGGCGTCGCCCGCATGAATGCTTCATAAAGCATGCACGGTCCTGTCGCATAGCCTTGGCTTGCTCCATGAGTTAAGTTGCGTTGCACAGCTTGTGTCATAAGTCTAGGCACCCAAATGACTTGGTCGTTCAAAGTTGAACGCGTGCACGGCACGTTCCATCGAGGCAAGGCTTGACGCGGCCTCTGCTCGTTTAAGTTGTAGGCTTGAGTAAGTTAGGCAAAGTTATGTCGGTCGACCTAAGTCATTCGAAGTGCTGTCCCGCTCATTATGCGGTTGTCAGGTTAAATAGTACCACGATCCCAAGGCCCGTCATATAAATTATGACTTGGGCGATAGCGTCGCGTAGAATGGAAGTCGGTTTGAGGCACGATGCACGGACCTAGTGTTAAGGCAGGAACCACGGTTGATTGAATGAGTTTTGGAGAAAGGATTATTGAATAGGCATTGAGTTGAAAGAAATGATATGGTAACATGGAAAGAATGCTCGCGACCGTGGGTCGTCGAGGGGTCTCAAATGTTAGAAAGAAAGCTCGCGACCGTGGGTCGTCGAGGGGTCTCAAATGATAGATGGTTTGATATTGGTTTCGAAAGAGATAATAACATTGGAAGATGAATGACTGTGTGAGACGTCAGTTTGTGTCGAGTCTTGCATGATCATTGGACAACTTGTCGACAAGGAGGAGTTTCCACGCGCGACAACCCTGGGCGCCATGGGACCGCGGCGTTCCGGAGGGAAATACGGTATAGCCGTAGCTGGACGAACCGCTCGGGTCATTCGAGAACTTTCAGCGGGGCTAGCTACTTGCGCTGAAAGGGTCACCGAATGGCAAGGCTATAGTCCAAGAATAGCTTGTGATGTTAGTGACCAATTCATATAGATGGGTCGGCACGGGCGGCAATTCGCGTGTGTGCCTTTGGAATTGAGTCAGTTGGATGTGTGTACAGTTAGAACACAAGGTTTGGTCCTAAGATTTGGCATCAACATAGGCGACGTGCTTCGGCACGAGATGCGGCGTCGGGTCTTAAGTTGTCGGCATGTAAGTTGCATAAGTTGGTTTGAGTTGTCTTGAGTCTAAGTCAGGAAACGCCGTAAGGCAATGTTGGTCGAGTGGCACTTAACCCACAAGTCTTGGATTGGGTCGGATGATGAGTTAGTAGCAAAGGGCCGCAAGGCGACGATACGATTGAGTCACATTGAGTTGTGAGGCACGGTATGATGGATTTGTAGCACGGTCACAAGAAATTGGGTACTATCGCGTAGTTGCGTCTCTGATTTTGGCCGTAAGGCAAACACGACTTGATAGGTTAACGTTGTTGAGTTAACATTGATGTTGCGAGCACGGGATGGTCTATAGACACAAAATGAGCAAGGCGTCGGTCATAAAACTGATCGTAAGGCAAGACAAGAAAGACAATCGATAAGAAGGGACTATGTTGCACAAAGTAAATGAACGTGTTGGTTTTGTATGGGTGGGCGAGGAGCTCATTCCACCAGTACAGTTAAGTACTGACACCCATACAGTGTTCATGTGCAGGCACAGGTAGAAGCTCGTGGAGCGGAGCTCGTTTGGATGCGTCGAGGCACGGAGTTCCTTGGCGATTCGAAGTGTGCGGCCGCGTGGATTGAAGACTTATACAGGACATAATGTATGGACATCGCCTTCCGAAGCTTCCGCTGGATCAAGACTTGAAATTGAGAGATGAGAGAGAGCTGAGTGGACTTGTAAAATGTGAGAAGAGTGAGCTTGAGTGATTGTAATGTTGGCCTTGTGCCCCAATGTAACCGTTGTTTTAATATCAATAAAGAGCTTCTTTGAATAACTTGTGTTTGTTCTTAATTTCCGCTGCTATCATTCAATGTCTCTGCTTGGGACTTCTGTGCGATGACCCCGTCGCAGCCGCTGAAATCGGCCGTTATGGAACCCGCCTTGCACGAGCGCAATCTAGGCTCGTGCGGCATCACGCCTTAGCGAGGACGATCGCTCCTACGGGAGCGGGGCGTGACATAATGGTATCAGAGCATGACTTTACGTCCTTGGAATATCGATTGAATTTCTTAACTCCGCTGTTCCGCGAACTCTGAATGTGGCTTCCGCATATTGATATCGTTGGTGCGCTCTCTCTCAAATATCCTACGGATGTCCATACAATAAGTCTAACTATTTTGTAAAACAAAGGAGAACAGTTTTTAATAAAACAAAAAGATGGTTTGCGTAAGCACGGTTGGCTAAGTCGGGCTGGGCATATACACCAAAGTTGCGTCGACCTTAGAAAAGTCGAGTACGGGAATTAAATTGTGTCGGACGAGAATGAGTTGAACTCGATTGAGTAAAGTGAGATGGCTATCGATAGGGGTGCTATCGAATGGCGATATCGTCGGTGCGATATAGATGAGCGTGCTTGGAAATTGAGGAATGGTTCGAACGAAAAATTTGAAGAAGGGGATTGTGATTCGAATGATAAGTTGAGGATTTGTTGAATGACTTCATCCCTGAGTGGTGTATGCGATAGCCTCAGGGATGTCGATCGATTGATTAAGGAAATTGATGTTGTGAATGATTCGAGGGATAATGATCGAACTTGAATTGAATGTCGAGGAGATTATCCAGTCGGACGATAGCATCATTCGCACGACTCAGAATTCGTTGCAAACGAAGATCGTCAAGTTATGTATATCATCGATGGTATTGAGGCGTATCAAAGATGATATACGATAACTCGGGGGTACTCTGACTCGGCAAATGACGATCGTGCAAGTGTTATTGTTCGGTTGGATGCAATACTTAGGATTTTGACCGAGATGGATGTTGGATGAAAATGATTGTGTCTTGATGGTTACGCAGAAAACCACAACGTCGACGATCTTGTCTTGCGCGGCGCAACTCTAGCCTCGCCCATGCGTTGCGTCGGGTTTGGGGCGATCGTTCCGCGTGAGCGCTGACATGGTGATTCATGTCGCGGGAATGATCGAACTCGGAAAATCGGGACGTAGCAACGTTGATTGTCTCGACTTGTTGGCTTGATGCGAAGGTGGACTCGAGGATTGTAGGACTTATGATTGGCAAATGAGTGAAACTTAAGGATTGAGTAGGTCCAATCCGCGCATCGAGAATGAATTAGTCTGGACAGAAAACAAGAGTTACGTCCCGATGAGAATGATTATCTCGCGGGAGCGTGCATGGTGATTTGTGCCCACCGTGGATAATTTGACTCGTGTGAGATCGGGGCACAACGTATTGTTAAGTCGAACGACCTTGTGATCATTTTCGTGAATTGGGATAAATGACTTAGGGGGTATGGAATATGAATCATAATTTAGCGGTGAAGTATGTCGTGGCGTACTTGACTTTGAGAAGGATTGATAGGCGAACTATATCGAACATGTTTGAAGGGATAAACTATACGAAATGGCTTGATAAATGAGTGATGTCGATACGTCAAGGAATTGGTTGAAATGTGAGTTATCATAGGATGGCTTTGCAGAAAGACTCGGACCCCGTACGACGAATAATGGGATGTGCGTAGGGAATCGATGCTCGATGTTTAGAAATCGGAGTGATGCGAGCTTGGGTAGCAAACCCTCGTACTATCAACTTGGTTTGACCTTAGGATGGGGTCAGTGTTGATATCGTTGTTTGGGAACTATGATTCCAGTACTGACAATTGACTTTAGCCTAAAGAGATTGCCTAGCGGCTAAGCGAGATGTCCATGTTGCGAGAGTTAGCATGGTAGGATTGATTTTAAAGGATTGAGTGGATGGATCGATAGATAGAATTGGGTTCACTATCACAAGGTTTGGTTAAAATGCATGTATTTGGGGACGCCTAGAATATGTACACGATCCAAACTAAGTGTTACGCTGAATCAAGTGAGACTTGAGGAATGGAAAAGTGTTGAGGATTTTGAAATTGTATTGAAGGAAATATCGAGGGTAGCACGAGCGTGGCTCGGATTGAGAAAATGCATAGGCGTAGTATGTGCGAGAGTCTTGAATGTGGAGTAAAGGTGATAAGTCGATAAGTGTACTCAATTAGTTTCGAGGATGAAACTTTTTTTGAGTGGTGTATGATGTAGTGCCCCGTCCCGCTCAGTCAATCGACAGAATCAAAATGCCAACGGCGTTCGGACTTAGCCTTGCAACGGCTACTTGAAGACATCGCTCGATCGAAGCGACCGCTCGCTCAGGTGGGGTAGTTTCGGTGAACTTGCCTCATCTTAGCCTTCACTTAATAAATCGCATGTTTTCAAATTGCACAAGTAGGCTTGATAATAAAAGAGACGAATCCACATAGCTAAAGGAAATAATCCCGACGGGTCAAATTGAGTTAGAATATGGAAAGGTCCAACGGTCAGCTTAGAGTTGGTGCACGGCGTGCTTTGAAAATGACACTCGATCCTTCGTCTCATGGCTTGGAAGAAGGAAAGTTGGTTGAGTCGGCGAAGTTATGAACATAACCTAAGTCATAGGCGTCGCCCGCATGAATGCTTCATAAAGCATGCACGGTCCTGTCGCATAGCCTTGGCTTGCACCATGAGTTAAGTTGCGTTGCACAGCTTGTGCCATAAGTCTAGGCACCCAAATGACTTGGTCGTTCAAAGTTGAACGCGTGCACGGCACGTTCCATCGAGGCAAGGCTTGACGCGGCCTCTGCTCGTTAAGTTGTAGGCTTGAGTAAGTTAGGCAAAGTTATGTCGGTCGACCTAAGTCATTCGAAGTGCTGTCCCGCTCATTCTGTGGTTGTCAGGTTAAATAGTCCTACGATCCTAAGGCCCGTCATATAAATTATGACTTGGGCGATAGCATCGCGTAGAATGGAAGTCGATTTGAGGCACGATGCACGGACCTAGTGTTAAGGCAGGAACCACGGTTGATTGAATGATTTTTGGAGAAAGGATTATTGAATAGGCATTGAGTTGAATGAAACGTTATGGTAACATGGAAAGAATGCTCGCGACCGTGGGTCGTCGAGGGGTCTCAAATGTTAGAAAGAAATCTCGCGACCGTGGGTCGTCGAGGGGTCTCAAATGATAGATGGTTTGATATTGGTTTCGAAAGAGATGATAACATTGGAAGAGGAATGACTGTGTGAGACGTCAGTTTGTGTCGAGTCTTGCATGGTCATTGGACAACTGTCGACAAGGAGGAGTTTTCACGCGCGATAACCCTGGACACCATGGGACCGCGGCATTCCGGAGGGAAACACGGTATAGCCGTAGTTGGACGAATGGCTCGGGTCATTCGAAAACTTTTAGCGGGGATAGCTACTTGCGCTAAAAGGGTCACCGAATGACAAGGCTATAGTCCAAGAATAGCTTGTGATGTTAGTGACCAATTCATATAGATGGATTGGCACGGGCGACAATCCGCGTGTGTGCCTTTGGAATTGAGTCAGTTGGATGTGTGTACAGTTAGAACACAAGGTTTGGTCCTAAGATTTGGCATCAACATAGGCGACGTGCTTCGGCACGAGATGCGACGTCGGGTCTTAAGTTGTCGGCATGTAAGTTGCATAAGTTGGTTTGAGTTGTCTTGAGTCTAAGTCAGGAAACGCCGCAAGGCAATGTTGGTCGAGTGGCACTTAGCCCACAAGTCTTGGATTGGGTCGAATGATGAGTTAGTAGCAAAGGGCCGCAAGGCGGCGATACGATTGAGTCACATTGAGTTGTGAGGCACGGTATGATGGATTTGTAGCACGATCACAAGGAATTGGGTACTATCGCGTAGTTGCGTCTCTGATTTTGGCCGTAAGGCAAACACGACTTGATAGGTTAACGTTGTTGAGTTAACATTGATATTGCGAGCACGGGATGGTCTATAGACACAAAATGAGCAAGGCATCAGTCATAAAACTGATCCTAAGGTAAGACTAGAAAGACAAGCGATAAGAAGGGACGATGTTGCACAAAGTAAATGAACGTGTTGGTTTTATATGGGTAGGCGAGGAGCTCTTTCCACCAGTACAGTTAAGTACTGACACCCACACAGTGTTCATGTGCAGGCACAGGTAGAAGCTAGTGGCGCGGAGCTCGCTTGGATGCGTCGAGGCACGGAGCTCCTTGGCGATTCGAAGTGTGCGGCCGCATGGATTGAAGACTTATACAGGATATAATGTATGAACATCGCCTTTCGAAGCTTCCGCTGGATCAAGACTTGAAATTGAGAGATGAGAGAGAGCTGAGTGAACTTGTAAAATGTGAGAAGAGTGAGCTTGAGTGATTGTAATATTGGACTTGCGCCCCAATATAACCGTTGTTTCAATATCAATAAAGAGCTTCTTTGAATAACTTGTGTTTGTTCTTAATTTCCGCTGCTATCATTCAATGTCTCTGCTTGGGACTTCTGTGCGACGACCCCGTCGCAGCCGCTGAAATCGGCCGTTATGGAACCTGTCTTGCACGAGCGCAATCTAGGCTCGTGCGGCATCACGCCTTAGCGAGGACGATCGCTCCTACGGGAGCGGGGCGTGACATAATGGTATCAGAGCACGACTTTACGTCCTTGGAATATCGATTGAATTCCTTAACTCCGTTGTTCCGCAAACTCTGAATGTCGCTTCCGCATATTGATATCGTTGGTGCGCTCTCTCTCAAATGTCCCACGGATGTCCATACAATAAGTCTAACTATTTTGCAAAACATAGGAGAACAGTTTTTGATAAAACAAAAAGGTGGTTTGCGTAAGCACGGTTGGCTAAGTCGGGCTGGGCATATACACCAAAGTTGCGTCGACCTTAGAAAAGTCGAGTACGGGAATTAAATTGTGTCGGACGAGAATGAGTTGAACTCGATTGAGTAAAGTGAGATGGCTATCGATAGGGGTGCTATCGAACGGCGATATCGTCGGTGCGATATAGATGAGCGTGCTTGGAAATTGAGGAATGGTTCGAACGGAAAATTTGAAGAAGGGGATTGTGATTCGAATGATAAGTTGAGGATTTGTTGAATGACTTCATCCCTGAGTGGTGTATACGATAGCCTCAGGGATGTCGATCGATTGATTAAGGAAATTGATGTTGTGAATGATTCGAGGGATAATGATCGAACTTGAATTGAATGTCGAGGAGATTATCCAGTCGGACGATAGCATCATTCGCACGACTCAGAATTCGTTGCAAACGAAGATCGTCAAGTTACGTATATCGTCGATGGTATTGAGGCGTATCAAAGATGATATGCGATAACTCGGGGGTACTCTGACTCGGCAAATGACGATCGTGCAAGTGTTATTGTTCGGTTTGATGTAATACTTAGGATTTTGACCGAGATGGATGTTGGATGAAAATGATTGTGTCTTGATGGTTACACAGAAAACCACAACGTCGACGATCTTGTCTTACGCGAGCGCAACTCTAGCCTCGCCTATACGTTGCGTCGGGTTTGGGGCGATCGTTCCGCGTGAGCGCTGACATGGTGATTCATGTCGCGGGAATGATCGAACTCAAAAAATCGGGACGCAACAACGTTGATTGTCTCGACTTGTTGGCTTGATGCGAAGGTGGACTCGAGGATTGTAGGACTTATGATTGGCGAATGAGTGAAACTTGAGGATTGAGTAGGTCCAATCCGCGCATCGAGAATGAATTATTCTGGACAGAAAACAAGAGTTACGTCCCGATGAGAATGATTATCTCGCGGGAGCGTACATGGTTATTCGTGCCCACTATGGATAATCTGACTCGCGTGAAATCGGGGCACAACGCATTGTTAAGTCAGACGACCTTGTGATCAATTTCATGAATTGAGATAAATGACTTAGGGGGTAGGGAATGTGAATCATAATTTAGCGGTGAAGTATGTCGTGGCATGCTTGACTTTGAGAAGGATTGATAGGCGAACTATATCGAACATGTTTGAAGGGATAGACTATACGAAATGGCTTAATAAATGAGTGATGTCGATACGTCAAGGAATTGGTTGAAATGTGAGTTATCATAGGATGGCTTTACAGAAAGACTCGGACCCCGTACGACGAATAATGGGATATGCGTAGGGAATCGATGCTCGATGTTTAGAAATCGGAGTGATGCGAGCTTGGGTAGCTAACCCCCGTACTATCAACTTGGTTTGACCTTAGGATGGAGTCAGTGTTGATATCGTTGTTTGGGAACTATGATTCCAGTACTGACAATTGACTTTAGCCTAAAGAGATTGCCTAGCGGCTAGGCGAGATGTCCATGTTGCGAGAGTTAGCATGGTAGGATTGATTTTAAAGGATTGAGTGGATGGATCGATAGATGGAATTGGGTTCACTATCACAAGGCTTGGTTGAAATGCATGTATTTTGGGGACGCCTAGAATATGTGCACGATCCAAACTAAGTGTTACGCTGAATCAAGTGAGACTTGAGGAATGGAAAAGTGTCAAGGATTTTGAAATTGTATTGAAAAAAAGATCGAGGGTAGCACGAGCGTGGCTCGGATTGAGAAAACGCATAGGCGTAGTATGTGTGAGTGTCTTGAATGTGGAGTAAAGGTGATAAGTCGATAAGTGTACTCAGTTAATTTTGAGGACGAAACTTTTTCTGAGTGGTGTATGATGTAGTGCCCCGTCCCGCTCAGTCAATCGGCAGACTCAAAACACCAACGACGTTCTGACTTAGCCTTGCAACGGCTACTCGAAGACATCGCTCGATCGAAGCGACCGCTCGCTCAGGTAGGGTAGTTTCGGTGAACTTGCCTCATCTTAGCCTTCACTTAATCAATCGCATATTTTTAACTTGCACAAGTAGGCTTGATAATAAAAGAGACGAATCCACATAGCTAAAGGGAATAATCCCGACGGGTCAAATTGAGTTAGAATATGGAAAGGTCCAACGGTCGGCTTAGAGTTGGTGCACGGCGTGCTTTGAAAATGACACTCGATCCTTCGTCCCGTGGCTTGGGAGAAGGAAAGTTGGTTGAGTCGGCGAAGTTATGAACATAGCCTAAGTCATAGGCGTCGCCCGCATGAATGCTTCATAAAGCATGCACGGTCCTGTCGCATAGCCTTGGCTTGCCCCATGAGTTAAGTTGCGTTGCACAGCTTGAGCCATAAGTCTAGGCACCCAAATGACTTGGTCGTTCAAAGTTGAACGCATGCACGGCACGTTCCATCGAGGCAAGACTTGACGCGGCCTCTGCTCGTTAAGTTGTAGGCTTGAGTAAGTTAGACAAAGTTATGTCGGTCGACCTAAGTCATTCGAAGTGCTGTTCCGCTCATTCTGCGGTTGTCAGGTTAAATAGTCCCACGATCCCAAGGCCCGTCATATAAATTATGACTTGGGCGATAGCGTCGCGTAGAATGGAAGTCGGTTTGAGGCACGATGCACGGACCTAGTGTTAAGGCAGGAACCACGGTTGATTGAATGAGTTTTGGAGAAAGGATTATTGAATAGGCATTGAGTTGAATGAAATGATATGGTAACATGGAAAGAATGCTCGCGACCGTGGGTCGTCGAGGGGTCTCAAATGTTAGAAAAAAAGCTCGCGACCGTGGGTCGTCGAGGGGTCTCAAATGATAGATTGTTTGATATTGGTTTCGAAAGAGATGATAACATTGGAAGAGGAATGACTGTGTGAGACGTCAGTTTGTGTCGAGTCTTGCATGGTCATTGTATTCATATGTATGTGCAGTGTTCTGTTGGTTGAGTCGGATACTTCTATAACTAATTATTGATCATATCTTGTATGTGAACTTGATTAACACTTGGTATACTTACAAGGTTGAAAGTCCTGGAGGTATATGGGTTTTATATTAAACTGGAATAAGGCGTGGCTCAATTAAGCTTCCTTTAAATAGCTTGATTATCTATGTGCATATTACATTAATTGTGTAGCGTAATTAAGTCCATGATGACATGAACTTGAGCAAGTAGTTGCTAGGAAAATTCACATTCAGAAGCTGATCATGTCTTGCTCATATGTCGATATTGTGTTGGAGACATCGAACCATACCTGTAGTCTAAAAAAATATACAAATATTATACGCTAAACATTGTGTCATGTTTATATGTTGAACTCGTGTGCACATGCTCTCACGCAACTCACATTACATGATTGAAGCTCTCTCACTCTATCATAGTTTACAGTATTAGTCGATAACAATCCGATACGACCGTTTTCGATAATATTTAGCATGTTCCAATTCGATATTGTTCGATACAGATAGTAGAGGTCTCTTATTCAGTCAATTCGAAAAAAATTGAACGAGAAAAGACCAATCATCGTGCGGGGTGTGCGTGTAAGGACATCAAGAAGACGTCGTAAGGATGTTGTGCTCATAGAAAGGGTGGCTGGGGCGGCATCGGCAATCGTAGGCTTCGTGAAGATGTCGGAGGCGCCTTCGGCGTCGTGGGCGAAGCGAGGCGTTGAGTTGCGGACGTCGAAAGATGTCATGGCCGTCTCGTGGAGCTCTGGAGTGCGCGAAATGCGCGGGGTGAGCGTGTGGGACGATGATGACAAAGACAGTGCGGACAACATCCGTACGAAGAGTCCGAAATGATTTGATGACTGGCCAAAAATCGTGTACATGAGACACACGATTTAACTGAGCCCGCATATGCTTGATTTAAAAAAAAAAGAAAAAAAATCATCAAGGATATAAATATATTGTATAAAAAGATAATGAGGTTGTAAAAGCATATAAAAAAATTATATGTCACTGATAATTAATCGGCAAAGATGACTACTATTTCATTCTATTCTATTCTTACATCTTACACTATATAATGAGGCTTCAAAACGGCTCAAAAGTGAGCCGTTTAAGCTGTCATTATATCACGGTCTATTTTATTTCTAAAAAAAATTATGTAAATTTTTTTTAAAAAAGTTTAAATTTGTCAACATGAAGAATCGAACTCAACCAAACATGAAAAATATCTCACACCTTAACCGCATGAGTTAGAAAAATATTTGAATATAATTGGATAATATTTTTATTATGTGTCAGTATACGTGCAAAATACGTGCATTTACTCGTATTTATAATAACCATACAGGAAACACTTAAAACTATGTCTAAATATATAAAATATTTTTCTAAAAATTTATTAATATATTAATAACAATTTGTTTTTTTGATATGGATACTAAGAAACTTGTTAGAAATTGATTGTACTTCACTGACCAATTCTGCGAAGTTGAATATGTCGTCGAGGCTTGAATCGTGCATTTAGCAGCACTTTTCTTAAAGTGTTTCGGGCACTCCGGTAACGTCTTGGAGACAGCACGCCAGAACACCCAGGATAAGACAGCCTTTCTGCCGGAGGTTCACTAGACGCTGTGAGACACCGGCGTAGGGAAGAACACCTTTCTGGAAACTTTGGAAGAGAAAAAAATTATGCCACTATCGCCTCTACGTCCGAGCCCGATCCCGATCGCGAGCCCGAGCCCAAGCCGGAGCCAGAGCCGGAGCCGGTGTTGCCGGTGGCAACACCGGCTATTTTTCATGAAGAGGATAAAACAACAACCAATGGTCGTCCACTAGCAACCCTTTGGTTGTTGCACACTCCTCATGAGTGCACATTCCTATTTAAGCACTCTCAAAGCCTTTCTCTTTTTCCGATGTGGGACTAAAGTCCCTTCTCTTCCTTTTCATCCTTTAAGAACAATGAATGGAATTAATTAATTTCTGTAACCCCTGTTTCTCAAAAAAATTTTAATTTTTTTTTATTGTGTTTGAAAATAATTTATTTTTGAAACTTTGTAAAAGATATTTACTATTTTTTCTGTATTGCAAAATATAGTTTGTAATATACGGTTTGAAAGTACTACTTAGTTTTAATAAATATTTGTTCTTGAAATTTTATTATTGAAATTATAAAGTTATTTATTATTATGTTTGGATTTTCAAAAAAATAAATATCGGTTTCGAAAATAGTTTTAAAATCATGATTATTTTTGGAGCAATAAAAAGATTTAGTAACTTATTTTGAATAAGATTAGATTTATAAAATATATTTACCTTATTTGATAACATCAAATATTATTTAAAATACTTATGGTGACTAATTATGGCATTAAGAATTATCTAATATAGATTTGAAATATTATTTGATTTAATGATTTATCTATTATATGATTTAAATTGCTTTGATAAACATTAAATTTATCTTAAAGTTATTATGTTCAATTTGATTTGGATTTAGATTTGGATTTGAATTCATATGATTTGGATTTAAATAATTTATTTGATTTAAATTTATGGAGAGACTTGTGTTAGAAATCCTAATCCTATTTGAATCATATCTAGTATTAGATAGATTATTTCTTATTTTAACTAATCCTATTCCTATCCAAATTAGTTGGTAATCCTAATCATATCTTTATTGATTGAGTTCTAATCATATCCTAATTCACTAATTGCCTTCCATTATCTATATATATTGAACCTATAAAATAAAATCATCTCTCATACCTTCTTTTCCAAAATTTCTCTCTTTTTTCGTCATAATTATCCCAAATTCGTCATAAATTCAGCCTTCCTTTTCAAATGTTTTACCAACTTCGAAGGGCCATAACTTCCAACTCCGGACTCCGTTTGACCTCCAGTTGTTTTTGTTGAAACCGTCTCGAGGTATATTTTCTGAATATAAAATTTATTTTCAAATAATTTTAACCTAGTTTTCTGGAAAATTCGTGGAGTGTCAGTTGTCCGAAATTTGATACGTTTCGGTGTTTTCGAGATTCCGGGAGAACCAGGAATCGAAATCACGATCCGTTTGAAGTTTCGGAACGCTGATGAAAAAGTACACATCATATATTTTTTTCAACAATTTTCCAAAATATTTTATTTTTTGTTTTTATTTTAGAGGCCCGTCTCATCATCTAAAATGATCTTGCGTAGCTTTAACTTCTGAGACTATTTCTGTGTCGACATGACAATATCGTGCTAGTCAGCTTCAAATCAAACCGAGGCAAGTATCACTATGACCTATGTTTCCTTTATTTTATACTGTATGTATCTTCGTGTCGTCTTTTCACTATTACTCCCTTAGGGTTCATGATTGTCGTTGTTCATGATTACTATTGTGCACGAGAGTTAGAATCGGTTGGATATACATACATGTTCATTGTCTTACTCATTGTTTCCTATTGTTTACAGTTTATCGTTTTGCTAATGTTTATCGTAGGGGACATGTATTGTGAGTGAGTCGGACGGGGGAATACAACAAGTAAGCATGTGGTCAACGAATTGAATACAGACTCCCTATACATTGATTGCATAATATCAGTCATGCACCACACGTATGACTGACGGATATCCCAAGCCGTCTACATGCTGAAAGTTGGTATTCTAAAACACACAGTACACGTGACTTAATTATTGTTACTCTATTGTCTATTGTTCTTCTTTCGTCAAGTCTACCTTTTTATTGTTATCATATCTTTGTGGTATGTCAAGTCAACCTTCATATTACTATCATGTTTTAGTGGTTTTTCATTGTCATACAATGTCATGCCTATACTTATCTTCAGTTAAATTCCGTTTATCGTTCCTTCATGCTTGTATAATATATTGTGTAATGTAGTGTTATGGTGATCTTGCTCCAATCCTGACTGGATAACCATTTTTCAGTTGACAGATTCTTGATGACTATTCTCGATGACTTCTCTCTTGCTTTGGGTTTCTTCTGGTGGAGTTAGAGCTATCTTGTAGGCCAACCATAGATTCTAGTTAGAATAGTCACATGTAGCGGATTTGTATCGAAAAGCAATTTGTATGTATTATTGGAATTGTAATTTAAATAATTGTTGTGAATGAGCAAATAGATAAATTTTGTTGTATTTTGAGACTTATATTGGAGTATAGACAGCGTACTACTGCCGATACTGCGGCGTAGGCTGGACTTGGCCACGAACTCGTATCCCGAAAAGCGGGAGCGGGTCGTGACAAGTTTTTATGGTGGCCCATGCAGGTCCGTTTTCGCAAAATTATATGAACTTGTGGTAGTACCTATATTAGTCGTACTACTGCAAGCCTGCGATTAGGATGCTCATTCACAATTAGGTTGATTTGATTTTTAAAAAATGACTAGGCCTAGGACTAGGTATACCGTGGGTAACCCATAGAATTATTTTGAATTGATTGTATGGGTAGTTAAGGTTGTTACATGGGCTACATGATTAAGGTGGTAATATTCGTTGAATTTTGAGATGCCCTATTTGATGAAGTTGAAATTGTGATTTGATAAATGACTCTAATTAAATATGGATAGAATTCTCGATTGATAAATTGAATATTTTGGTTACTGTTGAAGATGAAATTTTTAGCTTTTGGTATTCTGAGGTTTAAATTTTTATATGATCGATGAATTATTGATAAGGTTGAATATTTAATTTTTAAAGGAGGTAATTTTGATTTGATCAATAAAATTGAGGTATGATTTGAAATTTTATGGAATTTAAATTTTTGAGAAGATTATAAAAATGTTGAATTTTGAATTTAAAATAAAATTGAGAAATTTAAAGTTTTGTGAAGTTAGATTTTGAAGATATTTATCAAGTTTGATTAAGGGTTGTAAATTTGATAAGATGATATTCATGATTGCTACATCACGGTATTAAATTGAGTTAGTGATTTTTAAAAAAATGATTGAATTTGAGGAATTTTTTAAATATTCTTGAGGATACGAATTTATAAGATTGATGAGTGATAACTTAGATGTCATGTAGGTAATACTCCTCCGAACTATATCCTTTGACTGCATTCTTCCATCCTTCTTGATTAATCTTCTTATTAAGAAAAAAAAAATATTATTTTATCTCATTGATCATTATTCCTTTTTATATTTTTCTATCTTTTCACCTGACCAACCAAGCTTATTTTTTTGTCATCCTTAAATTTCGAGGACGAAATTTTTCTAAGGTGGGTAGATTTGTAACCCCTGTTTCTCAAAATTTTTTTAATTTTTTTTATTGTGTTTGAAAATAATTTATTTTTGAAACTTTGTAAAAGATATTTACTATTTTTTCTGTATTGCAAAATATAGTTTGTAATATATGGTTTGAAAGTACTACTTAGTTTTAATAAATATTTGTTCTTGAAATTTTATTATTGAAATTATAAAGTTATTTATTATTATGTTTGGATTTTCAAAAAAATAAATATCGGTTTCGAAAATAGTTTTAAAATCATGATTATTTTTGGAGCAATAAAAAGATTTAGTAACTTATTTTGAATAAGATTAGATTTATAAAATATATTTACCTTATTTGATAACATCAAATATTATTTAAAATACTTATGGTGACTAATTATGGCATTAAGAATTATCTAATATAGATTTGAAATATTATTTGATTTAATGATTTATCTATTATATGATTTAAATTGCTTTGATAAACATTAAATTTATCTTAAAGTTATTATGTTCAATTTGATTTGGATTTAGATTTGGATTTGAATTCATATGATTTGGATTTAAATAATTTATTTGATTTAAATTTATGGAGAGACTTGTGTTAGAAATCCTAATCCTATTTGAATCATATCTAGTATTAGATAGATTATTTCTTATTTTAACTAATCCTATTCCTATCCAAATTAGTTGGTAATCCTAATCATATCTTTATTGATTGAGTTCTAATCATATCCTAATTCACTAATTGCCTTCCATTATCTATATATATTGAACCTATAAAATAAAATCATCTCTCATACCTTCTTTTCCAAAATTTCTCTCTTTTTTCGTCATAATTACCCCAAATTCGTCATAAATTCAGCCTTCCTTTTCAAATGTTTTACCAACTTCGAAGGGCCATAACTTCCAACTCCGGACTCCGTTTGACCTCCAGTTGTTTTTGTTGAAACCGTCTCGAGGTATATTTTCTGAATATAAAATTTATTTTCAAATAATTTTAACCTAGTTTTCTGGAAAATTCGTGGAGTGTCAGTTGTCCGAAATTTGATACGTTTCGGTGTTTTCGAGATTCCGGGAGAACCAGGAATCGAAATCACGATCCGTTTGAAGTTTCGGAACGCTGATAAAAAAGTACACATCATATATTTTTTTCAACAATTTTCCAAAATATTTTATTTTTTGTTTTTATTTTAGAGGCCCGTCTCATCATCTAAAATCATCTTGCGTAGCTTTAACTTCTGAGACTATTTCTGTGTCGACATGACAATATCGTGCCAGTCAGCTTCAAATCAAACCGAGGCAAGTATCACTATGACCTATGTTTCCTTTATTTTATACTGTATGTATCTTCGTGTCGTCTTTTCACTATTACTCCCTTAGGGCTCATGATTGTCGTTGTTCATGATTACTATTGTGCACGAGAGTTAGAATCGGTTGGATATACATACATGTTCATTGTCTTACTCATTGTTTCCTATTGTTTACAGTTTATCGTATTGCTAATGTTTATCGTAGGAGACATGTATTGTGAGTGAGTCGGGCGGGGGAATACAACAAGTAAGCATGTGGTCAACGAATTGAATACAGACTCCCTATACATTGATTGCATAATATCAGTCATGCACCACACGTATGACTGACAGATATCCCAAGCCGTCTACATGCTGAAAGTTGGTATTCTAAAACACACAGTACACGTGACTTAATTATTGTTACTCTATTGTCTATTGTTCTTCTTTCGTCAAGTCTACCTTTTTATTGTTATCATATCTTTGTGGTATGTCAAGTCAACCTTCATATTACTATCATGTTTTAGTGATTTTTCATTGTCATACAATGTCATGCCTATACTTATCTTCAGTTAAATTCCGTTTATCGTTCCTTCATGCTTGTATAATATATTGTGTAATGTAGTGTTATGGTGATCTTGCTCCAATCCTGACTGGATAACCATTTTTCAGTTGACAGATTCTTGATGACTATTCTCGATGACTTCTCTCTTGCTTTGGGTTTCTTCTGGTGGAGTTAGAGCTATCTTGTAGGCCAACCATAGATTCTAGTTAGAATAGTCACATGTAGCAGATTTGTATCGAAAAGCAATTTGTATGTATTATTGGAATTGTAATTTAAATAATTGTTGTGAATGAGCAAATAGATAAATTTTGTTGTATTTTGAGACTTATATTGGAGTATAGACAGCGTACTACTGCCGATACTGCGGCGTAGGCTGGACTTGGCCACGAACTCGTATCCCGAAAAGCGGGAGCGGGTCGTGACAATTCCAACAATCCCCCACTTGTTCCATAAATGATGGAAAGGAATTCCAGAATTTATCACTTAAAGAATGTTAATACAGTTAGGTATCTTTCGATTTGAACCTAACCTTAGTAGATGCAACACAAGATTTTATCGGAATTTCTGGTAGCTGGGCTTTGAACCAGTTATTCCTTGTGATAAAATCGGTGTTACTTTACACACATTCTTTTGTAGTTCTTCGCCTACATCTCTCGCTTAGCACTATTAATGGCCATGTGCTGATCCTGTCTCGTGAATTTTTATAAGATAAACTCCAGATCTTACTGAGACGGCACCATCTCTAAATTCACATAGGTGAAGTTCTTTCAGTATCTCTGTTGCTTTACAGATACATGACAATATTACTGAACTTCATTAAGAGTTTTATAAACTCAACCCTCAAATTGCAACAGTCGACATTATCATGTCATATGCATCCAAATCAACAGTTTGTTACTACCCATTGAATCTAAGATTAAGGTTTTCTTAACATTAGATTGGGTTGCCACTGTTGTTGGAACTCTTACTCAAGGAGTTTCAATCCCATACCTCTCAAGGTAGACTTTACTAAATCCCTAGCTAGTGGTTTAGTAAAGGGATCAGCTAAGTTATTGCTGGTACGCAAATACGTAAGAGAAATAATTCCATCTTTGATCAATTTTCTTACGTAGGTATGTCTTAGACTTATATGTCTAGACTTCCCATTATACACTTCGTTGTAGGCTATTGCTAGAGTAGTTTGACTATCGCAATGTATTGACACTTTTGATACATTCTCTTTAGCCAACGGAACTTCTAATAGAAGATCCCTCAACCACTCAGCTTCTTGTCCTGCAGAAGCTTGAGCCACAAACTCTGACTCCATGGTCGAATGGGTAATGCACGTTTGTTTCTTGCTCTTCCAAGAAACTGCCCCTCCGGCTAGCGTAAATACCCAACCTGTCGTAGATTTGTTATCTCCGACACTTGATATCCAACTAGCGTCGGTATATCCTTTTAATACGGCAGGAAATCTACCATATTGTAATCCAAGATTCTTGGTTTTCAAAAGATAACCAAAAATTCTTCCGATAGCCCTCCAATGCTCATTATTATGGTTGCTAGTAAATCTACTCATTTTACTAACTGCAAATGCTATATCAGGTCTTGTGCATTGCATTAAATACATAAGACATCCAATAGCACTTGCGTATTCTAATTGAGCGACGGCTCTTCCATAATTCTTTTCTAGTTTAACACTTGGATCAAATGGAGTGTTCACTTCTTTAAATTTTAGGTGTTTGAACTTGTCTAGCACTTTTTCAACATAGTGCGACTGCGTAAGTTCAATACCCCCACAGTTTTGTATTACTTTGATCCCCAAAATAGTGTCAACTTTTTCAAGATCTTTCATCTTGAATGTGGAAGTTAGAAACCTCTTCGTTTTTGTAATTCCACTCATCTTGTTGCTAATGATCAACATATCATCAACGTAGAGACAAAAAAATATCACAATATTTTTATATACTTTAGTGTATAAACACTTATCACAAACATTGTGAACAAAGCCATTAGAAATTATGACTGAGTCAAATTTCTGATGCCACTGCTTTGGTGCTTGTTTTAATCCGTACAAGGATTTAACAAGTTTGCATACCTTTTATTCATTTCCCGGGAGCACGAACCCTTCCGGTTGCTCCATGTAAATCTCCTCATCGAGATCTCCATTTAAGAATGCCGTTTTGACATCCATCTGATGAACATTAAGATGATGCAATGAAGCTAATGCAAACAATATTCTAATTGTAGTCGTTCTTGCTATTGGTGCATATGTGTCAAAATAATCAATTCTTTCTTTTTTTCGAAATCCTTTGGCTACTAGTCTAGCCTTGTAGGTGTTTAAAGTACCATCACTATGATACTTTTTTCTGAACACCCACTTACATCCAATAGGTCTTGACCCTTTGGGCAGATCGACAATTTCCCAAGTGTGGTTAGACATTATCGAATCCATCTCATCTTGGATAGCATTTTTCCAAAAAGATGAGTCCTGCGAATCTATTGCTTCCTTAAAGGTTTTAGGATCATCTTCCACCTGAAGAATGATAGGAATCTTTCGAATAAATTTCTTTGTATTTTCTTCCACTAAGTAAAAGGAAATAAGTTGAGAATCTATTTCGTCAGGTCCTAGATCCTTAGCCTTTCGAACTCTCTTGCTGATCCGAAGCTCGGGTTATTTTTCAACTAACCGTGAAGAGCTCTCCTCACGAGACTCTTCATTAGCAGGAATTTCAGGATCCTTATTCTTAGTAATAAGGTTCTCGAAAAATTCCACATCTCTGGATTCGACAATAATGTTAGACTCTAAGTTTAAAAGTCTATATGCCTTACTATTGACAGCATAACCTACAAAAGCACTTTTGATTCCACGAGGACCTAATTTGGTCCTTTTAGGATCCATATTTTTGTAATAAGCTATATTCCAAACTGACATCAGGAAAGAAGGATGATCTCACGCTTATCAAAAGAAAACCTCCCTACCGGGTCGGTCGCCTCAATCCACGCTTACTCCCTAACGGTCGCCTCACTTTGTTCTCCTCACTAGTCACCCCCACACTCTAAAATAACTGATATTAGGCTTACGGCCTTTCCATATCTCATATGGTGAAATACCAGTTTTCTTCAAAGGAATTCGGTTCATTATATGACATGCAGTAAGTAAAGCTTCTTCCCACAAACTAAATGATAATTCAGAATGCATTAGCATTGCATTTATTATTTCTTGATACGTTCTATTTTTTCTTTCTGCTAGTCCGTTCTGTTGAGGTGTTCGTGGTGCAGAACATTCATGAATAATACCGTTTTCTTCACAGAAGGTATTAAATTCAAAAGAAAAATATTCACCACCTCTATCACTTCTAAGTATTTTAATCTTTCTACCAAGTTGATTTTCAACCTCTGATTTATATATTTTAAAAGCATTAAAGGCTTCATCTTTATGCTTTAATAAATATACATATGTAAATCTAGAGCAATCATCAATGAAGGTAATAAAGTATTTATTACCTCCTCGAGATAATGTGCCATTAAATCCACATAAATCAGAGTGAACTAAATCTAGTAGATTGGTATTACGCTCTACACTGTGAAAAGGTTTTTTAATCATTTTTTATTTTGCACAAATTTCACACTTATCTAAATCTTCAGAATTGCATGAAATTAATCCAGATTTAATTAACATTTTCATAATTATAATACCTATATGCGCTAATCTACTATGTCATAAAGTAGATGACTCAATCATGTAAGCAGAAGTAGAAACTTTATTGATATTATTCTCAATGATACAAAGTTTTATCATACCCTCATCGGTATATCCCTTTCCAACAAACACACCATTACGGGTCAATATTAATTTGCCCGACTCAAAGACAGACTTTATTCCTGGTTTACCCAATAAGACTCCACTGACGAGGTTCCTACTCATATCCGGGACGTGAAGTACATTAGTCAGAGTTACTTTCTTCCCGGAAGTGAATTGGATTTCCACATCGCCTGTTCCCACGACCGTTGAATGTCCTTCATTTCCCATCTGAACTTATTGTCCATCATTGACTTCAGAGTAGGTCTTGAAAGCTGCTTTGTCGTATGAAACATGAACGGTAACACAAGTATCGTACCACCATCCTGGAGCCTTCCCTTTGACCGTCATGAGTTTGCTCACCGTAGCAATTATGTCATCTGTCTCAGTGAGATTTACCTCGCTGTTTTGGGTCTTTCGAATCTGACAGTCTCTGGCATAATTTTCTGCTTTGCCACATACAAAACAGTCGGTCTTGGGTCCTTTAGCGGTGCTGGAATTCTTGAACTTTTGTTGGTCCTTCTTAGGACCGAGAAAATTCTTCTTTCCTGCGGGTCTCTTGCCTTTCGCGCTCACCGTGTTGGCTTTAGAAACTCCGTTGTTCTCGGATTTTTGTCTTTCCTTCGATTCCTCTTCGATTCGAAGGTGTTTTTGAATCTGTTCCAGTGAGAAATTCTCAGAGCTATGAATTAGTTTCTTCCGATAACTATTCCAAGATGCTGGCAATTTAGTAATTATAGCACCAACTTGGAATGGTTCCGGAAGTTCTATCTTCACTGTCCTGAGTTTGTTGACTAGAACTTGTAGTTCGTGTACTTGGGCTAGTATAGGCTTTGTATCAACCATTTTGTAATCAAAATACTTTGATATAAGAAATTTCTTTGTACCTTCTTCTTCTGCTCTGAATTTGAATTCCAGAGCCTTCCAGATGTCAATTGCCGAAGGATTTTCTGTGTAGAGGTCGTACAGTCTGTCCGACAGGGTGTTCAGAATGTGACCACGGCACAGCAGTTCGTCCTTTTTACACTTTTTGCGTTCTACCTTGACCGCATCAGAATCTGCTGGAGTGGGTTCTGGAATGGGTGGCAGATCTGGATCGAGGACGTAGTAGATCTTCAGTGCTGTCAGGAGGAAGATCTTCTTGTCCTGCCAGTGTGTGAAGTTTGTCCCGTCGAAGCGATCTAGTTTGACTAGATCCTGATTCATGACCTTGATGCTCGAAATCGTAGCCTCGGACGCCATTATTTGCAACACTTTAAGATTGTTAGAAATTGATTGTACTTCACTGACCAATTCTGCGAAGTTGAATATGTCGTCGATGCTTGAATCGTACATTTAGCAGCACTTTCCTTAAAGTGTTTCGGGCACTCCGGTAACGTTTTGGAGTCAGCACGCCAGAACACCCAGGATAAGACAGTCTTTCTGCCAGAGGTTCACTAGACGCTGTGAGACACCGGCGTAGGGAAGAACACCTTTCTGGAAACTTTGGAAGAGAAAAGATAGAGGAATGAATACTCAGATTCTGTGTATTTTGGACTCAAAATTATGTAGTATTTATAGATGAATTAGTGTTGTTTCGTGAAATCGCGACCCTTCCGAAACAACATTCATTCACCTGTTCGCAGATTCATTCACCATTTCGTTTGTGTGGACTGCTGCAAAAAATAGGAATTCTCGCCGAGGCCCGAGCCTACGCCGCTCGTCCGATGCCACGTTGCACAAGTGCGTCTATAATGCGCCACTATCGCCTCTACGCCGGAGCCAGAGCCGGTCATCCACTAGCAACCCTTTGGTTGTTGCACACTCCTCATGAGTGCACATTCCTATTTAAGCACTCTCAAAGTCTTTCTCTTTTTTCGATGTGGGACTAAAGTCCCTTCTCTTCCTTTTCATCCTTTAAGAACAATGAATGAAATTAATTAATTTCAACAAAACTTGCTCTATATATGGTACAGGGGTCTTTAATTAAGCTTGAATCTCAGTTAAGCTTTCTATGAATAGCTTGACATCAATGTGCATATAATTGCACTTGTGTTACATAGTTATATCACGTGGTGCTTTTAGAACTAAATTGGCATACAACTCTATACTTGGCAGTACTATCATGGATAATTCACATGAAGAAAAAGAATGTATCTAAGCTATCATTGAGTCTTGCTACATTAATAATTTAGTAATAGGATCTCACACATACATATAAAATTTAGAATTTGAGCCTGAATTTTTTTTTTGGCCAATGTTAGAATTTGAGTCTCGATGTCACTGTTTATTAGCAGTGATATCGAGATCCAAATCATTTTCGAGACCCAAATTTTAATATTTATATATATGTGAGACTCTATTACTAAATAACCTAAATTCGGTGGCTCTTAATTTGTGGCAGAAGATAGAGATGAGCTTTAGGAGTACATAGGTACAGTAACTTGATAAGGGAATTGCTGTTGATCAATGGGGATGGTCCAGGTCAAACAAATACTAAATCAATGGGGACATGACTCGTGAAATCAGTACCATTTGATGAAGATGACAGACGCCTGGCCACAACGAAAACTGACGCGACCAGCGTGTTTTACTTAACAAAAATGCTTTCTCGAACGTAACTATGTGGTGGATCATGCTGACGTGGCCTCTCCTATTGGTTCCAGTCCTCTCCTGCAATGAGGGACTGCCACGTTAGCACGATCGCTCCTGATTCTTGTTCGAGAAGCAACGTTGTTTCTAATTATGATGTACCAAATATATCGATTCTCCTATAAATATATGAATTTTATTGATTATTTTAAATAATAGTACCCACAACCAGTGGAAGCTATACTTTTATAAAAAACATAATATATTTGATCCACAGCAAATGGAGATAGCACAAGTGTAGCACCATAGTTTGTAGTGTTTTCCAAAAAATTCTTTCCACTTTTCTGTCCTCTTCCTACTTTTTTATTTTTTATTTTTTTAACTGGTGGGTTCCATAAGACAAATAGGGACGGATGGCAGTAAAGTGAACAGAATTTTCAGGATATCAGATCCGGACTTCATACAGACATGTAAAGTCGCCAATTAGAATTACATGTTGGAGTCTTCTTAGAGTTTGTAAACCAGTGTGGGGCACCATAGGATTGTGTTGAAAGATTGTTATTATTAATATATTTTTTTTTTTAGATGTCCAACGTTATCTACGGAACTATTTACTATTTCCAAGGTCAAACATTTGCTATTCCCAAGGTCAGACAAACAAAAACTAGTTATCTTCGCCAGATGTTTACTTGGCGCTTATAATTGTGTACTACAGACAGTGGTACACAGAAGTAACTGGTGGTGTGTTTGCTGGCAGGTTTACCGTGTTTGGAAAATGCTAAGTTTACTATCAAATTCTTATAACGTTCTTACAACTCACTCACCCATCCTTTACATATGGGTCCCACCAGATCCCACCACCTCTCACACTCCTCCTGCTATATGGGTTCCATCCGATCTCATCACTTATTTTTTTTCTCCAATCGAAGTCCGATACGTTGCGGGTTGTAGAAAGGTTGTAAGTATTGGTTGTAGGCGTAGCAAAGCTCTACTGTGTTGCTACATGTCTACTTTGTTTCCAGTAAATTTTCCGTTCCCTCAACTATTATTTTGGCGATGTATGCTGCTTGAATTGTTCTGGTGCTAACGTTCAAGATAATCAAGTCCTCTGTCACCTATTCTTCCAACATACAAGAAAGTTATCATGGGCAACACACAAAATGATACGGGTTATCATATTTATTTATTTTTAAAAGTATCATTTTGATATCCAAAATATTTTAGTTCTTAGTTGCTAGGATTGTCAGAATCCTGACAGTCTTATGATAAAGTTTTATATGTTCGCATGATTCTGATATAGTCCTGACTATTGTTAGGACTTCATGTATTATAAAATTTTGTTGTTGTTCCCAATTCGATTGTCAAAAATTTTAAAAATTTCAAATTCCTATAATGGGTGATCGAAAGAGAGAGCTTGCAAGAGAAAGAGAAAGTTGGATGACAGGAAGAAAAATTTGGATGATTAAAATAATGTGTTGTCCCTCTAACAAATTGTACTCGTACCACTTTTATAACTTAATTAGTAGTGTTGTCCCTATCATGTGATAGTCCATGTCACTTTGGTGGTGCGTTTGGTAATTTTAAAAGAGAAATTTTGAATTACTTCCCACTTGCAATACCCATATCAAGGGTGCACCCCACAGTTTTGCAAAAATATATAGTACCCCTCATTTTTGACGGAAACCGTCAAAAAATTATTGGACGAAAATGTTCTTGGGTTCTTCCTCTTTGTTCTTTCCTCCCCCTCCCATTCCCCCTCCTCCCGCGGCCACCGCTCCCCCCCCCCCTCCCTGCCAACGCCTCCGCCGCCGACGTCGTTGCTGCCGTCGTCGCCGCTGCGCCGCTGCTGTTGCCGCCGCCGCCGGAGATGGGGATGGGGGGGGGGGGGGGGGGGAGCGGAGGCGGTGGTGTGGGTGAGTGGTGGCGGAGAGAGGGGGATGGAAGGGGAGAGGAAAGAACAAAGAGGAAGAATTCAATGACGTTTTCGTCCAAAATTTAAATTTTTTGACGGTTTCGGTCAAAAATGAGGAGTACTATACATTTTTGTAAAACTGTGGGATGCACCCTTAATATGGGTATTGCAAGTGGGAGGGTAAGTCAAAATTTCTCATTTTTAAATTACAATTCCAGTCAAATGATAAATAAGGTAGGTAGATCGAACATCTATATGTGAAGAGGAAGAGATCCAACATCTAGAGAAGCTCCAATAGAAAATAGTGGAAATGAAAATAAGAATGCTTGCAAAATGAATGTTACTATATGTAACAATCAGAAATTCTTGAGCTGAAACAACCTGAATCAAGGCCAAAGAATTTTTTGCTAATAATTTTTTTTGTGACTAATCCATCAATGATTGCGAATTATATATAAGTTAAACGAGAGGGAGACTCCTGTAACTCATATTTTGACGTGTGACAGTGAGAGTAGCGTTCTCTGCCTCAAGTGTTGCTATCGATCGAGCTCTGGCAGAAGCAACTGTACTGTAGCTCCTACTCGTAGTACTTGGAAATTCTTGCCATTCAAACACGTACGGTTGCGTGCTTGATGTGCACCCCCATTCGATTCATATTTCAGATTTCTACTGCAATGGAACAGTAAAATATGCATCACAAAGAAGAGTGAAGGAAATCTCTTGAGAGTTAATTTGTAGTCTATTAGGACATTTGCTTGTCCGTCCTCGATCTGCTCTGGTTTTAGGAGGTGAGGTCCGGTGCTAGCAGGAGAGTCCAATAGTCGGATGCCACATGATGGCAGACAATTGACAGTCACAAAAATCTTGGACAAAAAATTATTTTCCAGTCTATTATTATGGCTAATTCAAACCATTCACTCTCTTCCAATTGACTCACTTCGCTTGTCTCGATCTCACTTCCTTCGTCTCAAAATTCTTAATGTATTTCACGCTACGTCTTAAAGGGACAAGAGATTTTTTAACTTTCGTCAAACTTATTAATATGAATTTGTACTTACATCCCACATTTTTTGTTTATTAGACTTATATTCCAATTTTTGTCCCGAAAAATATTTTTCGGAAAAAAATACACACACAAATATATCAGTTAGGTCACACTTACATATTCTAATCCACTACAGTATAATGTTTGGTTCTGTCCTTGACCGGAGTTTGAGTTATCTATACTTGCAACTAAAATTGACCGGTAACCACCAATGACTTTTATTTTTAAGCTATCAGCTTAATCAAACTGCCCTGACTGAATAATCGATCCTCAGGTGCACATGATCACATCAGTATCTTTCCGATGGCATATTCATGATTCATGTATTACTCGTCCACAGATGATTTGATGTTGTGAAAGCTGTGTTTGAAGACTTCATAGATTGGTTTCAAACTATAGATTAAAAGAGACTAGCATTGAGCTTGTTCATAGACATCTTCAATTGTATACATATAGGTGCAGATCATCTATTTGAATAGCCACTTATATCGAACGTCAGCAAAGTTCGACTTAGAGCATTGTCGTCAGAATTGGACCGGACCGGCAGTTGGACCGGGTCTGAACTTAGAGTCATGGTGAATGAATTTTGAGAGACTACTAAAAAGAAGGGTTATTTAGGTTCAGGATCTCCTATAATATTCGCTAGGTCTCCATACTATTCAGAAGTGGATCTTGGTCTCGTTTTGATGGTTGACTAATTGAACCGACTGTTAGATCTCGTTTAGGTTCCAACATATTCGAAATTAACATTTAGTTTTAGGGTCTAGTATAATATTCAAAATTTGTATTTAGATTTCTATTTTGGACCATCAGACTATAATTCAACTGCCAGAACGAGATTCAAATCCTCTCCTGAACAATATGGAAAAACTAAATAACCATTAAAAGAACCCAACACTTCAGTTCTTCACTGAAGCTATGGGAGCGGGGAACCATGCAGAAGGATAGTTATCCATTCCTTGACCGTCTTCTCCAGAGTCCTTTGGACTCATCCTAAACCGATGTATGCCCACCCCCACCTCCACATGATGTGATGGTGACTACCATTCGCGTCCAACCAACGCTAACCCTAAAGAACCCACCATGTCATTATAAGTATCGGACCCCGTCCTTAGTAAGCTACAAGCCATTCTCTTGGTAGCCAACCAAATCATCTACGATGCCGCTACTTGGACCGTGCTTTTAGCCCACAATTTTGGTCCGCAATCCACGTAACAGCATCCCATTGACCGATGTACCGATGGTGGTCCCCACGCGAATAGTAGGGGACGAATGGGATTCAGCCACGTAGGCCCGCAGTCAAGGACGGAGCCAGAAAATTTTTGTAGGAGGGGCAAAGAGCATAGATGAAAAAGAAAAGAAAAAAATCATATGATAATTCAATAAATAAAATTACAAAATCTACACAACAAATAACACCCACAAGTTTTGAACCCGTGACCTTCTGTAAAATGAGGCTAAGACTTATATGTGATAAAAATTGGTAGCTCCTTGTATTTATTTTGGAAGCCCGGGATAACCAAGCTTATGCTCCGCTCCTGCCTGCGGTCACGCCAGCGAACAGAAATCGCGGACCATTTATCATTTCCGAATCATCTATATAGATTTGCTATGTAATTGGAGTAGTATAAAAAAAACTATATGTACGTACAAAATTCTGTTCCTCGACCACCACGTGGCCATCTCAATGTCTACAACCTCCCCTCTCCCCTATTTTTTTCTTCGGTTAATAAAAAAATGCCACGTGACGGAAGAACAGGGAGGGATGAGATTTTTTGTATATATAACATCCCTCAAATTAATATCAATTTAACTCCTAATTTTCATCATCATTCTAGAGCTCTGCTCTGATTGATGTAGCAGCAGAAATCTCTGGCCAGTCCTTTTTCCTGAGTACTCAACAGCTCCACAAATCGTTCTTGAGCCAATCAATCAACAACAGCCAGTTCGACAAGAAACGGGAAAAACTGTTCCCAGAACTCCGTTAGAAGCGATCACCATCAACCGGGGGGCCCGGAGCGTCGACCGCGAGCACGACGGGGGGCCTGCGCGCGCACGTCGAGACACGCGCTGCAAGTTGCAGCTTGCGAGCGATCGAGCGAGCGCGACCGCTGCCGATCGATCTCCCTCCTACATAATTAGCCTGCACAGTACAGTCACGATCGAGGGGCATGCATTGCAGCCGTGTCCTGCTGTCACTAACCCCATCATCGATCATGCATGCAGCCGTCCCTATCGGCGTCATCGCTGGGCCACCCCACGCAAGTGTCTGGACCTTTAAGCCGTAACATCAGGCTAGTGTTCAATCCGAGTGACCCTTTGGTAAAAAGTTCTAGCTGAACGACAGAAAATCAGTGGATCGAGTCACGAAAGACGTATTATTACTTTTTTCCATTGGTGGTGAGTGTTGGAGGACGTTGGATCCAAAAGGTATAATAATACAATGTGCACAAAATGTGCCCAACATTATGTCGAACACCATCAAATTATAAGACTAAATTACAATTTTATACCCTCAATTATTTGAATTTTTTAACTTGATATCCTAAACTTTGGTAGCTACTAATTTAATACCATCTCTCAATTAATATTTTCAACTTGGTACCTTCCGTCACCCTAACGGTTAATGTAAACGGAAGAAAAAAAAATTCCTAAACTACCCTTTGCAGATCCCATCCCCTTCTCACCCCCCCCCCCCCCCCCCCCCTCCTCCCCTTTCCCCACCGCGTGCCACCCCTCACCGCACGCAGGCCACCCCTCTCCCCCACCGCGCCTCCTCCCTGCCGCGTGCAGCCCCCCTCCCCCACCACCCCCACCGCCGCCGCGCAGCCGCCCTCCCCCGCCACACACATCCCCCCTCCCACGCGCGCTCGCGCCTCCGCCGCGTGCAGCCCCCCGCGTGTGCCCCACTGGCGGTTGTTGCGGCAGCAGCGACGGCGGCGGCTGCTTGAGGCTGTGCCTCCCCCCCCCCCCCCCCCCCTCCGGCTGTCGGCGCCGAAGAAAGAGGGAGGAGGGTTGCTGGAGAGAGAGAGGAGTTTGGGAAGGATATTTAAGTCATTTGCTAACTCGGTTAACACCGTTTAGAGAGCGGATGCAAGTTGATGTCTGTCAAAGTTGAGGGTACAAAGTTGAGATAGGACGTTAAGGCCTCGTTTGGTTCGCGGAATCTCCCGGTTGGGAAAGGAAAGTGATTACTTTCCTACGTTTGGGTGCCCAAGGAATTGAGGATGAAAGGAAAGTGATTCCCAATGGAAGGGAAATTAGGGGGGAAAGTGATTCCATCCATCCAAGGAAGGAATCACTTTCCCACATTGAAGTATTCACTTTCCTTTCCAAATTCCTTGGCATTGCCAAACATCGGAAAGAAAAATCAATAGGAATTAAAGTTTCTCAAAGGAAAGGAAATGACAAGGAATTGATTTCCTTTCCCTTCCATTCCGCGAACCAAACGAGGCCTAAGTTGATGCATGTCAAAGTTGAGGGTATCAAATTGAACATTCGGAACAGTTGAGAGTATCTTGTTATAAATTAGCCAAAAAAAAAAAAAAAATCAGGATAGGAATTAGCTTGTGCAAAGGGCGGCCGAGACTCGCAAATTAAGCACCATGATCTAATTATCAAATGCTGTTCCAAATCAAGACCAACAGTTGGATCGTGAGCAAATGAGATCTATATCGATCGAGGACGAAAAGAGTGGGGGGAGAGAGAGAGAAGGAACTCATGAAGCCAGCTGTCGAGTTCGTCGATCCATCGATCGATCGGGGCTAGCGACGTCGCCATCGATGATCCATTCGCGAAGCATGCATCGGCACATGGACAGCGATAAATGGTGCGGGTACTGTTGCTTCCTGCTCACGCGATGCGCATCAATGCGGACAACGAAAGGTCTGCAGCTCCCGATTGATTGACGCCTTCATTCCCACCCAACCCCACCGTCCGCATCGGAACTTCCGGATGGAAACGAAAGGATTCGTGTAGTATTAATGTGTTTTCCGAATAACAGTTGGAAACCCTCGAGAATAGTGTGATCATGTGGTTTGTCGAAGCCAAAAAAAAAAAAAAAACTGTACTACGTGGGAGAGTCCTACTACACATCTTCAACCAGCTAGGGGTGAGCATTTGGTTTATTCAGTCCCAACCGAATCGAATAAGTAAAAATCGAATTGGACCGAAACCGAACCGAATTGGACAATAACCGAACCGAACCGAACAAAATTAAATCGGTTCGGTTTTCGGTTTATTCGATTTTTGGATTTTTTTTGTGTGTGTGTTTTTTTTTGTTAATATATATAATAACTAAATATATCTAGATATATTCAGTATATAATACCTATAACATATACCTATATATATTTAGTATATACCTATAATTAACACACACACACACACATATGTATATATAAACTAAATTTTCTTATTCGGTTTTGGACCGAAACCGAAATCCAAAACCGAAATTGAAACCGAATAAGAAAATTTAGTATTTTCAAAACCGAAACCGAACCGAATTTTTTTAAAACCGAACCGAATCTCTTATTCGGTTCGGTTCGGTTCAATTTTCGGCCCAAAACCGAATAATGCTCACCCCTACAACCAGCAACAATTCGTCGATCGGCAAGGACGGAACTAGAAATTCGATCTCGGATTAGCTCGAGTGGGCTAGGGTGGGCTGACTCGCGATGATGTTTTTCTTCATCGTTGTATTCTGAAAGCTTCAGGGGCTGATTCTGGGATTTAGCCAGGACCGGCCCAGAGGGATGGTTTGTCCTAGTCGAAGCTAATTTTGGTTGCCCTTTATCCTTGACTCCAAAAAGATAGGATATCGTGTTCGGAAGTGTTTATCCCTGAAATTGACGGCGAGTGAGCTTGGATTTCAGGTTCCACTCCTGATTCTTGAGTTACTCGTGACATTTCCAATATATTTTTATGGACAAAAAAAATTGCTAGTTCACTACCAAAATAAGTCATATTAGCGACGTAATTAGCGACGTTTATGAAAGACGTCGCTATATTTTAGCAATTTAGCGACGTAAATTTATAACGTCGCAATACGTCACTATTAGCGACGTTCAACGACGTATTGCGACTAAGTTTTGTATTATAAAAACGTACGTCGTGGATATGTCGGTGAACGTCGCTAAAATCACTGATATTAGCATGAATCATTTGGATGGAGCACGCATGGTCGTCTTTCATGTCCGTGTTGCATGGACGACACTAAGGCTTTCCGTTTGAAACACGGAGGCAAACCGTGCTTCTTCGATTGTCATCGACAATTCCTGCCGAAGGATCATCCGTACCGGAGGAACAAGAATGCTTTTCGTGCTGGCGTTGTGGAGAAGGGTGATCCACCGACAAGGTGGTGCGGAGCCACGATATGGGAGGAGGTTAGAGATTTACCAAGTGCTATTGAGCAGCCTGCTACGGGCTACAAGTGTGACGGATTTGGTCGCACTCATAACTGGACGAAGAGGAGTATATTCTGGGATCTGCCATACTGGAGCACCAATCTGATTAGACATAACCTTGATGTCATGCATATTGAGAAGAATGTGTTTGACAACATAATTAATACTGTAATGGACGTAAAGGGGAAGACGAAAGACAATCCTAAGGCTAGATTGGACTTGAAAGAAATATGTAGACGTCCTGCATTGCATTTGATAGAGGACGGGAATGGGAAGTTGAAGCAGCCTAAGGCAATTTTCTCACTGGAGAAGGAGGATAAAGTGAGGCTTTGTAGGTGGATTCAAGGTCTGAAATTTCCAGATGGGTATGTTTCAAACTTGAGAAGATGCGTCGACCTCAAGGAGAACAAACTGACAGGTATGAAGAGCCATGATTGTCACGTATTCATGGAGCGGTTAATTCCGATTGCATTTCGGGAATTCTTACCGCAGGCAGTTTGGGATCCATTGACGGAGCTTAGCATATTCTTCAGGGATCTTTGTTCTAAGAAATTGCTCGTTGATCGTTTAGAAAAGCAAGAGAAGGACATTGCGGTAACACTGTGCAAGCTAGAGAGGGTGTTTTCTCCTGGATTCTTCGACTCTATGGAGCATTTGCCGATTCATCTTTCCTACGAGGCACGTGTTGGTGGACCCGTCGAATATCGATGGATGTACCCGTTCGAGCGACATTTGAATCACCTAAAAAGAAAGGTAAAAAATAAGGCTCGGGTCGAGGGTTCTATTTGTGAAGCCTATATTCTCGAGGAGATTACAAATTTCTGCTCCTCCTATTTCAAACCTCATGTTGCTACGAATAGAACGAGGGCTCCGAGAAACGACGACGGATATCAAGAATTTAATGATGGAATACTGAAAGTATTCAATGCGTCCGGAAAGCCTTCGGGGAAAATGAAGAAGAGATATTTGAATGACGAAGAGCTAAGGGCTGCTCAGTTGTATGTATTACTCAATTGCGACGAGGATGAAGTGGAGAAGCTAGAGGGGTAAGTAAGGAATGATGAGTTTACGTCATCTCAATGTAATAGTATAAGCTAATATTATTGTACTAATCGTTCTAATGCTTCGTTGTTTTCCAGCACATATAATGATGAGTTGAGGCTGGTTAGACCCTACCTAACAGACGAAGCATTAGAACAAGAAATGAGACGTCATTTTCCTTCTTGGTTGAGCGAATATGTAAGCAGTTCGGTAATATTTACTGGCCTCTTCTAATGCAACTGCGCAATAAATAACTTATTATCTCTTCTTTGATATTCAGGTCGATCGTCTAATTTCACCCGAGATTGAATTAATTAGAACTCTTGCCAAGGGACCAATTACTTTTGTTAAAACATGGCCAAGTTATTGTGTCAATGGCTTTCGATTCAAGTCGACAAATGCTCCGATCAGAGACAGCTTCCTGGATCTTGATTCCACGAAGAACAGTTGTTTGTGTATCAAGTCTTCGAACTACAAAGACGTCGATCCAGGAAATGATTTCTTTGGCATCTTGCAAGAGATTGTGGAGTTGTCATATAATTATGGCAGAGAACCTGCAAAGATCGTGTTGTTCAAGTGTGAATGGTTCGATCCGATTGAAAATCAAGGCTGAAAAATTGACAAGCATGGTCTTGTGGATATAAACTACAAGCGTAGATATCAAGGCTACGAACCGTTTGTCCTAGCAACTCAGGCTCAGCTCGTGTATTTCACAGCTTATCCGAGACGGGGAGCAACGAAGTCTGACTGGTGGGCAGTATGCAAGACTAAAGCTAGAGATACTTTTGATGTTGATGAAAAAGCTTACCAGGAGGACGAGCTACCTCATGTAACCAATATTGTCGATGTGGACTCCACGAAAGTTACGCATTACACGACACATAATGTAGAAGATGTAGAATTATCCGAAGAGGAAGACGAAGCCGACGAAGGTGAAGACGAAAGTGAAGATGAGGAGGAAGAGGAAGATGAGGTCGAGGAAGACGAACAAGATGATTATTCTGAAGATGATTGAGAGAGATATACTTATCTGGACTTAGATGTTTCTTCTAGAATATATTATCTGGACTTAGATGTTTATTGTAGAATGTATCATCATATGTTACCTTGGTTATTATCTTTGTTGTACTGTCATATTTCTATTCTCTATTATTTGTTGTACTGTCATATTTCTAGTCTCTAATATTTGTTGTACTGTCATATTTCTAGTCTCTATTATTTGTTGTACTGTCATATTTCTAGTCTCTATCATATTTTGTACTATCATATGCTTTTATCAGGTATGGCAGGTCATCGCGGACATTTGCGAGGGCCACGAGGAGGTCGGGATCCTCCGGTACTTCCTACAGGTACTGCTAGGGGACGGAGTTTGCCTTCGGTACCTCCTATTGGTACCGGCTCTGGATCCTCGTCGCCGATTACTCCTCCATATCGGACAGTAGCTGGGCCGGTTGGGACGACGTCACGTGGCATATCTCCTGGGACGAGTAGTTCCAGACCTGTTGAGATTGCTCCCCCGTCTAGCGTTCCTGATGTTGATACGACGATGGAGACGGATGAGCAGATGGCCGAGGAGGATGCGCCGACGGCCGACCAGCATCATGAAGATGATGCGTGCGCACCTCCGGAGGAGGGGAGGACGGAGATCTGGGCCGACGGTACAAAGTAGGTATTTTGGTTTATGATTTTTTTTTCTTCTGTTTTTATCATAAATTAATTTTTTTCATGAATATAATATGTATGTATAGATATCGTCCTCCAGGGGTACAGAGATGCCTAGGCGATATGCTGAGGCATAATTATGGTGGTCCCTGGATTAACTACTCTGATGCTCCAGACGAAAGGAAGAACTTCTGGTTTACGCGCTTCAAGGTTAAAATAGATTTGTTTTTAACATGAATCATTTAATTTATGCATATTATATATAACTGATAAATATTTGGTTTCGTACTGTTCTAGGATATGTTTTACTATCCGCCGCACCGGGCCGAGCAGATCGAGGGGATGTTTCCTTCCGTCGCTGCTAAGCTGATCCGCGACTCTATTAATGATCAGAAGGAACATGATCGTGCCGGAAAGCCGATCAAAGGTTGGATCACCCCTGATTAGTGGAATGAGATGAAGGCTCGATTCAACGAGCCAAGGTACAAGGAGAAGTCGGAGAAGGCTAAGGCGGCTAGGCAACATGCCTCGAAGTGGTGCGGTGGGTCGATTCCGATGACGGAACATTTCCGTCGTCTGGTATGTCTTTCTCTTTTAGAAATATTATTTTAATGCAAATCCGATAAATTATTACTAAGATAATATATTTAATTACAGGTAAGGAAGGTCGGTAACGCCGACATGGTGACCGTCTTCCTGGCCACCCATCGGAAGGGCGGAGTCCTTATTGACGAGAGGGCCGAGCAGACCTATGTAAGTATTACAATACGTTATTTTAATTTAATACTTCGTGTCCATTTTAATATAACTTAGTAAATATAATGCAAATAAATATTCATGAAGTTAGTAAAAATAAGTACATTAATTAGAAATTAGAAATCATAGAGTACTATCCATACTTTCTAGGCCGAGTATACGAGGCTGCGGGAACGGGCGGCTGCTAGTGCACCTGATGCAGGAGAGGCCGGTACTTCCTCGCAGCCCACTCAAGCTCCGTCGGCGGACGAGCTGTGGATGACCGCCGCTGGTGGCCTCCGTAGGGATACGTACTACGGTACGGGATCCTATGGCGCCCTAGTTGCGACCCAGTCCTCTAGGACATCTCCTGCTAGTGTGCATGGTCCACAGCCGTCCCAGGAGTCTGCCCGAGTCCACCAGATGATGGAGTCTCTCCGTGACGACCTGCTACGACGGATCGAGCAGCAGTCTCAGCATCCTACGGACGATCCTGCGCTGCTAGCACGATTGGATGCGCTCGACCGCGGTATTATAGACCTCAGGGAGACGACTGAGAGGACAGAGCGCGCCGTTGGAGGGTTAGAGCGCACGGTGACGGAGTTGCAGACAGGACAGGTGACCATGGCCGAGACGGTGAGATTGGCGCAGGATTCGATGGTCCAGAGCAGTGGTAGAATGTTATCTATCATGGATTCATACAACCAGCGACTTACAGCGTTGGAGCATGCTGGTACTCTGGGTGCGCCTTCATCGTCGTCGACTCCGCCGCCTCCACCGCCTTCTTCTTCGACACCGACTCCACCGACGTCACAGCCTGGCGCTCCATCTGTATCGATTTCACTTGTGGAGTATGAGGAGTTTTTACGCCTTCGTCGCGGCGGTGCCCCTCCTGCACCAGATCACTAGTAGTCCTAGTTAGGACTTTTGTTTGTGTTTGTATCATCTTATGTTTGTGACTTATGATTGGATGTTTGTATTGGATGTTAGTTGTGTTTGTATCGAATTGACTTGTGACTTGTTTGGATTGGATGTTAATTCCTTCGTCGATAAATGTTAATTGTGTTTGGATTGGATGTTAATTAACTTAGATTAAAGCTATCTGTGATTTGGAATTGTGAGTGGGGGTTTGAATGCGCTGTGATTTGGAATTGTGAGTGGGGATTTGAATGTGTACCTATATGTGTTTTATAGAATTGTGAGTGGTAATATAGAATCTGTGTTTTATTTTTTTTATTTTTTTTACAACTTTAGCGACGTTTAGCGACGCTTACTGACGTTTAGCGACGTCTTTTTCCGACGTTTACCGACGACAAGCTGCAAATAATATATTTTTCCGACGTTTTACCGACATTTACCGACGACTAACTGCAAAAAAGTACAGCTCTCCGACGTATTTACCGACGTTTACCGACACTAGCTGCAAAAATGTACAGGACCTTTACCGACGTCTAGCGACAACATTCACGTCGCTATATTACCGACGAAACGACGGTAGACGTCGGTAACTATTCCAGGTCTTTACCAACGTGTAGCGACTACATATACGTCGCTAATATACCGACGGAACGACGATAAACGTCGATAACTCACCGACGTACTGTTACGTCGCTGAATGTCGGTAATTGCGACGTTCAGCGACGTTTTTGTAATCAGCGACTAAGGAAACGGCGACAAAACCTAAACGTCGGTAAATACGTCGGTGATACATATTAGCGACGGATTTTGTTGTTTTTCCGACGTTTTTGGGCGTCGCTAAAACCACTTATTTTGGTAGTGGTTGATCAAGTGACAAGAAGGAATTGGGATGGACCGTAAAGGCTCTATTGGAGGAGAGCTGCAGACTTAAGGACATGAGGGTTGTCCTAACCAGGAGGTTGCCTAAGTCCGATGGCTTGTCGGACTTACCTCAGGTCCGGTCCTAGATTTAGCTTGAAAGACTTGGGGATCATGTTCGTCTCCTTGCGTTCCTTTGTACAAGAACAAAACGTGACGGGGTGAAGAATTCAGATGCCACTACGACGTTCAAGTCAAACTTATAACGAATTTCTTTATCATGTTGTTCAAAAAGTTTCGTGGTTGGGCATGGGCAATCCTTCTCCTTTGTCCCGAAAGACTTCGAGACCATTTTCATCTCCTTACTTTCTTACGTACAAAAAAAAAAAAAAATTAAAAAAAATGTGAGTGGCGTGGAAAACTCTTCATAGCTTGATGCCACTCCGAATTTCAAGTGGGACTACGATTTAAGACAATAATGAAGTGAAAGAGTTTTAGGATAAAAGTAAGCAAATATTACGGACATTCATGGTAGAGTTAACCCTAAATCCTAACTTGTCGTCCAAGTTTAGGGTTTAAAAATAACGATTGGGTATGCATAAACAGTGTCGGACTAATTTAGACTTTGAGACACATGAGGTGATCAACTCTAAAAGTGGTGCATTCAAAGTTTAATTCATAATATTTTTTTCATCTATAAGTATACTATAATATAACAGAAAATTGTATAGAAAGCATAGGAGTTGTTTTTAGTTTAGGAAAACTTCAGATACAGTCAGTCCCAATACGCCTTTTAAAGGGTGAATTTTTAGTTTTAACAATTTACGTCTCCTTCTAAAGGGCATAAATTTTCCTCCAGACTTTGCAAAAAAAATTTGTGCAATTTACTTTTCAAGGACGTAAATTTTGCATATGTTTTTTCCTTAGTGTTTCCGAGAGCATGAAAAATATTTTAAAAAAATCGTTAGAGAAGCCCATTTTTGTCACTTAAAGTCCAAGTTTGTCACTGAAAACTATTTTTCTCACTGAAAGATAAAATTCATCACGAAATTTTTTAGCAGTTATTCTTCGTTTAAAACAATTATAATTGGAAAATTTAAGCCCTTTGGAAGGGTGCAAATTGTTAAATTCGCTCTTTAAAAGAACGTGTTGGGTTTGTATTTGATTTTTTTCTAAACTTTGCGCCTTTTATACAATAAAATTGAATTTTTATGTTTTCTATACAATTTTTCTAGTAAACACAAGATTCAACACATAAAAAATAAACAAATTAAATATATTATTCAAAATAATATATGTCATAATAAAATACTAATAATAGTGACAATGTTTCAGAGGGGAAAAAAAAATGAGGTTCCAAAAATTAAACAAAAACAAAACTAAAAATGGTTGAGGAAACATTGGCCGCACCAAAAATTTATTTTAGTTTGTGACTCTCTTACGCGGACTAATAAGATTAGCATGAGTATTCTGGACCTTTTTTTTTTTTTTTTTCAGAACTGGACTTTCATACATTAAATTGTATAAAAAAAAAATATCTGTTGCTCTCTAAAATTTAGCCATTGAGGTAGCCTGTTACGGACTTAGTGTTTTAGGCTGTATATATACGTCGCATGCGGCGGACTATTTTTTTTTTCTTGAAGACTCGTACAAGCCTTTTCCGAACCTGTTTAAGTAGAATGATAAGAAATTAGAGAAGAGTGGAGCAAGAGAGGGACTTGTAACTTATTCTTTATTGACTTGGAGAATAATTACAAATTTTAGTGGTGAGAAACAAATGAGGCTTCTCACTTATCTATAGTGTCTATATGGCCTGCAAGAAACTTCTGAAAACAGAATATTATAGGAATTATTCTATATCTAGATATTTACCATGAAGTTTCTACTCCATCCAGAAAGATCATTGGCCATCCAGAAGGATCTTGGACCATCTAGAACGATCATGGGTCTTTCAGAGAATTCACCATCTTTAGAGAATTCCGTCGTCTTCTAAAATATTCTGGAAGCTTTCCGTATAACTCAGGTCCGTGAAGAGTTACATAAATCTGTTTCGGTAGGACGCAACAAATTGAATGTTACAAGCCGCCCCCATAGGCCTCATATCACAAGTATGGACTTGTGCCTGCCAATATTAATCATATTCTTTCCTGGACCCACATTTAACCTAATCATATGATGGGCTCCGCGAACACGAGTGTTGGCCCATTAAAATTTGTCTGGTTGGACGTGAGGCTTCGGGCCTACGTCGCAAAAAAAAATAAAAGAAGGAATTTTTCAAATAACATAACAGAATGAATCTTGATATTTACAATCAAAACACTTCAATATCAGTAGTACCATTGCATATAAATTGATCTATACCGTCAACAGCAGAGTTCTTCTTTTTGCCATTGAACCTTCCAATCAAACTTATTGTAACACTGATAAGGATCAACTTTACGAAGATCCCACTGGATTCCAGAAACTCGTAACCTGTTCCCCAGGGATCCCAGATGAGGAATGTGATGCCTATAGTTCGTATTACGTATTTTAGAATACGTGTACGTAATCTGGCTCGTATTGCATGTCTTCTGGCTTGGTTCGGCTTGTTCGGATTGGCTTGGTTCGGCTTGGGTTGCTTATTGGTTCATCATGAACCAAGGGGAGAACCCTACCGACCCCCACCCTCACCATTTATTAATCCCACTCTCTTCTCTCTCCTCATTATCACTTCAATAACTCTTTTTTTCTTCTTCATTTACTCCTCTCCACCTACACCCAAGAGCCCTAGGTAGGGCTGTAAATGAGCCAAGCCGTTCGCGAGCTGCTCGAAGCTCGGCTCGATAAAAGCTCGTTTGAGCTCGGTTCATTTACTAAACAAGCTGAGCTCAAGCTTCATTTTCGAGCTCGTTTAATAAACGAGCCAAGCTCAAGCTTAGAAGTACTCAGCTCGTTTGAGCTCACGAGCTAGCTCGTTTATGAGCTTGCGAGCTGGCTCATTTAGAAGCTCGTTTAAGAGCTCGTTCAGGAGCTTGTTTAGAAGCTCGTTTGTTCTTTATTGAATTCTAATTTTATATATATTTGTGCATTATATATTTATATGTCCTTAATAATTGATATTAAAAAACTTTTTTAATTAAAATTTTATAAATAAATTGTTAATATTACAGTTACTTGAATTCAAACATAACTAAATTGAAATCGAGCTCGTTAAGCTTGAAATCAAGCTTAATGAGCTTGAAATAAAGTTGAGCGAGCTTGAAATCAAGCTTAACGAGCTTGATTTTGAACTTATCAAGCTTGAATCAAGCTTGCTTATCACGCTTGGATCAAGCTTGCTTATCAAGCCAAGCTCGAGCTCAAACCAAGCCAAGCTCAAGCTTAATATAAACAAGCTCGAGCCAAGCTCAAGCTCTAATATAAAAAAATTATCAAGCTCGAGCTCGAGCTTGAGCTCGATTAATTTTAGTCAAGCCAAGCTCAAGCTTACAAAAGCTTGGCTCGGCTTGGCTCGGCTGCAGCCCTAGCCCTAGGCAAGTGCAACTTGCTTTATGATTGATCTCAAGTTTTATTGTTTCATTCTCTTCTTTACATGATTATAAGCCTCTTTAGAACTTGGAGTTTTTAATTTTTTATGGATAGATTCTTCTAGATCTACATTATAACCTTGGGGTTTCATGAGTTCATGGAGTTTTCTTGCTTTTGATCTACTAAAACTTGTTATTTTCGAAAACTAATAGTCCCATGAGCAAGAGCACGAAATTTCGTATGAATTTGGTTTTTGATTCACCTCATTTCGAGTTAAAATGAAGTTTTTATAGCCAAAACAAGTTTTCTGAATTTTTCATGTCGGCTGAGTAAAATTTTACGCAGGAAACCCTGATATTGCGTATTTTACGCTGGATAGTATCCAGAATGTAAAATTTTACGCGTGGAACCCTGATATTGCGTATTTTACGCTGGATAGTATCCAGAATGTAAAATTTTACGCAGGGAACCCTGTTATTGCGTATTTTACGCTGGATAGTATCAAGAATGTGAAATTTTACTTAGGGAACCCTGTTTATGCGTATTTTACGCTGGATAGTATCCATAATGTGAAATTTTACTATGGGAATCCTGTTTATGCGTATTTTACGCTGGATAGTATCCAGAATGTGAAATTTTACGCTGGAACCCTTCCCTTTTGTGTATTTTACGCAGAATTGAATTTTTGGCGTAAAAAGTACACAAAATGACTATTTTTGCCAAGTTTAGCTATTTTTTAGCAAGAATTTCGAAAAACTTAAAACATGAAAGGTTTAGATCTTTGTTTTGCCTTTCCGAATATCTTTGGAGCACATCATTTGGAGTTCGTATGTGGAAGCTATGCTCCGTCTCCCCTGAGCCGCATGATTCCTCCACAGCTCTTGCACCATGTTTATATTTAGTTATTGCATATATGCTTATACCAGGTTAAATATAAATTTTAAATATGTTCCATGACACGATGGTGACCCATTGTGGTACACTTTTGACGAATGACATGACGTGATAGTGGCCCGTTGTGGCGTACTCCTGACAGTGAACATGACATGATATATATATATATATATATATATATATATATATATATATATATATATATATTGCGACGGCTAGCATGTCATGACAAGTATGAATGACCTGGACACCGTGGGCGATTGTGTTTGTACAAAGAAACCAGTATTGTCTTGCATCATGTCTAGGATGAGGCTCCCTGAGTACCACGGTTAGGGATACCTACAAGAATTGACTAAGGCTAATAAACTAGAATAATTCAGTAGTCATGAAGAGATTTCTCAGCTACCGGCAATCCTGTTATCTGGGCGCACTAAGTGGACTTGTAGCATACCGACGAGTAGGGCACATTTCCAGCACACAGTCACGTGTTGCACCCTTCCTAAACGGACATTCGACCTGGATAACCTGGATGGTCTGCAGGGCTTGTGGCTGTTGGGATAATCTCATTGCATTTGCTAGTAACTAGGCCTGTGATAACCCTAGTTAGTTAAAGTATCAAGCCGTACTCTTTGCTTTGCCATGATTGATTGAATGAAGTCTAGCCCAGCTTCGACTTGTCCTGATCCTGTGCAAGATTATGACAAGACATGATCATTTATGCTTGTCTTAACAATAATGATCAGGGGTCCAGTTCTGTTCAGGCGAAGGGTTACAACCCCGGTCCTTATTTGGTTTAAGGGTTGTAACCTGGCTCCCGGAACAGTTCTGTGTCCTCTCTTCGTTTATTGTCTTATTGCTCCCCATGTCATGCTCGTCATATTTTATTTTACTTCAATAGCTTGATTATTTATACTGGCTTTAACAATAACGATCGGGGGTCCAGTTCTGTTCATGCGAAGGGTTACAACCCCGGTCCTTATTTGGTTTAAGGGTTGTAACCTGGCCCTCGGAGCAGTTCTGTGTCCTCTCTTCGCTTATTGACTTATTTCACCCTATGATCTTGCTTACCAACAAGTAGTTGAGACGGATTTCTATTCAGGTGAAGGGTTACAATCCCGGTCATTGTTTGGTTTAATGGTTGTGACCTGGCTACTTGAATGGTTTTCTCGTACTCAATTTATTGTTGTTATCCTTATTATTATCTGTTTCGTTTATAATCATCTATTATTATTCATTTATGGTATGCTGGTTTTAGTTCCTAAGTGAAGCCTCCTTTGTGGCACTTGCTCTTTCTGGGGTCTAACTCAGCTGGTTTTGTATGGCCAGATATCGGAGCAGCACCAGAGGATCTACCTACCTTCCAGCCAGATGGTGACCACCAGGCGTAACCCTGGCAACGAGTGGGTTCCTTTTGTCCTCCCACTTTATTGTAAAATTATTCTTTTGAGGCGTTTAGCCGGCGAGCACGTGTTAGCTCGTATTGCACCTTTGTTTACTGTCTGCCTACGGGCAGTAACATGATTGACAAATCCTAGGGTTGATCATGTATGACCAGAACTCTTGCTAGTCTTAACATTTTGTACGACTAGCTTCATGATCATCCGAATATGTAATGTATGGGAAGCCTTACTATTGTATATTTGGTGCTCTGACATCTTGTAAATGTTATTTCTTGCTTGAGATTGAGACAATAGGCTTGTTTATGACCATAGGAGACTGATGGCTTGTAGTTAAACTCTCATGTATCTAGACAGCCGTGACCGTATAGCGAGATGGGTTGCACTTCAATATACGTAGCTGGCTATGTACGCCCCCGCTCTCCAGTATTCTGGTTCTGGGACGTGACATGGTTTAAGTGGTGGCCCATACAGGTCTTGTAAATCAAGATATGTGAGGGTTTACCGAATAGATGTCTCAATCAGTACTCGCCCTTGATCTCTGCTCGTATCTTCTGAATTTCTGTAATCTTGACCTGATCACATACTTGTATCGTTGATATGTCCTGGTCCTTCCTTATTGTTCCCTATGTCGTCTTCTTCAGCGGCATTGTTCCTGGACCTGCCGATCAGCAAGGCGGAGCACCTCCCGTGGACCAGCAGCAACCTGGAGATCAAGTCCAGCATTTAGGAGTTGCCTCCAGAGTCGTACCTACTAGAGGAGAGCCACCCGTTCAGCCCGTCCAGCCTGCAGAACCTGATAATGGCACTTTAGTGGGTCTCATCAGGTCATTATTAGCTTTTCAGGATCGTCGAGGAGATGCCTTGCACCAGACGGTGGCAGATGCTTTGACCAGAGGAGGTCATCAGGGTAACAGCGCGGCCAACAGCTTTAAGCGCTTGAACCCTCCATTCTTCGATGGCAGTGAAGATGCTATCGCTGCTGATGCTTGGCTTCAGGACACAGAGGTGATTCTAGAAACAGCCAGGACTCCAGAAGTCGAGAAGGTGGTCGTAGTGCGCCTGCAGTTATTGGATCTTGCCCACTGCTGGTGGGCGGCACATGTCGTTGGATTATTGGCACCCATTACTTGGGCAGTATTCAGAGAGAGATTCCAGACCAAGTATTTCGATGTTGTAGCACGATACGATCTACAGACGAGGTTCACCAATCTGAAGCAGATGGGCAGGACGGTCGAGCGGCCGAGTTTTTGACACTCAGTCGGTTTGCTCCCACCTTGGTAGCGACCGAGTTCGATAGGGCCCAGCGGTTCCAGCAGGGACTTCACTTGGAGATTTTATTGGCAGTAGAGCAGTTTGAGCATCAGACTTTTGATGCTGTATTGAGAGCAGCTAGGAGGCATGAGTATACCTCCCAGAGGATTGTGGATAGGACCGGAGGTCGGAAGCGATCACACGGTCAGATGAATCAGTCATCCGCACCAGCCCCGGCAGCCAGGGCTTTGACCATTGGAGCTCCGAGGCGGGCGGCCTCAGTGACGTCGGTTCAGCATTCCACCCCGGCGCACCCTCAGCAGCAGAAGCAGAAGCAGTCTTCCACAGTGGGATGTTCACACTGCAGAAAGCCGGGGCATGTGGTATCAGAGTGTCGCAGAGTACAAGGTTTGTGCTTGGTTTGTGGTGCCCAAGTCCACAGGGTTGGGAACTGCCCGAACAGGGGGAGTTCATCATCAGCTTTCTCTAGTCCTTCAGTTAGAGGACCAGCACCAGTCCAGCAGCAGCAGCTGCTGCAGTACCCATTCCCGAGGCCATTGCCGACGCAGGCCCAGGCATTACAGCAGCAGAGACCGTAGCAGTATGCCCAAGCCCAAGCCCTGATCCAGAGCAGGCAGAGGAATTTTCAGCAGAGGGGGCCGGCACCCAGAGGACAAGGACAAGGATAAGTGTTGGCTTTAACCATGGAAGAAGAAGGAGCGGCGCCAGGTGAGGTAGTGGCAGGTACTATTCTCGTCAACACCTTTCCGGCTTCAGTATTATTTGACTCTGGTGCATCGTATTCATTTATGTCTGCACGATTCACGACACGGATAGGATTGGAGCCCGAGTCATTATCAGTAAGGCCCAATATACTTACTGGTAATGGTCTTGTGGGAGTAGATAGAATGTTTTTCTCGTGTCGGGTCGTAGTTAGCGGTAGAGAGTTTTCCGCTAGGTTGATAGAATTTCCGATGACCGATTATGATATGGTCTTTGGGATGAATTGGTTGAGGGACCAGTATGCCAGGATAGATTGCCATATTGGCAGGGTTGTTTTTAGCATCCCAGGTGAGCCGGAGTTTTCCTTTTCCCGAGGCGAAGTTGAACCTTCTCCTCCCGTATTTCGGATGGCAGTAGCAGCAGTGCAGTTACCCCGGATCGTCGAGAAGTTTCCAGATGTTTTCCCAGAAGAGCTTCCAGGAATGCCGCCAGAGCGAGAGATTGAGTTCACCATAGACTTGATCCCCGGGACCGCACCTATGTCAGAGAGAGTCTACAGGATGGCGCCGTCAGAATTGGAGATATTGTACAAAATGATTGAAGAACTTATGACCAAGGGATTCATTCGTGCTGGTGGATCGCCTTGGAGAGCCCCGATGCTTCTTATGAAAAAGAATGATGGTACGTCCATATTATGTGTTGACTATCGTACCTTGAACTCAGTGACAATCAAGAACAGATACCCTCTTCCGAGGATAGATGACTTGTTTGATCAACTCAAGGGGGCAGCAGTATTCTCGAAGATCGACTTGCGCTCAGAATATCATCAGATCAGAGTCAGAGAGCAGGACATCCCGAAGACAGCTTTCAGGTCTAGATATGGGCATTGGAAGTTCCTTGTGATGCCATTTGGAGCAACCAATGCGCCAGCTGTATTCATGGACCTCATAAATTGCATCTTCATACCTTATTTGGATCAGTTCGTGATTGTGTTCATAGACGACATCCTGGTCTACAGCAAGAGTGAAGCGGAGCATGATCAGCATCTCAGAGTTGTCCTCCAGATTCTCCGAGAACACCAGTTGTATGCTAAGTTCAGTAAATGCGAGTTCTGGCTTAATCGTATTTCGTACTTGGGTCATATCATCACCAGAGGAGGAGTAGAAGTGGATCCCCAGAAGATCGTGGCTATCAAAACGTGGCCAGTGCCCAGCACATTTGCAGAAGTTCGCAGTTTTCTTGGATTGGCCGGCTACTACCGACAATTTGTTTCGGACTTTGCTCGAATTTCAGCACCTCTGACGCAGTTGACCCGCAAGGATGTGCAGTTTGCTTGGACATCAGAATGTCATGATTCTTTTGAGAAGTTGAAGCGAGGCTTGATGACGACACCCATTCTCACACTTCCAGATGGGACCAGAGGATTCTCAGTGTATTGTGATGCTTCAGGCCGAGGTTTAGGATGTGTTTTAATACAACATGGGAAGGTAGTAGCTTATGCATCACGACAACTTCGTGATCATGAGAGGAATTACCCAACCCACGACTTGGAGCTGGCAGCCGTGGTGTTTGCACTATAGCTTTGGAGACACTACTTGTATGGAGATAGGGTAGAGATTTTCACCGATCACAAGAGTCTGAAGTATGTGTTCACTCAGAAGGATCTTAACATGCGCCAGAGGAGATGGCTAGAGCTGCTTGTGGATTATGATGTCAACCTGCAGTATCATCCTGGAAAAGCCATTGTTGTTGCAGATGCATTGAGCAGGAGAGCCGGAGTTTATTTTCTAACAGCGCAACCAGAGTTATTAGCATATCTTCAGAAGATGGGTATAGAAGTTGTCCTTCCTACCAATGTGGCATTGATGGCCAGCATGCAAGTTCAGTCCAGTATAGTTGAGAGAATCAAGATAGCTCAGTCATCAGATTCTAAGCTTCAGCGGCTTAGGACAGAATGTGTAGCAGGGCGAAGACCAGAATTATACATTCATGAAGACGGTACACTTCGATATGGTAAGCGTCTTTGTGTACCCAGTGGAGATATCAGACAGGAGGTCATGACCGAAGCTCACAGTTCTCAGTATTCGATTCATCCCGGTGGCACGAAGATGTACCGAGATATCCGTCAGCACTTTTGGTGGAATGGAATGAAGAGGGAGATAGCTCGGTTTGTCTCTCGGTGTTTGGTTTGTCAACAAGTCAAGGCTGAACATCAGAGGCCAGCTGGACTTCTTCAGCCCTTGCCGATTCTAGAATGGAAGTGGGAGCATATAACCATGGATTTCGTGACTGGATTACCTAGGTCCCCGACTGGTAGAGATGCTATTTGGGTTATAGTTGATCGGCTCACGAAGGTGGCTCACTTTCTTCCATTCAGAGTTGGTCAGTCGACGACTCAGCTAGCAGAGATGTACCTCAGACAGATCGTCCGACTTCACGGTGTACCAGTCAGTATCACCTCGGACAGAGATTCAAGATTCACGTCGCACTTTTGGCGTAGTCTGCAAGAGAATTTGGGAACCCACCTCCAGTTCAGTTCAGCTTATCACCCGCAGACAGATGGTCAGTCAGAGCGCACGATCCAGACTCTTGAGGATATGTTGAGATCTTGTACGCTCGACTTCTGTGGTTCGTGGGAAGATCACCTGCACCTGGTGGAGTTCTCGTACAACAATAGTTTCTAAGCCAGTATCCAGATGGCACCGTTCGAGGCACTGTATGGCAGGAAGTGCAGATCTCCGCTAGCATAGGACGATATTGGAGAGAGACAGATGCTTGGTCCAGAAATGATCACTCAGACATTTGAGGTAGTCATGAGAGTTAGAGATCATCTTTGCATTGCACAAGATCGCCAACGCCATTGGGCCGATTCTCATCTGCGTTCCCTTGAATTTTCTGTCGGCGACCATGTATTTCTTAGGATCTCGTCTAACCGTAGCGTCAATCGTTTCGACGTATGGGAAAAGCTTAGTCCTAGGTATATAGGGTCGTTCGATATCCTGGAGCGAGTAGGAGATGTGTCCTATCGTCTCGCTCTTCTGTCGTCTCTGAGTGAGGTGCATGACGTGTTCCATGTATCCCAACTACGACGGTATATCCCGGATCCGAGCCATATCCTGGATCATTCAAAATTGGTTGTTGGTACCAACCTTTCGTATGAGGAAAGGCCCGTGTCCATATTGGACCGGAGAGAGAAGATACTCAAAAATAAGACTATCAAGTTAGTCCAAGTTGTTTGGGGTCATCACTCTTTGAGTGAGTCAACATGGGAGCGTGAGAATGATATTCGATCGCGATATCCCGTCCTATTTGACTCGTAAGGTATAATGTCTTTCTTATGCCTTACGCTCTAAATTCTTTACTGAAATGAATGATTGCATGGTAGATTGCTTGAATATAGCTTGTCGTTGCATCTCTAGTCTCTTGATTAAATTTCGAGGACGGAATTCTTTTAAGGTGGATAGATTTGTGATGCCTATAGTTCGTATTACGTATTTTAGAATACGTGTACGTAATCTGGCTCGTATTGCATGTCTCTTGGCTTGGTTCAGCTGGCTTGGTTCGGCTTGGGTTGCTTATTGGTTCATCATGAACCAAGGGGAGAACCCTACCTACCCCTACCCTCACCATTTATTAATCCCACTCTCTTCTCTTTCCTTATTATCACTTCAATAACTCTTCTTTTCTTTTTCATTTACTCCTCTCCACCTACACCCAAGAGCCCTAGACAAGTGCAACTTGCTTCATGATGGATCTCAAGTTTTATTGTTCCATTCTCTTCTTTACATGATTATAAGCCTCTTTAGAACTTGGAGTTTTTGATTTTTATGGATAGATTCTTCTAGATCTATATTATAACCTTGGAGTTTCGTGAGTTCATGGAGTTTTCTTGGTTTTGATCTACTAAAACTTGTTATTTTTGAAAACTAATAGTCCCATGAGTAAGAGCACGAAATTTTGTATGAATTTGGTTTTTGATTCACCTCATTTCGAGTTAAAATGAAGTTTTTATGGCAAAAATAAGTTTTCTGAATTTTTTATGTCGGCTGAGTAAAATTTTACGCAGGGAACCCTGATATTGTGTATTTTACGCTGGATAGTATCCAGAATGTAAAATTTTACGCGTGGAACCCTGATATTGCGTATTTTACGCTGGATAGTATCCGGAATGTAAAATGTTACGCATGAAACCCTGTTTATGTGTATTTACTTTGGATAGTATCCAGAATGTAAAATTTTATACAGGGACCCTGTTTATGCGTATTTTACGCTGGATAGTATCCAGAATGTGAAATTTTACGCTGGAACCCTTCCCTTTTGCGTATTTTACGCAGAATTGAATTTTTGGCATAAAAAGTGCACATAATGACTGTTTTTGCCAAGTTTAGCTATTTTCTAGTCAGAATTTCGAAAAACTTAAAACATGAAAGTTTTAGATCTTTGTCTTGCCTCTCTGAATATTTTTGGAGCACCTCATTTGGAGTTCGTATGTGGAAGTTATGCCCCGTCTCCCCTGATTCGTATGATTCCTCCACAGCTCTTGTACCCTGTTTATATTTAGTTATTGCGTATATGCTTATAACAGGTTAAATGTTAATTTTAAATATGTTCCATGACACGATGGTGACCCGTTGTGGTACACTTTTGACGAATGACATGACGTGATAGTGGCCCGTCGTGGCGCACTCCTGACAGTGAACATGACATGATATATATATATATATATATATATATATATATATATATATATATATATATATATATTAAAATATATATATATATATATATATATATATATATATATATATATATATATATATATATATATATATATATCGAAGGCTGTTGCGACGGCTAGCATGTCATGACAAGTATGAATGACCTGGACACCATGGGCGATTGTGTTTGTACAAAGAAACCAGTATTGTCTTGCATCATGTCTAGGATGAGGCTCCCTAAGTACCACGGTTAGGGATACCTACAAGAATTGACTAAGGCTAATAAACTAGAATAATTCAGTAGTCATGAAGAGATTTCTCAGCTACCGGCAATCCCGTTATCTGGGCGCACTAAGTGGACTTGTAGCATACCAACGAGTAGGGCACATTTCCAGCACACAGTCACGTGTTGCACCCTTCCTAAACGGGCATTCGACCTGGATAACCTAGATGGTCTGCAGGGCTTGTGGCTGTTGGGATAATCTCATTGCATTTGCTAGTAACTAGGCCTGTGATAACCCTAGTTAGTTAAAGTATCAAGCCGTACTCTTTGCTTGGCCGTGATTGATTGAATGAAGTCTAGCCCAGCTTCGACTTGTCCTGATCCTGTGCAAGATTATGACAAGACATGATTATTTATGCTTGTCTTAAAAATAATGATCAGGGGTCCAGTTCTGTTCAGGCGAAGGGTTACAACCCCGGTCCTTGTTTGGTTTAAGGGTTGTAACCTAGCTCCCGGAGCAGTTCTGTGTCCTCTCTTTGTTTATTGTCTTATTGCTCCCCATGTCATGCTCGTCATGTTTTATTTTATTTCAAAAGCATGATTATTTATACTGGCCTTAACAATAATGATCGGGGGTCCAGTTCTGTTCAGGCGAAGGGTTACAACTCCGGTCCTTGTTTGGTTTAAGGGTTGTAACCTGGCCCTCGGAGCAGTTATGTGTCCTCTCTTCGCTTATTGACTTATTTCATTCTATGATCTTGCTTACCAACAAGTAGTTGAGACGGATTTCTATTCAGGTGAAGGGTAACAACCCCGGTCCTTGTTTGGTTTAAGGGTTGTGACCTGGCTACTTGAATGGTTTACTCGTACTCAATTTATTGTTGTTATCCTTATTATTATCTGTTTCGTTTATAATCATCTATTATTATTCATTTGTGGTATGCTGGTTTTAGTTCCTAAGTGAAGTCTCCTTTGTGGCACTTGCTCTTTCTGGGGTCTGACCCAGCTGGTTTTGTGGGGCCAGATATCGGAGCAGCACCAGAGGATCTACCGACCTTCCAGCCAGATGGTGACCACCAGGCGTAACCCTGACAACGAGTGGGTTTTTTTTATCCTTCCACTTTATTGTAAAATTATTCTTTTGAGGCGTTTAGCCGGCGAGCACGTGTTAGCTCGTATTGTACCTTTATTTACTGTCTGCCTACGGGTTGTAACATGATTGACAAATCCTAGGGTTGATCATGTATGACCAGAACTCTTGCTAGTCTTAACATTTTGTACGACTAGCTTCATGATCATCCGAATATGTAATGTATGGGATGCCTTACTATTGTATATTTGGTGCTCTGACATCTTGTAACTGTTATTCCTTGCTTGAGATTAAGACAATAGGCTTGTTTATGACCATAGGAGACTGATGGCTTGTAGTTAAACCCTCATGTATCTAGACAGCCGTGACCGTATAGCGAGGTGGGTTACACTTCAATATACGTAGCTGGCTATGTACGCCCCCGCTCTCCAGTATTCTGGTTCTGGGGCGTGACAAGAGAACCCTAGAAGAGCCGTCGACTCCAACTATCGTTCATGTATGATTCATATCGAGCTCGCCATCTGATCTGCCACCTCTTCTCTAGGGGTCATCGTCCCTGTGCTCCTAAGCTTTTTCCATAATCTGGCATTATTATCTAAAGGAAATCCAGACGGATTTACTTGCATTTGCAGGGAAGATATTCTTCTCTCTTTTTTTTCAAGGGAGGGAACTTTTATTAATTATGAGGGGAGCTTGTAAAGCTGGGTACAATACTAGGAGAGTCATTAGCTAATGCTTGCATAATACATTCAGGTGGAAAATCATAGTTATCACATGTAGCTGTCTATTAGGAAGTTGTATGTCTCCAGCTGCTTCTTCGACTTGAGCAGGCGGTGGCCGAGATATTTGTCGTCGATCCCCATAATCTCAAGATGTAAAATGGACGCCAATCTACGTTGTTCCTCGACCTCTACTCGCCGACTAAATAGAATGCATGATTTCTCGAAATTAATTCTCTGGCCCGGCCACTTGGAGAAAGTATGGAGGATGCTGTGGACTTGATGCAGAGAGGCAGGCGATGCTTTGCCAAAAATCATTAGATCATCAGCAAAAAGCAGGTGCGAGATGGATGGAGCATACTTGTTTATTCGGATGCCGTGATAAATGTCATCTCGTTCATAGCAATAGAACAAACGGGAGAGAGTTTCCATGCAGAGAATAAAGATGTAGGGGGAGAGGGGGCAGCCTTGTCGAATGCCTCTCCCTGGTTTGAACCATCCCTCCGGGCTGCCGTTGAGAAGAATAGAGAATGAGGAAGTGGTGATGCATTCCATGATCAATTTGTTGGTGTGCCCATTGATACCCAGGCAGTGCAGTACCGATTTGATGAAGCTTCATGACAGACGGTCGTAGGCCTTTGACATGTCGATCTTGAGAGCAAAAGAATTCTTCTTTTGGGGGAAGGTTTTCATGGCATGAATTATCTCTTGGGCAATAATAATGTTATTCGAGATTTGTCTACCGGAGACGAACGCATTTTGGAAAGGCGATATCAATCTATCCATCATGGGACGGAGACGTGTGGTGAAGATCTTTGAAATAAATTTGTAGGAGATATTGAAAAGTGAGATGGGGCGATAATCTCCTGGGGTAGACGGGTTGGTCTTCTTTGGGATCAAGGCAATGTGAGTATGGTTGATAGGTTGCGTCATGTGATGACTGTTGAAGAACTTCTGAACAGTGCTCGATAAATCATTGCCAACAACGTGCCAGCATCTTTGGAAGAACAGGGCAAGGAAACCATCCGGCCCAGGCACCTTCAATGGCCCCATGCCCTTAAGAATTTGTTTGATCTCCTCCTTTGATGGTCTTTCTCCTATCTTCTCATTTTCGTCCGGGGTGATGGGTTCGTTGGCAAGAACAAAGGAAGGCTCCATCGGGGTCGTCTCTTCTTCTCGGAAAATGGATGAGAAGTGATCAGTGAAGACTCGAGCAATGGTGGTCCGATCCGATACCCATGAACCATCAGCAAGTTGGATGGCCCTGATATCATTCTTTCTTTTTCAGTTTGTTGCACGGACATGGAAATAGGAAGTGCTCCTATCCCCGTCTTTAATCCATCGACACTTGGCCGGCTGCTTCCAATAAGTGTCCTCTAGGAGTAGGAGATCGTTGAGGTCGGCACCTATCATTTTTCCTCATGTAGAGATTCACTTGAAGGTGCATTGTGTTGGAGAGATAGCAATCTTCTTTGGAGGTCCCTGATGCGTCTTCTTATGCTGTCGAAGGTGATGTGCCCCTATATGTTTAGCTTGATAAGAGTGTTGTGAAGTTGCTGTGGGAGCTTTGAAGTGTTGGGATCTTGAGGAGCAGGTGTCATCCATGTAGATTTGAACATGTCATTGAATCTAGCATCAGCCAACCAGAATGCTTCAAAACGAAGAGGGTGATTTCTTTGTTGTGTCTTATTGCAGGTGTTTAGGAGGACGGGGGAGTGGTCGCTGTTAACGCGAGGGAGGATGGAGACTGTGGAGTGTGGATGGAGTCGACACCAATCAGCGTCGGCTAGTGCTCGATCTAGTCTTTCGCTGTTGTGATGAGAGGGGCTGCGGCCATTAGTCCAAGTATAAGCAGGTCCCACAAATCCCAGGTCGATTAGGCCACAGAGATCGACCATATTGTTGAAGGAAGCTGTCGTCGAGTTGTCAAAACCGCTTCCCCCGAGTTTCTCATTTGGTTTTGAAATGGCATTGAAGTCGCCAATACAGCACCATGGCACATTGAAGGAGTCCGATAGTACTTTGATCTGGTTCCATAGTCTGGGTCTTTCCTGTTTATTTGGACAGCCATACACACACATGAGTATCCATGCCGGATTATTGAGACAAGCATTGATATGTAGAATAATAATATTATTAGAAGAGTAGGTGACAGTTGTCGAGATAGTATCCTTCCAGCCGATCCAAAGACCGCCCGATCGGCCAACGGGGGGGACTGAGTGCACATTAGGGAATCCAAGGTGAGGGAGGATGCGGGAGGTGTGTGGAGTAGTGGATATGGTTTCGGATATGAAGAATATGGTGGGGTGAGTGGCGGAGAGGAAATGGCGGAGAGTTTGAACACACTACCAAAATACGCTCATTTAGCGACGGAGGTTTAGCGACGGAATTATTCCGTCGGTATTAGCGACGGATTCGTGGCCGCTCAGCGACTGATTACCGACCACAAACATTTGCCATTTTTTATTTTAATTTTAGGGGCAGGAAAGGTCGCACATCCGTCGCTAGTGTGTCGGTGTTATAGCGACGGATTTTCGGTCGTCGCCACGTAGTCGTTTATTTGGCGGGAATTGTGTATATAATTGGCGGGACATATCTTCGACTACGTAGCGACGGATATTCAGTCGGATAATCAATAATAGCGACTACCTGGCGACAGATTTTTCGTAGTCGCGATTCCGTCGCTAAATGAGCGTTCCAGACTTAAATGAAAAGGCGGGAGAAACTTTTGGCATTCCCCCCAAATTCAATCTCTCTCCTCTCTCTCTCTCTCTCTCTCTCCTCTCTCTCTCTCTCGTGCGGCTTCGTGAACGGCGACGGCGTCCTCTCCTCTCTCTCTCCCGAAGGTAATCTCCTCTCTCTCTCTCTCTCTCTCTGTGTGTCGCGGTGTCGACGTAGGGGACTGGGCGGCTGGCTTGGGGCGGGGGCGTCGGGGGCTGGGCGGCTGGCTTGGGGCGAGGGCGGCGGGCTTGGGGACATTCGGGCTTGGGGCGGGGGTGTCGGGGGCTGGGCGACTGGCTTGGGACGGGGGCGTCGGGGGCTGGGCGGCTGGCTTGGGACGGGGGCGTCGGGGGCTGGACGGCTGGCTTGGGGCGGGGGCGGCGGGCTTGGGGACATTCGGGCTTGGGGCGGGGGCGTCGGGGGCTGGGCGGCTGGCTTGGGGCGGGGGCATCGGGGGCTGGGCGGCTGGCTTGGGGCGGAGGCATCGGGGCCTGGGCGTTGGGCTTGGGGCAGGGGCGTCGGGGGCTGGGCGGCGGGCTTGGGGCGGGGGCATCGGGGGCTGTGCGGCGGGCTTGGGGCGGCGGGCTTTGATCGGGGGCGGCGGGGGGCTTTGCTTATCAAATTCATCTAATTTATATATTGGCTAAATAATGTGTTATCCATATTGGGTGTTATCCATTAGTTTGGTGGTGTTTGGATTAGTAAATGTGAATATGGCGTTTGGGTTCATGGTGTATATGTTCACTGTGTCAAGGACAGTGCGAGTTCTTCATCTGCATAAGTCAGTATTTGGGTTCATGGTCTATACATCTAACTGTGATATACATATATATATGTGCCTATTATAATTAGCATACAGGACGGCTTGGGGTGTAATGTGTGATTGTAGACATGGTAGGAATTATAGGTAATTAACGCTAGTGTGACTATTGGTATCGAAAAACAAATAATTATTAATAAATTATTTACATTTAAAAACATATATTTTATACATTTAGGCATAAGTTTAAGTATTTTAGCGTTATTTCTTAGTAGTTTTGAAATTATATGAAATAGTAGTCACCCGTACCGATTGGTTTTGCCGAATTGACCGGAACAAAGATCCCCATAGTCGGTATCGGTCAATATTTGGTATCGGTCGGTATCGGATCGGAACATGCCAAACCGTATCGGTATCGGCCGTATCGGATCGGTATCGGCCGATACTTTAAACCATGCATCGGTATCGAACTATCGGTATCGCACTATCGGTATCGGTATCGCAATATCGGTATCGAACTATCGGTATCGGTATCGGTATCGCACTATCGGTATCGGTATCGGTATCGCAGTATCGGTATCGAACTATCGGTATTGAACTATCGGTATCGGTATCGGTATCGCACTATCGGTATCGGTATCGCAGTATAGGTATCGAACTATCGGTATCGAACTATCGGTATCGGTATAGGTATCGCACTATCGGTATCGGTATCGGTATCGCACTATCGGTATCGGTATCGGTATCGCACTATCGGTATCGGTATCGGTATCGCACTATCGGTATCGAACTATCGGTATCGGTATCGCACTATCGGTATCGGTATCGGTATCGAACTACTAGTAACAACTGTATTTATATTTTTCTCTTCTCGAGCTAGAATACTAGCGGATCCACCAGTTACATGATTATATACTAATTCTGTTTAGTTTGTCTTACTATACAGATTTTTACATCTAATCTGTGATGGATCGTTATTTCGTTGATCGTACATGGATGTACAAACGACAACACGAGAGCAGAATAGGTGTGAGTGACGATTTTCAGGCAGGCGTGGAAGTGTTTCTTAAGTATGCCATGAGCAAAGCTCAGTTTATGGACAGTAACAAAATCAAGTGTCCATGTCGTAATTGTCGCAATAGACGTTACGAAGAAGTGGTGAGTGTAAGAGATCATTTGACCCGTAAGGGTTTCGTACGTGATTACGACCTGTGGTCATCGCAAGGTGAACTATATGCCGAAAGACAGGTTGCGAATGCTGCTACTTATGCTTTTGATGATAATGCTGCAGCGGATTTTGTCGTCGATGACGACGAATGCTCCGTTGATTATGGAGACGTGCAGAACCTTGCACGAGATATGGTGTACGACGCGGCAGGGCCTAATTTTGATCCGGAGGATCCTAATCCCGAGGCGAAGGAGTTCTATGATATGTTTCAGGATGCTGAAACTTCTTTATATCCTGGTTGTGATCCACATTCCGTACTGTCAGTGATGATGCGGTTGTTGAACATAAAATCCGATTTTAACTTGCCACAAACTTGCTATGATCAGATTACACAACTAATGAAGGAGGTGTTACCGAAGGAATCAAAAGAGCTTCCAAAAAACTTCTACAAGTCGAAGATGATGGTCCGACAACTGGGACATACAAAAAGTGAGAGATTTGGAGAAGTCAGTACACTAAATATCGTTATAATCTCGAATTTGATGAAGTAAGTGACTACACTTATATATTCTTATTTTCTCTAATAGTGTATTTAGAGATGAAATCAAAATGAGAAGACCCGATATTACCGATGAGGGACTTCAAAGAGAGGTTGATTGTACATTTCCGTCATGGTTTCGCAAATACGTAAGTAACTGTGATTATAATTGAGATTATTAATATATAATCTGAAACATTTAAATTATAAATATTTGTTTACAGGTTTTATTGCCTGAAACAACACTCACTCATGAGAGTGTTCGTTATCTGGCACTGGGACCGAAGAAGCAAATAAAGACTTGGCCAGGCTATGTCGTTAATGGCTTCAGGTTTAAGTCAACTCAGAATGCTATAAATGTCAAATTTATCAATGACGGCATCAATACCAAGGATTTCGGTGTTTGCATAAGAGGCACCGTCTATGACGACGAGCCGGACTTTGACTATTATGGAGTGCTTCGGGATATTGTAGATTTACAATATACTGGCCTATATGATATGCATATTATGATGTTCAAATGTGAGTGGTTCGATACGACACCAAATATCGGTTGGAGAATCGATAAACAATTTGGATTCGTCGATATAAATCATCGCAGGAGGTATAGAGGGTCCGATACATTTGCAATAGCAAATCAGGCTGTTCAAGTCTACTATACAAGCTACCCAAGGTGTCGTAGAGATCGATTTGACTGGTGGGCAGTATGCAAGATTAAATCTAGAAATACATTCAACGTTGGAGACCCAGCATACCAAGAGGACCAGATCGAAAAGTCCCAATACTTGGGACAACACTCAGATACAATGGATGTTGAAGATATTGTTGAAGAAAATAGAGGAGAGAAAGAGGTTGATACACAAGACTTAGCTGTCAACCAGGGGAGAAAGAGGCGTCTTGTCCCAAATTTTGAGGCAGAAGAAGAAGAAGAAGAAGAAGAAGAAGAAGAAGAAGAAGAAGAATTTGATGGGGATGAGGATACAGATGAAATCGACGATGAAGATAAGGATGAGGATGAGGATGAGGAGGATGATGATGAAGACGAGGCCGAGGATGAGAACGAAGACGATAATTATGTTAAATATTGTTGTATAGTAAAAACACTTCCAATTACGTGAATTAAGTTTGACCTCATAAAAGCAATTACGTGAATTCATGTTTTTTTCATTCGATTATTTACTTATTGCAGATGGCACTCCTAGTCTTTTTCATCACGGCGGCACTCGTCTCCCTACTGGTGGTATGTATATTTTAGTTTAGTTTTTTATATCCATTTACACTTTCATATTGTTAATTATGTTTATGTGTTCTATTTACAGGTCATGATGGCTGGCCGTGGTCGTGGTGCTGGTCGTGGTGGTGGTAGTGGTGGTGGTGCGGGTCGTGGTCGTGGTCGTACTGGTGCTGGTGGTCGTGGTCGCATTCAGAGTTCCCGGGATGTGACCCCATCGAGCGAGCCCGACCTGGAGAGTACCCCGGGCACAGACGCATCCCGCCCTCGATCGACCACTTCATCGAGGCATCAGTCCGGATCTGCTAGCGGATCCGATCCGCTATCGGAACCACCAGCAGCGGATCCACCAGGGGATGCCCCAGTTACTGCACAGTGGGCCCCGGAGTACCCCCATACTCAACCTTATCCATTTTCCAACAATCATTGACGAAACAACCCAAGAGATCAAGATATGAAGAATATGACAAGTCTCGACAATACTCGAAAACCTATGGGTGTCTGAAATCACTTCAACTTAGAGTTCCTGCCCCGCCAGTGCGCTACTGGCTGCAGTGAACCCTCAGCCTCCATAATCCAGCTAATGGCTGCAGCGCGCAACTGTCATGCCATAGTAGGTCATCGAATAGCCTCTCGACTTTTATCCCTAGGAATTTCAAAAGAGTTTTAAGGAGTTCAAAATAAGTTTCAATAGTCCAAGTCACGGAATGGTGAAGTTACCTGACTGTTAGAATACATGAGTTTATTAGGTACTAAAAATGACAAGGGATCCAATCAGTGAGTACAAAAGGGCAGCCAGGAAAATTTAAAATTTCAGACAGGACGAAATTTCAAATTATGACGGAATATCAACTGATATCTGGAATGGTAACAAGATTCCACATATGAAACGTTATCTCGAAAGGATAACAGAGTCTCGAAGGATGAACTAAAGCAAGATATTAGATAGGAGACAAGTTTCAAAATAAATAAAATTCTGTACAAGTTTCAATAAAATCTCGAATATCAATGAAACCTTGAGCAAAATTTGAATTGAAAATGAATTCTTCAATAAGGTACACAGTGAACAATAGAAAATCAAGTATCAGCAAGGTCGTGATTAGGAAATAAAATCTCGAATATAAAATCTTGACGAGGAAACAAGATATCAAATAGGGAACAAGGGCTCATCGAGTCACGAGTAGGAACTGAAGTTTCAAAATCTGAAAAAAAAAATAAAAAAATCTTGGATATATAAGACAAAATCACGAACAAAACAAAGTCTCGAAAATAGAAAACATGATCTTAAAGACTCGAACGGAATCAAGTTACGAATAGGAAAAGAGAATCAATGGGTGAATAGAAAACAATATCCATGAAACAAGCGATACCCCAAATAGGAAACAAGATCAAAACAAAGTCATAAAAAATGAATATGAAAATATGGTATTAAATAGCGGATATGAAACAAGTGAAATCTCAAAATACGAGGCAAGATCAACAAGATCGTGAATAGAACAAAAAAATAATTCACGAATGAGAAATAAAATCTCATAGGGAACGAGGCAAATTTTTAAGATAGAAAACGAAATCTGCAAATGAAATCTCGAATAGAAGCAAGATTCAAACAAGGTTTTGAATGGCATAAGTTTGAATAGGAATGTAATTCCGAAGTAAAGTCTTAAATATCAACAGAGTCTGAATAGGAAACAAAATTCGAGTAGAAAGAAAACCTTGAATAAGAGCAGAGTTATGAACAAGAATGGAAACAACTTTCCAAATACATCTCGAATAGCGACCAAGGTTTCAGAAGAGAAAATAAAATCTAATAATCCTTAAATAGGAAACTAGGAGGTTTTAAGAAACAATCTAGGCGAAAGAGGAATCTAAGGAAAAACTGGATTATGAATCATGATCCATGGTTTTCTCCAACCATGCAAAAGAGTCTTCTGTCTTCAGTCTAACTTCAGTATTCTTCCGGGACTGGAATCTCTTCAACCTTCTTCAACTGTTCTGTCGTAGACTTATCCCTGTGGCAGTGCTCCATGCTGTTGCTGAATCTGGAGAGACGGGTCCTTCTGTGATAGTGGTGCTCCTCGTGCTTGTCCTTGGGCAGTACGATCAACGGTCTCCGGACAATCTTTGACTTGGTGAGTAGGCGATCCACAGTACAAGCGTAGTCTCCGTCTTTTGTGACATTCGTCGTAGTGGTGACTCGAGCGGTGACAGAATTTACAATTGGTTGTTGGCTGGATTTGAGTATGAATCCGATAATGCAGCTGAAGAAGTAATGTCTGAGTATGGCAACGCTTTGCGGCTCCAGGATAGTTGATATCTTCATCATAAGTCTTCATGTCCTTTATGAGCTTCAACTTTCCGTCTCGTTCCATTGTCTGTGCTACATTCTGGATCTCCTGGCTGGTAGCTCTAGTCTTCAGGTAAATCGGGTCCTCAGGGACTTGGATGACTTTCGGTGGCGGCTCCAGATTCTTGATTTGTTTCCTTGGTGCAAGATATGTGCTCGGTGTCGAAGAAGTCCAAAGGTCTGGAAGTCTAGAAAGCAGAAGTCTTTTCTGGCTCGAAAAGTGCATTCACAAGTCTGGCTTGGAAAATGACGGCTTGCTCTCTCTGGGTGTCGAGGAACTCTTCAATCATCTCCGTCAACTACGTACTACCTAATGGGGATAGTAGGGACGACCTGCGGGATGGAAGCTCGGAACCTCAAGTATAGGTGGATCAACCATTCGGTGTCGCGTGCTTTTGAACTATCTGAAAAATAGAAAACTGTTAAAATAACCTAGACCTACATACAACAAGTGTTTATAGAATATTAAAATACCTGATACACCTGATATACCTGATATACCCTTATTTCCCGATTTTCCTATGCTGTGATCAAGTTTCCCTAGTGTAATCAAGTCCCCCAATAGTACGCTAAGTCCTAGGTACCATTAGGATAGACCTGCATGGGCCACCACTAAAAACATGTCACGACCCACTCCCGAATAATCGGACACGAGTCGGACACGCCCAGCCTTCGTCGTTAGACACGACGAAGTAAGCTGTACCAAGCTAGGGAAAACTAACCAGATAAACATGAAAGTATAGAATCACGGCATCTAAAAACGTATCCCAGAATGATCACCATAATCCACAAATCCAAATATCATAATGTACCAGAATAAACAGGAATGAAAAGTGCTATGAACTCTAAAGTCAATGTCTCAAAGTAAAGCTAAGTGATCTAAACCTGAAGCCTCAAGCTAAGCCTCATCCTGCTCAGCTAAATCCTGGGCTCTGGCCCATAGAGTAGATATTCCTGCAAGCATTCCTGCAACATATCCTATTCAGGAGCGGAGCAAAGTACAGTTCTAGGTAATGAAACATGAACATGATATGAAATGAGTACAGGAGTACAGAAAAATGAAATACAGGAATGAACATGAAAGTACAGGAAAATAGTACAGAAAATGAGTACAGGAGTATAGTACATGAATATAAAGTAAAGGAACATGTAAAGTACATGAATGAAACTATAATCCTGAAGTACCAGACATGACAAGTGCACAATATTGAAATACATCTAATCCATGTGACCGGCTGGGGTGAGTACAGGAGCATGCACAGGAGTACATGAATATGGTACGACTTAGGACCCGCGTGCACAGTGCGAGGCCTAAGCTAGGTACAGGAATATATAGTAACCGGGATTGGTCACATGGCTAGTGTATTTCCCCACCCGACACTAATAAGTACAAGAACAGGGTACAGGAATACAGGAGTACAGGAGTACATGATATCGTGCCATGACGTGTCACAAGAAAGCGTACAAGAATGTAAATGTACAAAACCGTAGAAAAGTACTTGCCTTGCTCCAGAAAAGTACAAGTAGACAAAAGAGCTAGATATCCTCCTGTATGTAAATAATGATTTACAATGATAAGTCAATAATCTTAATATAGCTAAAATCTTAATCTAGCAAAGTCTCTTAATAAAATCCCTAATTCTAACTTGCTAAATACTATAGATATGGAGATTTACAAAACTTAGTTTTTAGACTAATACATTTGTTAAGAGTTGATCCCATTAGTTCTATTTAAGCCTTCAAATACTTAAATAAGAAAATAGAGCAATCAACTCTCTCTCAAAGAAATCTTCTAAGAATTGAACTTGTTTTGGAAACCAATGTCATAATAGGATCCTGTTATAGACAGGAAACCTTCGTCTTATGGCCTGGTTCCCAACAACAGTGCATGAAATGGTTCCTAGGAATCTAAGGTTTTACTGAAATAAACTTGCATTGATTCTAGGTTCATTTAACCCATAAAAGACCTTCAAGGAACTCGAGGGACTTACAACAGATTCGAGTTCTCTGAATTGCATACAAAATTAAAGCTTCCTAGATTGAACTAACGAAGGGAATGTGATCTCAGGTTCCTGAGTTCACTGAACTGAACCATGAGAATGATCTCTGGTTCTTGAGTTCACTGAACTTGACATAAAACCCCACTCTTAGGATCAGTACTCCCCTTGGTTAAGGTACTCGGGTCCTACATCTGGAATGGGTATCCTGTCTTGATTCTACTTGAAGGTGCTGAAATCAGCTTAACACAGGACTGAACAAAGTCCATCATGAATTCAAGCTCAAATTGATATAACACCAAGGTAAACCAAAGACTGATACATATCCTGGTATTCCAGGATTGTTAACAGTCCCAAATTCATATATATAGCGAAGGAAATGTTTTAGGAAGCTTCTCAAACCACTCTTCTGCCCTCTCCTCCATATTGCTAGTTATCAATTCTCACTTAACAGTCAAATGTAGGACATTTGACAGCTGGTGGTTTGATTTCCAGGTTCATGAGGATCAACCTTAGCTATAAATATCTGTCCAGTCCATTAGCAGGGCAACATAAACCTAACTTAGTTGATACACCCAGTCAATACTCTAACAGTCTTGGTAAGAATTGACACACACCAGTCCAATCCTAATACAGGTACCCACTGTTTAACATAATATTTCAGCAGTGGCAGGGTATTGTTCAAGTAGCAGGACAATGGTGAATGCTATCCATAGCCTGTTCTATAAATTCCCAGGTATCATGAGCTTCAGTGATCTAGAACTAAGGTAAGTATTTTTGCAAGGGACTACACAGCTCAGGTTCTAACTGTATCCAGGTTTCCATAGTTCAAATGTTTAAAACCACACTTCTAAACCCACTGTAATTAGATTGAATATCAATGCAAGGTCTGGTTGAAATAAGTAACTCAAGCTATTCACATGAGTTGGTTCCAGACTTGGCCTATTCAGTCTTAGCTATATCTATACATAACCTATAGGCCATACCCATCTCAGGTTAACTAACACCTTATAAATATTATAAATCAGGAATGCAAAACAGGTTCATAAGAAGTCTAAATAGGAATCATCATAGTATTCAACATTTGATTTCTTCAACATACCAAATCAGTGAACTAAAATTTAACCAGGGTTCAAACCAATTAAATCTTCACTATGGCTGATACAGTCGATCCCAAATGAGACAATGAGATATTATAGTCCTGAATCCCAGCAGAAATCAGTCTTAAGAACTGATATTCCAGCCATAACATCTTAAGTAGTTAAAACTCATATCAGTCCTAATAACTATAGCACAAACCATTCTTACTTGGCCTGATATGGTCCTAACACTACTCCAACATCCAACCGAGTTAGGTGAGAACCAGTCCTAGTAGGACTGATACAATCAGTCTAAATAGAGCTGATGTATGTCAGTCTCTACAGGATTTTCATGTATCAGTCCTCATTAGGACACATACTTGTCTAGTCTCCACAGTCCAACTTATCTCCCAAAGTATTAATCCTATCACAAAATACTTTGGTTGAAGGCTCATAAATAAGGATCTCAATGTCAGTCCACAAGTTGATACATCCCAGTCCCACACAGAACTGTTACATATCAGTCCTACACAGGGCTGTTATGCATCAATCTCTTATTCAGGACAATTTAGGCAAAGCTCTCTGTACATGGATGAATAATACTAAAATATGGATTCAGTCAGATTTCCTGTAGGGGTTTCCAAAGGTTCTCTCAAACATCATCAGCAATTCATGCTCCTCCATATCTAACAGATATCCATCTATCATAATAAATGAAATAAATCAATCTAGGTGTCATAATTCCTAAGAGATGATTCAGAATTTACCTGAACTAAGTATGCAGTCGAAGGACACGATCTCTCGAATCCAATACACTCCTCGTGTCCAGCAATAGTCCTGGCTTGTTTGGGACATTTCATCAAACAATACACAGAGAGAAAACAGAGTAATCAGACTAAGAGTTGGATGATCTACGAGTGCTCAAGGATTTTAAGAATACTCACCCAATTGATCGATTCAACGATTGGTTGGTTATTCCCGCTCAACAACTGGATCGATTGATCCTCCGGATTTCTGGTTCGAATTTGACAGGAGAAGACGTAATCAAGGATAAAGTAGGCGCCAACATAGATCTAATAAATTCTATGTTCGATACTTACCAGGAAGAGTTTGCTATAGAGAAGATCGATCAACTCCTACGAATTAGATTGATTCTCTCCCTCTGGATCATGAATCATAAGAATCAATAAGCAAGGAATGTCGACCGATCAATTTGAAGAAGAATTTGAAGTACTCACCAACATCAACTATGGGAACGTCGATCTCGTCTTGCTGGAGGAATTCGATTGCAGTCGCCAGGATGTCGACTCCTCTTTGCGTAGCTCGATCCTCTTCACTGTCATGGTCGAATAGCTTGAACTGCAGTAGGTTCAGCTCTGGAGGAACAAGGAGGTGAAGAATTTGGGAGAATGGTGAAGAAGCTATGAGGAAGAAGGGGTTTAAATAGTGTCGAATTCTCCAAAACTTCCTGTACGCGAAAAGTTTGGCGCCCAAAAGTAGTTACTCTTCTACGCAGGAACCAAAATTCGAATTGAAATTCTTAACAGGAATAATAGGGTGAAAGGAAAAGGATTTCCTTTCCTCCAGATTAATGAACAATGGGTTGGGCCTTGTTTGATGAGCCCAAATCCAAAGGATAGGTTATTACGAAAATAAGCCCAAAGTCTTTATTTAAATGATAACTATAAAATATATAACTTCACACATTTAAAACATAATCAAATTTCCAAATTATTTAGTTAATATAAAATTTTTAAAAACTTCCAATATTTAGAAAGGTGGAGTTACACTTACCTCAACTTTACGTCGGTGCCCCCAACCGAGCAGTACGTCTGGCTCGACGAGTTGAGAGTATATATCTATATTTTTTTGTTTAAGTCTATGTGATTCTTTAATCAACCATTTTGTAAATTACGTGATAATTGATTTTCTGTGTTAGAGAACGTACTGGTGGCCCCCCCATCGCGAGGAGGGGATCCGCAGGACCTACCGAAGCGCATGCTCGAAGAAGATACGGAATATGATTCATGACCTAAAGATGGGGCATACGAGGCCGAATTGGATCCGGCAGGACTATTATGAGGACATCTTAGGCATGATGGATAACCCTGCATACAAGGAGAAATCGGAGAAGGCGAAGGTGAACCGATCTGCCGCGGGCCTTTATACGGGGGGATCAAGGTCTCACGCAGCGACACTTGCAGATCTGGTGAGCAACCGTAAATTTATTTCACTATCGAATTAGGTATTATTAATTAAAGGAGTTAATTAGTTTCTACGCAAATTTCGTATGCAGGCCCAACGGGCGGTGAAGGAGAGAAGGGCGCCAGAATCGGTCACCATGCACGACGTCTTCCAGCATACGCACAAAAGACGGAAGGACGGGAGCTTCGTCGACGAGAGGGCGAAGGAGACTGATGTAAGTACTTATGATTATGAGATTAACGTTAGAATTAAAAGTATTCGGACTATAACTTAGGTAAACTTAGGATTCACACTTAACTTAGTGAAACATAGGATTTAGATTACAACTTAGGTAAATCTTATAATATAAACACATTCATTTGATAGGCTGCATATCGTGAGGCCCTTAGTCGGGCTCAGTTAACTGACACCGAGGATGTCGGTGAAACGACGCCCTTCCGGACGCCCTCTTCTTTGGCCGCTCGGAACGACTTGTTCGTAGATACCGTCGGCGGCTTTAAGAAAGGGTACCTGTACGGAGTCGGCTCCCTAGGGCCATTGCATATGGCGACGCAGAGATTTCCACCGACACCGCCTCCTTCCGTGGCCCGGGCAGACGACGATGTTAGGTCGCAGCTTACGCAGCTGCACGAGGCGGTGTCGTCCTTACGGGAGCAATTTGCCACACACTTTTCGCCTGCGTCTGCTGCTGCCGGGGCGTCTGCTACTGCCGGTACGTCTGCTGATGGTGCTCGTCCGTCTTCTACTGGTCCGTCCACTGCAGGTGTCGGTCCGTCTTCCGTAGGCCACCTTTCTTTCAACCCTGAAGCCCCTGTGCTACCGCCTACGGCTGTGACGGCACTCCTGGATCTCATGTACGCAGAGCAGCTTCGCCGACTTCCGAGCACTGTCTACGACGCCTTGCCTCCGTACCTTGTGGAGGAGTATATGCGTCGGTCGAATACGGGAACGGACAATCGACCTCCTCCTTAAAATGTTGTATTAAGAAAATTTGGATTATTTATGAGAGCTTTGAACTAATTGTGCTATAATCGGCTTATAGTACCGGATATTATGTTACTCTTTAGGATAATTGATATTTATTTTCTATTAATTTGGTTTGGTCTGTGATTCTTGGATAATTGGTCGTATGTGCATATTTGGTCTATGTAATTCTTGGATAATTGGTGTGCATTATATATTTGGTCTGTGTGATTGTTGGATAATTGGTGTGCATTATATATTGGTTTGGTTTATGCATATATTTATGAACAGGGAAAGTGCTGCCAAATTTTTTTCCCAAAAAACCCAGTTAGCGACGGACTAGTGACCGTTTAGCGACGGCTATTCCCAGTTGCCGACGGGTTTTTGACGGATAAGCCGTCGCTATCCGGAGGTTTTAAACTATTTGCAGTCAGCGACAGGTTAGCGACGGATCATCCGTTGGCAACGTTCTGGTGGTATAAGCTTCGACGGAACAGCGACGGAATAGCCGTCGCCAGGGCGACGGATAACCAGCCGCTAATCCATCGCTGGGCGACGGATTAGCGGCTGGTTATCCGTCGCCATGGTTCTGGAAATGTATGACATTTCCAGAACCATGGCAACGGATAATCAGTCAGCAATCCGTCGCTGTGGCATCGCGGTAGCGACGGGTCCGCGACGACTATTCCGTCGCCATGGTGCTGGAAATGCCAAGCATTTCCAGAACCTGATCGACGGATAGTCCGTCATAAGACCGTCACAAATCCGTCGTTAAGTACCGACGGATACCGACGGCTTGGCGACGGATCGATACGATCTGATACGCTGTTACGACGGGTTACCGACGGAAAGTTACGTCGCTATTTCCTACACAGTTCAATACTTAATAGTTGAAATAGACGGAAATCCGTCGAAAACGTGTCGCTAATGCTTCGTATTGTGACGTCGGAAATCCGTCGCTATTCTGTTGCCGTGACGACAACTTAGCGACGGAACGTTATTAGCGACGAGCTGATTGCCGACGGATTATTTTGGCCAAAATCCGTCGGTTATCGGTCGTTAATGGTAATTACCGTCGGTTTCGCGACAGATGTGGCCGTCGCTAAAACGATAAATTTTGGTAGTGACAGTCGGGTTATTCCTCGCTCCCCGATAGTTCCACATTAGGACTAACATTGTCCTTGCGGCTGTTCAAGGCCAGCCGCCGCGGCCATTTTTGACATATCAGTTGCTTGAGGAGATTCGGTCACTATCTTTTTGCGACGAGGATTATGAGGGGGGGGAGCTCGCCCGTTTCTTGGATGCCTTGTCTTCACATAGGATATATTGCTGATTGGTTGCGGCTGCTCGTGCTCGTCTCTTCCAGGTGTTATTAGGTACCCGGGCCTTAGTAATACTGTGAGACTTGCTTGGAGATGGTGGTGGGGAGGGGGGGAGTTCAACAATAGGTCCCATGATAGGAGTAGTAAGTTGATTTGTGACAGAGTTGGGAGACGAGTGGTATGGACCAGTTACATTGGCACGGTCGTGAAGGAGGGGATGAGTGTTAGGTTCAGAGGAAGGATAGAATTGGTTGGCAATGTTGTGAGTGGCCATGGGTTGGGGTAGCAGGCACACTGTTATGGGCGGTATGGGATCTGCTGATTGAGCGCCGCAATCTGTCTCCATCTTATCCATGCTTGACTCCTCGTGGTCCACCATATTAGAAGGATATGTATCAAGTGATTGGCTGCTGCACTACAAATCTTTCCTGGTGAGATTACATCCGAGCTCTGGTAGGGCACAGCTTTGTGTGGGGATTTGACATCTTTTATGTGGGGGGATATATTTAGTTAGTTGAAGAGATGATATTTGCCAACCGGATTTGCCACGTGGACCCAACGAAGTAGGGATTTTTGGTTGCGGGCTTGATGCTCGGTCTGGCAGGGTGTACGGCACCGGATTGGCCCGATCCGGTTGTTGAGTTAGGTTTTCGGCCGCCTCCCGTTCTGGGGATGTAGCATACGGATCCGACTCTGCTTGGTTGGGGATGTTGATTCGTCTATGGCCGGATCGGTGGAGTTCATCTCTGTATTCGTCTTCATTAATTCTGGGTTTTAGCAGCTCTAGAGCTCTCGCTCGTTCGTCATATGTCCAATCCTCGCCGATGTGGGAAGTGAACCTCTCCCGATCGCTGCAGTAATTGATCGAGTGCCCCAATCTAGCACAAAAAAGGCAAAGACGCGGGAGACGCTCGTATTTAACGAGCACATGGTTATTTGTGGAGCCGTCTAGCCTCGTCGAGATGCTTTTCTTCAGGGGTTTGGAGATGTCGATTAGAACTTTGATCCGAGCGAAGGTTTTCCATTTGGACACTTCAACAACACCACACGGCCGGGGAGAGCCGAGAGCTCCTGCAATTCTGGTGACCGCTTTATCATTGAGGAATTTGGGTGGGAGACGGTGAAGCTGGATCCATAGATCAGCATATTGGAATTGGTATTCTTCCGGTAATTTTCCTGGGTCGCATCTCTCCAGCGCTAGCAAATCTTCATTTATGCTCCATGGAGCGTCCAGGAGGATCCGATCCACGAGTTTGGGGGAGTCGAGTCGTACCAAGTATGTGCCTGCCTCAGCATCGAGATCGGATACTTGGATCGGCTCTGTAATTTTCCAGAGTTTCGGGAGGATGGAAGAGAGGGATGGACACGTGAATCGTCGGGATGAATAAGGTTTGATGGCTATGAAGGTATTCCAGTCTACTGTTGTCGAGGTTTCTCTGGTCGTAAGGGAAACTGTGTCAGCAGGGCCTTGGAGAGAAAATAGCGAGGCCATTTTCTCGATGACTTCTTTGTATGTGGACATGGTTGGGGAAGGGTTAGCCGAGGGTAGGGGAAGGAGGTTACGAAGTAGCAGCCGATCAAGTGGAGGGAGATTTGTGATGAGGGATGGTGGAGAGAATGGGGGCGATGGGTAGTAAAGAGAGAATAGCAAACCCTAGGGTTCGGGGGAGGGCGCCATGGGCGGGGAAAAAAAATTAAGAAGCCCAGGGAAGATATTCTTTTGATTGGAGTTTAGGCCAAGGATTTTATGACTACCATATAAAACAAGTTCAATTAGAAGTGCATCTATCTGGATGGCACTTGCTTCGGAGCAGATATGCTGTTCCAATATTTGTAGGTTTTTTCTATGGGCACTACCAAAATTGCTAGGGGCTAGCCCAAAATTTTTCAAGTTTATTACAAGTTTGCCATCCAAATTTTTTGCTAGGGGCTAGCCCAAGCACAACTATAAATACCAATTTTCATTTTCTCTCTCCTTCTTCTCTTTTCTTTTCTCCCTCAACTATTTTCTTCCCTCCTTCTCTTCTCTTAGGTCATAGAATTAAAACCCTAAATTTTTTTTTTCTTCCTACATTGTTGGCAAATTGTTCTCTCCCTCAACTCTAAGTCATTGACTTCTTCAAATTTTTGGTAAGTCATCGAACTATAGTATGTTTCATGTTTTAAAGAAGAATTTCACATATTAAAGTTGAATTATGTGTTAAATATAGAAAAATATTGAACATGGATCAACCGGGATCATCAAACGTTCCCGCCACGTCCGAAGAACACGTTCTCGCCACGTCCGAAGACAACTTTGATGCATCGGAAGCTCTCTTGGTAACTACATTTGAACTTGAGCTCGGACCTAAACTTGTGCTGTGACACAGAGGACTGCCAACACTCAGGCAGTCCCGATCATAGAATAGGACTGCCAGAGTGGAGGCAGTCCTTCACAGAAGAAGGACTGCCAGGACCCTGGCAGTCCTACAAATAGGTAGGACTGTCAGGGTCCTGGCAGTCCTTCTTCTGTGAAGGACTGCCTCCACTCTGGCAGTCCTATTCTATGATAAGAATACAGAGTTCTATTGCAGTCCTTCACAGAAGACGGTCTTGCTATTAACACAATTTGCTATTTATGGACACCAATCTTATGCATGGGCCTAATCTATGAAACCTATTTACTTTAGAATTTTGTCTAATTATACTAACCAAAGAACATCTAGTGTAGGACTTGCGATCTTCCGATTTGGCGGTACCGGCTCCAATTGCAGTCAATGTAGCCCATTTATTTTGGACCGATCTATGTTTTGAATCAAGCGAGGGTGCGATACATTGGTGTCGAGAAGTCGGACGAGAAAACAACATTGTTCTAGTGATATCCAGATCGGCCCGAAATCGACCGGGACGACAAACTGTGGTGGTGGGCTGTGAAAGAGGTGGTGTGTTCAGGATGCACAAGAAAAACACAGTAGAAGTTAGCCAAAGTAAAGTTCCAAGAAGAAATGTTGGAACGAGGAAATGTGGTTGTCCATTCACGATACATATCAGAAACTTAGAAGAGGGAAAATGGACAGTAGAAGTGAAGAATGGAACCCACAACCATGAGTTTGCCGAGACACTATTGGGTCATCCGTATGTCAGACGGTTGAACAATACGGAGAAGAAGATAGTCGAAGACTTGACCACCTCCGGAGTTGCACCGAGACAAATATATTCCGTCATACGACATGAAGATGAGAAGAACATGTCTACAATGAAGACAATATACAACGTCCTAGCTTCCTCAAACGCTGTCCGGACGAAATCAAGAATGGCGATGCAAGAAGTGCTCAAGTTGCTTGCCGATAATCATTATATTGAGTTCCATAGAAGACACCCCCAGAGTGATGAAGTATTATCACTCTTTTGGGCTCATCCTGATTGCACAAATTTGGCCAGGTCCTTTGCCGACGTGTTAGTCCTTGATTGCACGTACAAGACAAATAAGTTCAAGATGCCTCTCTTTCATGTTGTCGGGTTCACCTCTACTTGGAAAACATTTCCAGTGACATTTTGCTTCATGAAGAGTGAGAAGCTTGAAGACTACACATGGGCGTTGGAGAAATTGAAAACACTTTACACTGGTCATACACAGCCGTCAGTATTTGTTACCGACAGAGAGTACGCCCTTATTAATGCTATTCGTATTATTTTTCCTCAAGCGGATACATTGCTATGCACTTGGCATGTCAATCGTAATATTCAAGCCCAATGTAAGTTGAAGTTTCGGAAGCAGGAGGGTAAAATCGACATGCAGATTTTTGACGAATTCTACAATGATTGGAATTGTGTGTGGCGAGCATCTACGATTGCCAGTTACGACGCCGTATGGTACTTGTTCAAGCAAAAGTGGGAGACGAGGGAGCCGGCATGCATTTCTTACATCAAAGATACATGGCTTGAACCGCACAAAGAACAATTCGTCTTAGCATGGTCGAATGTGGTGAAGCATTACGGCACGATAACTACCAACCGTGTCGAAGGAGCACACTCATTATTGAAGAGGCACCTAAAATCATCTCTCGGCAACTTCGTCTCTGTTTGGCAAGCTATACATTTATCAGTAGACCGGACGGTGAATGAAATTAAGGCATCATTTGAGATGAGTTTGAATATAGTCAAGCATGAGCATAGAAAGGAAGTACTCTTAAATGCTTTAATGCGCGTGGTATCTCACAAGGCGTTGGCCTTAATAGCTGATGAGATTGAAAGATCAAAGTTTGTCGGACTTGATCCCGAGGTTTGCGGGTGTGTACATAGACATACATTGGGCCTCCCTTGTGCACATCAGATTAATGAATATCGTCGTGAATCCATTCCTATTCCAGTTGAAGCAGTCGATCAACGTTGGAGGCAGTTGTCTATGATGCCTGTGGTGAAGACGGACGATGATTTCTTCTTTTTGCCACAACTGAAACTTCTCCACGCAAGGTGGTTAGCATCAGTAGCAGCGGAGCGGCAGTCCATTGAGCTTAAAATGCAAGAACTTGCATGTCCGGTCACTACTACAATGCATGAGCCGACCGTTGTTTCCAATCCTAAAGGCAGGCCTCACACAAGATTGACTAGTTCACAGAAGAGAAGGCTGGAGTCAACTAGGAGAGATCCATCGTACTTTAAGCATGTTGAACGAAGCTTACAGCAACCTTCGCCTGCACGGAAGGGCAAGCTTGTCGTTCGCCGATAAATGGAGAAAATGGATACAGTTGCAAGCCAAACAACGAGTTTGTATATTGACAAATTTCAACCTGCGCTTCGAAGTTACATTTGGTCTATTGTCGATGTCCCCGGTGATGGCCATTGCGGATTTCATGCCCTTGCAATGCATCTTGGTTATGATGACAAAGACGGATGGAGACGGGTGAGGCAGGAGATGTACGAGGAGTTAGAGACTCGTCTTCCATTCTACTCCCGTATCCTAAGCGAAGAAACGGTTGCAAGTTTGTTGTTAAGTATCCCTTGCACCGACAGTGTTACCGGGATAGACCACTACATGTCAGTCCCGTCTGCCGGCTATCTATTTGCTAATAGGTACATGATACCTGTTGTAATTATCTCGCCGGATATTAACAATACATTCTTTCCGATGTGCGCTCCTCCGACGGACCACGGAGTGTCTAACCTATGTACTATAGGTCTGATCGGGGATCACTTCGTTGTACTAAAGATGATCGCTCATTCTCCGATTCCTCCACCTTCAACAGTTTGGTACAAAAGAGCACCGGTCGAAGCCATCGCTTGGACCACACCTTTCGTTGAGCAGATCAACCATTGTAAGAGGTTGTTGAAGATTGAGGAGCCAAGAGACTTACCTGCTGACCACTACGACGTCGAAATCGACTAAGTATAGATATATTTACAGTCTAACATTTTGTATATGGAGGACCACTTTTGTATACAGTGAAATATGAAGTCCAGTAATATATATATAGAAAATTTGAGTTATATGTGTTTGATTTTGCGTACCTGTGTACTATATGTGCCTGCCTGTGTACTATATGTGCCTGCCTGTGTTATATGTGTTTACCTGTGTCTACTTGTGTTATATGTACCTACTTGTGTCTTATCTGTGTTATGTGAGTGTCCACTGTCACATCGTTTCAGTTTGAGAAACTGTTACAGAGGATCAGTATCAGGACTGCCCCACCCATGGCAGTCCTACTTCAGTTTAGGACTGCCATGGGTTGGGCAGTCCTAACTTTGAGTCTCTGTGATGAATGTCTGTGTGAATAAAATTCACACAGAGACTCAAAGTTAGGACTGCCAAACCCATGGCAGTCCTACACTGAAGTAGGACTGCCAGGACCCTGGCAGTCCTGTCTAAAACTTGCTGTAATAGCAAGTTTAGGATAGTGCTCGGGGTTGCCAGGACACTGAAGTAGGACTGCCTGTGTTTGCCAACTTTTTGTTTCCAGCTGGGTTGGCCTCCATCGACACACTCGGGGAAGGTGTTCAAGATACGCTGGGTTTTCGTCAGCCCGTCTAAGCATTGGAAAGTGCTCGTATATCCATGCCTATTCAAACAACAAATAGTAAAAATTAAAACAACAAATGTAAGTATACAAGATTAAATTGTTAGAAGTTTTCTTACATGTAGCAGAGTCTGACAGCCGGCCATAGTCTTAGTCCCGACACGGGATGCTATGCCGAGCTCGCGGTAAAGGTTGGCCAGGATACCGCTTCCCCGGGATATCTCGATGAAGTCATCCACTTCAGATAAGTTTAGCATGTACCGAGCATGTATCGACGTACCAGACTTGTCCGGAATGTCGACCGTTCCCAGGATGAACAACATATACGCACGAGCCACCGCATCGACCGTCTCATCGTCGTCGTCATCAACCTCCATATCCATGAACTGGTCCACCAAAAATGATAGAGGAATTCCGTACGACTTCTTGAAGCCTGGTAGAGTTGTAAAACTCGTAGCCGTAACTCCAAGGTGATCTGAGACGAACTTGACGATCTTCTCGTACCATTTCACGGATTTCTCATTCGTGTAATGTTCTTTGGTCATTACACGCCCGGTCACTGGCAGCTCCAATATATGGTACACGTCGTCGAGTGTAATGGTCATCTCCCCGCAGGGGAGATAAAATGTGTTCGTCTCCGGGTGCCATCTCTCCACGAAGGCGGATATTAGGGCACTATCCATTGTTCGGTAGGCATTTTGCGCCAAATTATGCAAGCCGCTCGGTATGATTTTGCTCCGGACGGCCTCGGATAAGCTTGTAAACTGCCACGACACGGTTTTCTTGCCGTGACTCACAGCCATAAGGATACGATATGTCCTCTGTATACAACATAACACATATCAATTATGAAATACATATTTGAAAAGTATACTACCGTTTACAAACGTCATGTACATACCGGGTTCTTCCATATTTCGTACGCAATGTGGTTCTCAAAAGAAACCAATATCGAGCAACCGGGCGGACGGACAGGCGGCTCAGAAGGACCGGCCTCGTCAGAAGGACCGACCTCCTCAGAAGGACCGACCTCCTCAAATGGCGCAGAACCCTCTTGACGTGATAGAATTTGGGCAATTGGCAGGTCGTCGTCGTCGTCGTCGGAAGGAGGCGTAGGAGTAGGAGCTCGTTGCTTCGACCGAGCTTGACGTGCCGGTGGCGATGTCCGAGACCGAGCTTCGGGCGCCGGTTCGGTAATTGTTATCGGACGCTCGCGAGGAAGCTCCGCATGTTCCTTCCGCTTTGACGCGGTGGGCCGTATTCTTTTGTTCGGTGGACTGCATGACAACATACACTTGTAAGTAATAGAAACAACTTTTGTCATCAAACTACTCGAGTTCTAAAAGTACATCAAACATGGAATCTATCCTATATATTTGACTTCCACAAAGTTTTGATGATATCAAAGATATGAGTAAAGGAAATCAACTGTATCAATATCAATATGCAGCAGCAGATTATGTTGGACAATATTCAACTCATGCTAAAATCATGATAACAATCACACGATAACTTCAAACTCCTCAATACTTGAAGACAATTTCCAAGAGAAACCAGGCCCTGCTACGATCATGATAACATTGACCTCAGAAACCATGAGTTTGTATATATTGCATATGCTACATCCAAGGAAATGTATAGATGCCCAACAAATCAACTGGAATAACATTAAGTGGGCCATTTTATTCTCAAAACAAGTAGGACTGCCCTATTCCTGGCAGTCCTCTTTCAGAAAAGGACTGCCAGGACTGTGGCAGTCCTAATTTTCATTAGGACTGCCACATTCCTGGCAGTCCTACTGTCGAGCAAGCCGAAATCCACTAACGAAATCCTATTTTGTCGTGTTCTAGGGTTAGGGTTTCAACATAAATTTCGGGTTTCATGTGTTCGAAAATAAGGGAAGAGAACGTGCAAGAGATTATAAACCAATTTTACAAAAAAAAATTCAAGAATTAAACCAATTCTAGGGTTTCAAATATAATGTAAAGAAATTTCGAAAAAATTAGGGAAAGACGTACCTGGATTCGGGTTGCTTTGACTTGCGTGTCATCTCTTCGAGAATCTTCGTGGAGGATTTGAGAATGGAGTGATGGAGAAGAAGAAATTAGGGTTTAGGAGATGAAGAGGGAGAGGGAGAGAGCTTTCTTTGTTTTCTTCTTGAGGAGAGAGAGTGAATAATGAAAATGAAATGAAATGTTTGGGTTTGGGGGGGTTGGGCTGCCCCTAGCAATTTTTGGGTGCCCCCTAGCAATTTCTCCACATTGATGGGCTGCCCCCTAGCAATTGATGCCCCCTAGCAATTTTGGTAGTGCCCATAGAAATTACCTATTTGTATGTCCCACAATGTGACACATTATTTATCTAAAATATTAATATATTTTTTATTTAAAAAATTAAGTAATTGTGGATAGAATAAGCCATCTCTACTATTATAGGGGAGCTTCAAAACGGCTCAAAATTGAGCCGTCTAAGTCGTATATATTTCATCAACCATTTCGTTTTAAAACTTAAAAAAAAGAGTCCCGTAACCGTATTTATTTTCTCACGTAGTTTAAAGTAAAATTAAAATATAAATTTCTCCTAACTCCATGAATATGTATAAATACTAAAAAAATTATATTTAAACTAACTACATGATATTATATATCTAACTAAACATATATCTAAAAGTTTAACGTGCTAACACACGTGAAAGTAACTGGTATATATAAGAGGGATAAAATTGGAAGAGAAATTTTTGGGACATCAAATCTGCTCTCCTTGCAAGGATGGATCATGATGACGACATTCAGTGCAGTACTTACTAGCATCGAACTTTTGGGCCCCTTTTGGTTCTAGAAAAAGAAAGAAAATGAAATCAATTATTTAATTTTTATATGGGCATGGAAAAATGTAACTATAAATTTTTTTTCTTTAAGTGTTTGGAAAATCATGAATTTAATCAAAATACACGCCGAAAAATATAGAAAATGAATGATTTCTTTTTCGAAGGTTCTGATTCTGGTACCAAATCGTGGATAAGAAATCATTAAACAAACTTTGGTTTGGAAAAATAAAATAAAATAAATTCTTTGCTCTTTCTATGGTATAAAAATTATAATTATCATCAATTTTTATTAGGAGTGAATTCGATTATTATTTTTTTTTATTTTTTTTGCATCCCTACACAGAAAATAAATAAATTTTCTCATGATTCAGTAAACCAAATCGTTCATGTGAAGTCATTAAACTAACTTTTATTCGTTTTAGAGCTGTAAAAATTCTCCCCTCTAACTACGTCTCGTTTCAGCTAGTTCGCAGGCACTCTTTACTACCAGCTAACGAAGTACATTTGATGCGAGAGAACTGTTGAAATTTTGCACAATTGCAAAAAAAAAATGATTTTCAAACATTATACTTAGTTGGTTTCCAAATTGGTAAAATTAGTTTCCTTCCATAATGATTAGAATTGGTAAAATTAGTTAAACATTAGAGCAATTACCTTAAATATTTCTATGTTTCCTACTTATTACATGGACCACAAACTAATTACATGGACCACTCTAATGTTTTATATTTTCTATAAAAATAGGACATCAATATTTGGACCGTGAGCTAGTCACGTGTCGGCTCTCCATTGGAGAGGGTCTGGAATTTCAGGGGTGGGTCTCGAAGCATGCCGAGGGGACGAATAGAGGGGAGACACGCCGGCGCGGGCTGTTTAGCATTTCTAAAAGTTATAATACTAGTCATCCTTATTTTAAAAATAAAATATAAAATAGAGAGATGGTTCGTGTAATTATTTTCGGAATATGGACGGTATAATACCCAAGAAACATAGGGGGAGGGGGTGAGAGGTCTGGAATTTCAGGGGTGGGTCTCGAAGCATGCCGAGGGGACGAATAGAGGGGAGACACGCCGGCGCGGGCTGTTTAGCATTTCTAAAAGTTATAATACTAGTCATCCTTATTTTAAAAAGAAAATATAAAATAGAGAGATGGTTCGTGTATTTATTTTCGGAATATGGACGGTATAATACCCAAGAAACATAGGGGGAGGGGGTGAGAGGTGGGAGGGGACCGTGGTCAACCCCCTACACCCCCCCCCCCCCCCCCCCCCCCCCCCCCCCCCCCCCCTTCTGTGAAATGTTTTGCATTTCCGAAGGTCGTAACACTAGTCATTCTTATTTTAAAAATAAAACATAAAATCAGGGACGGAGCATAAGATGGACTGGTCCGGGCTAAAAAATTAAACATTTAGTATAACTAAAAACATATTATTGTAAGTAGTAGTTTAGCTCAGTTGTTAGAGTGATTGGGTGTAATTATTTCTAAAATATGGGTGGTCCCTGTAATATCCATGAAATATAGGGGTGCAACTCGGGCGGGCTAAACCCGAACCCGATCGGGTAAACCCGTTAATGAGTTGGGTTAGGGTTGAACATATTCTGGTTTGGGCTTGGGCTCGGGTTAAAATATTTGAACCCGATCAAAAATCAGGTTGGGCTTGGGTTCATGTGTTGGGTAACCCGAAGAACCCGAAACCTGACATACATATAATTTATATATATATTGTTTCATAATACTTAAATAAAAAGTTTAAACTATATTTTTTTTCACCCGAACTCTTCAACTCCTTGTCCTAAATCTCATTTCAGTTTTATTTTGTAATGATTGAGGCTCGATTGCTATTTGATTATGCATTTAATATTACTCTTGTTTAAAATTATTTCAAATATCATATTAGAGTCCGATAAATCCGATGGACCCGACCCAATCCGAGCCCAACCCGACCCTCCGGACTTGGTCTTGGGCTTCATATGTTGAACCCGAAGTCGGGTCGGACTAGGGCTTAGGCTAGGCTTATGATCTATCGGGTTGGGCTCGGATTGACTTCAAACCCGACCCAACCCGCCCGAGTTGCACCCCTAATGAAATATAGGAGGTGGCGGTGGGGGGTGGGGGTGGCCTCATTTCCCAGATGAGAAGTAATATCATTCTGGAGTTCAATTTGATTTAGACAATGCACCAAATTGCGACATTACGGACTGACATGGATAGGTACCAGCATATGGTTTAGTTAACAAGGACTGGTCGACCCTTTCATTTGAGCCATCAAGAGCAGGTTAAGAGCATCTCCAACCCTATTGTCTTGTTAAGTGCTGTGAGTCTTAGGTGGCTCCTATGTGACATGAGCCACAAGATAATATCTTGTTTATGTGGCAAAACTATATCTCAAAAGACAATGAGATAAAAAAAACTCTCTCCAATACAAAAGTATTGAGGAGACAATAAAAAGTATTTTTTCCAACTTCCAAGGCAATTCCTCCACTTCTTCAACTTTTTTATAAATATTTATATTCATAGTTGATGATGTGGAGACAAAGTCATTGTGAAGTGCATTGTCTAGATTTAGACAACCAACTTCACATTCTCCTTGCCATGTCATTGCCATGTCAACTTCGTGTTTTATTCTACATTTGCATTGGAGAAGAATTTTTGAAATGAAAGTTTGTCATTCCTATGTGGCAACCATTTTTTCTAAACTCACAATAGGGTTGGAGATGCTCTAACAGGCAAATGCACAAACATAGCTAGCATTGCTCGGCCCAAACTTAGGTGTCGAGTCCATCTAATAGGTGTGCAACTTGGGCGGGTTCGGTCAGGTTTGAGGTCAACTCGAGCCCAATCCGATAGGTCATAAGCCTAGTCCAAGCCCAAGTCCGACCCAACTTCGGGTTCAACATATGAAGCCCAAGACCAAGTCCGGAGGATCGGGTTGGGCTCGGGTTGGGTCGGGTCCATCGGGTTTATCGGACTCTAATATGATATTTGAAATAATTTTAAACAAGAGTAATATTAAATGCATAATCAAATAGCAATCAAGCCTCAATCATTACAAAATAAAACTGAAATGAGATTTAGGACAAGAAATTGAAGGGTTTGGGTGAAAAAAAAAATTATAGTTTAAACTTTTTATTTAAGTAGTATGAAACAATATATATATATATATATATATATATATATATATATATATATATATATATATATATATCGGGTTTCGGGTGCTTCGGGTTACCCAACACATGAACCCAAGTCCAATCCGATTTTTATTTGGGTTCAAATATTTTAACCCGAGCCTAAGTCCGAATCCGAATATCTTCAACTCTAACCCAATCCATTAACAGGTTTACACGGGTTCGGGTTTAGTCCGTCCGAGTTGCACCCCTACCATCTAAGTAGTAGTTGTTCAATTTCTAGTGAAATAGTTAAAAGAAAGAAGGAAAGAAAAAGTTGGTTAATTGCATGTTAAACTAATATTTAAAATTCACAGTTCAACCAAAATGTTGTTGTGTCATGCAGCCCATGAGAAATGATTGCACTTAGGTTTAGAAAACCGACGGGAAGAAGAAGATGGGAATTAAAGAGAAAATGCACACAACCTAATTTAGGACAACCAATAACTTACTCAAAATATTCGGTACTTTACTATTTACGATTGTGTACTTAAATAAGGCTCAATTTGACAGAAAAAATATATTTCCATCACAAATTTTCCACCAATTGTAGTGTTTGATAGCTTATATTTTCTATGGAATTATTTTCAAAAAAACTATCATTTTCCATATTTTCATCTAAAATGGTGGAAAATGAAACTTGTCCAACCCATAAGAAAATATTATTTTCCATTAAAATAACTATTTTTCGTGAAAATAATGGCAAGCAAACACCAAAATTAAGTTTTCCTTGAATTTTTTTAAAATTCCATGGAATTTTTTTCCTAGGAAAATAATTCCATGGCTGTGTTTGATTGGGCTTTTTTTCCATGGAAAATATTTCCATCACAAATTTTCCACCAATTGTAGTGTTTGATAACTTATATTTTCCACAGAATTATTTTCCAAAAAACTACCATTTTCCATATTTTCTTCTAAAATGTTGGAAAATGAAACTTGTCCAACCCATAGGAAAATATCATTTTCCATGAAAAATAACTATTTTCGTGGAAAACAATGACAATCAAACACCAAATTAAATTTTCCGTGGAAATTTTTAAAATTCCATTGAATAGTTTTCCTAGGAAAATAATTCCATGGAATTAATTTCTTTTCCACATATTTTCCACCTTGCAATCAAACGCATCCGAAATTAATTTCTTTTCCACATATTTTTCATCTTGCAATTCTACATATTTTTCACCTTGCAATCAAACGCACCCTTAGAATAATTAAAAAAGAATTCCCTTGGACACTTGGCATGTGTGGCAATGCTCCCAAAGCAAATCGTGTATGATCATATCACACTTCATGCTCGGCCAATAAGTTATGAAAAACCAGTGCTAGTAACTTGTCACGGCCGAAGTAACATGTTCAACTTGTGGGTATCATTGATGTACTTGAGATATTATATATGATCTGAATCGAGGATGAACTTACATTACAAGAAGTAACCGATACATATTGTATGCAATCTTATATTTTATAGTAGAGATTAAAATTTATCCGAGTGACAAACATCAGTGTTGTCAGAACCGGACCAGACCGGTGGTCCAACCGGGTCCGACCGGTCTTGACAAAAATTTCGGTCCGGTCTGATGTGAACCGGAGTTTTTGAAGAACCGCCGATTTTTTTCAGAACCGGATTTAACCAGTGAACCGTCCGAACCGGTTCGCAATTGAACAGGAAATTTTGGTTTTAAAAAAAAAAAAAATCTCAAAAAAATTTGTTGTGTGAGATTTGGACCATTTGGTTCTTGGTTTGGTTTTGAGAGACCTTATAGTTGTAAATCAACCAAACCAAATATGCTAAGAACCAACCCAAGAAGTAAATATGGATATGTTATCTATTTGAACTAAACCAATCCAAGTTTATAGTTGAACTCCGATTGAACCCCGGCCCGACTTATACAAAAAAAATCGGTTCAATCATCGGTCCGGTTTTTAAAACATTGACAAACATACTACACATACGCTTGTATGATCTGTTTTGGTTCTTGATAGTAGCATGTACAATTCGTTATCTTCTTCTTGTGAAAATTTTGGTGGTCTACACTTAGACTTCAGTTGTGTCCTCATCGCATCTGTGTTCAGTATCTATGATGAGTGTCGTCCACTCAATAACGAGCTAGCTATTGTCAAGGAAGCTTAGCACAGCTTGCACAAGTTCACAACACATTTCGTTACAAAGGAAAATACTTGGGTTCAGATATACAAACGGAAAGTATATTTTGTCCGCCTACAAGAACACATGTCTGAACCCTATTGTCCTCCCCCACCCCCTATTTGCATGGGCCCACAAATGATCGACCAGCCAATGGGAACGTGACATGTGACGTGAGGAACGACGACCGCAGTCACAGATCACAGATTCGCGGTCCATGTTGCAGTGTTGATTAAATAATAGTGTTAACCTTGTTAAAATGAACCTCAACCTATTTATCAATAGGTAAAATTAATTATATTTTGTGTTGATAGACTAGTACTCAAACAGAAGCCGATTTGCATAATAGTAAAGTAAACCATGCATGTTAGCTAGGGTTACATGTATCAGTCTCTTCCACTTGGTGATGTAGAAGAAACATCGCATATGTCTCCCAACCTCACATTCCTCTGCCTCTTCTCGTGCGCGTTCAACATATCAATAACCAGATGTACTCCGTTGGGTACACCGGAGGGTCATGTGGAAATGAGCACGGTACGAATTCCCCTCTAGACGTTGCTAGCTCGTCGACCCGGAGAAAATGATACTTCAAAAGAAAAGAAAAAATGTCCTAACCTAGTATTCCCATACAATCCAAATTACCTATACTATCATGACTCAAATGAAAAAGAAGATGTATCCACAACAGCAACGACAAGAAAATTATATCAACTTGAACTGAAAAAATCGAAGCACCAGGGGCTGTGGCATAGCCCACGGATCATGAGGAAAATAGCATAACGTTCTATTACGACAACCTTGCAGTGACAAATCGATGAGATAATGTATTTAAGGAACAACTTTTTGAGCAGACCATCAACTAATCGTAGTGGTATGCTTCCAATAACATGTCTACTATGAACAAATTTCTAAATAGATGCAAGGAAGCTTCTATACATGAATATGTTGGTTTTCTGAAAATTTATCTTTGAACCATATGAACAGAGGCGGAGCCAGTATTCAAATTCTGGCGGGGCCGTACTAATTGTATATAAAATTAGAGGATGGAAGAATTAAGATCAATTCCTTCACTTTCAACTTTTCTAAATTTTTTGGAAGGAATTTCATATGGAAGAATCTCATTATTAGAGGATGTCAATGGCGCTTTAGGAGTGGCCGAATCTAATTCATTTGCTCTCTTATTTTGAAAAAGCTTATCAATTGTAACATGTTTTCTCATTTCATTACCAAGTTCACAATAACCCTGTAAAAACAACATCCAACATGAAACATGAAACTAAAAAGAAGACAATAACATTATTGTCAATGACTACAAAAAAATTAACAATTTAATATGTAGAACTTATAAAATAACAAACAATATTCTTTCATGCATCACATATGAAGAAAAATCTAAGTACCGAGTGTTATTGTAAAACAAAGTATAAACATCATACCAGGAATAGAAAATATGGTCGCTCCGCCGAAAAGCAAAAAAAATTGAGAAAGGGACAGCTCGAGATTTTTCTGAAACAAGGTTGAACGAGAGATGGAGATATAGAGATTAAACGAAGGGATCAATTTTATTTCTTTTCTTTTTTTTTGGAGAAAATATAGTACATTCTCTTATTTTGGTAATTTTTTTGAGAAAGAAATAAGCTAATTATGTAGGTTTAGAATTAATAAAATATTTTGAAATATATGTTGGGACTTGAGATAGATGTAATCAAATCAAATCTCAAAAGAAATTTATCATAACTTTAGTTTTTAAATATTTGGTAATAGGTGGAACGCTATATATGGCATTATTCCAACATTTAAAGGTGTATAAAATCTATCAGCTCCTATCTATCCGAAAATATGTAAACTTTCTATCACAATATCCTCGGTAAATATTTGCACTTTCTGTGCGCACGGAAAAATATTCGAATTTTTTTTTTTTTTTTTTTTTTGGGGGGGGGGGCGTGGCCTCCCTTAGACTCCTAATAGATCCGCCTCTGGAATAAAAAAGGAAATAGTAAAGCAGTACAAACATTATTGAAAGAATAAAGTTCATAAGACGGATTTATATATTGACGACAGTTTATCACCATATTTTACATATATACAGAGGCGGACACACCTGGATCTAGTGGGGTCAACTGACTCCACTGAAAAAAAAAAAAAAAATTTGAAGTTATATAACAAATAGGTTGTATAGTAGACAACTGAAGAGGGACTTCTCTCAGCAAGTTAATATATAGTAGTTCAAATTTGAAGTTATATATCTTTTTGTACATCTAAACCAAAAGTTACTATATAGCATATTAGAACGAACAATATACTATACTGTAGAAAGTTATGACACGATAATGATGAGCTTCTCTCAACAAAAAGTTGTAAACTAAATTTTTTCTACAAAATTTCAAATGTCTCTTTTTCTTCTGCCTACTTTTGTCTTGAATGATAGTTAGTAAACCATAAAATCATATAACCTATATGAACAAAGAAAATACTAGCTGACTTAATAATGAAAAATGACAATTAGGTGGCTTTCAGATCATTTCTAACTTCAAAGTATTAGACGGTGCCATCAGCAAACATGTTATCTATTGAAGAACTAGAAAGTAATGATACTATGGTTCCTGTAAAGTTGGACATGGTATTTAGGAAAAAAAAAAACTAGCAATTATTCTCATAAATATAAACTTTTGATTTGGGTGTCCATTGCTGTAAATCTTCCAACTTTTGTATCTTAGTAGAAATTTGATGCCACGTTGGTCAAGATTTTTATTTATTTTATATCAAGCATCTTTTTTATTTGGATTAGCTAAGTTAGATCTATTGTGCTTCTATAGGATATATTCTCAAAATCTGCTCGTCACTTAAATTCATAATGAACTTAAATGCAAAAAGGACTCGTCATCACTGTTCTTTTTTTTTTTTCTTTCTCTAGCCCCACGAGAATGTCTGCGGAAGAAAACAATTGAAGTGTGTGTCATTGTTCTACGTAACACAAACCTCTTCGCGTGGTCCGTCTTGAATCTTGAAATCTTAAACTAGTATATGTGACTTAAAAATGTGTAACAAAGTCATATTCAAACACAACTAGGTCCATTAAAACTCTTATTATAATTATAATTGATTATAGTAGCAACACATCTATTCTTCGGAGCCAACCAAATTAAAGGACCACTAACCTAAACTAATAGGTGAATCAAAATGTGCTTGTTCGTATTATCCATTAATTTGGTTGGTATTTCATAATGTTCCCTATTCGTACTAATTAATCCAGTAATAGTTCATAATTTTTATATTAATATATAATATTTTTAAAATTATAAATGTATTTATTATAGTTACTATTTTTAATAGTAAAGGTTAATTTTTTCTAGTTGAAAATTTTGGCTACACCACTCATAGAGGGTGTATGAGATATTTGACAATTTCTTGTAGCCAATATATTTATATATATATATATATATATATATATGCCTTGCAGCCTCCTCTATTATTGATGAACTGCACCGACAACGATAGACATGGACTAGAAGTAAATCAAAATATTGATTGCAACTTTCATGCTTTTGTAAAGACACTGAATCCAAAATCTTTGGTTAACTACGAGGGTGTATCAATCTCTAATACTTGCGTACTTTTGACAGATCTAAATCAGTACGTAAATTTTAAGCATGCAAAATTTTAAACGTGTTCGGTATAAATTAATGAAAATTTTGGCAAAAAAAAACGTGCTAGAAGTCTGTTTGATTAACCAAATTTGACAACATATTTAAAAATATGAAGTTTCTAACCTCAATATTTTTATTTTTCGAATATTTGACCGAATTTTTGAACATATTTTATTTGCACTGAACCGATTTACACTCGTATTTTTGTCGTTTCGAATTTTTTCCGTTTGCCGAATTGCTAACAAGGGTTGCAACTTTCATGGTTTTGTAAAGACTCTGAATCCAAAATCATTGGTTAACAACGAGGGTGTATCAATATCTAATAAAGTGATTGTCGCTTAACATAGAATTAGGATACCTATCATAGGATCCCTATCATATATTACAAGTTACAAAGTTAATAGAAACTAACTAAATTAATGTACTCGGCCTAATTATCGCAGTCGTAATTGTTCCGAATGTTGGAAATCGAATTAAAATATACATGTGTTATGATACGCAACACAATTATAATTAATAATTAATTTTCCCTAAGACACTAGTCTAGTGGTAGTGTGTTCAAGCACGGGTCTTGAGTGGTATTTTATTTTATTTTTATCCATATTCAAGGTGCATCCCACTGTTCTACCTTAATATAAGTTATCTTCCATTTTTGACGGATTTCGTTCAAAACCAACGGTCAACGCGTTTGACCGATAATTTTGGACGAAAATACCCTTCCCAAATCCAAACTCAAATTTTTTTCTAATTAAAATTAAGGTGGTTAGCACAATATGAGAAGCTAGTGTTAGGCTTATTTTAGGCTGTATATCAGAAGGCGTATAGGAGGACATTGTCCAAATAAAACAAATCCCATACAAGTAAGAAATGGGCCATATCTAAGTCCTCCTTTGCCCAACCTATATAAGCCCAAAGAGCAAAAGAAGTTCAAACTGATATATAATACTAATTTAATTTATTCATGAATTAATCTCTTCTCTATTCCATTATATAATGTCAAAAATTAGACTTCATCGTAAAAACAAATTCTTCCATAAATATCCTTACATATCTATTTATTCTATTATATAATGCCAAAAGTTAGGTATCATTGTGGATTTTTTTTTAAAATACCCTTACATATATATATATTCCAATAAAAAAATTATATGTTCTACTATGAGTAGTTAGGTACTTACAACATGTCTTTTAGTTTACTCTTTGAGTGTCTTTTACTTTTTTTCAAATACCTACAAAGTTAACTAAAAGACAATTAAAATATGTGTAATGTACATACATATATGCTATTATATAATAAAACAAAATCAATCATGTTTGACATGAACCCATAAAACTATCAATAGTGCTAGGATCGAGCACCAAATAAAATTTTTCATGAATTTTTTTTTAAATTTCACATAGAATTATTTTCCTTTCCACATGTTTTCGACCTTGCAATCAAATACACCCAAAATATAGCATAGCTGATTTGGTTGCTTGGCAGAAAAAAAAAATGTCCATAGTGTTTGGTCTGGTGGTAGATAAAAGGAGGCCTCTGACTATCTTTCCTTTTTAGGATTAATTGTCTAAGGCTGTGTTTGATTGGGCTTTTTTTTTCATGGAAAATATTTCTATTACAAATTTTCACCAATTGTAGTGTTTGATAGCTTATATTTTTCATGGTATTATTTTTCAAAAAACTATCATTTTTCATATTTTTTTCTAAAATGGTGGAAAATAAAACTTATCCAACCCATAAAAAAATATTATTTTTCATGAAAAATAATAACAATCAAGTACCCAAATTAAATTTTTCATAAAAATTTTATAAAATTTCATGAAACTAATTTCTTTTCCGTATCTTTCCCACCTTCCAATCAAACGCACATCTTTTTCTTTCTCGGATCTTGCGAGCTCTAATAATGCAATTATGGGAAGAGTCAATAATTTGGCATAGTATTCCTAGGAAGCTGATGAACGATTAATGCATTGGATCAATGGACATTTTCTTTGTCAGATGATGAGAGTTCCTCTTTCCTAGGTATTTTCTCGTTCCTAGGTATTGTCTTGTTTTGTGTTATGAATCCTATGTGGCATGAGACACAAGACAATGTCTTTTCTATGTGGATATTCACACAAGACAATGAAATAAAAATGTGTTCTCCAATACAAAAGTTTGAGAAGATAATAAAATTACTTTTTTTTTTCAAGTGACAACTTTTTCAACAACTTTTTCATTTCTTTATATATATATATATTTTATTCATAATTGATGATGTGGACATAAAGTTATTGTGAAATGCATTGTCTAGATCTAGACAACCAATTCACATTCTTTTTCAAAAGTACTTGTCGTATTGATATTGATGTGGAAATAATTTTTGACAGTTTTAGAACATAAAGATATATAGTATTCAATAGATAATCCTATAACTATTACTTGTGTACCAAGTTAGAGTTTCAATGAGCCGACGGGATATATTTGAATCTTCTGTGAATATTTGATTGTAATTCTCATGTGGTTACGCCCATTGTTAGCAATTCGGTAAACGAAAAAAAATACGAGTATAAATTGGCTCAGTACAAATAAAATACGTTAAAAAATTCGGTCAAAAATTCAAAAAATAAAGTATTGAGGTTAGAAACTTCATATTTTTAAATATGTTGTCAAATTTGGTTAATTAAACAGACTTTCAACACGTTTTTTTGGCCAAATTTTTAATAATTTATACAGAACACGTTTAAAACTCGCATGCTTAAAATTTACGTACTGATTTAGATCTGTCAAAAGTGCGCAAGTATTATACATTTATGAAAGATACGAATTTTTTTTTTTCATATAATAGGAGTTTTATTCGGATGATTGCTAACAAGGGTTACGCCTAATCAACGTACCACCCATGAGGATTACGATTACATAGACTCCTCGGCATATATGTTACAAGCTAGGTTGAGAATTGGTGAACCAATAAGTCTCTCATAACGATTACATAGACTCCTTCCAATTTTTAGATAATTCAAAGAATAAATACAACTTGTACGATTCCAACACTCTACTTCTTCCCTCTTGGCCACGTGGGCTTCAACGTCTTCTCAATGTTCTTACGGCGCCGTACGACGGGCCGCATGGTCGACCGTCGTTTATACCCGTGGTAGAATGCTGCAGGTTTTCGACCGTCCGCGCTGCGTCCTATCGGTTGAGTTTTCATGAACGGACGTCCCATTTTGGCCCACGTCAGCTCAGATCGTAGCCATTTTTTATCAATCCTCCGACGTTGCCGGTGTCACGCCCCGACCCGGAATCACCCGAATCATCGTCCTCGCAGGGGGCGTGAGGCCGCACAAGCCTAGAGTTGCGCTCGTGCAAGGCAAGATGACAAGTTCTCAAATGGTTATCTTTTGATTCGATATTAACAACGATAGGAAACATAGAGTATATGAAACAATTCTCTTTATTGATATTCAAAACTGAGATTACAATGGCTTTCGATAGCCTAACAATATATGCCAGATTGGCTACAACACTCAGGTTCTCTCTTGCCCACAAAGGATTTCACCGTTCCATACATCATGCCTACTATATCTCGGCCGCATCAATCCAGCTGCGTAGTCCGAGCGTCAATGCGATCGCACGTTTCAATGCGCTTCGGCATTCCAAGCCTTAACGCGTTCAAGCAACGCTTCGCCGTGAGCAATCCATTTCCTGCACCCTGCATGAAGCTGGTGGGGGATCAGTACGTTCGTCCTCGCATGTACTGAAGCAAAGATCATCTTTCCAAACCGACATTTTAATATTTATGTTGAATCATGCAACTTAGCTTATAATCTTGCTATGTTCTCCTTAGGGTCAATTTTATGGCATCTTTGAAAACGTAAAGCATGTTATCATAGCAGCATGTTATCGAATTGAATAGGCAAACAAACAAGCAATCTCGTGTTTAATTCGTGGCACGACTTACCAAGTCGACGCACTTGCCCTTGCACCGACGCAAGGTGAATACGTCGTAATCCTTCCATGTCATGTTATTGTGCATCTCTAAGCAGGATCTCTATGCGGGACGCATATGCGCCTACACTTTCAATCCATCGTTCCTTAACTATATGAGGGCCGTTGGCGTATCCGCGCTGGAATGGACTAAAGGAGTTCCTTTCTTTTCTCTCCTTCTTTTCTCAATATATTATCGGGCTGCCCGGCGTTTCACGGGTGGGTTGCGGGCCCAACAACCGAAATATTCCCGCTGCATGCCATCATTTGCAGCTTTTCCCATCTATAAGACGAGCGCTACTCGTTTAAGGATGTGCGCCTACAAAAATTATTCGAATCCCTCCGCGGCCAATCGGTTCCGGGGCGCTTCTCCGACATTTAACCGTTTTGGGGGAAACACCCGTGCACGGGCTATTATCACAATTTAATCTCGAGCCCATTCCAATCGACCATGCAACGCCCTATCATTCAAGCAATCAAATTCAAACAACCAAACATAGTCTTGAGTCCGAGACTCAGACTTATCACCTCGCATCTCTTTCGTTAACTTTCTGTGTTCTTACGTTTCATACTTCGTTTCAATGATTCAATGGCATCGTGCCTCAACTCAATGCTCGTCAACCGAACGATCCGAAGGTCTTGAGCACCTTTCGAGGCACCATGTCATATCCGACAGTTCCGCCACATTCATGCCACAGCTGTATTCTCTCGCAACGGAGCCATCTTTTATTATCCCGTGCACGTAGGCACTTTTCGACCGTATCCCCATGTTCTATAACTTAGCATTCAATATTCGGAGCTTGCGCGCTAGGGCGCTCGCCTATTGTCTTTCAATGTTCTAGCCGTCTAACTCGTGCAGCAAAGGCACGGTATGGTTCGTGCACTAAGGCACTCGCCGATTACAGTTATCCCATGTTCTTACGGCTTGCGCACCGAGGCGCTCGCCCTAGCGATATCCAATGTCCCATAGCGACTCGTGCATATTGATGCATATTTCATTTTAATTGTTCTAACTTAGTGTTCGACTCACACTACGATTTTATCTCCGATCGGCCACGCCCGTGGCGTCGATAGGTTAACTTAGCATACAATGATATATTTGACTTATCGAATGAAGAAGTAAAAAGAAGTCAATCCTCCCACCTTGAGTCGATATGCCTTCGTCGTTTCGTCGAGCCGATGCGGCTCGATTCCATAACTTTGTTGCACGGCCACTCTCCTGACTTAGCCATTCGAGCACTTCGTGCTTCATTGAGTTATACGTCCGATTTGTCTTAGCGTGCCCAAGTCTTAGCCCGTCGCAAGACGACGATTTGATTTCGCGGACCCCTTACTAAATATTGCAAAAGATCGACCTCTAATATTTTCCCGTCAAAGTATAACCTGCACACGAAATCAACTAAAATCAATACTTGCATCGATTCGGACTTGCGCCTTGGTCGATTCGATTTCTTAGAATCCTCGAGCCGATTCAACGCACTCATCCTTCGGGGCAACGCGGCGCTTCGCATCGATTCAACTCGATACATTCTTTCGGGACAAGGCAACTCTTCGCATCAACTTAGTTTGATGCATTGCTCGGGACAACTTAACTCTCGCATCGTTTTGCATCGATACATTCCCTTGCATCAACGTGACTCGTTGAGTCAACGCTTCAGCGTAATGCGCCGTGCGGAGCGGGACATTACAGAATATACCACTCAAAACAAGGTTCGTCCTCGAACCAAAACCAACACTCCGACTAAGTGTTTTATAGATCGTATCACGATCTCGTCCCACCAACGTTATTCAGTTTCACACTATATCGCAAGCTTTTCATTAACATTTCAAAGTCATCCCTGCAGCTCGATTTGAATTTTGTGTACAACTCGATTTGGATTCATACCTATATTCAAGGCGTCCCGAAGATATATGTATTTTGACCAATTCCAGTGGTAGCAAATTGGAACAAAGCTGACAGGTAAATTTCAATCCTATGTTTGTCATCTCGTACTCTCGATCGGACTTATCCTTAGCAACAGTTCTCGAAATTTCATCCTATATGTATATTGATACACACGCGATTCATTCAACAAAGTTACTGCACGCGACGCGATTCAAAATCGTATTTCTTATTTCGTATGTTTTATCGGGACTATCAATTCTATGCGTCGCGTCAAGTCGTCGCGCATCCGATCGCAACGATCCTTCGCAACGCCTTGCGTTCGATGTCGCCACCCAACTATTTTCGAAGTCTGGCTATGCAACTTATCTCGATACGATTTCCTTTGTTGACTTGCAAACGCATCAACATTCAGGACTACGCCCGCTAGGTTACTTACATAGTCCCCGTGCTTAGATTCTCCCGACGCAAGTTTAAATTGACATTGCACAAAGGCCATAATCTATCCGACATGAAAGTTTACAGCAAGGCGACAGTGCTCAAGGCAACGATCGCCTTAGCACGAAGGTCTTTACGACGCGTCTTACATTCAATTTCCTAACGAGTAGGAATTAACTAGCCAAATTCCCAACTTATCCATCTCGCAACATCGAATGTAAATTTTGATTCACGCAAGCTCAATTACAGGGTGAATTCGAATCTAACGACGTGACTCGTAAGTCATTCCCTTATCATTTCCTCTCGTGCATAGCACGTTTCTCGCAATCGCCTATCCGAATCACCAAATCCGTTGGTGAATTCTAGTTCGACCGTCGACCAACATAACCATTCAAGTATTCATCCGACGAATACTCAAAATCTAACTATATCATTCTCAATCGAAAGCTGTTCCAACAATTCTCGATCGCCTAGACTTATCGTCAACATGCATCATATTACATTTGTTATCGATGCAATCTCATATGCGATATCGCATGGGTTATCTTACGGTCTGCAGCATTCAATTTGATTTGGCGGTCAAGTCTTCTAGGGTCAGCTGTCCCGAAGCTACGCTCGATAACTGTGGATCATCACCGAAGGACAGTTTACTACGAACCATGCTATATCTTATTTCGGAGCCAAATCACGTTTCGACGATTCTATACGACTACCCAATTTTGGACAAAATCACTTCTATCGGCGCAACTGATACGCAACTATCTTCCGAGTCAAGTCATGCACTACCGTCGATGATTCCGTAATTTACGAAACATCTACTCGTATCGAGTTCGAGTCTATCTTATTCGTGGGTCGACACACGAGATGCTATACGCATCGAGCAATCGTCGATGACTTATAGTCTCGTCTTGATTAATCGCAAAATTTACGACCAACCAAGTTCGTTCATTCTCGTATCGTTACTTACAAAAATTTTGATAGCGCAAGGCGCACTCCATTTTGTATTCTCACATCGTGCTTACGTTTTCTTGCGTATCGATCTTGATAGTTCATATCAATTTTGATAGCAAGTGGGTCGACTTCGAATCCGTTTCAACGTCAACTTAACTCGCATCGCATACATCCAAGTTCGCAATGAACTTTTTCATACGCATCTACTCGTTTTCCGATTCGCCGCTGTCATGCCCCAGAACCAGAATACTGGAGAGCGGGGGAATGACTCAGCCAGCTACGTATTACGGGTAGATGAATACCGTATAATACGATCAATGCTGTCTAAAAGATAAGGGGTGCATACTACATGAAAGTCTCGCTATGGTCACTTCACATCTATTGTCTCAATCATTCAAACAAAAAACAGTAATAGAGAACATATAAGGTAAAGCAGTAAGGCGTCCCAAACGCTTAGTAAAAATGTTCTTGATATCTGGCTTTACTAAACATAGCCAGATGATATAGCAACGTATACACAATTGTTATCAGCTGTAGTCTGACTTAATTATAATTATGTAAAAGTAAATGCAAGACTATCCGACTAACATGTCGGTGCCAAGCGGCAAAATGTAAAGTAATTAACAAAACGAGCGGGGAAGTAAGGAACCCACTCGAGTCCTCCTGCGATCATTCCTCTAGTATTGACCATCTTGGAGGTAGAAGTAAGCTGAGTCCTCGGGGACCGGCTCTAAATCTGGCCATGCAAAACCAGAGAGGTTAGACCTCTAATAGCAAGTACCGCAAGGAAGCACGATATGAGGAATTTAAACCAGTGAATAAGCGAATATAATAATAGATCTTTGTTTGCTACTGGGATTCACGTAACATCACGACACTTCGAACTAACTTTCCAACCAAACAAGGACAGAAGTTGGCCCGTCATGTCCTGACGCTCTGATCATCTCAGTTAGGTAACAGAGTAGGTGCAGTACACAAACAAATCAACTTAAACGGCCATCCAACTCCTACGGCTTACTACTGTGAGTCCCAAGTTATCCTGAAATTATGTAATGAGGATTTCTCAGTTCTTACTATGGGCAAGCAAGGCTAGTCTATCCAATTAATCAATTGCGCCAATCATGAATTAGACGAGTCCCAGTGGGACGCCCGTCATCAATATACAATATACAATAATATAAGCAGATATCGCTTCCTGCCCGTGTGGCAGATTTGTAGTATCTGTGGGAACCAGCCGGCCTGTTGGGCACTAATAGTCCCAAAGAGGGCTGTCATGTAAGAACTCGGGAATCCATTTTCTCCATGCAATCATTATTTTATTTAACTTAGTAGCCTCTACGTTAAGTGAAATCCTATGCCGTGGGTCATGGTCATTCAGAATGATACTTCCGTACAAGTACGATATGCCCAGCTCTACAACGATACCCGTGCGGTTAGGTTGTAGGTCTTACATAGCGTAATACAACAATTAAAACTAACCACGGAATAATCATGCCTTGACCATAAAGTACACATGCTGCTTTCGTAAAATAAATAAATAAATTGTAGCGTGCATGTATCTATATGCCAATATTCGGGATTGGCCAATCGATTTCAATAGTTCATAGTTGATATGAACGTGTCTTATTCCATTCAATTCAATAAGACGACTAGCCAGTCTCTTAGTTCCAACTAGGAACGCATGTCAATTATAAATCAAGATAACAATTAATGTTAATTAATGCCAAATTCGGGAAATAAAATCCATCTCATGCGGTTGGAAAATAAAAATCTCATGCGGCTGAAAAATGTGGTTGAGAAATAAATAATCCATACGGCTGAAAAATGAGATTGGAAAATAATTAGTCCATGCGGCTGAGAAATGAGATTCTCATGTGGCTGAGAAATGAGATTGAGAAATAAATAATCCATGCGGCTGAAAAATGAGATTGGGAAATAATTAATCCTATGCGGCTGAGAAATGAGATTCTCATGCGGCTATGAAATGAGATTGGAAAATAAATAATCCATGCGGCTGAGAAATAAGATTGGGAAATAATTAATCCATGCGGCTGAGAAATGAGATTCTCATGCGGCTGTGAAATGAGATTGGAAAATAAATAATCCATGCAGGTGAGAAATGAGATTGGGAAATAATTAATCCATGCGGCTGAGGAATGAGATTGGGAAATAATTAATCCATGCGGCTGAGAAATGAGATTCTCATGCGGCTGTGAAATAAGATTGGAAAATAAATAATCCATGCGGCTGAGAAATGAGATTGGGAAATAAATAATCCATGCGGCTGAGAAATGAGATTGGGAAATAAATAATCCATGCGGCTGAGAAATGAGATTCTCATGCGGCTGTGAAATGAGAGACCCATCTTCTTAGAAAACATGAGAAGGATGGTCATGGAACCTTTGGCTTCCAAGCTCCATAAAACCTTCACCGTAAGTCCAAATTTGGACTTTCATAGGTCAAAATGGGGTAGAACGAAATTCTCTACAACATGGAACCATCAAAACTTGTAAATAACAATGTAATCCGAAAATACTATAAACTTAGATCTAGAAGAATTTAGCCATAGAAATTGAAAATGCCAAGCACTAAAGTGTCTTAGAATATTGAGAGAAAGATAATAGAACAACAAAAATGGAGATCCATCAAGAAGCAAGTTGGCACTTGCCTATCTCTTCTAGGTTGGTGGGAGAGTTATGAGGAAGAAGAAGAGTAATGAAGAGAGAGAAAGGGTTTGGGACTTTAAATGAAGGGGTGGTGGTAGGTGGGGGTTTGTTTCGGCTCATGATGAACCAACATAATTAAACCAATCCAAGCCGAACCTAAAACAAAGCTAAAGCAGAGTATAAAAACAGAAAGTAAAATACAGGAATAAAATACAGAAAAATAATTAGCAGAAAATTAAAGGAATTTAAATACAGAACAATACATGATAAATATTAAATGAATACATTCCAACAGTACATGTATTTAGAATACGTATTCTGGGAACGGAAAGTGACATCTCTACCCTCCTTAAAAAATTTCGTCCTCGAAATTTTAGATCTAAGCAGGATAGAAACGTCAAAGCTAAACTAATCTAAATACAAGTAAATTGAGTAAGCAATTATTCTACAATGATAACAGCAAGTAGCGTATCTATGTTTAACAATTTACGACATCAAGCAATTCTACTCATAAGGTAACAAGCATGAGGAGTTAAGACAATCAAGGTATACAGAAAGAAATATACCTTGTGAGTCAAACAGGTGTGGATACCGTGATTGGATGTCATCCTCACGTTCCTACGTTGACTCTCCTAAAGAGTGATGACCCCAAGCAACTCGGACAAGGCAAATTATTCGGTTCTTGAGTATCTTCTCTCTTCGGTCCAAAATAGACACAGGCTGTTCCTCGTAAGACAGGTTGGTACCAACAACCAGCTCAGAATGATCGAGGATGTGGCTTGGGTCAGATACATACCTACGTAACTGAGATACATGAAACACATCGTGTACCTCACGCAACGAAGGTGGAAGGGATAAACGATAAGCAACATCGCCTACCCTCTCAAGGATAACAAACGGGCCCACGTATTGCGGACTCAATTTCCCGCGAACGCCAAACCTAATGACACCACGAGTAGGTGAGATCCGCAAGAATACGTGGTCCCCAACAGAGAATTCTAAAGGTCTACGATGCTGGTCCGCCCAATGACGATGTCGATCCTGCGCAACTCGAAGTCGCTCTCTAATTCCTTTAATTACTTCCACTGTCTGTATCATCTTTGGGCCTAACATCTTTCTCTCTCCGATATCGTCCCACGCTAGTGGCGACCTACATTTCTTACCATATAGTGCTTCGAATGGCGCCATCTGGATACTGGCTTGATAACTTTTATTGTATGAGAACTCGACCAAGTGTAGGTGGCTCTTCCAAGATCCTCCAAAATCTAGGGTGCAAGCTTGCAATATATCCTCTAAAGTCTGAATTGTTCTTTCTGATTGCCCGTCTGTCTGTGGATGGTAAGCCGTGCTAAATCTTAACTTGGTACCCAAGCTATGATGTAAGCTCTTCCAAAAATGTGATATAAAATGGGTATCTCTGTCTGAAATAATACTGACTGGGACCCCATGCTGCCTGACTATCTGCTGCATATACAATTCTGCCAACTTCTTCGTAGATTGGCCTACTCTAAAAGAAAGAAAATGGGCCACCTTCGTAAGCTGATCTATGATTACCCAAATAGCATCCTTACCACTTGGTGATCTCGGTAAACCGGTCATAAAGTCCATTGTGATATGCTCCCACTTCCATTCCGGGATAGGAAGCGGTTGCAATAATCCAGCTGGTCTCTGCTGCTTTGCCTTCACCTGCTGACATATCAAGCAATGGAAAACGAACCTAGCTATCTCCCTCTTCATCCCGTTCCACCAGAAGTGCTGCTTGATATCTTGGTACATCTTGGTCCCTCCAGGGTATACAGAATACTGAGAACTGTGAGCTCCTGTCATAACCTTCTGTCTGATATCTCCACTAGGCACACATAGACGTGACCCAAACCTAAGTGTACCATCCTCATGAATCTGCATCTCCTTCCTGAGTCCTGACTCACATTCTGCCCTAAGCTTCTGAATCCTTGGGTCTTGTGCCTGAGCTGCCTTGATCCTGTCTACCAAGTCGAATTGAACTTGTAGACTCGCCAGAACTCCTATATCACTAGGAAGTATAACCTCGATGCCCATCTCCTGAAGGTCTTCTAAGATATGCCTCTGTGTTGTTAACATAAATGCACCGCCTCTCCTGCTGAGAGCATCTGCTACCACATTAGCTTTGCCTGGATGATACTGAAGCTCCACGTCGTAATCCTTGATTAACTCCAACCATCTTCTCTGTCTCATGTTCAGTTCCTTCTGGGTAAAGATGTACTTCAGATTTTTGTGGTCTGTGTACATGTCCACTCGGTCACCATATAAGTAATGCCTCCATAGCTTTAAAGCAAATACTACTGCCGCCAACTCCAAATCATGTGTTGGGTAATTCTTCTCATGGTCCCGAAGTTGCCTAGATGCGTACGCTATCACCTTTCCATGCTGCATGAGGACACATCCAAGTCCTTTTCCTGACGCATCACAATATACTGTAAAACCTCCGGGTCCAACTGGTAATGTAAGAATAGGCGCTGATATCAACTTATGTTTCAAATTCTCAAATGATGTCTGGCATTCCGCCGACCAGACGAATGGCACATCCTTCCGTGTCAAGCGTGTCATGGGCGCTGAAAGTCTTGGAAAATCTGATACAAACCTTCTGTAATATCCTGCCAATCCCAAGAAACTTCGTACATCAGCTACGGTCTTGGGTACTGGCCAACTCTCTACGACTTCTACCTTCTTGGGATCCACTGCTACTCCAGCTCCTGATATGATGTGACCCAAAAATAAAATGCGATCCATCCAGAACTCGCACTTGCTGAGCTTGGCATACAACTGGTTCTCTCTCAGAACCTGTAATACTTTCCTGAGGTGGTCTTCACGCTCCTCTTCATTAGCTGAGTATATTAGAATGTCGTCGAGGAACACAACGACAAATTGGTCTAAGTACGGCATAAAGATGCGGTTCATCAAATCCATGAATATTGCTGGAGCATTGGTCAAACCAAACGGCATTATCAAGAATTCATAATGTCCATACTTCGACCTGAATGCTGTCTTGGGAATATCCTCCTTCCGAACCCTCACTTGATGATACCCTGATCGAAGATCTATCTTGGAGAAAACTCTAGCTTTGCTCAACTGATCAAACAAGTCATCGATCCTGGGTAGTGGGTACTTGTTCTTTACTGTTGCCGTATTTAGCTTCCTGTAATCGATGCACAATCTGGATGACCCATCCTTCTTTTCCACAAGTACCACTGGTGCTGCCCATAGTGATATGCTAGCTTGGATGAACTTCTTCTCCTTCAGTTCCTCTATGTGCTGATATACCTTGGCCTGCTCTGAGTTCGCCATTCTATAAACTCGATCTGATATCGGTTTAGTTTCAGGTGCCAATTCTATATTGAACTCAATATCTCTAACCGGTGGTAGACCTGGAAGTTCTTCAGGAAATACGTCCAGAAACTCTTCAACTACCTTCGGAACTTGAACTTCTTCCATTGCCGTCACTACTCCCTGCTCTGGTCGAGTTGTCACTGATCTGACTAAGGTGAACCTCTTCATGCCTGGAATATCAAAAGATACACTCCCTCTACGACAATCTATTTTCGCATGGCTGTCTTTCAGCCAGTCCATGCCTAAGATAATATCAAAATTAACAACTAAAAATTCTATCAACCTGGCGGGTAAGGAATGCCCGTAAACTACAACGCTACATGCTAGAATAACTCTACTAACTCCTACGAGCCCATTACCAGTGAGTATATTTAACCTCCCTGGCAATACCTCGAACTCCATTCCTAGTCGTGTTGTAAATTGTGCAGATATAAATGAGTGTGATGCTCCCGAATCAAACAATGCTACTGCGGGATAAGAGGCGACGAGAATGTTACCTGCCACAACATCTTCCGATGCCAATGCCTCTTCCAAGGACAGAGTGAATGCCTGTCCTCGACCTCCTTGTTGGTTTCCATGCTGCGGCCTAGTCTGGTACTGCTGCTGGCCCCTGCCTCGATGGTGCTGGGGTGGTCTATGCTGGTGTTGCTGTATCGGCGGTCCCTGCTGCCGAAACATCTGAGCTTGCGTCATGAACGGGCGCTGTGCCAACGGCCTTACTGCTACCGCTGGTCCTCGATATTGTCCTGCCCCTGGTGCTGGCAGAGCAGGAAACTGTTGTACTAGTCCTCCTGACCTCGAATTCATGGGACATGTGGTAATCCGATGATCTGGGTTTCCACATATCAAATACTGCACGTTCAATGTCCGACACACATCTCTAGTGTGCCCTACCTTCCCACAATAAGTGCAGCCCGCTGGGGGTTGTTGGTTCTTCCTCTGTTGTTGTTGCTGCTGCCTGACTGGTGGTGCTGGCCCTCGTACTGCTACATCGTGAATGCGAATGCCAGGGGACGGTAATATTGCTTGGGGCGCTGGTCCCCCTCCTCCTTCAATCTGACTGTGGGATCTCTTCTGACCTCCAGTCCTTGCCGTGATCCTCTGAGCAGTGATCTCATGCCTCCGAGTGGCCGTCAATATCTCATCGAAAATCTGATAATTGTTCTCCTCTATCAACTGCAAGAGTTCAAGATGAAACCCTTGCTGAAACCTCATAGCCCTCTGGCTCTCTGTGGCTACCATCTCCGGAGCGAACCTACTCAATCTGCAGAACCCTGGTGCATAAGCATCTACCGTCTTGCCAGCCTGTCTGAGGTTGATAAACTTCTATTGTAGCTCAAACTGTGCCACAACTCCATAATACTTCGTCTTGAATCTTACAGTAAAATCGTCCCAAGCAACCGGACGTCTGATGCCTACTTCCTCTGATTCCCACCAATCACGTACGAGATCCTGAAGTAACAACTTCACTAGATCCACACGTTCTTCTGCCGGTACCTTAGCTGCTGTCAAAATAGTCTCAATATCCTTAAGCCATGCATCTGCTGAGATGGCATCTTTCGTGCCCTCGAAACGGCGGGGGTTGTACTTGCAAAATCTGGCTGATGCTCCTGAATCAGTCCTCACTCCTCTTTCCAAAGCTGTCTGCAATCCTTGGTTAAGTAGTACATTCTGCTCTTGTAACTGAGCGTACATACATTGTTGGGCCAACATCTGATGTTGCTGAGTAGCCATCATCCCTCTCATAATCTCCAGAAGGGCTGGTGTGTCCACTTCCACAGGGGTCGGTGGAACTATCGGTGGCGTTGGAACCTCCGGATACCGTGGTCCAGCTGCTGGTTCCACTATCACTTCTTCTTGGATAGTCTCCTGAGGTAGTACTGGCCCTTGGTGCTGACCAACCTGGTCAAGTTGCCCATGCTGCCCTTGTTGTTGTTGTCCAATCCTGACAGATGCGGACGAGGTGCCCCTAAGAAAAGGGACAAAAGAACAATCAAACGATCGGACAGAAAAGATCAATGAAGTCAAAGGATACCGGAATATCAAGCTAGAGTCGAGAGTAACGAATCATGAGATCAAGGGAGAACATGTGTGATTGAGACATCCTATAAATTAAAACACCCCACAAGTCTGAAATCAGACCTGCTTGGGCTACCACTAAAACCTTGTCACGCCCCAGAACTAGAATACTGGAGAGCGGGAGAATGGCTCAGCCAGCTACGTATTACGGGTAGATGAATACCGTATAATACGATCAATGCTGTCTAAAAAACAAGGGGGTGCATACTACATGAAAGTCTCGCTATGGTCACTTCACATCTATTGTCTCAATCATTCAAATAAGAAACAGTAATAGAGAACATATAAGGTAAAGCAGTAAGACGTCCCAAACGCTTAGTCAAAATGTTCTTGATATCTGGCTTTACTAAACATAGCCAGATGATATAGCAACGTATACACAATTGTTATCAGCTACAGTCTGACTTAATTACAATTATGTAAAAGTAAATACAAGACTATCCGACTAACATGTCGGTGCCAAGCGACAAAATGTAAAGTAATTAACAAAACGAGCGGAGAAGTAAGGAACCCACTCGAGTCCTTCTGCGATCATTCCTCTAGTATTGACCATCTTGGAGGTAGAAGTAAGCTGAGTCCTCGGGGACCGGCTCTAAATCTGGCCATACAAAACCAGAGAGGTTAGACCTCTAATAGTAAATACCGCAAGGAAGCACGATATGAGGAATTTAAACCAGTGAATAAGCGAATATAATAATAGATCTCTGCTTGCTACTGGGATTCACGTAACATTACGACACTTCGAACCAACTTCCCAACCAAATAAGGATAGAAGTTGGCCCGTCATGTCCTGACGCTCTGATCATCTCAGTTAGGTAACAGAGTAGGTGCAGTACACAAACAAATCAACTTAAACGGCCATCCAACTCCTACGGCTTACTACTGTGAGTCCCAAGTTATCCTGGAATTATGCAATGAGGATTTCTCAGTTCTTACTATGGGCAAGCAAGGCTAGTCTATCCAATTAATCAATTGCGCCAATCATGAATTAGACGAGTCCCAGCGGGACGCCCGTCATCAATATACAATATACAATAATATAAGCAGATATCGCTCCCTGCCCGTGTGGCAGATTTGTAGTATCTGTGGGAACCAGCCGGCCTGTTGGGCACTAATAGTCCCAAAGAGGGCTGCCATGTAAGAACTCGGGAATCCATTCTCTCCATACAATTATTATTTTATTTAACTTAGTAGCCTCTACGTTAAGTAAAATCCCATGCCGTGGGTCATGGTCATTCAGAATGAGTACTTCCGTACAAGTACGATATGCCCAGCTCTACAACGATACCCGTACGGTTAGGTTGTAGGTCTTAGATAGCGTAATACAACAATTAAAACTAACCACGGAATAATCATGCCTTGACCATAAAGTACTGTCACGACCCGCACCCATTTTTTTTTTTAAAAACGGATACGAGACGTGTCCAAGCCAGCCTACGCCGCAGTGTCGGCGGTAGTACGCTGTCACGGCCATGAAGATCATAATCACAAAGATGCTCATTCACATAATTAATTTAATTTACAATGATCACAAGTTTTACATTTGCAAGAAAATATAAACTTGTACAAATATTGAATGACTATAACTTGACTATCTAACTAATCTTCTAGGCTCGTCTGCAAGTACACCCGAACTCTCCATGCTAAATGAATCAACGGCTAATCTGAAAAATTTGGTTTCCAGTCAGGAATGGAACGAGCACAATTCACTGAATGCAATCTCAATAAAGAAAATGACTATAAAACAAATGTTAGACATCAATCATGAGTTTTGAAAATAAACAAGAAATGCAGAAAACCAATAGTAAATAAGTAGACACAAAATACTTTCCCCAACTGTTCGAAGTACCTTTGATATGAGATCGATCTCGGAACAATTATGCGACACTGTCTACACTGTCTAAAGTTACACTGTCTAAAGTTACACTGTCTACATCAAATATTGAAATAAAGAAACATTGTCTACAAATTAATAATCATGATCTACACAGTTTAAATGCAATAATAATCACTGTCTACACTGTCTACTTTACAATAAATAAATCACTGTCTACACTGTCTACTTTGCAATAATAAATCACTGTCTACAATGTCTACTTTGCAATAATAAATCACTGTCTACACTGTCTAAGGTCAGATCACACATCGTTGGTACTTCTCATTCCCGACTCAACAATTTATACCAGAAAATAATCACATAACCAATGGCCAATCAATGAAATATAGTAAAAATCAATATCGAAATGCAGACAATAAACTGTACTCGCCTGTGGTCCTGTGCTGGTGAAACCGATAATCTGAGCCACTCAGTATGCTACAATAGTCAAAACCCATACAACAGTCCCCGGAAGCTGAAATAGACAATACCAATGATCTCAAAATAGTCAAATTAGCTAGGATTGCCTGTCCTTAAGTCCAATTCTGGACACAGGGGCAAAACGGCAATTTCGGGCCAAAACGGTGTCCGCCGTTGCACCCGCTTTGTACCGAAAAGCGTGCCAGAGTCAACGGTCTCTAAAGTCGTCAAACTACATGTCTACGGATTTAGTTTTCTGATACGAACCCAACCGTATGTCCAGAGTTGGATTCCGGCAGGCCGTGCACAAAATCGTCCGTTGAGTGGGACCGTGGGGCCCGTAAAACGACGTCTGATTCAACTGTCTCAGAATTGGACCAAACTTGGCATATACAGGACCAGAAAAATGATACGGTTCTATTGGCACAAGTTTTGTCTCGATCCGATGAGCGTGCACAAAGTAATTGAGAAATTTGCAAAGTGCACGATACGGTGAATTTCGACGGATACGCATCAAATTCGTCGCGCACACGCGACCAATTTGAACTCCGTCAAAGCCCACACGACCACGAAGCCGTTACGCAGCTTTCGATACTTTCAGTACGCGACCACGTCGTCCGGATTGGCGTGACGCACGTCGTGTGGAGCAATTTTTAATATTTTGAAAACAGGTTTTGTAGCGCCCCGCTTTCGATAGGCGACGGAACTTCATAATATGCTAGCGCCGAGTCAGATCGGCCGGGAACTTAGATGGCCATCTGACTCGATCGCTAAGCTTGGTAAACGTTAATGCCTTGCGGCATCGATTCAAATCGATTTGGACGGAAGTTACGAGAATCGATCCAACTAATGGAACGACTTCTGTTGGAATAAGTCCTAGATGCAGCGGGCTGTGTCTCGGCGAGTGAGCTCTCTATAAGAGTCCCTTCGATGGGACCGGACCGCTGTATGTTTTCTTGGAGCTTTGCCGCTGGGCTTGATGAAGTGCTTTCGCGTCGTTTTCATGGATGCAATTACAATTTCGATGCAAGGGGAAAAGAAGGAATTCTAACAAAGCGTTGGTGCCATTGCAGGAGCTCGCGTAACTAAGGATTGACGTTGCGTAGCGCTTGGACGATCGGCACGAAGCAAAGTAATCGGTGGGTGATTCGACCCTTCTTTTCTACTCTGTCCCGCAAACTTATTCCTTGCTTCGAATTCATTCAAATCGAACGATGCCAAGTTAATTGCATGCCAATCCACTAAGTCAAGAACTCGAGAAAAACGTATCAATTTTGAGTAATCTACTCGGAAAAATACAAGTTTCTCACATAACTGGAAAAGTTTAAGGTTCTAGTAAAAAGATAGACTATTTCATGTGCTACAAAATAATATGAAACGTCGATCATGGGTTATGATGCCTCGGACAATTTGGTGCCCACGGGACGCTAAATCGGTGTACGGCTTTGGAGAAAATGAATCGTTGCATGAGTTGTGAGAAATGATAATGCTGTTCGATATTATCCGTGCTATACGAAACTGTTTGCATATATGAAACTGTTCGCACACAAGCATGGTCATGGACAGCTTGTGCACAAGTTCGTTTTCCTCGAAACGGTATCCGGGGCATCGGAACCGATTCGTCCTAGGGGGAATAATTTATCGTGCTTCGGCGCGAGGCATGCGGGACCTTCAGTAAGGCTTGTAACCTAGGCTGAACGGGTTGCGTCGCATGCCAACTTCGATTAAGTCCCTAGTGGTGCGTAGCACCAATGACCGCATATAAGATAGTTGCATGCTCACCTATTGTCTATGCAGGTGTAAATATTATCTCTGTTTTTCATGCAGGAACGAGCACGGCCGTGGTAAGAAATATGATAAACTGCGATGTTATGTTGTATGCTTTAATACTCAAAGACGGCTATCGAATGTGAACTGAATTCATTTAGTTCTAATAGAAAGACAACACTAAAGCATGCCTATCCTAACAATCAGAGTCGGTTTAGACGAGTTGGTTCGTCTCGTCCACTTAGCAAGTGTGCTAATCCCCTCCCCCAATTTTCCCAGGTGCGGCGGGCGCTCCAACCTAAAACGAAGCTGAAGTACGGAGAGGCGTTTTGAAGCTCTTCCTATACTGAAGTATTTTGAAGCCAATTCAAGTCGACGGCTTATGTATAAAGGGGCGAATGTATGGGACGGCAAGCGTAGTTCAGGCAACTTGTCGAATGTATTCTCTTTATGTTTTCAATCAATGTAGCCGCAACGGCATCCAATGTAATTACGACTTGCACTTCGTTGCAAGCTATGAATGAAAAGCATTTCTATCTTCCTATACTGCGTCTTAAATTCTGATGTGATTTGTGAAGTTTCAACTTGGCGTATTTATATCAAATGCAACGTAACGTTCTGCCTTGTACGAGTGCAATTCCAGACTCGTACGGCATCACGCCTTAGCGAGGACGATCGAATCGGCAATAATTAACAACGGGGACGAACGTTGCCGACTCGGGGCGTGACAGGTTTTTCTCTAACTTTAACCTAATTTTAAACAGAAAATAATAGTTACAAAAATAAACTAATTACTGAGTATTAATCTCGATTAGGTTGTCTAAAAGACTCTTCAAACGGTTTTCCAAAGTTCGTGATGTTCTGGTCGCAAGTCGACCGTAAATATCGGACGTTGGGGCAGTTTCTATATCCTGGAAATCGAGATTTTTCCCAGTTTTGGGAATCGATTTGCGACGCGCACGAAGCGAATTAACCTAACCTATTTGAAGGAGATTGAAGGGCTATAGGTTAGCTCCGTACCTGCGCAACTGGATCGGAAAATGATCAAACATGGAGGGAGTTATCTCTTCGCGAAGTGGCCCTCGTAGGGCAACTGCTGCTGTTGCCGCTGACATTTGCGCGCTCGCACTTCAGCTCCTCTGCATCGAAGGGTCCCAGAGGGTGGCCTGTGCGGCACTGCAGTTACAACTTAGAGCACATGACTGGTGGGCGGCGAAGAAACAAGAGATCTGTGAAACCGATTCCAACAAAAAGATTTCTTGGGAAATGTTCAAGACAGCCTTCCTTGAGCAGTACGTTCCTCGTACCATCCGTCGACAGAAGGCGGATGAGTTCATGATGTTGAGGCAGGGGAATATGAGTGCCAAAGATTATGATGCAAGCTTCTCGAAACTTGCAAAATTTGTCGGCGCCTTCCTGCCCAACAAAGAAGAATGGTGCGAGCGTTTTCAGTAAGGCCTCAACGAAGAACTGCGTAGGGACGTCATGAACCAACGATGACAAACTTATCGTGAATCCTACGAAGCTGCACTTGATAGTGAGCGAATCTTTGGCCGTATGTCACAAAGGGGCGTGCCTGTCGTTCGCAACAACTTCAACAAGCGTCCTAATGACGCTGGAGGATCGGGAATACAAAAGCGCCCAAACACGTCTGAGAATCGTGGTCACTTTGCCGCAGTAAATTGCAACAGATACGGCAAACGTGGACACCGAGCACCCGATTGTAGACTGAGAACATGCTTCAAGTGTGGCGAGCTAGGCCACTTCAGTCAATATTGTCAGGCGGGGAAGCCGAATCAATACAACCCACCAAGGAACACTCTGAATCCATATAAAGCGCCTACACTACAAGGCGCAAATGCGGTGCCTGTGACCCCGCAGAATCAACGCCACGGAGCTCAAGGCCGAGTTTATGCCTTAACTCAGGACGAGGCGTACGCGTCCGATACGGTTGTAACAGGTATATTACTTTACAAAGATATACCTGCTCGAGTCCTATTCGATTCGGGTGCGACGCATAGCTTTATATATGCTGATTATGTGAAAGAAAATAAAATAACCATACAATCACTAGATATAAATATTAGCGTTAGCATTCCGTCGGGAGTCGATATGCCTGCGAACTTTATTTGTAGGGATGGCCACATTTGCGTCGGGGGAAGATATCTATCCTTGGATGACGTCGTGCTAGACATCAAAGATTACGACATAATCCTGGGCATGGATTGGTTGGGCGCTTGTTGTGCAACGATCGAGTGCGCGGAGAAGAGAGTGGTGTTTCGCCTTCCTGGCGAGACAGAGTTCTCATATTCGTACGGTACGACCTTGAAGACGGCGATGATGGTGTCGGCAATCTCGGCAAGGCGTATGCTGCATTCCGGCTGTGCGGGATACTTGGCATCAGTTCGAGACACGCGGACGGATAATACAAACACAATGCAGACTGATGTTGTGGCAGATTTTCCTGACGTTTTTCCTGACAAGATGCCCGGAATGCCGCCGGATCGAGAAATTGAATTCAGCATCGACACCTTTCCGAATACACGGCCGATATCAAAGGCGCCTTACCGAATGGCTCCAGCAGAACTGAAGGAGCTGAAGGTGCAATTACAAGAGTTGCTAGACCGCGGATTTATTCGCCCTAGCATCTCTCCGTGGGAAGCTCCCGTACTGTTCGTGAAGAAGAAGGATGGGTCGTTGCGGCTATGCATCGACTATCGGGAACTCAACAAGGCGACCGTGCGAAACAAGTATCCTTTGCCGCGAATCGATGACTTGTTTGACCAACTGCAAGGCACGGCAATATTTTCAAAAATCGATCTTCGTTCAGGCTATCATCAATTGAAGATCAAGTCCGACGACATATCGAAGTCTGCCTTCCGTACTCGATATGGTCATTACGAATTCCTCGTCATGCCGTTCGGTTTGACGAATGCCCCAGCCGCGTTCATGGATCTGATGAACCGAGTCTTCCGACCTCTAATAGATAAATTTGTAGTCGTATTCATCGATGATATCCTTGTCTACTCAAAGAATCGTGAAGAACATGCGGAATATTTGAAGACGGTACTGCAGATTCTGCGTGAAAACAAATTGTACGCCAAGCAGAGTAAGTGCGAGTTCTGGATGAGTAGCGTGACATTCCTCGGGCACGTAATCTCTGCCGAAGGTGTCGCGGTGGACCCAAAGAAGATTGATGCGGTGGTGGATTGGAAACGACCTGCCTCGGCTAGCGACATTCGGAGTTTCCTGGGCTTAGCGGGCTACTATCGTAGATTCGTGCGAAGCTTCTCAAAACTAGCGTCGTCTCTGACTCGCCTCACCCAGAAGGGAGTAGTATTTGAATAGAGCGACGACTGTGAATCCAGCTTCCAAGAGTTGAAGCAACGGCTCGTCTCAGCTCCAATCCTTGCACTTCCAGACGGTCCAGAAGGCTTTCAGATATTCAGCGACGCATCGGGAACTGACCTCGGGTGCGTACTCATGCAGAGAGACAAAGTCATCTCCTACGCTTCACGGCAGTTAAAGCAGCACGAGAAAAACTACCCGATGCACGACCTAGAATTGGCGGCAATCGTCTTTGCATTGAAGTTATGGCGGCACTACCTCTATGGTATGGTACACCGATCATAAAAGCCTGAAGTACTTATTTACGCAACGGGAGCTCAACCTACGACAGCGACGTTGGCTCGAACTCATAAAAGATTACGAGCTAACGATCGAGTATACACCGGGCAAGGGAAACGTGGTGGCTGACGCACTCAGCAGAATGTTTATGGGAATACTGGCCATAAATAAGGAGATAAAGCGAGACCTTGAAGCGATGGGTATCGAACTCGGAATTGAGTATCGACACCTGCACCTAGCTCAACTGAAGTTAGGATCGAGCCTGCTTAGCAAGATAAAGACTGCACAGGGGGACGACTCAATCCTGAAGAAAATGTGCGAGCTGATTTCAACGGGAAGGGCGACTGACTTTGCGGAAGACGGAGACGGGACGATGCGACTAAAGGGAAGGCTCTGCATTCCTAAAACTGTCGAACTCAGAAAAAAATTCTGACGGAGGCGCACTATGCGAAGTACTCGTTACATCCTGGAAGCACCAAGATGTACAAGGACTTGCGCACAAACTTTTGGTGGCACGGCATGAAGAAAGACGTGGCTACGTTCGTATCGCAATGCATGACGTGTCAGCAGGTGAAGGCGGAACACCAACGGCCAGGCGGCGAGCTGCAGAACATCCCCATTCCCGAGTGGAAGTGGGACAATATCTCGATGGATTTCATTGTGGGATTTCCGAAGACGCCGCGGGGGAATGACGCGATTTGGGTCATTGTTGATAGATTGACCAAGTCGGCTCACTTCATCGCAATTAAAGTAGGATGGAGCGTCGATCGGTTAGCACAAATCTACGTCGATGAGATTGTTCGACTGCACGGGGTACCGGCCTCTATAATTTCGGACAGAGACGGGCGATTCCTATCGCGTTTTTGGACGAGCCTCCAAGCGGCGATGGGGACCAAACTGAACTTTAGTTCTGCGTACCATCCCCAAATAGACGGTCAGACAGAGAGGGTCAATCAGATCTTAGAAGATATGTTACGTCTGTGTGCGATCGACCTAAAGACTAGTTGGGTTACGCATTTGCCGCTTGCAGAGTTTGCATATAACAATAGTTATCAGTCGAGCATTCAGATGGCTCCATACGAAGCACTCTACGGGAGGAAGTGCCGTTCGCCGATATGCTAGGATGAAGTCGGAGAGCGACAAGTGCTTGGACCGAAACTAGTGGAGCAGGCCGTCGAAAAGGTCCGCTTGATTCGAGATAGACTCCGCATCGCGCAAAGTCGGCAAAAGAGCTACGCAGATCTTCGTCGGCGACCGCTAGAGTTCTTGGCAGGGGACCATGTGTTTCTAAAAGTAACGCCCATGCGCGGTGTGATGCGGTTCGGCGTTAAAGGCAAGTTGAGCCCGAGATTTGTAGGCCCCTTCGAGATCATTGAGCGAGTTGCGACGGTTGCTTATCGGATCGTACTACCTCCTGCCTTAGCTAATGTGCATGATGTTTTCCATGTTTCACAACTTCGAAAATACGTGCACGATCCAAGTCATGTGGTTAGCTTCGATCAGTTGGAGCTACGTACTGACTTGTCTTACTCGGAGGAGCCTATTCAAATTTTGGACCGCAAGGAGAAGGTACTGCGAAATCGGTCGATGTCCTTGGTCCGCGTGCTTTGGCGGAACCATTCAGTCGAGGAGTCGACGTGGGAGATGGAGGCGAAGATGAAAGAGAAGTACCCCGCGTTGTTTGTCTAAATTAAGGTCAGACCCTTGTTCTTAAGTTTCGGGACGAAACTTTTTCTTAGTGGTATATTATGTAGCGCCCCGCTTTCGATAGGCGACGGAACTTCATAATATGCTAGCGCCGAGTCAGATCGGCCGGGAACTTAGATGGCCATCTGACTCGATCGCTAAGCTTGGTAAACGTTAACGCCTTGCGGCATCGATTCAAATCGATTTGGACGGAAGTTACGAGAATCGATCCAACTAATGGAACGACTTCTGTTGGAATAAGTCCTAGATGCAGCGGGCTGCGTCTCGGCGAGTGAGCTCTCTATAAGAGTCCCTTCGACGGGACCGGACCGCTGTATATTTTCTTGGAGCTTTGTCGCTGGGCTTGATGAAGTGCTTTCGCGTCGTTTTCATGGATGCAATTACAATTTCGATGCAAGGGAAAAAGAAAGAATTCTAACAAAGCGTTGGTGCCATTGCAGGAGCTCGCGTAACTAAGGATTGACGCTGCGTAGCGCTTGGACGATCGGCACGAAGCAAAGTAATCGGTGGGTGATTCGACCCTTCTTTTCTACTCTGTCCCGCAAACTTATTCCTTGCTTCGAATTCATTCAAATCGAACGATGCCAAGTTAATTGCATGCCAATCCACTAAGTCAAGAACTCGAAAAAAATGTATCAATTTTGAGTAATCTACTCGGAAAAATGCAAGTTTCTCACATAACTGGAAAAGTTTAAGGTTCTAGTAAAAAGATAGACTATTTCATGTGCTGTAAAATAATATGAAACGTCGATCATGGGTTATGATGCCTCGGACAATTTGGTGCCCACGGGACGCTAAATCGGTGTACGGCTTTGGGAAAAATGAATCGTTGCATGAGTTGCGAGAAATAATAATGTTGTTCGATACTATCCGCGCTATACGAAACTGTTTGCATATATGAAACTGTTCGCACACAGGCATGGTCATGGACAGCTTGTGCACAAGTTCGTTTTCCTCGAAATGGTATCCGGGGCATCGGAACCGATTCGTCCTAGGGGGAATAATTTATCGTGCTTCGACGCGAGGCATGCGGGACCTTCTGTAAGGCTTGCAACCTAGGCTGAACGGGTTGCGTCGCATGCCAACTTCGATTAAGTCCCTAGTGGTGCGTAGCACCAATGACCGCATATAAGATAGTTGCATGCTCACCTATTGTCTTATGCAGGTGTAAATATTATCTCTGTTTTTCATGCAGGGACGAGCACGGCCGTGGTAAGAAATATGATAAACTGCGATGTTATGTTGTATGCTTTAATACTCAAAGACGGCTATCGAATGTGAACTGAATTCATTTAGTTCTAATAGAAAGACAACTCTAAAGCATGTCTATCCTAACAATCAGAGTCGGTTTAGACGAGTTGGTTCGTCTCGTCCACTTAGCAAGTGTGCTAGTCCCCTCCCCCAATTTTCCCAGGTGCGGCGGGCGCTCCAACCTAAAACGAAGCTGATGTGCGGAGAGGCGTTTTGAAGCTCTTCCTATACTGAAGTATTTTGAAGCCAATTCAAGTCAACAACTTATATATAAAGGGGCGAATGTATGGGACGGCAAGCGTAGTTCAGGCAACTTGTCGAATGTATTCTCTTTATGTTTTCAATCAATGTAGCCGCAACGGCATCCAATGTAATTATGACTTGCACTTCGTTGCAAGCTATGAATGAAAAGCATTTCTATCTTCCTATACTGCGTCTTAAATTCTGATGTAATTTGTGAAGTTTCAACTTGGCGTATTTATATCAAATGCAACGTAATATTCTGCCTTGTACGAGTGCAATTCTAGACTCGTACGGCATCACGCCTTAGCGAGGACGATCGAATCGGCAATAATTAACAACGGAGACGAACGTTGCCGACTCGAGGCGTGACAGGTTTTTCTCTAACTTTAACCTAATTTTAAACAAAAAATAATAGTTACAAAAATAAACTAATTACTGAGTATTAATCTCGGTTAGGTTGTCTAAAAGACTCTTCAAACAGTTTTCCAAAGTTCGTGATGTTCTGGTCGCAAGTCGACCGTAAACATCGGACGTTGGGGCAGTTTCTATATCCTGGAAATCGAGATTTTTCCCAGTTTTGGGAATCGATTTGCGACGCACACGAAGCGAATTAACCTAACCTATTTGAAGGGGATTGAAGGGCTATAGGTTAGCTCCGTACCTGCGCAACTGGATCGGAAAATGATCAAACATGGAGGGAGTTATGTAGCTCCCTTCCCCGAATTTTTAAGATATTTTATTCATTATTTATTTTATTTAAAATAGTAAATATTTTTCCTTAACAAATAAGTTGGGCTTTCTGGGAATTGCCTAGGTTATATATGTATATAGAAGTGTTTATGTAATATGAAATAATTAAGCTTTTATTCACATATATATTATCATTGTATTTCGTTTAGGTAAATTTTGGTATATAAAGATTAAGGATTAGATTTGTAATATTGATTATACTTAATATTTATTACGCGAGTTTGAATTTATAGCATATATGCGTGTGTCATTATATGTATAAATATATATATGCATAAATATAATTACTTTGTTAGCTCGTATTAACAATTATGTGGTATATATGTCATGTATATTTACGTATATAAATATGTATAAATATAAATAGATATTGTATATGTGTGTGTGTGTACATATATATATAAATATTTCATGTGTGTAAGTGTGTATATACGAATATTTTATGTGTGTATGTGTATACAAATATATTATATATTAATATTGATTTGTTATATGTATATAATGAAGTTTATAAAAGAAATAGAAAAAAAAAAAAGAGAAAGAGATAGAGAAAAAGAATAAGGAGCAACAGCAATACCGAGCCTAATAGAATAAGATGAAGCAGTAGCGACCCCAACACCCAGGCCCCACACAGCCAAAACCCAGAACCCCTGCGAAGAGAAAACCCGAGCTCCCCTGGGTTCGAACCCTTCATTTTCCCCAGCCCATTCGGAATAGCACCCGAGCCCAGTGGCCCAAGCCCCGGCCAGTGGGACTCCCCCAACCCGAGAGCAACCGAACCCCCCCTCTGTTGGAAACTGTATATATACGATCGGATATATATATCGTAGAGAGAGAGAGAGTTCGAGAGGTCGAGAAACCCTAACCCCTCAAACTCGACGCCACCACCCCCTCCTCCCCTGGGCGCGCCTCCGCGCGCCGCTGGCGGCCGCCGCCGGCCGGCCACAGGCCGGAGAACGAGCGAGCGCGTGCGTGCGGAGCAGCGGACGACAGCAACAGCGAGCACCACTTCGCGTTGCGTTTTCTCCGCGCACGCTCGACGGTTCTTCGAACCGATTGTTCAGGTATGGACCCTATATATACCTCTTAATTTCCCTTCAGGTAGATTGGATTATTAAGCGCTAGGTTGCCCACAAAACAGATGCGAACATGACGAAAAAAACCATTCGAAAATCAGAACAGTTTTCTAGTCGAAACACTCATGTTTCGAGATGGTTTCTGATCAACCAGTTAGGAATTTTAGAAATCTATTTGAAGGGACTTTTAGACAACATGTAGGGTTTCGAATCCCTTCTTGCGGAATTCGAAATCATCGACTGGACGTCGAGAAACCGAACTCCAAAGTTTCCCAAAAATCTGTTTTCAAAACTTGAAAATTGTTCCACACGACGTACGTCACGCCAATCGGGGCGACGTGGTCGCGAACCGAAAGCATCGAAAGCTGCGTAACGGTTTCGTGGTCGTGTGGGCTTTGACGGAATTCAAATTGGTCTCGTGTGCGCGACGAATTTGATGCGTATCCGTCGAAATTCCCCGTATCGTGCACTTTACAAATTCTCCAATTACTTTGTGCACGCTCGTCAGATCGAGACGAAACTTGCGCCAACAGGACCGTATCATTTTTCTGGTCCTGTATGCCAAGTTTGGTCCAATTCTGAGACAGTTGAATCCGATATCGTTTTGCGGGCCCCACGGTCCCACTCAACGGGCGATTTTGTGCACGGCCCGCCGGAATCCAACTTTGGACATACGGTTGGGTTCGTATCAGAAAACTGGATCCGTAGACATGTAGTTTGACGACTTTAGAGACCATTGACTCTGGCACGCTTTTCGGTGCAAAGCGGGTCCAACGGCGGACATCGTTTTTGCCCGAAATTACCGTTTTGCCCCTGTGTCCAGAATTGGACGTAAGGACAGACAATCCTAGCTAATTGGACTATTCTGAGATCATTGGTATTGTTTATTTCAGCTTCCGGGGACTGTTGTACGGGTTTTGACTATAGTGGCATATTGAGTGGTTTGGATCATCGGTTTCACCAGCACAGGACCACAGGCGAGTACAGTTTATTGTCTGCATTTCGATATTGATTTTCACTATATTTTATTGGTTGGTTTCATTAGTTATGTGATTATTTTTTTATTATAAATTGTTGAGTCGGGAATGAGAAGTACCAACGATGTGTGATCTGACCTTAGACCGTGTAGACCGTGTAGACCGTGTTGCATTTATTTCTTGTAGACCGTGTAGACCGTGTTACATTTATTTCTTGTAGACAGTGTAGACAGTGATTTATTTATTGCAAAGTAGACCGTGTAGACAGTGATTTATTTATTGCATTTAATCTGTATAGTTCGTGATTATTATTCTGTAGACAATGTTTCTTTATTGCAATATTTTCTGTAGACCGTGTAACTGTAGACCGTGTAATTGTAGACCGTGTAACTGTAGACCGTGTAACTTTAGACCGTGTAGACCGTGTCGCATAATTGTCCCGAGACCGATCACATATCAAAGGTACTTCTAACGGTGGAAAGTATATGAGTCTATTTATTACTATTGATTTTTCTTACGGCTTTACTGTTATTTTCAAAACTCATGATTGATGTCTAACCTTTGTTTTATAGTCATTTTCTTTATTGAGATTGCATTCAGTGGATTGTGCTCGTTCCATTCCTGACTGGAAACCAACATTTTCAGGTTAGCCGTGGATTCACTTAGCTTGGGGAGTGACGGGAATACTTGCAGACAAAGGCCTAGAGACTAGCTAGATAGTTGAGTTGTAGTCATTCATTTATTTGTACAAGTTTATATTATTCTACAAATGTAAAACTTGTAATCATTGTAAGTTAAATTAATTATGTGAATGAGCATTGTTTGTGATTTTGATCTTCATGGCCGTGACAGCGTTCTACCGCCGACACTGCGGCGTAGGCTGGCTTGGACACGTCTCATATCCGTTTAAAAAAAAAATGGGTGCGGGTCGTGACAAGTTTTTGTGGTGGCCCATGCAGGTCCGTCTTCGCAAATCATGCGAACTCGTGATAGTACTTTAGTTAGTTGTACTATTGCGAGCCTGCGACTAGGAAATGCTCATTCACGAATTAGAAATTAATTTAATTTACGAGAATGACTAGGACTAGGAGTCCCTTATACAAATTCACCGATGGGTAGTCTAGGCCATGCAATGTAGATAAGGAATTATTAATTTTGATAGTTTATCAGATCCCCATAGGTACATTATTATCTCTTGATATGACGATGTAATCTAATTTGGATAGAGTATTCCCTTGATAAGGCAGGGCTTCATAAAATTGATGATCTAACCTTGATAGATTATTCAATTCATTCTCTTGCCTCTTTGGATATCGTCACCATATCTTAGTCTGAATTGCCGATTTAAAATCCTATTTTGCCATAAGGGAATATTTTATAATTCCTGATTCGGTTATTCAAATGTGAATCTCGTGGTAGACTAATCCAAAATTTTTCTTCCATGGCTCGAATACACCTGAAAGAGATACCAGAATGTTTGTAGTTCTTTGTCTTCAGGTTGTTCCTCCTTGTGCAATCTGTTATTTAAAGATTGTGACTGATAGGACAAATATTTATGTCTTATTTCCTAGTCAACTTGTTTGAATCTCTAGAAGTTCAGGGATTTATTTACAGATATAATTACGAGAATGTTAGTTAACTCATACTGGCAGGACAGCAGCGCACTGTCGCCATTTATTTAAATTTTGGAGACTAGGGAATCACTGCAGCCAGTAGCGCGCTGGCGAGACACGACCCCTAGAATTGAAATTAGTCTAAGAAAATATAGATTATAGAATATTTCTAAAACTATGGCTAGAGGTCCTCTTTTGACCGTAACCCTTGTGCCAATATAAGGTAGAGTATCGAAAAGCATAGCACCCTGAAATCATGAATCCAAGGGTTTACCACAGCTCGAGTATACGGGCGAGGCGTAACTCTCGGTGAAATGACTTCAAACATGAATACAAGTTTGGGATACCATGGAGGATAGGACAGTGCCCTGTATGTTCTATAAGATCCGAAGCCAATAGTAGTAGAAGTTCTGTGAGTTTGGGTAGCGTGTCTCCCGATCTAGCATTCTGTGGTCCTTATGACCTATCGACGAGGATATTGTTTGACGCCAATAGGTTTACCTAGAATATAGAGTTTAGAGGTTCATAACCCATTAGTCGCCAAGGCATTATGGATAAGAAGATAGTAGGATAACCGAGTAGCAAGAACGCCGGGTAAGGTTTGATTCTCACAAAACTCAAACTACTTGTAACTCCTTTCAAATTCTCGCGTACTTGTAATTTGACTATTTTGACCAATGTTGCTATCACAGCCTAGTTTTGCAAGCTTACTCTTTATCGAGCTTGATTCAAGACATATGTTTATTGGGGACGCCCACTAACTTATTGTCTAATCAGAATCAGTATATTATGGTCTGATCAACCATGATGCATTTGGTTCGCACTTTATTTAATTACCCTACGTGAATTGAGATATAGATGTCCCTAGGGTCTCATCCACGACTGCATTGACAATTCCTCTTGAATTATATGTTCGCCCTTGAATCACGAAATTGTATATAGTAACATCTTCCTTGAATTCTTTATTGTTTTTGTCTTTCACCGATTTGGAAAGACGAAAGCTCGTGATGGTAGAGAGATACAGAGTATCCCCCATGGCTATGGTAGTTGTATACACAAGTGTAGTTATCATCGGCCAGCCAGGTGACTAGAACCTCGCCTTAAGTTACTCGTCCTCTCTGCGACCCTAAACCTACTACCTTGATCTTCTAGTCATTGGAGTCCGAGAATGATTAGGACCTTCCCCTTGACCAAATGCCAACCTAGGAGACTACTTATTCTCAAGAAACCAAATATTATGAGTCTCTAATTATTTGCTGGAAGCTTGTATTAACTAGCAATCCTTAAACCTTTTTTCGACCTAAACCCACAGTTTAGACATAAGATGGGTGGACAATAGAGTAATCATTTACCGTGACACTCATCCCGAGATTGGTTTCCAACAAATATTACTCTAGTTATGTAAATTTTATTATTAAGACCTAACTCGTGTTGGAACACCACAGTCACTAGCTTAGCCAATACCATAGCTTAAATACCCTGTCACACTATGACCTACCAATTGTCAACAGCAATACACGATCACTACAACTCTTGTGACGATATTCTGGCAGGTTGACACAAATAGAAATTCACGACTCAGTTGTTAGAAATCTTGTGCCTTAGAGTTGGTTACCCCGTCGATAACTCTTGTATACTATGGACAAGTAGGTCATTCTATCTTATCAACCATGTGTCATTGTACACACTCGTTTTTCAATTATGGAGGAACGATCCTCGAATTGACTTATATCCACTGTATTCCGTGTGCCGTGCCTTATTCTTTATTAACAAGAGTCGAGGTACCATACCCGGACTTTTGGAATTCTTCTAGCCTCATTATTCCTAAAACCATATCCTAGCTTCTAAGGTGGGTAGACTGTAAGCCTCCTAAAATTTTTGGGATATACGAGGATTTTCGATTGATTAGAGTAACTTCCATAGGATGATGATTAGTGCCCATGGACTCCCACTTTCCATTTAGATCATTTTGTGTTCCCGGCCGTGTCATTTAATTTTCGGAGCATGGGACCAACTGTTATCTTCCAACAAACTTTACATGTAAGATCTAGACGAGTCCACCTTCAACTAAGTATATCATGTCCCACTCAAACCCGTCCCCTTGTACTCTATTTTTGTGCTACGACTTTCAGGTTAGAAGAACTAGTCATAACCTTTACCATAGTACCGGTATACTTTCCAACCTCCATTAGAGCCTTAACCGCGACCCCATTCCTTCGACCCAATATATGGTTGTGATCTACTCGGAGCCCCTGTGCACATGCCACTAGTGTGTCACCCAAATTGAGACCTCATGTGCTACTTAAACTCAAAGTCACTGAAGGCGCATTTTAGGCTTTAGGGACCTAGCTAACCAACCTGACTGGCGACTAGCTCAACCACTTGAGTTAAAGCCTATTCTAGAATATTCTACCCTAGTAGAAATAGTTTATCTTGGAATTTTGCTCAATTCATATAGATTGAGATCCAAGGTTCATCCAACCAACGAGTGAGATCCAAATAGGAAACCTATTAGGGCCCAGTAAAACTCCTCGAGACAAACCCCCGTGGATGGTCTATAAAACCAAACCAATTGAAATAGGTCCTTATACCTATTAGATAGTCTCCACCTCTTGGAACGTGAAGCCATTCGTAACCCTTACCTCGCAAAACGATTTTGTAGTGCACCTTTATCCCTTGCCCGTGTGTTTAAACAACCACGGGAAAGTTCACAATCTTGATTTCTCAAAATTCAGTCCTATTTTGGAATTGTTGTTTAGAACTTCGAGAACAGAATTTCTGTATTGCATGGATTGCAAACCCCTCTAAGAAACGAGTGTTCTTCGATTTAGCCAATTACTAGACTAGGGTAGCACAATCTAGCAAATATGATTAATGGTTCGTAAACTTTCTTTCCACCTGCATCAAAAAAAAAAAAAAATTTCTCTACCGTATTTGAAACTTCGTATTCATTCTCGGTTATTCTCCCTGCCTTCTTGTACCATTAATTCTCATCCCTTCCTACTCCGAGGTAACGAATGATCATGTTGTCAAGGATTTATTAGAAATTCTTAAATTATAGTATAATACTGCTTGACTATTGAATGTCTGGTTGTTTATAGATATACGAGATTATAGATACCACATGTCCTAGATATTTTGGTAGAATTATTAGTCACTAGTAGCAGATTATAAGATTTTAAGTGACCCGTGTTTCAAGGGAGTAGTGTGATCTAAGGTGGGTAGAAGTCCTGGAGGCTATTTGGCTAGGAGTAGAATACAAACTATTCTGAGGAATTAAATTTAAGAAGATTGTGGTAATAGTGGATTTATCAAATTATTATTATTTTTTTATTTTAGACATGTGTATAAGTTAAAATTTCGAGGACGAAATTATTTTTAAAGTGGGTAGATTTGTAGCTCCCTTCCCCGAATTTTTAAGATATTTTATTCATTATTTATTTTATTTAAAATAGTAAATATTTTTCCTTAACAAATAAGTTGGGCTTTCTGGGAATTGCCTAGGTTATATATGTATATAGAAGTGTTTATGTAATATGAAATAATTAAGCTTTTATTCACATATATATTATCATTGTATTTCGTTTAGGTAAATTTTGGTATATAAAGATTAAGGATTAGATTTGTAATATTGATTATACTTAATATTTATTACGCGAGTTTGAATTTATAGCATATATGCGTGTGTCATTATATGTATAAATATATATATGCATAAATATAATTACTTTGTTAGCTCGTATTAACAATTATGTGGTATATATGTCATGTATATTTACGTATATAAATATGTATAAATATAAATAGATATTGTATATGTGTGTGTGTGTACATATATATATAAATATTTCATGTGTGTAAGTGTGTATATACGAATATTTTATGTGTGTATGTGTATACAAATATATTATATATTAATATTGATTTGTTATATGTATATAATGAAGTTTATAAAAGAAATAGAAAAAAAAAAAGAGAAAGAGATAGAGAAAAAGAATAAGGAGCAACAGCAATACCGAGCCTAATAGAATAAGATGAAGCAGTAGCGGCCCCAACACCCAGGCCCCACACAGCCAAAACCCAGAACCCCTGCGAAGAGAAAACCCGAGCTCCCCTGGGTTCGAACCCTTCATTTTCCCCAGCCCATTCGGAATAGCACCCGAGCCCAGTGGCCCAAGCCCCGGCCAGTGGGACTCCCCCAACCCGAGAGCAACCGAACCCCCCCTCTGTTGGAAACTGTATATATACGATCGGATATATATATCGTAGAGAGAGAGAGAGTTCGAGAGGTCGAGAAACCCTAACCCCTCAAACTCGACGCCACCACCCCCTCCTCCCCTGGGCGCGCCTCCGCGCGCCGCTGGCGGCCGCCGCCGGCCGGCCACAGGCCGGAGAACGAGCGAGCGCGTGCGTGCGGAGCAGCGGACGACAGCAACAGCGAGCACCACTTCGCGTTGCGTTTTCTCCGCGCACGCTCGACGGTTCTTCGAACCGATTGTTCAGGTATGGACCCTATATATACCTCTTAATTTCCCTTCAGGTAGATTGGATTATTAAGCGCTAGGTTGCCCACAAAACAGATGCGAACATGACGAAAAAAACTATTCGAAAATCAGAACAGTTTTCTAGTCGAAACACTCATGTTTCGAGATGGTTTCTGATCAACCAGTTAGGAATTTTAGAAATCTATTTGAAGGGACTTTTAGACAACATGTAGGGTTTCGAATCCCTTCTTGCGGAATTCGAAATCATCGACTGGACGTCGAGAAACCGAACTCCAAAGTTTCCCAAAAATCTGTTTTCAAAACTTGAAAATTGTTCCACACGACGTGCGTCATGCCAATCGGGACGACGTGGTCGCGAACCGAAAGCATCGAAAGCTGCGTAACGGTTTCGTGGTCGTGTGGGCTTTGACAAAATTCAAATTGGTCTCGTGTGCGCGACGAATTTGATGCGTATCCGTCGAAATTCCCCGTATCGTGCACTTTGCAAATTCTCCAATTACTTTGTGCACGCTCGTCAGATCGAGACGAAACTTGCGCCAACAGGACCGTATCATTTTTCTGGTCCTGTATGCCAAGTTTGGTCCAATTCTGAGACAGTTGAATCCGATATCGTTTTGCGGGCCCCACGGTCCCACTCAACGGGCGATTTTGTGCACGGCCCGCCGGAATCCAACTTTGGACATACGGTTGGGTTCGTATCGGAAAACTGGATCCGTAGACATGTAGTTTGACGAC
>JANAVB010004796.1:11543029-11718029 GCA_029216955.1 Iris pallida
ATGTTATAAACCATAAAATAATAATATTACATAATAATAATCTCAATAACAAAATAATCATAACGAAATTAAATAAACTAATATTGGGGTATGTACCATTTAAATCAATAACATATTTCAAAATTTTCGGGAAAGGGAGTTACAAATCTACCCACCTTAAGAATAATTTCGTCCTCGAAATTCTAGTTCGTAACTGTTCCTTAAATTCAAAGGAAAATCTACCCTTAACTTAATCTCCTCGGATTTTAATTTCTCAAAACAGTTTATATCCTTCTCATTGGTCATTCGACAACTACAAAAATCTCGAGGACTTCTACCCACCTTTGGTCACACTACCCCCTCAGTGCTGTGTTACAGTCTTATAATCATCCAACTACTTGCAAAAATTTCTACAAATAGATATCCACTGCTCTTGGCCTCTATATTCCTCTCATATCTCTTAAACAACCCAAAATCTAACAAGCAACAATTTTTTTTTTTACAAGTAGCTAAGAATTATTGGTAAATTCTAATAAGCATGACCATTCGTCGCTCTACAACAGGAAGGACATGAAGGTAGGGAAGAAAAATCGAGAGCATTTATGAGTTTTCAAGAGCGGTAGAGAGTACCCGATGATGCAGGTGGAAAGAAAGTCTATGGACTATTGACTTATTTGCTAGATTCGGCTACTCTAGTCTAGTCACTTGCTAAATCGAAGCGCCCTTCGTTTCTTATAGGAGCTTGCCATCCGTGCAATACAGGGGTTCCGTTCTCGAAATTCTAAACAAAGTTCCATAATAAAGCGAATTTTGAGAAATCAAGATTGTGATCTTTTCCGTGGTTATTTAAACATACGAACAAGGGATATAAAATGTAATACAAGATCATATCGCAACCTCCAAGTAACTGGAATAATGGTTACAAAAGACACGACATTCTAAGAGGTGGATAGTACCTAATAGGTATAGGGACATATTTTAAATAGTTCGGCTTACTGTCCAAAAATAGTGGTACGTATGGATGGATTTCACTGGGTCTTAATGGTTCCTCAATTGTACTTCAGTCGTCGGTTGGATGAACCTTGGACTTCAATCTACATGGACTGGACAAGATCCCAATATTAAACTACTTCTACTAGGTTAGGATAACCTAGAGTAGATTTCAACCCAAGTGGTTGAGCTAGTTGGACAGTCGGGTTGGTTAAATAGGTTCTCTAAGCCCTGAAGGTGCGCCTTCCGTGACTTCTGTGTTTAAGTGGCACGAGAAGACACCATTGAGGGACATACTAGTGACATGTGCGCAGTGGGCTCGAATCGATCACAACAATATATTGGGTTGAAGGCTTCGAGTCGAGGTTGAGTCCCTAATCATAATCGAGAAGTTTACCGGTACCATGGTAAGGGTTGTAGTTAGTCCTTTCTACCTGAAAGTCGTATCATAAAAATAGAGTACAAGGGGTCGTGTTTGAGTGGGATATGATATACCTAGATGAAGGTGGACTCGTCTAGATTTTACATATAAAATTTGTTGGAAGGTAACAACTGGTCTCGTGCTCCGAATATTAATGACACGGCCGGGGACACAAAATGATCTAAATGAAAAGTGAGAGACCAAGGGCACTAATCATCACCCCAGTGCAAAATCATTCTAGTCAATCGAAAATTTTCATATAATCCCAAAAATTTTAGGAGGCTTATAGTCTACCCACCTTAGAAGCTAGGATATGATTTTAGGAATAAAGAGGTTAGAAAAGAGAGAAAAAAATTTCAATGTCCGGATATTGTACCTCGACTCTTGTAAATGAAGAATAAGGCACGACGTAACGAAATATGGTAGATGTAAGTCAAGTCAATGATCATTCCTCAATAAATGAGAAACGAGGGTGTATAATAACACATGGTCGATAACATGGAGGAACATACCTATCCATAGTGTTCAAGAGTTATCGACGGGATAACCAGCTCCAAGGCATGTCCTATGAAGAAATTTCTAACAACTTGTCACGACCCGCACCCACTGTGAGGGTACGAGAACGTAACAACGTCCAGCCTACGCCGCAGTGTCGGCGGTAGAACGCTGTCCTAGGTCACAAACATCTAACAATATATCTCTAAGCAGTTTATACTCCCCGAATGGGGGTGACATAACAGAATGTAAACTCAATCACATCTAAGGTAGAGCATAAAGGAAGATAGATAAAACATGAAATCGAAAAGAGATACAACAGATAGAAGTCTAAGTGTCTAAGATACAAAAATCCAGAAATACACCTCAAACTTATATACAGTAATCCATAAAGTAAATACAACTCCAAACAATAAAACAACTATCTAAACATCCTCTAATGTGTCTCCTCTAGGCTAGCAGACAACCTCCAAGCTATCTGTAAAATTTATCAACGGGTCCAGTCAGGACAGGAGCGAGCACAGTACATCTCAACAATTCATAGCACGTTAGAAAATATAGACATGCAGTAAAGTAAGATACAAGTACTGAAAGAAGTGCAGTATAAAAACAGAGAGAGAACTGTAATAGAAATATCTACTATAAATAGAGAGCTAACATGTGGCTAGTGAGTCAGAGTACAACATGAACATGTAAATGGCCTGGGATGATTCAATAAAGACACTACGGAATGATTCAATGAAGATACTACTGGTGTATTATTCACATGTCCACTTCTACTCCCCCGTACCTCCAATCAATACACAAGGATCCAGCCAGGTTATGTTATATGATTCCATGCACGGCCCCCGAAGGGTAATACATGGATGTCCCATAAATGGGGAGTCTGGGGGTTACCCAACTGTGTAAGATTCAAGAGACTCTATGATCATGAGGGTACATGTCACAAGTAATCAAGTGACCCAAGAAGCATAGTGATACGCCATGTAAGTAAAATGCACAGAACACGTAGTACCCGATGCTTCCTAAGGATAATATCTTAAAAAAGGATCCATATAGTACCAATCCGTGTGACCATCGTGACAGTACAAGTAAAATAATCTACTGCAGGAAATAATTCTAAGCAGGATATGAAATGATCAGAGAATGTACTCGCCTCGATAACCTGAACAGCTGATAAGTATAGGGGGTCCAACTGAAGCCACAGAGTCCTATTTAAAGCAACACAGGTTACAAGATATCTGGCTCCTAATTAGAACAGCACAAGTCATAACATGTCTAGAAGGGTCATATAAAGTACTACAATGCATTCTACATGAATCTAGGTCAAACTAGGCCAAAGTCAACCCTTGGTCAACTCTGGTCAACTGCACTAGTCAAATTAGGTCAAACTAGGTCATATCCTAACCCAGTAAGTCTTACTAGGCCTAACCAAGACTATCCTAGCAAGCACACATCAATACAAGGCTATACAAGCCAACATACACCCAACTCTATATAGCATGCAATTATTTAATACTCAAATAGGCAAGAATTCACATTGGATATACACTAGGTAATCTATTACTTTAAGCTATATATGTCTACACATATATACACATGCATATATTGGTATTCAACATTAGGTCTATAATCATGGCATTTCAAATGGTTATATAAACTTATATATTACAACACAATATGCTAACATATATATAATATACATACATAGCTAAGTTAACTATATTCATAAATACTTATTTAAGAGGCTATGTATGTGTCTGTGAACATGGCAAAGGGGCAAGTGAGGGTTAAATGGGCATACATAGTATATACATATCAAAGAGTGTCAAAGTGTAAGTGAACAATATGTCAAGTGTGATAGTGTCAATATAGTGTAAGGGGGTATATGAGGTAATATAGGATTTGTGTTAACATAGAACATTACATCTCATTAACTTGTATATTGCATATATTACATCTATTATTACATTATATTCATGCTTGCATTCATTCATCATTCATTATTCTCTTGCACCACTATATGCACCATACATTACATACTATGGAACCTACATATTCATTACAAGCCATACTTATGCATGCTTACATTAGATAGGATACTTACACCTCATACATCATTTATTTAACCATTTACTTATTCTTGTATTCTCTATTTAATTACATAATGTATATATATTAACATGGGTTAAAATCAAATAGAACATTATATTACACACAAGGGTGCACAAAATGCATATGCCGAATAGTAACTCTTACTAATAATCAATACTGTACCATCTCAGCACGAATTAAAATTTAGGATTAAAGTATGTTATAGATCTATGTGTTAGCTTTCCAAAACTTTAAACGGATCGCGTTTTCATTTCCGAAAACTCCCGGAATCGCGAAAACACCGAGAACGCATTTGTCTTTCGTACAGCTGACACTCAAATAATTCTCCAGAAAGTTACAGAAAGAATTAGGCCTATTAATACATGTTTTTGGAAAGCTAACTTCAATACGCTTCTTTTAAAAAAAACGGGAGATTAAACCGAACTTTGAGCTAGAAGTTATGATATTTCTAAGTTAGGACTGAAATTAAAAACGTGGATAAAAATCATGACGGATTTAGGTAGTTTGTGACAAAAGAACACAAGTATATAACATAATATATCAAGAACTCACTCTCTACACTAATATGTATATATGAGACACTATAGAACACATCTCCAATAGAAAAATATGAGATTAAACATGTAATAATTCATTCATACATAACAACAACACATAGTGTGTCCAAATTTGAGATTTTCCCACATGGACACAACCACAACACAAATGACACTCCTATGACCTCCAAATGGACACAAAATGGACACAAATGGAGATACAACTATGGGGTCATTCCTATGGGTTCAAAATAGACCTATATGCATGAGAAATGAAAAGAAGAAGGGATTTATACCTCCCGGTAGATCGAATCGAAGAAAAGCCTTTCCGGAGCGACACCGACACGTAGAGATTCCAAAAGGACACGAACGAGCTCCGAATCCTCCCAAACTTGGGTAGCTTCCTCCTTGGCTAGAATCGAGAAGGAAAGAAGAAGATTTGGTGGTGAAATGGAATGATTTGGTGGAGAAATTGCTAGGGATTGCTCTCTAGGAATTTGGAGAAGAACAAGAGAGAGAAAAATAGATGGATAATGGCAAATGGGAGGCTCAACCCTATCCTTATTGTGGCTGGCCATAAAGGTGGTTTTGTCCTATTAGGAAAAGTCCAAAAGCCCCTTTTCTAGTCTATTTACTAATACATTGGTAAGGGGTTAAGTCGGGATAGTTTGGTCAATCCTAAAACACTAATCCATATTAATACTAACCAAAATAATTAGTCTAGTCACTAACTAAAATTAATATCATGTCGACTAAAATTAATATTATGTGGGCCATGCCTAACTAGTGTGTGGGCCCGCTAGAGTCAAAACTACCCCGGGTCCCCGATACAAGTCGGAATGAGTTGAAATTCGAACCCGACTCAAATAACCCCAAAATATTATAATAAATAAATAAATAATTCCAAAATAATTTAAAAATGAAAAAAGACAAAAATACTCCTATTTCTGGAAACTGGGGGTGACACAACTGAGTCGTGAATCTCCAGTTGTGTCAAACCTGTCAGACTATTGTCATAAGGGTTCTAGTGGTATGGGCTGTAGTGATCATGCGTTGTTGTTGACAACTGGTATATCACAATTTGACAGGGTATTTAATCTATGGTATTAGCTAAACAAGTGACTGTGGTGTTCCAATACTAGTTAGGTCTTAATATTAAACATTTACATAACTAGAGTAATATTCGTTGGAAACCAATCTCGGGAGGAGTGTCACGGTAAATGATTACCCTATTGTCCACTCATCTCATGTCTAACTGTGGGCTTCGGTCGAGGAAGGGTTGGTTCAAGGCTTAAGGGTTGCTAGTTAAGGCAGCTTCCAGCAAATTATTAGAGACTCACAACATTTGGTTTCTTGGGAATAGATACTCTCCTAGGTTGGCATTCTGACTAAGGATAAAACCTTAATCATTCACAAATTCAGATGGCTCGAAAGTCTCAATAGTAGTTTGAGGGTCGATGGGAGAACGAGTAACTCAATCACATGACTGGCTGTTGGTAGCTACACTTGTGCCTACCATTATCATAGCCATGGGAATACTCTGTATCTCTCTACCATCACGAGCTTTCGTCTTTCCAAATCGGTGAAAGACAAAAACAATAAAGAATTCAAGGGAGATGTTATTGTATACAATTTCGTGATTCAAGGGCAAACATATAATTCAAGAGAAATTGTCACTGCAGTCGTAGATGAGACCCTAGGGACATCTATATCTCAATCCACGTAGGATAATTAAATAAAGTGCGAACCAAATGCATCATGGTTGATCAGACCATAATACACTGATTCTGATTAGACAATATGTTAGTGGGCGTCCCCAATAAACATATGTCTTGAATCAAGCTCGATAAAAGAGTGAGCTTGCAAAACTAGGCTGTGATAGCAACATTGGTCAAAATAGCCAAATTAAGTACGCGAGAATTTGAAAGGAGTTACAAGTAGTTTGAGTTTTGTGAGAATCAAACCTTACATGGCGTTCTTGCTTATACAGTCTTCCTACTATCTTCTTATCCACAAGGACTTGGTCGACTAATAGGTTATGACTTCTAGCTTCTGTATTCTTGGTAAACCTATTAGGGTCAATCAATTTCCTTGTCAATAGATTACAATGACCACGGAATGCTAGATCGGGAGACGTGCTACTCAACTTACAAAACTTCCACTAATACTGGCTTTGGATCTTATGGGACATACATGGCATTGTCCTATCCTCCATATATAGTATCCTAAACCTGTAATCACGTTTGAAGTCATTTCACCGAGAGTTACGCCTCGTCCGTATACTCGAGCTGTGGTAAACCCTTGGATTCATGATTTCAGGGTGCTATGCTTTTCGATACTCTACCTTATATTGACACAAGGGTTACGGTCAAAAGAGGACCTATAGCCATAGTTTTAGAAATATTCTATAATCTATATTTTCTTAGACTAATTTCAATTCTAGGGGTCGTGTCTCGCCAGTGCGCTGCTGGCTGCAGTGAATCTATGGTTTCTATAATTTAAATAAATGGCGACAGTGCGCTGCTGTCCTGCCATCATGAGTTAACTAACGTTCCTATAACTATATCTGTATAAATCCTTGAGCTTCTAGAGATTTAATCAGGTTGACTATGAAATAAAGAGTACGTATTTGTCTTATCGGTCATAACCCCCTTCAATAAAAGGTTGAACATGGAGGAAATAACTGAAGACAAAGAAATACGAACACTCTAGTATCTATTTCGTGTGTAATCAAACCATGAAGGAAAACCTTGAATCGAAACCAACTCAAGGTTCATATGGGGATAACAATAATCAGAATTTATACAAACAATAATTCCTAGGGCAAAGTAGGGACTAAATAGGCAAATTGGACTAATATATGAGGATGATATCTAAGAGGCAAGAGAATGAATTGAATAATCTATCAAGGCTAGATCATTAATTCTATGAAGCCCTGCCTTACCAAGGGAATAATCTATCCAAATTAGATTACATCGTCATATCAAGAGATGATAATGTACCTATGGGGATCTGATAAACTATCAAAATTAATAACTCCTTATCTACATTGCATGGCCTAGACTACCCATCGGTAAATTTGTATAAGGGACTCATAGTCCTAGTCATTCTCGTAAATTAAATTAATTTCTAATTCGTGAATGAGCATTTCTAGTCGTAGGCTCGCAATAGTACAACTAACTTAAGTACTATCACAAGTTCGTATGATTCACGAAGACTGACCTGCATGGGCCACCACAAAAACTTGTCACGACCCGCACCCATTTTTTTTAAAACGGATACGAGACGTGTCCAAGCCAGCCTACGTCGCAGTGTCGGCGGTAGTACGCTGTCACGGCCATGAAGATCATAATCACAAAGATGCTCATTCACATAATTAATTTAATTTACAATGATCACAAGTTTTACATTTGCAGGAAAATATAAACTTGTACAAATATTGAATGACTATAACTTGACTATCTAACTAATCTTCTAGGCTCGTCTGCAAGTACACCCGAACTCTCCATGCTAAATGAATCAACGGCTAACCTGAAAAATATGGTTTCCAGTCAGGAATGGAACGAGCACAATTCACTGAATGCAATCTCAATAAAGAAAATGACTATAAAACAAAGGTTAGACATCAATCATGAGTTTTGAAAATAAACAAGAAATGCAGAAAACCAATAGTAAATAAGTAGACACAAAATACTTTCCCCAACTGTTCGAAGTACCTTTGATATGTGATCGGTCTCGGGACAATTATGCGACACTGTCTACACTGTCTAAAGTTACACTGTCTAAAGTTACACTGTCTAAAGTTACACTGTCTAAAGTTACACTGTCTACATCAAATATTGAAATAAAGAAACATTGTCTACAAATTAATAATCATGATCTACACAGTTTAAATGTAATAATAATCACTGTCTACACTGTTTACTTTGCAATAAATAAATCACAGTCTACACTGTCTACTTTGCAATAATAAATCACTGTCTACATTGTCTACTTTGCAATAATAAATCACTATCTACACTGTCTACACTGTCTAAGGTCAGATCACACATCGTTGGTACTTCTCATTCCCGACTCAACAATTTATACCAAAAAATAATCACATAACCAATGGCCAATCAATGAAATATAGTGAAAATCAATATCGAAATGCAGATAATAAACTGTACTCGCATGTGGTCCTGTGCTGGTAAAACCGATAATCTGAGCCACTCAGTATGCTACAATAGTCAAAATCCATACAACAGTCTCCGGAAGCTGAAATAGACAATACCAATGATCTCAGAATAGTCAAATTAGCTAGGATTGCCTGTCCTTAAGTCCAATTCTGGACACAGGGGCAAAACGGTAATTTCGGGCCAAAACGGTGTCCGCCGTTGGACCCGCTTTGCACCGAAAAGTGTGCCAGAGTCAACGGTCTCTAAAGTCATCAAACTATATGTCTACAGATTTAGTTTTCCGATACGAACCCAACCGTATGTCCAGAGTTGGATTCCGGCGGGCCGTGCACAAAATCGTCCGTTGAGTGGAACCGTGGGGCCCGCAAAACGACGTCCGATTCAACTGTCTCAGAATTGGAACAAACTTGGCATACAGGACCAGAAAAATGATACGGTTCTGTTGGCACAAGTTTCGTCTCGATCCGATGAGAGTGCACAAAGTAATTGAGAAATTTGCAAAGTGCACGATACGGTGAATTTCGACGGATACGCATCAAATTCGTCGCGCACACGCGACCAATTTGAACTCCGTCAAAGCCCATACGACCACGAAGCCGTTACGCAGCTTTCGATACTTTCGGTACGCGACCACGTCGTCCGGATTGGCGTGACGCACGTCGTGTGGAGCAATTTTCAATGTTTTCAAAACATGTTTTTCTCTAACTTTAACCTAATTTTAAACAGAAAATAATAGTTACAAAAATAAACTAATTACTGAGTATTAATCTCGGTTAGGTTGTCTAAAAGACTCTTCAAACGGTTTTCCAAAGTTCGTGATGTTCTGGTCGCAAGTCGACCGTAAACATCGGACGTTGGGACAGTTTCTATATCCTGGAAATCGAGATTTTTCCCAGTTTTGGGAATCGATTTGCGACGCGCACGAAGCGAATTAACCTAACCTATTTGAAGGGGATTGAAGGGCTATAGGTTAGCTCCGTACCTGCGCAACTGGATCGGAAAACGATCAAACATGGAGGGAGTTATCTCTTCGCGAAGTGGCCCTCGTAGGGCAACTGCTGCTGTTGTCGCTGACATTCGCGCGCTCGCGCGCGCACGGGGCCCTGCCTGGTCGGCCTCCGGCCTGGTGCGGCGGCCACGGCCGCGAGTGGCCGTCCAGGACGTCGAGGGTGGCGCGGCTCTGGGAGAGCTAGGGTTTCGATAGGTTTCGATACGGTTTTGCCTCCCGATCCCTTTTTTTGTTCGACTATATATATATATATATATATATATATATATATATATATATATATATATATGTGTGTGTAGGTCCTCGGGTTGGTATTTCAATTACTGTGCTGCTATGGAAGGCTTGGGGGTCTGGGGAATAACTTGGTTGGGCCTGGCTGCTCTCGGTTGGGTGTGTTGGTATCAAAGGGCTTAGGAGATGGGGTTAGCTCGGCCTGTGATTGCTTGGGTTGTTTTGCTTGGTTTCAATTTTCCATCTATCGAACTGCTACTAATAGGATGGGGCTCGGGTCTTAATAGCGGGTATGGGGCTTGCAACAGGGAATGGGCCGGGCTGTCCATTCCTTTTTTTTTTTATTTCTAATTAACAATTAAACTAATACATATATAATATATATATATATATATATATATATATATATATATATATATATATATATATATATATATATACACATAAATACACATGTATATATATATATACGTATATATATATATATATATATATATATATATATATATATATATATATATATATATATATATATATATATATATATATATATATATATACATACACACATATACAAATACACACATATATATAATTTATTTATCTATATCTACACACACATACATATATATATATATATATATATATATATATATATATATATATATATATATATATATATATATATATATATATACCCTTACAAATACCTGTATATTTATTCATATATACATACCAATACACATATAATATTTATCCGTATATATTCGTATATACGCACACTCACACACACAATTATATATATTTTTATACATACCCATTTATACCTATATAATTCTATAACTCTCTCTCTCTCTCTCTCTCTCTATATATATATATATATATATATATATATATATATATATATATATATATATATATGACCAAGATGTTATAAACCATAAAATAATAATATTACATAATAATAACCTCAATAACAAAATAATCATAACGAAATTAAATAAACTAATATTGGGGTATGTACCATTTAAATCAATAACATATTTCAAAATTTTCGAGAAAGGGAGTTACAAGTACACATGCTGCTTTCATAAAATAAATAAATAAATTGTAGCCTGCATGTATCTATATGCCAATATTCGGGATTGGCCAATCGATTTTAATAGTTCATAGTTGATATGAACGTGTCTTATTCCATTCAATTCAATAAGACGACTAGCCAGTCTCTTAGTTCCAATTAGGAACGCATGTCAATTATAAATCAAGATAACAATCAATGTTAATTAATGTCAAATTCGGGAAATAAAATCCATCTTATGCGGTTGGGAAATAAAAATCTCATGCGGCTGAGAAATGTGGTTGAGAAATAAATAATCCATGCGGCTGAGAAATGAGATTGGGAAATAATTAGTCCATGCGGCTGAGAAATGAGATTCTCATGCGGCTGAGAAATGAGATTGAGAAATAAATAATCCATGCGGCTGAGAAATGAGATTGGGAAATAATTAATCCTATGCAGCTAAAAAATGAGATTCTCATGCGGCTGTGAAATGAGATTGGGAAATAAATAATCCATGCGGCTGAGAAATGAGATTCTCATGCGGCTGTGAAATGAGATTGGAAAATAAATAATCCATGCGACTGAAAAATGAGATTGGGAAATAATTAATCCATGCGGTTGAGAAATGAGATTCTCATGCGGCTGTGAAATGAGATTGAAAAATAAATAATCCATGCGGCTGAGAAATAAGATTGGGAAATAATTAATTCATGCGGCTGAGGAATGAGATTGGAAAATAATTAATCCATGCAGAAATGAGATTCTCATGCGGCTGTAAAATAAGATTGGGAAATAAATAATCCATACGGCTGAGAAATGAGATTGGAAAATAAATAATCCATGCGGCTGAGAAATAAGATTGGGAAATAAATAATCCATGCGGCTGAGGAATGAGATTGGAAAATAATTAATCCATGCGGCTGAGAAATGAGATTCTCATGCGGCTGTGAAATGAGAGACCCATCTTCTCAGAAAACCTAAGAAGGATGGTCATGGAACCCTTGGCTTCCAAGCTCCATAAAACCTTCACCGTAAGTCCAAATTTGGACTTCCATAGGTCAAAATGGGATAGAACGAAATTCTTTACAATATGGAACCATCAAAACTTGTAAATAACAATGTTAAATAGATCAAAACCCAAGAAATCCAAAAATACTATAAACTTAGATCTAGAAGAATTTAGCCATAGAAATTGAAAATGCCAAGCACTAAAGTGTCTTAGAATATTGAGAGGAAGACAATGGAATAACAAAAATGGAGATCCATCAAGAAGCAAGTTGGCACTTGCCTATCTCTTCTAGGTTGGTGGGAGAGTTATGAGGAAGAAGAAGAGTAATGAAGAGAGAGAAAGGGTTTGGGACTTTAAATGAAGGGGTGGTGGTAGGTGGGGGTTTGTTTCGGTTTATGATGAACCAACATAATTAAACCAATCCAAGTCGAACCTAAAACAAAGCTAAAGCAGAGTATAAAAGCAGAAAGTAAAATGCAGGAATAAAATACAGAAAATAATTAGCAGAAAATTAAAGGAATTTAAATACAGAACAATACATGATAAATATTAAATGAATAAATTCCAGTAGTACATGTATTTAGAATACGTATTTTGGGAACGGAAAGTGACAGCCGCAACCCGCTATACTTTGATCGCGTAACCGAGTTACCGATTATCCAACATCGTGCCCTTGAGTTATACGATCTCGCCCTCTAAGTTTTGCGTGTTTTCAGTCCTACTCAAATGAGTGTCGCCGTAACGTAACCAACTATTTTTTAGGCACGATTACTCACGTCAACCAACTCTTCACCGAAGTCACACATCGTGCGATTCGATTACAATTCGCATCGCCTAATATTTCTATTAAAATCGCAAGTCGTACGATTCGATTCGCCTCGTCCAATATTTCTATCGAGATCGCAAGTCGTGCGACTCATTGTAAGCTCGAGTATTCCTTTCCCGTCGATCCGATTATTGTGCCAAGGCAAAAATCGTTTCGCTAGTCTCGGTCGTCCGACCAACTTATAACTTTCGTCCGACGTATCGTTCATTGATACGAGTCTCGCCTTATCGTCCCAACTGATTTTTGAAGAACACTTGCATCAACATACCGTAATACAAATTTTCAATCGAGTCTCGGTACTCTCCCGTCCGTTGCGGACAAACCTTTCGCAATTTCCACAACACGTCGATGTAAATCATCGTACAAGTGATACACCATATACCACTCGGAATCGAGTCATTCATCGCCTACGTGGTATGGCATATACCACTCGGAATTCAAGCCATTTTCCTCGCACTATACTTAGTATAAACCAACATTTTCTTTCGACTCACGATTTTCGCAGTGATCGTGCTTGATCACAACCGTAACTTTGATTTTTATCAATATCCGACACGATTCGGTCAATGTTCTCGCTTGCCAACATAAGTTTGGTGTGCAACCGAACGATTCGTTCTATCGATTTACGATTTCAATTCTTTTCTTATGTTGCATCTCGTGCAACAATTTATTTGATATGCGTTGCACCCCGTACAACAAATTTTACTTTCGATATGCATTGCACATCGTGCTACGATTTATTTTTGACACTTTTATTTCACTTTGTACAACGATTCATTTCCAATTTCCTTTGCACTTCGTGCAACGATTAATTTGATATGTGTTGCACCACGTGAAATAATTTTTACTTTCAATATGCGTTGCACATCGTGCAATGATCATTTTCGACATTTACCGTACCTCGTGCAACGAATTACTCTCGACTTTCCAAGTCAATGCACAATCCGTTCTAACACATTCGGTATTGGCTTATCACTTCTCACTTTCATTTTAACGCATATTCACCATTACTCGTTGCACTTCGTGCATCCTTTTATTTCTCTTTCAACATGTTACATTGCAACAACAACATCCCAAATCGTATTTCATAATTTGTTGCGCTTGTAGCAACTAATATTTTTACGGCTCATTGCATTCAACGTAATATACCCTTCGCGACTTTCTTAGCAAACATCATAAAATTTCCAAAACACATGCGGCAAAATTTCATGATTTGTATTAGACTTATTGTATGGAACATCCAGTGCGGCATAGAGTAGAGTCAAGAGTGATATCAAGTGGTGGTGGGCAACTTTTCGAATTGTAATGAAGCGAGCGTCCAGAGGAAATTGAGCCTAGGGCTCTGATACCAATTTGTCACGCCCCAACCCGGAATCACCCGAATCATCGTCCTCACAGGGGGCGTGATGCCGCACGAGCCTAGAGTTGCGCTTGTGCAAGGCAAGATGACAAGTTCTCAAATGGTTATCTTTTGATTCGATATTAACAACGATAGGAAACATAGAGTATACGAAACAATTCTCTTTATTGATATTCAAAACTGAGATTACAATGGCTTTCGATCGCCTAACAATATATGCCAGATTGGCTACAACACTCAGGTTCTCTCTTGCCTACAAAGGATTTTACCGTTCCATACATCATGCCTACTATATCTCGGCCGCATCAATCCAGCTGTGTAGTCCGAGCGTCAATGCGATCGCACGTTTCAATGCGCTTCAGCATTCCAAGCCTTAACGCGTTCAAGCAACGCTTCGCCGTGAGCAATCCATTCCCTGTACCCTGTATGAAGCTGATGGAGGATCAGTACGTTCGTCCTCGCATGTACTGAATCAAAGATTATCTTTCCAAACTGACATTTTAATATTTATGTTGAATCATACAACTTAGTTTATGATCTTGCTATGTTCTCCTTAGGGTCAATTTCATGGCATCTTTGAAAACGTAAAGCATGTTATCATAGCAGCATGTTATCGAATTGAATAGGCAAACAAACAAACAATCTCGTGTTTGATTCGTGGCGCGACTTACTAAGTCGACGCACTCGCCTTTGCACCAACGCAAGGTGAATACGCCGTAATCCTTCCCTGTCATGTTATTGTGCATCTCTAAGCAGGATCTCTATGCGGGACGCATATGCGCGTACACTTTCAATCCATCGTTTCTTAACTATATGAGGGCCGTTGGCGTATCCGCGCCGGAATGGACTAAAGGAGTTCCTTTCTTTTCTCTCCTTCTTTTCTCAATATTTGTCGGGCTGCCCGCCGTTTCACGGGTGGGTTGTGGGCCCAACAACCGAAACGTTCCCGCTGCATGCCATCATTTGTGGCTTTTTTCATCTATAAGACGAGCGCTACTCGTTTAAGGATGTGCGCCTACAAAGATTATTCGAATCCCTCCGCGGCCAATCGGTTCCGGGGCGCTCCTCCGGCATTTAACCATTTTGGGAGAAACACCCGTGCACGGGCTATTATCACATTTAATCTCGAGCCCATTCCAATCGACCATGCAACGCCCTATCATTCAAGCAATCAAATTCAAACAACCAAACATAGTCTTGAGTCCGAGACTCAGACTTATCATCTCGCATCTCTTTCGTTAACTTTTTGTGTTCTTATGTTTCGTACTTCGTTTCAATGATTCAATGGCATCGTGCCTCAACTCAATGCTCGTCAACCGAACGACCCGAAGGTCTTGAGCACCTTTCGAGGCACCATGTCATATCCGACAGTTCTGCCACATTCATGTCACAACTGTATTCTCTCGCAACGAAGCCATCTTTTATTATTCCGTGCACGTAGGCACGTTTCGACCGTATCCCCATGTTCTATAACTTAGCATTCAATGTTCGGGGCTTGCGCGCTAGGGCGCTCGCCTATTGTCTTTCAATGTTCTAGTCGTCTAACTCGTGCAGCAAAGGCACGGTATGGTTCGTGCACTAAGGCACTCGCCGATTACAGTTATCCCATGTTCTTACGGCTTGTGCACCGAGGCGCTCGCCTTAGCGATATCCAATGTTCCATAGCGACTCGTGCATATTGATGCACGTTTCATTTCAATTGTTCTAACTTAGTGTTCGACTCACACTACGATTTTATCTCCGATCGGCCACGCCCGTGGCGTCGATAGGTTAACTTAGCATACAATGATATATTTGACTTATCGAATGAAGGAGTAAAAAGAAGTCAATCCTCCCACCTTGAGTCGATATGCCTTCGTCGTTTCGCCGAGCCGATGCGGCTCGATTCCATAACTTTGTTGCACGGCCACTCTCCTGACTTAGCCATTCGAGCACTTCGTACTTCATTGAGTTATACGTCCGATTTGCCTTAGCGTGCCCAAGTCTTAGCCCGTCGCAAGGCGACGATTTGATTTCGCGGACTCCTTACTAAATATTGCAAAAGATCGACCTCTAATATTTTTCCGTCAAAGTATAACCTGCACACGAAACCAACTAAAATCAATACTTGCATCGATTCGGACTTGCGCCTTGGTCTATTCGATTTCTTAGAATCTTCGAGCCGATTCAACGCACTCATCCTTCGGGGCAACGCGGCGCTTCCCATCGATTCAACTCGATGCATTCTTTCGGGACAAGGCAACTCTTCGCATCAACTTAGTTTGATGCATTGCTCGGGACAACTTAACTCTCGCATCGTTTTGCATCGATACATTCCCTTGCATCAGCGTGACTCGTTGAGTCAACGTTTCAGCGTAATGTGCCGTGCGGAGCAGCGCATTACAGCCGGTGCCTCGTATCGTACATGTCAGGCTCATCATCGTCCTATATTTTAACGATATAGGTAATAATAAGATCTTGATGAGCTTATATTGAAATGTACAAGGATTTAGGGGCTTCTAAAAAAAAACCACAACATAAACTTTGCAAATGAAGCAAATTCCAGTGGGCTATAATATAAGAACTCCATCAAAATCGTCTTCCCTATCGATTCAAAACAAACTCTCATCTCTCGGTCCCTCCTCTTCCTTCTTCCTCCTCCATCAACCACCACCAGCAACAAGCTCTCAGAAAACCCTAACCCTGATTGTCCTGCCATGGACATATGGCAGCGAGCTCGAGTCTTCGCCGAGGCGGCGGCGAAGCGGTCGCAGGAGCTCTCCAAGGAGGCCGCCAAGCTCTCCCAGGAGTTCGTCACCGAGACCGCCAAGAAGTCGAAGGAGCTCGCGGTGGAGGCCTCCCGGAAGGCCGACCAGATCAAGACCGAGGCCATCAAGCGCGCCGACCAGATCCAGACTGAGGCGATCAGGCGCGCCGACCAGATCCGGACCCTCGCCGCCGACATCGAGATCCCGATATCGATTCCGCCGCTCGCTGACGGCGGAATACCGTCCGCTACGGCGCCGCAGGGGGCCGCGGCGGCGGATCTGGAGACGTTCGGGGTGACGGAGGAGCTGAGGGAGTTCGTCAAGGGGATCACGATCAGCACATTCCGAGATTTCCCAATGGAAGGTCGTCAACTGCTCTGGATCTTGCATTTTATAGCTAAAGATCGAAGCTTTCGGAACGACTGAAACTTGTGTAGGTTTTTTCCCCCAACTAAAGTTACTTCTCATTGTGTGCAGATGAACCCCAGATGTCGGAGGTTCCCACGGTGTCGAACGTGCGACAGGATCTTAATGAGTGGCAAGCAAAGCATGCCACTCTCGTTCTCTCGACAGTAAAGGTACTACTTCTTAGTGACAGTTCCTCTCTCTATGTATATTTGTGTGCAAGGACACGGATATGACGAAGCATTGTAAGGACACAGACATGGCACATATTTTGGTGTGTTCTAGTGTATTTTGGAGTGTGTGGGTTGTATCCGATATGTGTGTGGCACGACATGACCCATATTTTTGGAGTGTCCGTGCTTCCTAGGTGAATACTGAAATATACACAATATAAACTATCTGATAAGGTATACAGTACAATACAACCTATAAACGATAGCATTGGTGGACGCCTGAATTGTTTCTCTGGGGCGAGCGAAGATACATTAACTTAGAATTTAAGGGGAGCGAAACACATTAGTTTAAAGTTTAAGTGAGCGAAGATGCATTAAAAATTTAACGACTTAAATTAGGCAGCATTACCATATAGAATTTATTTAAAAAAGAAAACCGCAACACAACCATAACGCGGCTTATGGGCTCTGATTTCAACTTCTCGAGTAAAAGTTAAACAGTTTACCAACTAGGCTAGTGTTTGGTTGCTATGCTTATAAACAATATAAGAGAAATAATGGGACCTAAAAGTACAATATTGAATGAAACTGAAAACTTAGTTGGAGAGGCCGCTCCCCCTCGGCCTATGGTGGGTCCTCCTCTGAATGGTAGGATTTGCATATACAGATTATGTTTCTGAACTCGTGTTTGAGTAGCATAGCATGACTCCTACCCTTTTATAGAAGAAAGGGACAAGAAGCTGTAAGGGATAATTGATGGTCTATGTTGCACAGATATGACATGACACGACACGGTAAGGACATAGACACGACACTTATTTTGATGTGTCCTATTGTATTTTAGAGTATCCAGGTTGTCTAATAAGTGATACATATCCAATATGTTTCTGACATGCCACGGCCCGAATTTTTGGACTGCCCATGCTTCCTAGCTGATAGTAGATGAGAACTTGTCTAGAAAGCATTGAGACTCAAAAAAATGTGGACTGTCCTGTTGGACACGTATTGGACACAACATGGACACTCCAAAATACATAAGACACACCAAAATAGGTTCCGTATCTGTGTCGGCGTCTCCTAAATCTGTCGTGTTGAATCCATGTCCATGCAACATAGGAAATTGTTCTTAAATGTTTAATGCACAATGGTATGATGATGATGGGATCATGGGAGTTCATGTGAATTTTTCTTCAAGAGGGGGCAGGGGCTCCACTCTTCAAAACCGCTTCATCATTGGATATAATAAGCATTTATCCAACTAGCTTTTAGTTAAATTGTCAGGTTCTCTTTTGTTTCCATAACATCCTAAAAATTACAAACTGACTAACCAGGTTAATCAAAACATAATCTTGGTTGAAGTGTAATATCTGAATCCTGGACCTAAATAAAATTATATCCTGAGAAATTATGCGTCATGTTGTTTTAAATATCAAAATCTATTTATTATTGACTGGTTTAAAGTTTTTTACTCTTCCTCTGTTTGAAGACTGCAAATTTAGCATAACTACTTTTAATTGCGTCAAAGCTATAAACTGTAAGGTGTAGGACCACCCTTCTTTTGGTATGGAAGGGTGCAGCCTGCAAACTACTATAAACAACTTAGTACCGTGCATAATTTCCTCTTATTATGTGTTAGTGTTTGGCAAGTAATTATGTGCTGCAGTACTGCAGCTGAATTCTCTCAGGACACATGACCTAAAGATGAACAAAATTTATTCTGCAGGAAATATCAAAGTTCAGATATGAGCTGTGCCCACGCTATATGAAGGAGAGAAAATTCTGGCGTATATATTTCATACTTGTAAACAACTATGTGATCCCGTAAGTTTCTATTTCCCACCTTGGTATATGTGATTTTGATGACACAAACATGTCTTTTCATTTACGGATATAAAGTTTCGCTTACTTATTTATTTGTAGGATTACTGGTAAACACTTTCCTTTTGTAAGTCCTATGTTTTTAATTCTGAGCTTGGCTAAGGTAGGGTTATGCAACCTCAGTCTGTCCACCTATCAGATCTCAATCTACGGCCATATCATTTGTAAAGTAAGATAAGGAAGCAAATGAACCATAGGATTTTGCCACTGGCGATCGAACAATTCTCTTTGGCAGGTCGCCACTCTTTGGCAGGTGGCCAGGATTCTAGATATCATCATAACCTCTCCATTTGAAATAAAACATTTCTCCCTAGTTTGTCATGTCTGGATCCACATTCCCTGCTACCATAATCTCATGCAGCTCGGTAAAGCCGGGTGCCCTTTGTTAGAGTTCTAAGAAATCACTTTTATCCTACATCATATGATTCATATCATAAACTCAAATTTCAGAAGAAAAATAATAGAACATATCACACTACACATTAACCAGAGGAAATGCATGCAAATTATATATATATATATATATATATATATATATATATATATATATATTGGATATTGTTGTGTGCCTGCACACGATTATTAAATGCTATGATTAGATATGATAAAAATAGACCACGCATCTGTACCAATGTTTTAAAAAGCGTGAGTCACACTCAAGGCGCTAGGGTCCTTTGGAGCCCAGGCTCGAGGCGCATGGTTAGGTGTGTGCTTTAACGAAGCGAGACACACACTTTAGGATTTTTAAATAATATAGTTTGAAATAAATAACATGTTCCATATTACCATTGGTTTACATCAAGGATCAACGTTGAGTTCTTACCTTTTTGCGATAGTTATAGATGAAATTACTAGACATATCCAGGAGGAGGTTCCATGGTGTATGGCTAAAATAAAAGTATGGAGAGGGACTTTGGAATGTAAGGGATTTATAATTAGTAGAAAGAAGACAAAGTAATATGAAATGTGTTTTAACTTGAAGTCGATGAGAAATGAGGGAGGAGTCCATATAGATGGACAATAGATACCAAAGAGTGATAATTTTTGGTATTTAGGGTCAATTATTCATCAAGATAGAGATATTAAGAAGGATGTCATTCATAGAATTAAAATATGATGGTTGAAATTGAAGAGTGTTTTTGGAGTACTGAGTGATCAAAAGATGTCTCTGAAGTTGAAAAAAAAAAATTCTACAAAATTGATATAAGTCCAACTAGCTTTATGAATTAGAGTATTGGGCAATTAAGAAACACGTCCAGAAAATTAGTATAGTTGAAATGAGAATGCTAAAATGGATGAGAGGATAAGATAAAAAAATTAGTTTATCTTTGGAAAGTTAGAGGTGACGACAATTGATGACAAGATGGAAAAAAAATCGACTTAGGTAGTTTGGTTATATGTAATGCAGATCCATAGATACTCCCGTAAGGAGGAGATAATATGTTAATGGAGCCGCTAGGACTAGAGGTATGCCTAGACCAGGGGTGGCCCTGGCCCAGGGCAAGCTGGGCTACAATCTACGGCAGGCTGGGAGACGACCCAATATCCAAAGACTAAAAAGTCACAATTTTTTTTTACATAGCTTATATATTATTAAAAAATGTACATAGGGGCCCAAAAATTGGTTTTTGCTGTACGACTCTTCTTCTTCTCCAATATCTAATCTAGTTCTCTACTTTCTCCACACAAGCAATTATGAAGAGGATTAGAGACAGAGGAAACATTTCATCTCACACTCTCTCCAAAAAATCAAAACCTACAAAGTTCTCTTTTTATTTATACAACATCTCTCATCTTTTTCTTCTCCAAAGTTCAAACATCTCTTCTACTTGTTTGATCTTTAATTCCCGGAAGTCAAAGTAGAGAAAGTTTTGGGTTTTGTCCAGCCAACGACTTGGAGTCGGACAATTCGACGAAGAATTTGACAATTAATTTCTAAGTTCTCTTGAAAGTGGTAATATGTTTCGATAATTAGATTGGGTCTATTATTGTATTTCTCTTGCTTAATTTATTTGTATGTATCAATGTATCATGAATAAATTTTTGTTTGATAAACATTGTACACTCTGTGAACATCTATTGTTGTCATTTTCGAACCATCGGGGAACTATTTTGCATCTTAAAGCTCTCTTGCTTTTCATTGTGTTGTTATTTTGATGTCTGCCAAGTGTTTGTTTTAATAACCTACAAAATTCAGTGTAACTTTCTTGTCTATCAATTCGTAATCGGAGATGATTTAGGGACTTGCTTGATTTTCTGAGTTGACATGTGTTTTTCTTGGAGAGAGTCAGATAGTAGGAGAGAATATATCAAATGCAATATTTTTTTATAGAAACATTATTATCTTCTCGTCACTTGTCCTTCATATTATGTTTGTTTTTTATATGTCTGATTGCACGATTAAAAACTAGATAAACTTAGAAGAAGCTTCTTTTGGACACAAAGAAAGATTATTAAGGGTATCAATATTTGGCTAGTTGGTCTATGATTTGTAAAGTTAAATTAGGAAGAAGTTTGTGAATTCTAAACATAAGAACTCAAGATAAAGCTTTACATGGTAAAGGGATTTGGAGGGCTTTCATAATATTGGTAGTTATCATAGTAGAGATAAATTTTATTTTAAAATATAGAGTTCATGAAAAACCTCCACATTATTGGAAATATTCTTGAAAAACAGTTACTACTATTAGAATAGGGTTAACTAAAGAATGTGGGGATGTTAAAATGGTTAAATTGTAGAAAGATATATGGATAGACAATGCAAGCTTAGATACATTATTCCCTAATTTATTAGAATTTTTTTTAACCCTCATGATGTTATTCATATGCTTTATCATATATTTAATGGTCAAAGAGTACTTGTTAAATTTTATTAGCAAGATTAAGGGAGACCTTATTACTGATCACATGAATCGTAATATTTTAAATTCTTAAACTTACAAAGACAAAGATGGTGTGCAACGAAGGTGGTCTGCATCATGTTATGTTTTAGTGAAATCTCTCTATAATTTCGTTAATTATAGTGGGACATCTCTTGGAAAATATTGGTGAAAAATTAAGATCCAATTAAAAAGTTAACAATTTTGACCCGACTTTTATATCATAATAAGTTAAATACTTCTCAACTTTGTAGTTCTTTCAAACTATTGAAGATATTTTTTCACTTCATTATGGCATTCGATTAATTTAGTTTCTTTGCTATGAAATTTTTGACTTTTCGAGTCAAGTTTTTAGGATGGTGCATTTTACTTACTTTTGCCCCTGGCATAGAAAATGCCAGGACCGTCCATGGCCTAACATGGTTTGAAATGTTAAAGAAGGATATAGATCTTACTAGTGTTATAGAGCACATGACCCTTAACAAAACCCAATGGAAAAAGAGGATTCAAACAACCGACCGTATATAGGATAAAGGCTTTGTTGTTGTTGTATTGTTTGAAATATATAATCTCATATTATATCTAATTAATTCATAATACCATTAAAATATTAAAAAAATGCAATCTAATCAATTCATAACACCATTATAAATTCAACTACTAATGCTTAATCTTCATCCAAACTCAAAGGAAAATATCACGATTTCATAACAATTTAAATTGACAAAATCCTAAACATCATTATCCTTATTATAATCTTCATCACGATCCCTACCAAAGATTTTGTATCCTTCGTCATCGTCATCATCATTATTAAATACAAAACCTATTAACTATGAACTATGATAGAAAGATTAGTTGGTTCAATTGATACATTTGATAGATCATTTAGACCCAATTGGGGCCAATACTTTTGACTAGAATCTCGTCTTGATTTGACAACATCAAAAGTCAAGGTAGAAAACGTATTAATTACAATAGAAAGATTAGTTGAATTATTATATACATTACAATACTAAGACATATCTATCACAAAAAGCAAAAAATAAAAATGATAGAAAATTACTAGGCTAATGAGTTTTCTGCGACTCAACCACACCTCAAAAATAGGTGTGGCTACGTGGGGTGCACAAGACATGCTCCTCAAAAATAGGTGTGAGGCTCTCAGGCAACGGGAGCATCAGCTGAGCTTAGGTGAATGAGGGCGCCCTTAGAGAAACTGAGGTGCAACAGTGAGCCTCAAGCCTGAGGCGTGCCTAGGTGCGAACCTCACAGGCTTTTTAAAACACTAGTCTATACGCAAATGAAGAATATGACTGTTTTTAATGATTAAAAGGTTCAATATTATTCTCTTTAACTTATTTCCTTCATTTGAAAGTTGATTATAGTTCTCACTTTAACTTTAATTCCATAATATTAACTTATTTCAAATTCATCATGCTATACCTGTCGTCAGATCCTGCCTCCGCTACTAGGCATGGTGGAGGTGGAGGGATGGAAAACTACATATGAAACTTCTACTTATTACTTTGATGAATTTTTCTTAATGCCAAATAAATATTTAGGGCAGAATGGAAGAAAGGATTTATGTAGCTGACCCGAACAGTTTGGATAAAGCCTTTGTTCTAGTTGTTTTACCAAATATAGATTTTTAATTACTTCTGAATAACTAGTCATCTGTCTGATCTCTCCTACTCAGATACGAGAAGCAATACATGGAAAATTTGAAAGTTGAAATGGTAGAACAAAAGAAAATTGATGGGAATAAAGAAAGCTCAGCCTCTGCATCAACTTCTGCCTCAGAAGTGAAAGGAACAAAACTGCAAAGTAAACCTTCAGCCTCTTCAACTACAGAGCAAGACTTGGATGTGTTTCTCTTGGGGGATCTTGGAAGCAGCGACGAGGGCCCAGGTATGAGCTCTTTATATGTCATTTCATGCATACATCATCTAGGGATATGTGTGGTTATATATCTAAATTTCTTTTTGCACTTCGGAAATGTTGGAGCAATTATTCCGTTTTACTATTAGTATGTTATAAACTGAGGTACAATACTTTATTGCAGATGATGGCAATGATGGATTTGATGATGATTTTGATAAGATTGGAAATAACTCGGTAAGAGCATTATACTTGTTCCTTCTTTTGTAGTTCCACCTAGTGAAATCTGATGGGTTACTGGCATGTTGATACCCATAACCACTTTTTATCCAACGTCTACTTAGATAATCTTTTTACATTTTTTGGATTCTAAACTAAAAGCCATACTTCTATTAAATGTTTTTTCTTTTTTCTTTTTTTTTTTCTTCTTTTGAGTTGGCTTTAGTTTGGAGTATGATTCATAATCTTATTATGCAATAGGGAAAAGAGTGCAATTAGGTGATGAATGGTTATATTAATATGTGAGGAATTAGTAGAGGTGCAAGAGTTGAACAAACCGAAGAAAGCAGGTTAATGAAAACCAAGAAACTCACTAAGATTTTACGATCATAAGCAATGAAGAGACTCTGTGGCCCAGTAAAAGAAGTAGATTAATATCGAGGGGCTATGGGAAATGGACTTAAAGTAGATAAGGTATAAAATGAGTTTATATTGCTGGATTTTCCCCTTAATAGATTTAGTGAAAATAAAAAGAAAAAGAAAAAGAAAAAGAAAAAGAAAAAGAAAAAAGATTTAGTGTCATTAGGGTCTTTGGCTTATACAGGAAGAATGTGATTCTTTGTAGCAAATCATTCCCTCCTCCATCTACTCTTACAAAGCCCAAAGACATTAGAGGTTGCTCTTTGATTGTGCGAAATTAAACCTGATGAGTAATACGGTAGTTCCCCATATACCCTAAGATTCATACCAAAACCCTTCTCTACTTCATACTTTCCTTGGCTAGGGATAAGGCCCTAGAGGTTTGACATTGAGTTGGCTAGGAAAACACCAACTCAAAGGAGTAATGTCGAGCATACTGGTTATATAAGTTTGGCATTTCATTGTGGAGCTTTCTTGACCTGATCCATGCTCCACACTATTACCCAGACACATGACATATTTCCTAAAGTGTTGGATATTCTGATAGTTGCACGCTGAGGAAATTGCATGAATGCCGGCATTCCGAAACAATTAGTTGTGATGGTATCACCATATCATATCAGTGTTGTTGCTTTACCAAGATGATGTCTGAAATTTATGAGGTAATCAAATTTGTCAAACGCTAGTTAAGCTCATGTTGCATGCATGTATATACACACATTTTTTGTGTAAAGGCGTGTATCTTGTTTAGGTGTTTGGAAGGTTCCTGTGTTGGAAACTTCCGGACAATGGGATACTCGTGTCACATGTCATAGTATATAACAGATTATAACTCCATGTAAAGGCTAACATATAACATACTTACAACGAGGTGTCAAAGAAAAATGGATGTGTTTGATTTGTAACTTAAGGGTACCATTTTTCTCGTTATTGAAGAGAAGATAGCCCAAATGAAACTATGGGCAGGTCCATCTTACAATTAGACTTCTTTGGAAGATAGGAAAGAAGTCATTATCATCATCCAAGCATTCTCCCATTAACAGCTATGGAGCACAAGAAAGTTCCATAAAAGAATTGGTAGAGTATTTATGACTGTTTTTTCCGACTTGACATCAACCCTCTTAGTTTATGCCAAATTCTTAGCCAAAGTAGCTATGAGCATGAGAGCGCCATTCCGTAAAACCTAGACAGGTAGTTGGCAAATAGGTCAACCTACCTTCCATGCAGCTTAAGCTCATGCGACAAAGAGGGGCACCCTCCAAGTTCCCCTAGACTATGAAGAGTCCATACAAAGAGGTAAAATAATATATTTTGCTATTGGGAATTGCAGTCATCTCTAGGGGACATTTATTCATAGAGTGAAAGGAATTACATTACCATAAAAGGCAAGGAAGATAAGGAATAGGTGGCAATAAAACAATTTTCTATCTTGATGACTGAATTTATTGGATATATGTGACAGCTGCAGTAAGCTAGAAAGGAACCTTCAGAACCTATATTTCTGTAAAATATAGTGCTCGTGGGATTATAGTATTATACTTAGCATAGAAATAGAGATTTTGGATGTGAAAAGAGAACCTTTTTTTATGAAACATAAATAATCTCACCGTGCAAGAACTAATAATGGAAATCCAGAAGATAACTGTCTTTCTTGAACCCACTTTTCAGCTTTAACTAGAGGTTTAATGACTCTGGGTTCTATGTTTTCTGTTTAGTTCTGGTCTATTTATAGTTAAGATATTCGTCTGTAAGAATGCATGAAAATTTTCATGCATGACCACATCACACATGGGTGCGTTTATGTGCTTATCCACGTGTAAAACATCCACATGTCTAAATTTCAATGATACTTGCATATGTTTATAATATGCAAAATGGACCCGAGTACTCACTACTCACGTATGCAATCTATGTGTGTGTGTATAAATGAGACACTGGTCACAACATAGTTTACATTTCCTGAAAAGCTCAAATACAAAACAGAGAACATGTTTCATTTCAAGATGTTCTGTTTTGGTTTTTCTTGGGCTCATGATAATGCAAAATAGACAGAAACACTGTGCTTTACTTTGGTTTGCTATTTTCATGTGTATTCTGCCGGTTTAGTTGACAAAACTCAGTTTCTTGTATTTTATCGTATACAATGAAAGTAATTTCTGACTCTCCTTTATTTTCCTCATTTTTCTGGTAGAAAACACTAACAACTATTTAATGGATGATGAACGTACATTGATATTCTGCTCTTGGCAGGATTTAGAAAGTGACGATGATAATGGAAGCAAGCCCAAGTAGTTGAACAATGCTCTGATTAGTTACATTGTTTTGTTATGGAGATTGAAGCTCAGGGTGCCCACTCTTGGCCTTGGAGGCTCCGCTATGATAACAACTTGTGTATATCCCTTCTGATTATTTCTAATAGTTCTGACCAAGGGGTTTGCTTATATGCTTATCTTCTTTATGAACAACTCTATTTGTTTATTCTCATTCGTCGCCCATGGATAATCCTGCACTTTACAGACTGTTTTGTTTTGTTCATTCATCACTGGTAGGCAAATTTTTTTTTTTCCTGAGATAGTAGAGGGGATCATTTGTTCAGTGGAGTCCTGTGTTGTCGAGGGTTCTGTAGAATGTCATTTGAATTTACTTGCCTGCAAAAAATGGCTTAACTTTCAAGTTTCTCCTTGTGATTGTTTTCTTCCGTTATTCTCTATATAACTAAATTCTGGTGGAGTTCAGAAAGCCGAAAGAGGGCATGCATGATCAATACCTTGAAAGTGAGAATTTGCGTCGGAAGTGCTTTGCCCCTTTTGCATTTTCTTTCTTTTATTTGAGCTATTTAATTTGGACAGCAACAAACTAGGGGTAATTTTCTTTTGAGCCTTCTGGTCTGCTTGTTTTAATATATGCAAGTTTACCAAGATCGAGTGATTATAGTTGCTGGGTGACCAAATAGTTTGTCAGATGTCGATGCTCAAAATCGTTCAAGCCCAAAAGTGTGTTTGGGACCGAATCTATGAAGAAGATGGACCTTGTTGTCATTTGTAAACTCTACAATAATCTTACCAGCTCAAAATCGTTCAAGCTCAAAAGTTCCGTCCGCAGAGCCCCACACCTCCTGCACCGTCGGATCGAAGAGCGCTTGATCCAACGAATGAGGGTTTGAAGGGACTTTCGTGAGATTCCGGTTTCGGAATATATATATATATATATATATATATATATATATATATATATATATATTTTATGTACCTAAGGTCGACCTTAGGTAAGTTACCTAAGGTCGACCTCATTTTCCTCACTTTGCAACATTTTTTTCTTGAATGTTTTTTTATGGGATTGATCTACACCTTATTGATTGGCAACATACCAAATTTCAAGTGATTATAATATTGTTTAGCCCCCTATCTATCCCTTGCAAAATCGACGGTGTAGCAGCAAAGTTTTAGACCGTCGATTTTGCAAGGAATAGATAGGGGGCTAAACAATATTATAATCACTTGAAATTTGGTATGTTGCCAATCAATAAGGTGTAGATCAATCTCATAAAAAAACATTCAAGAAAAAAATGTTGTAAAGTGAGAAAAATGAGGTCGACCTTAGGTAACTTACCTAAGGTCGACCTTAGGTACATTTTCCTCTATATATATATATATATATATATATATATATATATATATATATATATATATGTGTGTGTGTGTGTGTGTTTTTTTTTTTTTTTTGTTATGGTTACATTACAGAAATTCCACTAAGCACTATTTTTGAAATTTTAATTGGTGTTTGAAGTTTCATACATTTGGGACGATGAAAAAGTGTCAAAATTTAACGTCAATTTTTTTTTGTTGTAGTCCTGTCAAACTGACATTCCTTGTACATAGACCTTAGTCCTGCCAACATTTTGGTAGATATGAAGTCAAAATTTTATGTGGAAATTTTAACATTTCTAATGTCTTGTCCCAAGTAAAAAATAAATAAAAATAAAAATAATTTTAAGAGTTAAAAAGTTTATTTTAGGGATTTTTCTAAAGGCACCACAAAAATTACTAGGGGCTATCACTTACTAGGGGACAGCCTAAGTTTGAGGAACTTTTAATGGGGACAGCCCAAAAATTACTTGGGGCTATCCCACACCCCCCCCCCCCCCCCCCCCCCCCTCCCACCCCGCAAACCCTCTCTTTCATTTCATATTCATAAAAAATTTCTCTCTTCAAAAACTCCAAAATTCTACTCTCATTCTCCCCAACTCCAATCCAAACTCCTAACCCTAGTTTTCTTCTACATTTCTTCAAAGCTCATCAATGGCACCAAAGATGAAACCCTCATCACAAGCTAGGTAATTTTTCCTAATTATTGTATATTTTATTTTACAATTCAAAGAATCTTTTTCAAAATCTCTTAAATGTTATGATAAATTAGGGTAGAACAATTTTTTGTTTGTGAAAGTACTTTTCGAACTCGAAAATCTCCGTTTTTTTCGTTATAAACTGTCACGTCCCGATCCGGAAAATCGCTCTTCCTCGCTAGATTTTACCCGAATCATCGTCCTCGCTAGGGCGTGATGCCGCACGAGCCTGGAGTTGCGTTCGTGCAAGGCAAGATAACGGTTCACATAGTGATTTTCTCAAATTCGTAACATAAGCAGCGGAAGGAAACAAAGTATAACACAAGAATCTCTTTTTATTCATAATGAACTGATGGTTACAAAGGCTCTGAATAGCCCAACATATATGCCAATTGGCTACAACGCTCATGATCTCTCTAGCTCACAAAGGATTACAATGTTCCATACATTATGCCTCTTTATAGCCACCAAGTAGTCCTCGGCCGAACATCTCCATGTCGCAAGTCCGAACGCCTATGCGGAAGCTCCTCTTGAACGCCAAGGACTCCATGCCTCGGCACGTCCAAGCCAAGCTCCGCCCCGAGCCGATCATAACCTGAGCCTGCACATAAACTAGTGGGGGATTAGTGCTTTCGTCCTCGCTTCGCACTGATCAAGACCCGCTCATGTAATGCCCCGCTCCGCACGGTGCATTACGCTGAAGCGTTGACTCAACGAGTCGCGTGGACCGAAAGAATGTATCGATGCAAAACGATACGAGTGCTAAGTTGTCCCGAGCAACGCATCGAACAAAGTCGATGCGAAGAGTTGCCTTGTCCCTAAGAATGCATCGAGTGAATCGATGCGAAGCGCCGCATTGCCCCGAAGGATGAGTGCATTGGATCGGCTCGAAGATTCTAAGAAATCGAATCGACCAAGGCGCAAGTCCGAATCGAAGCAAGTATTGATTTTAGTTGGTTTCGTATGCAGGCTATACTTTGACGGGAAAATATTAGAGGTCGATCTTTTGCAATATTTAGTAAGGGGTCCGCAAAATCAAATCGTCGCCTTGCGACGGGCTAAGACTTGGGCATGCTAAGGCGAATTGGGCGTATAACTCAACGAAGCACGAAGTGCTCAAATGGCTAAGTCAGGAGAGTGGCCGTGCAACAAAGTTAGGGAATCGAGCCGCATAGGCTCGGCGAAACGACGAAGGCATATCGACTCAAGGTGGGAGGATTGACTTCTTTTTACTCCTTCATTCGATAAGTCAAATATATCATTTGTATGCTAAAAGTTAACCTATCGACGCCACGGGCGTGGTCCGATCGGGATAAATCATAGTGTGAGTCGAACACTAAGTTAGAACAATCGAAATGAAACGTGTATCAAATGCACGAGTCGCTATGGAACATTGGATATCGCAAAGGCGAGCGCCTCGGTGCGCGAGTCGCAAGAACTTGGGATAACTGTACTCGGCGAGTGCCTTAGTGCACGAACCATATCGTGCCTTTGTTGCACGAGTTAGACGGCTAGAACATTGAAAGACAATAGGCGAGCGCCCTAGCGCGCAAGCCCCGAACATTGAATGCTAAGTTATAGAACATGGATATACGGTCGGAACGTGCCTACGTGCACGGGATAATAAAAGATGGCTTCGTTGCGAGAGAATACAGTTGTGGCATGAATGTGGCGGAACTGTCGGATATGACATGGTGCCTCGAAAGGTGTTCAAGACCTTCGGGTCGTTCGGTTGACGAGCATTGAGTTGAGGCACGATGCCATTGAATCATTGAAACGAAGTATGAAATGTAAGAACACAGAAAGTTAACGAAAGAGACGCGAGATGATAAAGTCTGAGTCTTGGACTCAAGGCTATGCTTGGTTGTTTGAATGATAGTGCGTTGCATGGTCGAATGGGATGGACTTGAGATAATTGCGATGATATCTTCCGTGCACGGAACGTTCCCTCCGAACGGGCGCACCGGGGCACCGGGACCGTTCGGCCTAGGAGGGATGATAATCTTTGATAGGCGCACATCTGCGAATCGTCCGATTAGCACTCGGTCGTAAATGTGAGAAGCCGCAAATGATGGTAGGCACGCGGTAAGTTTCGGTTGTTGGGATTACAACCCAACCCGTGAAACGCCGGGCTACCCAAATTCGAGAGAGAAAAGAAGGAGAGAAAAGAAAGTAAGGAAAATGAAAGAGAAACTCCTTTAGTCCATTCCGGCGCGGATACGCCCACGACCTTCATATAGTTAAGGAACGATGGGTTGAAAGTGTAGGCGCAGATGCGTCCCGCATAGAGATCCTGCTTAGAGATGCACATATAACATGACAGGGAAGGATTACGACGTATTCACCTTGCGTCGGTGCAAGGGCGAGTGCGTCGACTCGGTAAGAAGTCGCGCCACGAATCAAACACGAGATTGCTTGTTTGCTTGTCTATTCAATTCGATAACATGCTTGCCATGCTTATATGTTTTACGCTTTCAAAGATGCCATGAAATTGACCCTAAGGAGAACATAGCAAGATCATAAGCTAAGTTGCATGATTCAACGTAAATATTAAAGATGTCGGTTGGGAAAGATGATCTTTGCTTCAGTACATACGAGGACGAACGTACTGATCCCCCACCAGCTTCATGCAGGGTGCAGGGAATGGATTGCTCGCGGCGAAGCGTTGCTTGAACGTGTTAAGGCTTGGAATGCCGAAGCGCATTGAAGCGTGCTATCGCATTGACGCTCGGACTACGCAGCTGGATTGATGCGGCCGAGATATAGAAGGCATGATGTATGGAACGGAGAAATCCTTTGTGGGCAAGAGAGAACCTGAGTGTTGTAGCCAAATCTGGCATATATTGTTAGGCTATCGAAAGCCATTGTAACCTCAGTTTCGGATATCAATAAAGAGAATTGTTTTGTATACTCTGTTTTCTTTCGTTGTTAATATCGATATCAAAAGATAACCATTTGAGAACTTGTCATCTTGCCTTGCACGAGCGCAACTTCAGGCTCGTGCGGCATCACGCCCCCTGCGAGGACGATGATTCGGGTGATTCCGGGTCGGGGCGTGACAGCTCACACCCAAACCAAACACTTAATCATTTTAGTGAAACATGCATCTTAATTGGTGATCTTTCTATTTAGCCTTAGGATCAGTTTCATAGCAATACTTAAACATAGCACATTATCATAAATGTGTGCCATACCGTGTCCCTGCGGCAGATACAGTTAGACATAATATGAACATAAACATAGTGTTTCGTGCTCATTTCCGTCCTATTTTCCTTAGCCTGCACTGGTTAGAACTTACGTAAGAAACCATATAATTCACGCAACATTTCAATCATAAACTTAGACAATGCATAAGGGTCGCAGGCCCTGCGCCTGCACCCAACTCTCAACTCAGCCCACCGGCCCTATCTATATGAAGGTCACGGTGTTTCGCACCGTAATGGACTTGGCATCTCTTATGTGTAAGCCTACAATCACTTCGATACGGGTTGCTAGCCCAGTATCCGAAGGATCCCAAACTTACGGATATCATAGCTTATCACAGCACTGGATGGTCGCAATCCGTCCGAATGATGTGCACCATAAATACCACACATAATTTCCTCCTAGGTCGAACGGTCCCGGTGCCCCGGTCGTAACCGTCCGAGGGAAGCCGCACCAGTGCACGGGCCATTCGAGTCCATTGACCATGCAATACGCGTCATAGCAAACACGCAAAACATTCCAACCAAATCCTCCGTTGCATAAACATAGTCTCGGTCCATAAACGGTTTTTCGTGCCATAAACATATTCGCGTCTCATAACATAATCCACCATCCATATGGGGAGCTCCGTCGACGTTATGCCCCAACACATCCATATTGATACACGACGGCCAATGGCTTAGTCGTCTCGTACTCATATTCAGCACGTACCATTCGTAAGTTATTCTTATAGCCTAATTCCGTAGTTACTCAGTCATTTCATAGCTTCCGTGCGCGAAGGCACGCTCAGCGCCGTAATCCATATTCTACGCCTAGTGTTCAATGTTCTCGGAGTCGTACACATGATGCACATCTCAATATCATCTTTTCAATGTTCTACCATCATTGCCCTACCACGACACGTACACTTGATGCACGTCGCTTCAATTGTTCGATTGTTCAATGTTCTACCTTAATGTTCAACACATACTTAGACCCGTAACCGTCGCCAAGCCACGCTCGCTAACTCGATAACATCTTACGTATACTATAATACATTTTATTAGACGTGAAGGAATAGGAAGAGAGAGTCAAGAACCCGCCCACCTTAAGCCGATACGCCTTGTCGTCTTGCCGATTGAAGCGTCTCGCTTCCATAACTCGGTCGCATAGCTAACTCCCGGACTTAGCCATTCCTTTGAACTACTCAGTTGATTTGGCCTATCGCGCCCATGCCATAATCCGTTGCAAGGCCACGATTTGGTTTCGCGGACACTTCATTGCATAAGGCAAAATGTCGACCTCTTATCGTCCAGCGTAAAAGCATAGCCTGCACACCAGATCAACTAAACTCAGCACTTGCTCAAACGGGACTTATCCTTTGCATCGATTCGATTCATAGATTCCAATCGACTCAAAGCTTACCTTTGGCCAACGTAACACTTGCATCGATTCGCATCGATACCTCATCGGGTCAACGTAACTCTTCGAGTCAACGACTCATCATAATGCACTGTGCGGAGTGGGGCATTACATAAACCTACCCTAAAACACGAAATGGCCGTTCGGCTGCTGCTCGTGGGCGTCATCCCTGAGGACTGCCGAAGAACGGGCAGTCCTACTGCCAAAGTGGACTGCCATGTTCCAGGCAGTCCTATTATAAAATAGGACTGCAGGAAGCCTGACAGTCCTTTTATAAAACATGACTGCCATCTCTTTTGCAGTCCTGAAAGAATGATGGACTGCCAGGATCATGACAGTCCTTAAGGAAAATCGTCTATTTTTATTTACATCCATTATTTACTAATACTAACCCTATAATACTAACCCTAAGTTGTCCTGCAGTGCTGTGGCCGCTCACAAAAGAAAGCGACCCCCACCGCATCCTTGCGCAGGGAACGTACTGAGCGGCTTCGTCCTCTTGAGAGACCAATAAGAATTTTCGAACCGCAGCGACAACGATAACAACGACACCCCCATACTCGTTCGAAGCAACGAGCTACTCCTAGTCCTCCGTCTTCTTCCGATGACGACGACGACGTACCTATCAGCCAAATTCTAGCACGAGGTGGTTCTGGACAATCTCAGGGACCTGTCCGTACGCCCGGTGCCGGTCCTTCTGAGGATCCTGTTAGTTCGCCCGACGTCGATCCTTCTAAGGAGCCTGTCCGTCCGCCGGGTTGCTCAATGTTGTTGTCGTTCGACAACCACATTGCTTATGAAATATGGAATAACCCGATATATACATTATGTTTGTAAGTTTCCGTTTATATATATATATATATATATATATATATATATATATATATATATATATATATATATATATATATATATATATATATATATGTATGTATTTCATAATCCTATTTTTATTCTGTTGTCTGACATACAGCGGAGCTGTCGTATTCTTAGAGCCGTGAGCCACGGGAGGAAGTGCGTTGCCTGGTGTTTTAACCATTTACCCCAGGACGTCCAGAGCAAAAAATTTCTTACCGGTTTACATAATTTTGCTAAATATGCCTACAAGACGCAGGACAGTGTTCTCATATCGGCCTTTGTGGAGAGAAGACATCCGGAGACCAACACATTTCATCTCCCAGCCGGGGAGTTGACCATTACCCTGAACGACGTCTATCAGATACTGGAGTTGCCGTGGAGGGGTGGGTCATGACAAAAGAATATTTATATAGTGAGAAAGATCTCGAGTGGTACGAGAGTATAGTTAACTTTGTAGAAGATAACCTTGGGGTTGAGGCCACTACCTTTACAACCTTGTCGGGCTTCAAGAAGTCCTACGGAATTCCTCTGTCATGGTTGGTGGAGAATTTCAAAGGCCCGTATGAAGCGGATGATGAAACCGTTGAGAGGGTGGCTCGGACATACATGCTCTTCATACTTGGATCGGTCGCCATTCCAGACAAGTCGGGAACCTCTATACATGCTAGATATCTTGTGAACCTATCTGTTATGGACGACGTAGGAGCCATATCCTAGGACAGCGGTATACTTGCTAATCTTTACCGTGAGCTTGGTATAGCATCCCGTGTCGAAACCAAGACCATGGCGGGATGCCAGACTCTACTCCATGTAAGAAAATTTCTAACCTTTTAAACTAATAAACTAGCTAGATTTTGTTGTTAATTTAATGACTATTCATTTACAAATTGTATATGCATGGATATACGAGCACTTTCCGATGCTCAAGCGGGGTGAGCTGAACCCACGCTATGAGGAGCACCTTCTTAGAGTGTGTCGATGGAAGCCAACTCAGCTGGAAACTAAAAATCATGAAACGCTGGTTTCCATTCGTGATGCTCTGGATAATTTGGTGCCAGAAGAGGTTAGTAGATAGCGCGTAGATAGCGTAGACTATTTTCTTGGTATGTTTATTTGTTGACTATTTTCTTTTAACTTTTGTACTATAGATAGTTTGGCATCCATACCGGAATTTCCGACAGTTAAATCGCCATCTGCAACCAGTATCTCTATTTCATGGTATGATCACATGCTATGATATTACGGAGCCTTACATGCTTGATAGAGTACTTCGTTAGTTTGGCCTCGTACAAATTGTGTCGCAGCGTACATTAAGGTTATTGGAGCCTCCGTGCGGGACCCACCATTTGAACTACAAGCCGCCCTATTTCGACTGGGTGACCGACTACTACTCCGAGTGGCAACGACATTTGCTTGGGAAAGAACTTCGACAACCGGTGGAGGAGATGCACGACTGCAGCGACGAGTACATGTCGTACTACTTGGCAGTCGGACATCCTAAGTTGTCGAACCCTATCAATCCAGGGCCCGTTGTCGTTGGAGCTCTAGGACCTTTGCCTTCCAAAAATGTCTTGTATGCTTCATTGGTCAAGATGGTAAGTTTATAAATTATAGTTTGTAAATATTTTTAAATTTGTAGACTTAGTTGACGTTTTGTCATTTACAGGCTACTCGGGTGAAGGCTTTGGCGAAATCCCTCCGATCGTGCTGCCAGAATGAGGAATGTGTCAATATCGCGAACCAGTTGGAGCACATCGACGACACTGTCGAATTTCTTTTCATGCAAAATATGGAGGCGCGTACGAAGGCCCAGCATGATAACATCTAGATTATGTTTTGTATTATAAAAATTGTATTTTGGAAATTGTGATGTTTAACTTATTGGCTACATTATGAAAATTGTTTTTTTTGGATATATGGATACATGGATGTTTAAATTGGATGTTTAAATTTTGATGTTTAACTTGTTGGCTACATTATGAAAATTCTATTTTGGATACATGGATATTTGTATTTGTGTCGACGACACTGTCGAATTTGGATGTTATGTCATGGATGTTTGTGGATGCTGTCGAATAAGGACTGCCAGTGATCTGGCAGTCATGATCAAAACTCACTCACAGTGAGTTTTGATCAGGACTGCCAGACCACTGGCAGTCCTTATTCACATTAGGACTGCCAGTGGTCTGGTAGTCCTGATCAAAACTCATTGTGAGTGAGTTTTGATCAGGACTGCCAGATCAATTGCAGTCCTAATGTGAACGAGGACTGCCAATGGTCTGGCAGTCCTGATCAAAACTCATTGTGAGTGAGTTTTGATCAGGACTGCCAGACTACTGACAGTCCAAATATGAATAAGGACTGCCAGTGGTCTGGCAGTCCTGATCAAAACTCACTGTGAGTGAGTTTTGATCAGGACTGCCACATCAATTGCAGTCTAAATGTGAACAAGGACTGCCAGTGGTCTGGCAGTCCTGATCAAAACTCACTGTGAGTGAGTTTTTTCACATATTACACACAAATAGGGACATATATTGCACACATAATGCACACAAATAGATATTTTTCACACGTATAGCATACATGAAAAAGTAAAAAACAAACAAAAATATATATTTGACTTCACATTTCAAAATGATTTACTTTAATGTTTACAAAAAGTTTTCATCCATATACAAAATGTGAAAACTTCATTTCAGTCGTAGACGTATCAGTCGATTTCGACGTCGTAGTGGCCAACCGGTAAGTCTCTTGGCTCCTCCATCTTCAACAGTTTCCTATAATGATTGATTTGATGATCAAAAGGTTCGGTCCAGGACTTCGCTTCTCCCGGTGCTAGTTTGTACCAAACTGTTCTAGGTAGAGGAATCGGAGAATGACCGATCATCCTTAGTATGACAAAGTGATCTTTGATTTGACCTATAGTACATAGATTAGTTTGTCTGTGCTCCACCGGAGGAGCGCACATCATAAAAAAAGTATTGCGAATCCCCGTCGAATAAATTACAATAGGGATCCGTTACCGATTAGCAAATAAATACAAGATAGATGGGACGGACATGTAGTGGTCTGGCCCGGTAACACTGTCAGTGCAAGGAATACTTGTCAACAAACTTTTAACTGTTTCTTCGCTTAGGATGCGAGAGTATAATGGAAGACGACTCTCTAATTCCTCGTACAGCTCCTGCCTCACTTGCCTCCATCCGTCTTTGTCAGAATAACCAAGATGTATTGCAAGCACATGAAATCCGCAATGGCCATCCCCCGGGACATCAACAATAGACCAGATGTAACTACGAATCTTAGGATAAAAACTGTGGATATACAAACTCAACGTTCGTCTATCCACAGTATCTTCGTTTGCAATACCCATTTTCTCCTTTTTCTGACTAATGATAAGCTTGCTCTTTCGTGCAGGCGGAGCTTGCTCTAAGCTTTGTTCAATATGCTCAAATGATGATGGATCTTTCTTAGTTGACTCAAACCTTCTCTTCTGTGAACTACTCATTCTTGTTTGAGGCTTGCCCTTAGGATTGGAAACAACGGATAGCTCATGCATTCTAGTAGTCACCGGACATGCAATTTCTTGGATTTTAACCTCAATGCACTCCCGCTCTGCTCCTACTGAGCCACACCACCGTGCGTGGAGAAGTTTCACTTGTGACAAAGAGAAGAAATCATCGTCTGTCTTCACCACGGGCATTATAGACAACTGTCTCCAACGTTCATCGACAACAACTACTGGAATATGAATGGACTGACGACGATATTCATTAATCTCATGGGCACAAGGGAGGCCCAGTGTATGTCGATGTAAACACCCGCAAACCTGAGGATCAAAGCCGACAAACTTTGACCTATCAATCTCTTCAAATATTAATGCCAACGCCTTGTGAGAAAGGACACGCATTAAAGAATCCAAGAGGACTTCCTTTCTATGCTCATGCTTGACAATATTTAAGCTCATCTCAAATGATGCCTTAATTTCGTTCACCGTCCGATCTATTGATAGATGCATCCTTGCCGAACCGAAACAAAGTTGCCTTGGGATGACTTTAAATGCCTCTTTAATACTGAGTGTGCTCCTTCGACACGGTTGGTAGTTGTCGTACCATAATGCTTCACCACATTCTTTCATGCTAAGACGAATTGTTCTTTGTGCGGTTCAAGCCATGTCTCTTTGATGTAAGAAATGCATGCCGGCTCCCTCCCCTTCCACTTCTCCTTGAACAAGTACCATGCGGCGTCGTAACTGTCTATCGTACTGGCTCGCCATACACAATTTCAGTCATGGTTGAATTCGTCAAAACTTGCATGTCAAGTTTACCATCCACTTTCCCGAACTTCAACTTACATTGGGATTGTGTATTACGATTTACATGAAAAGTGCATAGCAATGTATCCGCTTGAGGAAACACAATCCGAATAGTATTAATTAGAGCATACTCTATGTCGATAACAAAAACAGAGGGCTCTCTATGACCGGTGTAAAGTGTTTTCAGTTTCTCTAACGCATATGTGTAGTCTTCAAGTTTCTCACTCTTCATGAAGCAAAAAGCAACTAGAAATGTTTTCCATGTAGAGGTGAAGCCGACAACATGAAAGAGAGGCATCTTGAACTTATTGGTCTTGTACGTGCAATCAATAACTAACACGTCGACGAAAGACCGAGCCAAATGTGTACAATCGGGATGAGCCCAAAAGATTGAAATGACTTCATTGCCTGGGGATGTCTTCTATGGTGCTCAACATAATGATTATCTCCAAGCAACTTCATCACTTCTTGCATTGTCATTCTCGATTTCGACCGAATGGCGTTAGAAGAAGATAGGGCGTTGTATATTGACTTCATTGTAGACTTGTTCTTCTCATCTTCATGTCGTATGACGGAATATATTTGTCTCGGTGTAACTCCGGAAGTGGACAAGTCTTCGACTATCTTCTTCTCCGTATTGTTCAACCGTCCGACATACGGATGACCCAATAGTGTTTCGACAATCTCGTGGTTGTGGATTCCATTCTTGACTTGGACTGTCCACTTCGCTTCTTCATCCTTTCTAATATAGATTTTGAATGGACAACCACATTTTCTCGTTCCAATATTTCTTTTTGAAACTTTACTTTGGATAACTTTATCTTTCTTATGGCTTCTGAACACACCACCTCGTTCACATGAAACCACCGTAGTTTGTTGTTCCGGACGGTTTCGGGCCGATCTAGATATCACAAGAACTATGTTGTTTGCCCGTCCAACTTTTCGGCACAAATTTAGCGCACCTTCGCTTGATTCAAAACATATATCGGTCCAGAATAAATGGCCTACATCAACGCCAATTGGAACAGCTACCTCGATACCGAAAGATGATAAGTCCTACAATATAACTTAAATTTAATAAAAGTAAATAACACAACACCAAAAATGTGCAAACTGCTGCCAAAATGTAGGACTACAGAGGGAAATGCAGTCCCTGCAATAATCAGGACTGCCACCACTCTGGCAGTCCTTCTAGTCTAAAGGACTGCAGCGGTTTGGACAGTCCTGTATTTAGAGGTGGACTGCCAGAGTAGTGACAGTTCTGTCTGTCACAATCCCGAATTTCACCCGACATGAATGTTAAAATTTACTTACCAAGAGTGCATCCGAAGCAAAAATGTATTTTTCGGACATATCGGGACGAGAGTCTACTACATTCGATGACCCGGGTTCTTCCATGTTCCTTTTTTCTAAATTAAACATATATAAATCATAATTTATATGTGAAATTATTGTTGGAAAGTCTACAAATATATTAATTAGATGACATACCCATTAATGAAAGAAGTCGATGACACTATAACTAAAATTTGCACCCTAAATCTTCACAATTGCCTGGTTGGGAGAAAATTTGGATTAGGGTTTACAATTTTATGACCTAGAAATTTTGAGGAGAAGAAAAGAGTAGAAGAGAAGAAAAGAGTAGAGGGAGAGAAGAAGAGTTGTGAAATAAAATGAAGTTGATATTTACAGTAGAAACTCTATAAAATAATACACTTGGGACCACCAAAATTTATTAATTAAAAGAGTTATTAATTAATCGATAAATTAATAATTATTAATTTATATATTAATTAATATTTTATTAATTTATAGTAAAATACTTACGTAGTTTACAAACACCTTTCAAGCTTCCACTTAATTATTGTATACAATGCATGTGTATATCAAATGAAGGGCCCAATTTGAAAGAAACCTTCAATCTCCCACCTTATTATGCTTCTTGTGTTCAGTGTATCACTTTATGGACATTAAAAATATTTTCAAGAAACCTTCAATTCTTGAGTCATTTTTCAAGAAACCTTCATAAATCATTCATGTAATATGCTATATATAAGGAATTATTAATTTATATTTTATATGGGGTCTGAAGAAATTATCAAAAATGTATTATCTTATAATTTTAGCGAATTATTAATTTAGCACCCTATTCCCGAGTCGGGACCGGCCAAAAATATTATCTTAGAGAGTTTATTAAATAATCGAGTATTAATTTATAGAGTTTCTACTGTATATCATTTTTTGGGCTAGCCCCAAGTAAAAAATTTTGATGGCAAATTTGTAGTTTTTTCCAAAATTTTTGGGATAGTCCCTAGTAATATGTGTGGTGCCCTTAGAAAAATTCTTTTTTAGATGTCTGACAATACATACGAAATTTTGTACGTACAGTATTGCAGAAATCTTTCTTCATTTCAGGATCTTATACATCTTCTCGGTAATCATAATAGCCACTCTAATTTTGTAGCGTACAAAATTAAAAAATATTTGTTTTGCCGATAATAATGGTATGTATAAATAAACTTGCACATTCCACCAGAACATCAATCTATTGCCAAAAACCCTTAACTCCACTTCCAAACCCCTCCTTCCTTACATTCCTTTCCCCATGCTGAGAAGAAAACCCTTCCCCCTCCCATTCCTCTCCTCCCTCTTCTCCTCCTCATGCAGACGAAACCCCTCTCCTCCTCTCCCTCCACTGAACCCCCCAATCCCAAAGAAGATTCCCTTCGCCGTCTCTGCCCATGGCAGGACGTGGGACGACCCCTACCGCTGGATGTCGAGAACCGACGACCCGGACCTCGTCCGCCACCTCCGGAGGGAGAACGCCTATGCCGATGCGTTCATGGCCGACGCCGAGGGCCTCCGGAGGAGGCTGGTGGCAGAGTTGAGGGCCCGGATCCCGCCGAGGGTCTCCACTCCTCCCGAGAGCTGGGGCGACTGGTATACATCTGAAATACCCGTGATTCCTCTTTTATTTCGGTTCTGCCATTCGAAAGTTGGTGTTTTGGGATCTTTTATTACGGTTCTTCCATTCGAAAGATGGTGCTTTGGGAGGTGGATTCGCTTCAAAATTTGATTTTGGGAGGTGGGCTCGCTCAAAATTCTTTCTTGGGAAGTGGGGTTGCTTCAAAATTTAATTTTGGGAGCTGCGTTCGCTTCAAAATTTGATTTCCGGAGCTGGTTTCGATTCTAAATTTGATCTTGGCAGCTAGTTTTGCTGCAAAATTTGATTTTGTTTGGTGGTGGGTTGTGGGTTCGCTTCAGAATTTGATTTTGGGAGAGAACTGGGTCGATTCAAAATTCAATTCTGGGTTCGCTTCAAACTCTGAATTTGGGAGCTCGGTTCGCTTCAAAATCTGATTTTGGGAGCTGGGTTAACTTCAAACTCCGAACTTGGCCACGGCTGGACTCCCCCAAATTTTATATGTGGGGGCAACATTGAGATTGCAACAGCCTGTTGCATATTGCGGCAGCTCTGTTAGAACCTATACGGTTAGCTGCGAGCGACACACTGTTGGATAGTCCAGCGAGTGATTTTCTTATTAAAAAAACTTATTTCGTCGCTGCCGGTCACAAATGGAGGCTAGCGCTACCCCTTTTGGAGGATGAACAACAGTTGGGAACTACATTGCATGGATGCGACATGACATGCTAAGACATGGTGGCGACACGGACACTGTAGACTGGTTAGTTGTTCGAGGATGTTAGAAGGAGGAAAAGTAACAAATTTGGTCTATCCAATTAATTAAGATCTGTATAAATGAAATATGGATAACTGCGATCAACTTCACCGGAAGTATGAGGGTTAGGCCAACAATTTCGTACATTGGAATAATGATCAAAACTCAAAAGAGCTCTATTTGGTTTTTTTTTCTTTTTTCTTTTCTTATAGATGCTATTGGAGGACTCTCTCTTGCCTCTTATGTTTTATGGCTTCATGTAAGTAGTAGTGTCCTAGTGTATTTTGGAGTATGTCGTCGTGGCCAATGCTCGACACGTTGTGGCATGGATACAACATCGATCTTTGAAGTTCCCATGCTTCCTGAATTATGAGGAACAATTCGACACAATATGCTTGTTATGAGGAGGTTTTTGTTGCATGTAAATATTACAATTTGATGTTTTGGTAGCTGTGTTTGCTTCATGATCCGAACTTGGTGATGATTAGAAAGGGTTTATTTCTTTTTTGTACCCCTAAATAAATGATCACACGACAACTTGGTGATGGCATGGATTTTGGCATGTGGTGTGGTCATAGGATTTGGATTTTAAAAGTAAACCTGAAACACAATAAGAAACCTGAAATCAATTCACATGTAGCAGATATAAAATTTACCACATACATCTTCTTGTGAAGTTTGAATGATCTATAAAATTTTGGATAAAGAAGACTTGATAACATTTAATATGTATGTATCATGTGTGAAAAACACATGATTTGTTGTTGAAGTCGTAAAAATCATCAATGATATGATTACAAATGATAGTTTAAATGTCTTAAATTTAAGTTAAACAATACTTTCACATAGATTAGTACACAACGTAAAATTGGAAACCCAGCCCGAGTCCGTTTAGAAGGAAAGGGATTTGACCTGAACCGAATCCAAACCCAAAAAGCTTATAGGATTTTTCTTTCAGGTTCGGTATTCCCGCGAGCTTACCAAAGCTGAAACCACTCCTATGTGTTTTTAAAGCTATATGAGTAACGTTTAGTGCTTGTTTATCAAGGCAGAAGATTTTAAGGGCTTTCAATTCAATATCCAGCAGTGGCTTTATTTTTAGCTTGAAGAAGAATTTTACGACATGTATGGTTTACTCTACAAATTGCAATTTTTGTGAAGCTTGTATTATGTACTTGAATACATGTATGTTTTATTGTTGGTGATTGGTTGTCTTCAGTAATACTTGTGATCACATGTTTTGTTGACCAGGTTTTACTATCAGTATATTCCGGAAGGGAAGGAATATCCGATCTTGTGCAGGAGGGCAAAGCGTCGCAAGAGTTTTGTGAAAGAAGTTCTTAATTATTTAGGAGGCTTTGAAGATGAGGAAATATTGCTTGATTGGAATGAAATTGCGGAACAGCTTGGCATGTATCTGATACTTCTTCTTGTTTTGTTTTTTTCTCATTCTTAATGTTGATGCATTTGTGAAGCTTATTATGTCTTCCTTTTGATGGGAAAAAATTAGCATTTACTGCCTATATTATATTTTCTGTGCTGTTATGTTTTCCATATGAATGTTTCTGGTGCTTGGTATTGATCTGAAGTTACGTTGCTCAAATACTTCTCGGGAAGACGTACCTATGCCCCTATCCGTATCAGACACGTATTGGATGCGATACTTCTTTGGCAGTCTTTCAGATATGGCACACCTATGTTTAGGTTCCAAAGGGGCCCAAAACATAGTTGACATGTTTGTGATCATAACAAACATAATTGAGATATGAGAAAAGAACATTTTATCTTTTCTAGATCTTTAGGGAACCTAGTTAGTATCCAAAATATGCTTAAATATAGAGACTATTAGGATCTAATGTATAAAACATGTATAAAAATATGTTTTCATGTGTATATTATAACTGTATTTATGACGTACATGCATCCCAAAATTTTCTAAAATGTTGTATTCCCGAATCCATATCGTGTCCATATCAGAATCCATGTCCGTGTCTATGCAATCTATATTGAAGTCATAATGGGCAAGTGCACTGGAGCTTCTGCAAACTATTATATTGTATTTTTTGTTTTGAATGAGGGTTTAGTAGTTTACTTTTACTGTTTGAGCTAGTGGTTTTAGTATCCATTTCTTTCACATGTTATTAGAGATATTTTCATCTGGAAATAGGAAACCTGGCTGCATATATTAGTCTCATGCACAACCCAGCTGAGAGTTTTCTTCCTGGGATCGGGTCATTCTCATCTACTCTTCTGGTGAGATTTTTTTGCTTCCGATCTCGTGTCATGCGAATTTCCATTTCCCTGGGGTGTGAGATAGATGATACTAGTACTCTTCTGTTGTCCTTAAGTCAAAATCTTTAGTCAGTTCTTTTACATTTTAGAGTGGGACACTTTGAGACTACTCTTGTAGCTCATTTGTTCTCTACATCAATTTCTCTTTGAAGTACTTTTTTCCCATTTCATGAAAACTACTTTTTTTGATATATTTGTAACATGTTCAGGTTATGTTCACGTGGGTACCTGCCGAATATCTCCTGACCACAAGTATCTTGCGTATACACTAGACGCTGATGGTAGTGAAATGTTTGTGCTTCTTGTCAAAGACTTGCAAACTGGCCAAATCATTTCAAAATCTGGAGTTAAGGGGATTGTTAGTTTGGCATGGGCGATGGACAGTAATTGTTTGTTATATACAGTTTGTGATGAAAGTCTGCGGCCTTACAGGCAATCTTTTTCTCTTCGTTTTTAGTTCGGGCAATTTATTCTGGATATGTACTGAGTTTTTTTTTTTTTTTGGCTCATTGTCTAGTTCTCACTTGGCTTAGCTTTGGCAGAGTTTTTTGCACAAAACTGGGGTCAAACATGGAAGATGATTTGCTCTTTACTGAGAACAATTTGAGTTGTTCTGTGGACATTACAAGCACAAAAGATGGAAGGTTTATTACCATTAATTCAAACTCAAGGGCTTCATCCGAGGAAGGTCACTTTTTTATAGCATTCCTTTGAAGTAAGATTCTTCAATTTAATCCGTGTTGTTTCTTGTGGATCTGCATCATGCTGAGTTTGATACTTGTTTTACAGGTATACGTGATGGATGCAGCAAACTTAAAGGATGGGTTGTGGCCAGTTCAGGAACGTGTGCCCGGTGTGCAGTATTTTTTGGAACACCATTATGGTGTATTTTACATTCTTACTAATGCTCCTTCAGAAAACATTGGATCAGTTACTGGAGGCTATTATTTAGCTAGATGTAGTGCTGACAAATCGATGCTTGCTAATTGGCAGGTAAAATTTCCTCCGCCTAGTAGTGACACTTCACACTTGTATAGACTCCGAAGTCTCCGTATTCATATAGTATCCTTATCCATGTCTATGTTCTGCATTTGTGCAACATAGGTGACTACTTATTGTATTGAAATTGTTTCCTATCCCATATCCCTATTGTGTACTTATTCGCATCTGTGTCCGGTTGGTGCAACATAGGTTAACATAAAAGGTAAACTCAATGTTTCTCTTGTTGCAATAATGCATGGTAAAAGACGTTATCCCCGTGCCTCTGGCACTCCTTGATAATTCGGTTTTTGAAATGCTTCTCATTTATAGCATTTAATAATATCTTTAACGATCTTTTGTTAGCTATAATATTTTTATTGTGTGTGTGTGTGTGTGTGTGTGTGTGTGTGATATTCTAGCCATTTGATATACCTTTTAATCGTGACCCTTCCTTATCCTTTTATGTTTTGGCGGGAAAGACACTTCACTTTATTATATAGATATAATATGTTTTCCTAATTGTTGGAGGCTATAATTAATTAATTATACTATTCCGTAACTGCGCCTTCAAAGACACAGTGAAAGAGAGATCAGTGTATTTGGGGTTTTTTTAGTATAAAAGAATGCTTTTTTTAGAATATAAAGTTTTACAGTGCTACACTGTGTTCCAATGTTATTAATTTAACAAAGCTCATAAAAGGAAATGTCCAAATAAAACTTGATGTTAGTTTACCTGCTGGGCTTTATTGCTGTTTCTAATACTATGTAAAGTAACCAAGTATTTAGGTTTTGGCTGATCTCGAGATACTTGGGAAATTCTTCAACCAATTCAGTATGACCGATCTAAAATACACTATTGGTGCCAGGTAGAGAAAACGTCAGGAAGGGAAAGAGATTGAGATTATGCTTATGGACACCAAGGTTATCAAAAGCGCTAGGCGCTAGTTGGGCGGGCACCTTCCCCCTAGCGCCTAGCCCGCCTAGGCAGTCGTCTAGGCGGCTGCTTTGATCTAGACGGTTCAAAATAAATAAATAAAATCCAAAAGAACTACTGAAAATTGCAGAAAAAGTCCATAATTCCCCAAAATATGCATAGCCGGGTGTGGGGGTTCTAGGCGGGCTTTTACGAACTTAGTGTTTTAGGCGACACTTCGATCCGTGCGGTGCACTATCTTCCTCCTCGAAGAGTCGTGCAAGCCTTCCCCCAACGCTTAGCTAGATCGCTAAGACGATATTGAGAATATTGTGAAGCAAAAGAGAGAGAGAGTGGAAGATTAAACCAAAAGACTACAACTTTGGGTGGTGAGGAACAAATGAGGCCTCCTCCCTTATTTATAATGGCTCATAGAGCTTTACAAGGAAACTTCTGGAAAGAATATTCCAGGGATTATTCTTCCTACCATAACTGGAACGACATATTCCAGTATTATTCCCTAAGAACATAAAAGAAAACTTCTCGGGCCATCCAGAAGGATCTTGGGCCGCCTAGAACGATCTTGGACTTTCCGGAGAGATCCACTATCTTCTAGAGACTTCCGCCATCTTCTAGAATGTTCTGGAAGCTTCCCACATAACCCCGGCCCGTGTAGGGTTATGCAACTCCGTCTTGGTGGGACGCAAATTTTTGTGCGTGACATTCTCCCCCACCTGTTTCGTTGACGCCCTCATCGACGGGTGCAACAAGTCTCGTGCGACGCTTCCCTTTGTCCATCTTCTCCTCAAGATCGGAAGCAAACTGGTTCGCCGCACCAACTCTGGCCTCGGTCCGTGCCCTCCTCGGCACATGACGAATCTCATGCGGGCTGTCGAGTCGTTGATTCCCCTCGTCTCGTGGCTGTACATGGTTCTGCACACCTCCGCGCATGCGAGCCCCCTTGCAAGCCTGTCGACCCGAATGTCCCTCACGAGCCTTGAGCAACTCCTTGCGCGAGTTACTCCGCCTCGTCGCTTCTGCCTCCGCGCAGCTTACGACATGCTTCTCTGCCCTCGAGCCCAGCCTGGTAGCACGGTCCACTTCCCTCCGTGGAAGTGGCTCCTCGGGACGCCCACGCCCCTTTGCAACACCCTTGGTCTCACATGAAAGGCCTTCCTCCTCGAAGCCTTCCTTCTTCTCGAGCACCGCTAGGTATGCCGTTTTCCTTTTGCCACCTCTCTTGAGCTGAATAGTGGAGATAACTTTTTCCTTCGAAGGCTTGCCGCGTGCACCTTTCACCATGCACGATGAGCCTTCTTCCATGAAGCCGACAACTCCCAAATGTGGCATCGGAATCGGCTTAGCAGGAAATCCATGTCCAATATCATCTTGAAGTCATCCAGCGATGTAACAGTGAAATTGACAACATCCGACCAATTTTCTACTGCTATGCAGACTCCCTTGGCTACCCCCTGCACGGGGGGCGCCTCCGCATTGACCGCCTTCATCATGTCCGAATCTTCCTCCAAGGCTAGACCCAAGCGACGGACCTCCGCGCCCGTGATGAAGTTATGAGTGGCGCCCGTGTCAACCAACGCCCGTGTGCTCATGTCATTGATCCTCACATCAACGTACATGAGCTCCCTGCTCGGAGTCCTCGACATAGTAGACTTGGTCTTCACGGCATTGAGTAAGCGCAACACTCCTATGTGCGCTTCCACTTCGCACTCTTCGTCCTCCACCTCCTTGCTTTGGACGACATTTACACGCATGCTCCTCATCGGACAATCCCGAGCAAAGTACTTCTCTCCGCATATGAAGTATGAAACAACTCGCTCGGGTTGGGCCTTCTCGTGCTTCTTTCCCTCGGACGGACCTTCCTTAGGAGAGCTCTCCCGCTCTCCCCCACCATTCCTCTTGGTGGACTTTGGCTTGGCCTCGGCATCGTTGTCGTCCCACATGTACTCGACGAGCCGCTCCGCTGCTGCCACGGCGGTGTTCAAGTCTTGCACCCTCTGTCGCTGCAATCCTTGAGCCGTCCAAGGTTTGAGTCCCTCGAGGAAGAAGAACAAACGATCCTCCTCGTCCATGCTAGATATCGCGAGCATCAAGCGTGTAAACTCCGCGACGTACTCCTTGATCGTCCCGGTATGCTTGAGTTGTCGCAAGCTCCGCCTCGCTGCAAACTCTACATTCTCTGGATAGAACTGAGACTCGATCTCCTTCTTGAGATCCTCCTAAGTCTCTATCGAACACAAACCCATCTCGGCTTCCGTGCGCCTTCGACGCCACCACAACATCGCATCGTCTGTGAAGTAGAGTGGAGCAATATCCACCTTCTCGGCGTCATCGTTGATATGCAACGTCTTGAAGTATCGCTCCACGTTTCACAAGAAGTTCTCAACTTTTGGCATCACGTACCCCGCTGAAGAATTTTGGCTCAGGGATCTTCCTTCGTCTCGGTGCCTCCCTACTCGAAGGTCCACCGTTCGCAACGACCTTCTCCAAGATGGTAACTTTGGTCTTGAGTTCTCCGCAACTCTCGACCACGGTCTTCAGCTCCTCGTAGCCTTGGACCTTCCTACGCAAGTCCTCAATCTCTGCACGATTTTTCTTGAGCTCCTCCTCAAGTGCGGATCGGATCTCTTGGAATTTTTCCTGAAAGATTGCCATGGACGAAGTGACGTCGCTCTCCAGCCCATCGAAGTACCCTTCTAGTCTCGTGTTACTTTGCTCCACGGAGCCCATGCGCATCTCCATGTCCCTCGAACCCGCCTCCAAGATTCCAACACGTTCGACAAGATCCACAAGGCTACGCTCCGCCGTAGACTCCTTGCTCTTGTCCTTCTTGTGCGTCTTGGCGTGCCCCTCCTTAGGAGACGTGGGTCCCTCCTGGACGTTCTCGGATGTCGACATGGCACCAACCGACCTTCGCTCTGATACCACTTGTCACGGACTTAGTGTTTTAGGCTACACTTCGATCCGTGCGACGCACTATCTTCCTTCTCGAAGAGTCGTGCAAGCCTTCCCCGAACGCTTAGCTAGATCGCTAAGGCGATATTGAGAATATTGTGGAGCAAAAGAGAGAGATAGTGGAAGTTTAAAACTTCACTATACTAGAAAAGACTACAACTTTGGGTGGTGAGGAACAAATGAGGCCTCCCCTTTTATTTATAATGGCTCGTAGAGCTTTACAAGAAAACTTCTGGAAAGAATATTCCATGGATTATTCTTCCTACCATAACTGAATATTATTTCCTAAGAACATAAAAGGAAACTTCTCGGGCCATCCAGAAGGATCTTGGGCCGCCTAGAACGATCTTGGACTTTCCGGAGAGATCCACTATCTTCTAGAGACTTCCGCCATCTTCTAGAATGTTCTGGAACCGTCCTGCATAATCCCGGTCTGTGGAGAGTTGTGCAAATCCGTCTCGGTGGGGCGCAAACTTTTGTGCATGACAGGGCGCCTAGGCGGGCATCGGGCGGACACCAGGCGCCTAGTGGGCTGGCTAGACAATCTTTTAGAACAGTGATGGGCACCTTATGTAATACAGGTAGATCCTTGATCCAAGTAAAGAACATATGTAGGAGAAAGAAAGGAAAACAGGTGGTTGTGAATACTCACTTACAGTGACATCCATAGTAACCAGTCTACTGACTAATGAATAATCAACATTGTTAAATTCATATTAGCTATTTACTTCTTTGAGAAGGGTATCATTGACTGGATAGGGGCCCCAACTCATGTGATTCAGGACAGTATAACTTGGTCAGATAGTATCTTGGAGGTTAACCTAGCTTGCTGTACTCAATTGTTTGTTTGTTATGGTGTTTAAATCCTGTATGATGTTTGACATTTATGCCTCTATGCCCAAAATTTTTATTGCATTTACTCCTTGTTAGAATAAGTATTCAACCTCAACTGTCACAACTCTTGAGTTTTGGTCTTGAGGAAGGAAATTTAACATGGTATCAGAAACTCAGGTTTAGATCTTGCTTTCACACGTACCTTATGCAAATAAAAAAAAGAAAATTATACCATTGCGTAAGTCCAGCTCTCAGCTCAAGATGGGCATTTGAACTGTGAAGGTGTGTTAGAATATATAAATAGTTAACCCTCAACCCTCACCACAACTCTAGAATTTTGGTGTAGTGGAAATTTTGGTTCATATCTTGATTAGTTATTTGCACATTATTTTGCAGGTCATTATTTTGCCAGATCAAGATATGAATTTTGTGGACATGGATATTTTTCATGGACACTTGGTGCTTTCTGTTCAAAAGAAGGGGCTTTCTTCATTCTGTTCCATAAGTCTGCCGATTGATGCCAATGTGGAGGTACATGCGTCTTACCTTGTCTTTATTAGCCTGTATCTACTAATCTATGTTGCACATATACTCTGTTCTAAATGGCATCCGCCTAGGCCGCGCCTAGGCGCTAGGCGTCAGGTGTCCGCCCGATGCCCGCTTAGGCGCCTGCCTAGTCCCTCCAACGTCCAACTATGAATGTTTTTGGGTTTTATGAATTTTTCTCAACAATTTTAAGTATATATTTTTTCAATTCTGTGAACCGCCTAGATCTAGGCAGCGGGCTAGGCGGTAGGTGCCCACCGACTAGCGCCTAGCGCTTTTCATAACCTTGCATATACTTCAATGGAGGTGCAATACCTGTATCCAATGTATCGGTTACTCCGAATTTTCAAGGATACGCAAAGTCCTAAAATATTCTAGATTTTGAAACAAAGCTATACAGTATATACAAAGCCTGTCTATGAGTTTAAGGAGACAAAACATAGTAATGCTAGTGAGAAACAAGTCTTGTACGAATATCTCTATAAAACAACTTGAACAACAAAACTTTCTTCCCAAAACTATTGGGGTTGGCTATTTGGATCCTTTCCTTTCATTCTGCTCTGTTAAGTCCTGTCCTGGTTGTTTTTGGATAATTAAAAGTTCTTTGTATAAGTTGGCGATCTAATGCATTGTCTTTTTAACAGAGACCGGTTAAAGTTGCGGATCTTGATCCATGGTTTTTCCCACTTCCCTCAAGCTTATGCAATATTGTGCCAGGTTCAAACCATGATTTCACATCATCAATTTATCATGTGGTGGTCTCATCTCCAGTGGTACACAAACCTTTTCATTAATACAATTAAATGTTAACATATACGAGTTGTTAGAGTTTATTTTTCTTGTCATCATTAATTTTGCACCTTTGTAAAGTTTGTATTCTAAAGAAGACTCATTTTAGAATGGACAGTAATGTGTATTTGTAAGGTGATTTAAAACTACGTTTTGGGTGACATTATTATGCGGGAATATGCTCAAGTAGTGAGGATTTTAGTGCTTGGTCTACATCTCTGTCTATAACCTTTTCCAAATACATGATAGCTGAGCGTAATATTTTGGCAGTCTTTGAGATTTGATTGTAATAGTTGCATCTTGTACTTTGTCCTACTTTCTATAAATGCCATGCAGTATGCCCTACCATGAGTGTGTTGAAAAACCTTTACATGATGAATAGAAGTAGGCACAAATAAACCGAAGAATAACAACCAAGAAGACAAACACACAATATAACTTGGTTCGACCTAGATTGACATATGTCCACGGGGCAAGGGATTAATTTTATTGAATCAACAAGAGTTTACCAGGATTAAACAAATATGTACCATATTGTGAAAGCCTCCCTCAAAGAGATCTCCAACGAGCTCTCTCAAAAAACTCAAGATCAGTCTCCTTTTGCTCAAGCTCCCTTTCTAGGGCATGATGAGACTCTTCAATAGGATCTTCCCCAATCCTCAAAGTCAAGAGCAATCTGGACCGTGGTCGATAACAGCATCTTTAATCTGAACATTTCCCTGAAATGGCCTGAATCCGACACACCGGTATGCTGGCGGTATATTGCCACTAACTAGTGTGAGGGGAATTTTTGGACTCCAAAACTTGCTGGAATGAATTCACTACTTCTAGTATACCGGTAGTATTCCGCCATTATATTCTTCAGCTCTTTCAAGTCCCTTGTCACTGCTACTCATCTCGAGCTTCTCCGATCATCAGATAGACATTATTCGCACTCTTAGTAGAACACGAGCCATATACAATAGAGTGGATGTAAAATCTATGAAATTACATTGAGAAATTTTGGTACTGGGATATTGACAAAGTGAATCTTAGTATGACAGAATGATAAAGGTTCATACCAATATTTATTTATATATCTAAATTTGGATCAAGTATGCAGGGGAGTCTCTCTCTCTCTCTCTCTATGAGAGAGAGAGAGAGAGAGAGAGAGAGAGAGAGATATGATATGGTGGTTCTCATCGTAGCAATTCATATTTTATTGGTTCACATAACCAAACCGGATGGTTACTAGTTTCTTCTATTACAAATGAAAAATGTAAAAAATGAAAAGAAAACACATTATCTTCTCCCGACTTAGAAACCTCACGACTCCAGCAAACTCTTGACAATGGTAACATTGTTTTCCATCAGATCCTGACACCCTCTCGTGTCGGCTCCGTGAGACATTCCACCTCCCGCTCTCAAATCATCTTGGAGTGGCGAATCTCTTGTGTGAACTAGCTCCAACTGAAGGTCCTCACGTGTTAGCTGCGACTTCACAACCTTTTATGCGATCACGATGGATCCCGCATTGATTTCGAGCAGCGGTGGCTCTCTCATGTTCATCTTGACTCCAAGGGATGTTCGTCTATAGGATCCTTCACTCTTTCCAACTACGGCAATTACTGGGCAAGTTTTAGTTTCCCAGGAAGATTGGATTTCACCATAAGTTAGGAGGATATAAATTCTTTGTACTAGAATAGTAACTGACCCATGCATTCATGTCTGACCATCATGGATACAACTATTCCATGTAACATTAGCAACAAATACAATGGTGTTAACATGATCCCAGCATGATCAAAATCTGGATCAGATTTGTTCTTAAATGTATAGAACTCAAGTGCAACCAAATGGTTACTTGATGCATTGAAACCCAAGGTGTAGCTGAATAGGCTCAGTTGGCTGCCTATCAAACAAGTAATTTGATTGTTAAATTTCTTTATTCTAACACATTTATCTTGTAATTTGATTGTCAAATGATCAGGGTAAATGTTAATCATGATTTTCTTTATTCCTGCAGCATTGATGTTTGCTACTGAATCAACTTAGAAACCTTAATTTCAGCAGTAGTTCCGTTCGCTATTGCCTTAATTATCATTCAAAGAAATAAAATACGAAATTTAACACTTGAGAACTTACGTGTCTTAAAAATGGATGCACGATTTCATATTACAACACTTATGATAGATATAGAAATGAGTCAATTAGCAACAAGGCACGAGGAAGAGCATGCAAAAGATCATGACAAGTTGCACTTGCTTAACGGTACAGAGAAAGGTGATGCAACTATTTATCTATATCACAACTTTTAATCTAAGTCTCAACAAGGAAGTTAAGAATTTATTTGTTTCTATCTGGCCTTCTTTGGATAGTTGATTGTATTTTCTGCATTTACTGTTCCTTGGAAAATATCCTTTATTCTTCCTTAAAGTAACCAATGAAACTAAACAATACCAACCAAATATGAAAGTCGCTTGACCTTTTAAATTATGTTTGCTTGAGTGACTATTTCTTTCTCTCTTGAAGTATGGGAGCAAGTCTTATTATTTATTTCATGATTTTCGTTTCACTTTGAAACATGCAGATGCCTGATATTTTGGTTGGCTACGATATGATAAAGCAGAATTTCAATATCTTGCATCAAGACGAGGTTGCTGGCATCACCTATGATAAGGAAGCAAATAAAGAAGACCAGAATATGCATTCTGATCTATCAAGAGCTCAATATCGCGTTGACAAGCATTTGGAAGATGTAGAAGACTTGCAGAAATGGAGTGATCTATCAGAAACATTATCCTGTGAAAGGATGGAGGTTTCTTCGCATGATGGTGTCAAAGTCCCCTTGACCATATTGTACTCTAAGAAAGCACATTGCATCGGTCATTCTCCTGGAGTTTTACATGGATATGGAGCATATGGAGAAGTTTTAGACAAAAGTTGGTCTTCAGATCTTCTAAGTTTACTAAATAGAGGCTGGGTTTTTGCATATGCTGATGTCAGGTAAGACAACCTATAGTTGGTCATCATCCTCTTAACACTTGTATAAAACTAACTTTATTATAGTGGTAAAATTGTTTAATATGAGCTTGCCCATTTTGATTACTGTCATTAGATGTTGTGACTTCTGTACATGCTGCAATCACTACCTTGATTTCTTTTTATCCATTCATGTTATTGTTATATCATATTGTTTTATATTTTATGATTAGAAGTATGATCTCTTGCTGCTAACTAAACCAGTTTTAACGTCTTAATATTATGTCTTTAGAAGATAGTCTTGCATTGCTCGTGTTTTCCTTTGTATGGCCTTATAGCCTTTGTTTCTTGTTTGTGTTTTAGTCATAGAGGGACATATCCCCCTTGCCTAATTTTATGTTTCCCTTCCATCCCCGAAACAAATTTCTAAGTCCCTAAAATCCCCAAATCCTTATCCATCCCAAGGCAGATTGTTTGTTTCTTTAGCCCAAAACAGATTGTTTCAAATAGGTAGGGAATGTTTTTATTGGCAAGCATGCAGATAATGTTGGTCAGTAGTTATTCTGAAATGTTAGTTTCTCGGGCACGACCTCTATTTTTGTTTTTACAGGTTATTAGCCACTAATGTTCATATCAGTGACTACTGTACTATTTTCCAGCAAAATCTGAAAGCTGTAACTGCAAAACATGCAAGTTTCTTCACTTTATTACTCATATTCTGCATTGTGTTGAGTAATTGCTTGTCAGTGATATTGGAATATTAAAAGAGGAGGTTAATGCCATTACTGTTGAATTTAATATCCGACATTATTTTTGTGGCAAAACAGAACATAGTGATGCCATTCAGTTATACTGTATTATGTTATTGTTATTATTTTCTAAAAGAATATCATTTGCAGGGGTGGAGGAGGAGATTCCTCTTGGCATCAAACTGGCTCTGGATTATACAAGTTAAACTCGATGTATGATTTTGCTGCATGCGGTTCATTTCTCATCAATAAGGGTTTCGTCCATAAGAATCGGCTTGGTGCTATTGGTAGCAGCGCAGGAGGTCTTCTTGTTGGTTCAACTGTTAATATGCATCCTGATTTATTTTGTGCTGCCATTTTGAAGGTAATTGATTTTTCATGTAACATAACAATAGTTTTACATGCCAGACTGTAGAGAGTTTGCGCATTGTTTCATTTGATCTTTTGGATATCCTTTGCCTAGGCTATATTTGCTTGAGAATATTTTGAGATAATGCTCCAACACTGCTGTAAGATATTCATACATTATAGAGAGAGTAAGTTGACATTAGATATACTTTCTCGCTAAATTACAGAATAATGTTTCAAAAAAAGCTGCCACATAAGTTGCCTAGGTTCCTCCAGAAACACAATGACCTAGGCTTAGCAAAGGGTGTTGAATGCTTATTTTCCAAGCTTCTCTTGGTTTAATTGGACATAGTGACTTAGTTTAATTTAGAGTTCAAAGCAAAGGGATTTCAGTGCTTCCTTTGTAAACGATCTCCATATCTGCGCTAAAACAGCAAATATGGTTGTAGTCTTGTAGATTGACCATATATGCGGCTCAGGAAAAGGTTGGGTGGATTGAGGGAGCTAGCAGAAAATGGCTTATCCTGCTGACATGATATTTTCAACCTAATTATTTCTCTTCCATAAATTGTTGTTTATGAGATTTTATTGTCCAAATCTAGCCGGAGAAACGAATCAAATATACAATCATGTTAACTTTTTTAATCAGATCATCTTATGTGATAGTTATCTCCTCTAGTTAAGAAGCAAGTTTTGTAGTATCCGAATCAGTATCGAAACCTTTCTATGAATATCGGTATCGGTATTTTCACGGGGTTCGGTGGTTTTGAATCGGTCTGTTTCGATATTAGTTTGTGCCCCGGTAATGCTAACCATGTTAAGCAGATAGTCTCTTTGATTTTATTCCTTTTAATGATTAATGAAATCTGGCCAAAATTAGCTGTTAATATCTAGTTATAATTTTTAGATTAAACAGATCAGGTAATAAGATTACAAAAAATACTTTTATATTCTATTACAATATCTAAACATCTAATAATATAATCAAACTCCCTAGTCATAGAATCTTTTTTATATTTTGCCATAGTTACTGCACAAAATGTTGAAGTTACTGCTTATTAAGTTATTAATATGCACTAGTTCGTTCTTCCATGTGTGTGGTACGTGCACAGTCTACATGTACATTCCATATTTATGTATGTTAAGAGTTTGTGATTGTTTAAAGAAGAACCTAAAGAGTAAATATTGAAGTATTTGACATATTATACTATTTGCTAAGGGACAGGAGTCTCCAATTATTCTTATTCAATTGAAAATAGCCAAGTCCATAAAGTATCCAACTGGCGTTGGACAATAATAGAGAAGATGGGGATGTTTTAAGTAAGGAAATCTTTACAGCTTAAGCTGTGTTTAGTTGTAAGCAAGTGAAGTGGAAGTGTCAATTTTCTGTTGCACTTTCACCACTTTTATCACTGAGTTACAAGCAAGTTGAGCCTGATTTCCACTTTTATTTCTGTAAAGTGAGGCATATCTTCTTATAAACTTGGATTTCACATCCTCTTTACCAAAGCTTGAAGTGGGATTAATAATTTTTATCCAATATGAACTTTTCACTTGTTGACAAGTGCACAAATTCACATTTTAACTCATTCTACTTCCCCTCTCCAAACGGGTTAAGTGATGGAATTGTCAGTTACAAGGGACAAACTTTGTGGCCAAACACGATATTATGAAAAGTCGGTTAAGAAATGTGGACTTCCATGAAGTCACTTTTTTTCCACTTTAGTCCACTCAGTGTTGTTAAAGTCAAGGCCCATTCCAAAAGGCGAGAGACAATGTTTCACCATCTAATCGGAAGGCATGTGAGATATCCGCTCTAGGCGACGCCTAGACGAGAAAGTCACCAAAGGTGACATTAGGCGAATCCGTAATTAGGCAAGCCTAGGCGCATGCCTAGGTGCGTTGGATGTTTTATGCAGCTTTTTTGAACTTTGAACTTTGTTTGAATTTTTGTAAGTTTTATGAGCTTGTTTGATTATATTGGTTTTAAAATTGTAGCTTAAGTTTTAAAGGCCCAAATAGAGTATTTTTAAGTTTTAACGCTATAAATAAACAAGATGAAGATGAATGATGGATGATTGAGTAGGAAGAAAAATTGTTTGTTCGGTCATTTAGGAACGTGGAACATTGACTCGTTGATTATTTTATGCTTGTTTTTTATTTGAACTTTTTGTCTTCTATGATCTATCATAATGACTTATCAATGATGTTATTGATTTTAAACTTAATGTTGTATTTCATAGATTATTTTGTGATCTTGCTAAGTTGCTTTGTTATTTTCTATAGGTAATTTGATATTGTTTTGACTCCTTTCTTTAGTTTATTGTCTTAAAACTCAAGTTTGATGTGTTTTTAGGGATATATGGTAGATTTTGATAACCTAACATGAGCTACAAAATTGACAAAAAGTGTTATAAAAATGGAATTTGAGAAGCTGCCCAGGTGGCACTTTTCTTCTTCGGACGAGGCTAGACACATCTAAGCGATCCCATGCAATGAGACGTGGCAGCTCCCCTAGGAGCGCCGACAGCTTTTTAAAACGCTGATTCCATTTGCTTGGTACCAAATACACCCTTATTGCAACTGTTTAGGCATTGCAGGCTGTTATTTCATAGTTAGTTCTTCAGTTTTCTGTAGATGACAAATTGGAGGCCACAAAGTTGTATTTATCATGAAATGTTTATTCAAGAGAGAAAATAGTGGGAGAAAATGTTACAAGTGAGAGATTTGTTGGATGATGTTAGTTTTTAGTATAAGAATTGTGATCTGGAGGCTGTTATTTCTCCCACTATTAACCAAATACACCCTTATTGAAACTGTTTAGGCATTGCAGGCTGTTATTTCAAAGTTAGTTCTTCAGTTTTCTGTAGATGACAAATTGGAAGCCACAAGTTATATTTATCATGAAATGTTTATTCAAGAGAGAAAATAGTGGGAGAAAATGTTACAAGTGAGAGATTTGTTGGATGATGTTAGTTTTTAGTATGAGAATTGCGATTTGGAGTAATAAAATTGAAAACATGAAGCTGGAAAGCTTTTTGTAATAGAATGTTTTATAATTTATAGTCAATATTGTGGTTTTCTAACTATTATAACATTTTGTGCTGCATTACAAGTTTATGTTTCGAGGGAAAAAGAATGCAAAGATTGCACTATTATAGCACTGTTTTTCATTTGAAGAAATTTACTTCCTATATTTACGTTATGCAATATAATCTATGTGCTTAAATATATATGCTAATATTGGTTTGCTGGTGAGCTAATATTACATCTATTTGCAATTTGAAGCAGGTTCCATTTCTTGACATCTGCAACACAATGTTAAATCCAAGTCTACCTCTCACCATTTTGGATTATGAAGAGTTTGGCGATCCCAAGATTAAATCTCTGTTCGAGACTATACGCAGTTATTCTCCATATGATAACATACCTTCAGGGGTTTGCTATCCTTCAGTGTTAGTTACAGCATCACTGAATGACTCGAGGTATGGCTAGACTCTTCTTTTACTATTCGTCTCCCTCCAGAGACATTCTTTTGCTTTTTTTGTAATTTATTGATGATTAATTACACACTTGCCCTGGTTTCATAAAAAGCAGACACCAAAGAGGTTAAAATTAATGTGAAATTTCTTGTTCGTGTACTTCTCTGTTCAGTTTGGATGTTCCTTCTCGTGACCTTCCCTATCTTCTCAGAAACTCTTGGAAGGTCACCATTAATAATCGTTCCGTTTCTTGTGTCTAGCTCAGGTCTTTCGCTTTTATCACGTGTTTCTAACAATCTCCATCTTGCCCTTCTCTTTTCCCCATCCCTTTTTCCCGTCTTCTCTTTTTTCTTCTTCTGGGCAGCTTATGCACAAGGGTTAGAAGCTAGTAAGCATTTCCGATCTTGACAAGATAATGTTATTACTAGGAATTTCGACTGTTGATGATCTTTATGTGTCCCTCGTTTAGCATGTGAAGCTGAATGGGAGCACTTGGGTTTTTCTTTTCTTTCAAAAAGTACAATGTGATGGTGATTGGATAATTTTATTCCAACTTCTTATTTCGTGCACTTAATGGACTTTATAATTTCAAATTGAGTCTCTTTAATCTCTCCGTTCAGTTTTGAGAAAGAAAGATAAATGGGTATTTTGATTTAAAGAGTTGCTTCAAATAAAGTTCTGAAGTGGAGTCTCCTTTACCGTCTATTTTGTTGAATCTGATTAATGGAAAGAATATGTAAGAATGTTTCTTGTTTGAAGATAGAATTATACTGTATGAACTATCGCCTCAATGTACATACTTTAAATTATTTATGTTTTGATCTGCGCCTTCCTGAGCAGTTAGTTACCGAGGAGATTGTAATAGATTAGTATTCCCAAGCCCACAAGAAGAAGATAGAAGACATTGAGATCTAACTCAAGTATTTGCGTTTGGATAGGAGTTTAAACTCAACTTTTTGAGTTTAAACCAAAAACGGGGACAAATAGTATTTTGGATGCTTAACACTCAAGATGTACTTTTAATTTTTTTTTCCCCACAAATCTAGTGTTTAAACTTAGCTTTGGGGAGTAAGAAAAAAAAATTTGACAAATGTTTCGTAAAATTGGACAAATTTTTTTTCCACACGATTAAACATGTTTCTTAAAACCATTTTCCTAATTCTCTGTCACTACAAAGACCATGCAAAATTTTATTTCAAAATTTTTTTTTTCTAAAAATGTTTTACCAAGCGGAATCTTTAAACTTTTGTTTCTTAAATACCATTTTCAGATGTATCCAAACGCAAAGTTGAAATTTGTAAAACCATAGAACAACTTTATAACTTCTTCTTTTTTCTTTTGAAAATTGTTTTAGAATCAAAATATCTGAAAACCTATCCAAAACTTTCTTACCATTATATTCTTTTAGTATTGTCATATAATCTGATCTTAGTCGCTCCTTTCTTTAGGGTGGGAGTCTGGGAAGCTGCTAAATGGGTAGCAAGAGTGAGAGAGAACATTTGTCCTACCTGCTCTGCATCTGTTATCCTGAAGACCAACATGAGCGGTGGGCATTTTGGCGAGGGTGGACGCTTCTCGCACTGTGAGGATACAGCATTTGAGTATGCGTTTCTGGTCAAGGTGATCGAAGGAGTGCTTGAAGATGAGAAGCAATCAGAGTAATGATAATGCTCTTCTTGAAATTCCGTGGCCCCTAATCATCATAAAGATACAATGAAGACATCTGGAACCAGAAGGTTCTTCTCAGCTCATATTTTGATCTCACAATCTCTCTGGTGAAACTGACGCCTTTGCATAAAACCAAGGGAGAAGAGAAGCCACTTGCAAGGCTCAACCTAGGTAAGTAAATTTAGTATTCCCCAATTGGAGGACATTTCTCACAGTTTTTACAATGTTGTACTTGATTTTCATTTTGTTCTCCCACTTTTATGTTTGTATCATGTAATTACATAGTGGGACTTGCATTTAAGTTAACATTACCTTTCTTTCCCATAGTATCACCAGCCCACATCATCTTTTCCAGGTCATAATATATTTCTTGTTTATTGTCGTGAATCTCGTGATCAAGGTTTGCACTATTGGTCGATACTGATATATACATCATCACTTTTGGTCGATACTATAGGTCGATACTGATATGTACAGCATCACTTTTGGTATTTTTCATACCGATACTCGTTAATATAGATGCTGAACACGACTAAATTTTGGTTCTTCTTTACAGCCAATTTAGCAAAAAGAAGAAGAGAATAATGATAAAAAGACCGTCTGTACAAGGATTTGGACATGCTATATATCAACATAATAAGTGTTATATGTTAATGAATTTTATGTTGATGCAGTATAATTATCATTTGTTGAAGTTGTATAATATAAATTTATAATATTCATAATGATGTCTATAAATGTTAGATATTATTTTACTTAAATGTAGGAAACAAATTTTTTTGCGATGCTCGGTGTAACACACGGGACTTTTTGTACGCTGTATTGTATGTTATTTGGGCCTACCGCACTTTATTTTTACTCACATACACATCCACACCTCTCCCGCGATTCGACCCGAGATCGTCAGTCTAGATTGAGCCAATTGAGTTTAAATATTATATGAGATTATATCTGAATGTATAAAATATAGATTTTTTTTTTTGAAATGCCTTCTTTTTTTGGTTTTTGAAATCAAGGAATCTAAAATTTCAATCCGAAAGTGTTGATACTGATACTAATAAAAAGGATTCAACTGATTCCGATGTGCAAATCTTGGTTGTGATACATCTATTAGGAAGTTGTGTATGCAATTTTGGTTGCTGATGCGGCATTAAAGCTCTGTTGCACGTAACAAATGACAATTAATTTATTCAAGATTATCATTTAGTAACTTTAAAAAAAAAAAAGATTGTCATTTAGTAGGATCATAAAAATACAAATAATTTCAATCATGTTGCCTGCCCATGATCAAAGCAAACAATGGTAGGCCCATTAGATATAAAATGTAAATGAACATATTTTCAATAATACATACCGATTGTCAATTGCATAACTTTGATAATTTATACTCGTACCAAACTTCATTTTGAGTCGCTTCCATTTCAGTTGTACCTTCAAGAGGGCCGGCCCAAAGGGTAGGATTGTATTAGCCGGAACTAATTTTGGTTGTCCTTCACCTCTATTGAAAAGATATAGGTTTGAGTTGGATTTGGACTGAGCTGGTCCTAAGAAAACTAAATGGCCCAGAGATTGTCCTATGAAGAGAATTTGTCCAAGTCTGAAGTATTGTCGGACTTATTCCTCGACCGACGCTGACCATTAATTGCGAAGGCAGAGGGCATGCAAAGTTGTATCAGCCAAGCCGGCAAATATATTTTATATTGTGATATTGCCAATAGTTTATAGATGATGAGCCTGGCAATCAATTGATTATTGATCGCTTCCATAATTTACATAAGATTCTGTAATGACCGGTGATAATGTTGTTGCAAGTCTCTCAACATAGTTTACTTAGGATAATCCCCAACCCAAATCATGGATCATGCTTTCCATAATTTTAAAGTAATAATGCAAATGTGTATGTGGCATGGCAAATTCTGACTTTTTCGATCCAAGCTCTCACTATTTTATTTTTATAAATAGAAGAAATAACACGTCTCCATGACTCGATTTACTGATGTTCAGTCATCCAATCAGGATCTTATGTCTCTATCCGGTAACCATAAAGTTCACTGGAGTTCGGCTTTTTAATACATTACATAAGTCCTATAGTCAGTTCAGATAGCAAGTAGTTATCACAACCTCCGTTGGTCCTTCCTTCCCAAGAAGGGTTCTGCCATGCGTGCATCATAGAGAGTTTCTTTGCGAAAGTAGGGTTTTGTTAACATGCTTAATTTTTATATTTGCTTCACATTTAACAATGTATATTTTATTTAAAATGTGTATTAATAAATGTAAATATACATAGGAAGTACCCATATAAAATGTATATTTATCAATGTATTAACATGTGTCCTTAGCATGGACGGAGCTACAACAGACATGGGTGGGATGTAGCTCGTCCCCAATTTTTTTTTTTAAATTGATTTATTTTGAAATATTTTCTTATGTTTTAATCTCTTGTTTGGATAAATAATTTTTTAAAAGTTTGATACTTTATGCTGCACGGTAAGTATCCACGTGTCGCTCAAACTGTACCTAAAATTCACCTTCCTCTAATTTTAGATGCTAGTTCTGTCACCTGACCCATAGGACACGCGTTAACAAAATACGTGAAGTATTGGTATCAACTGTTGGGAAGACATTGAAGATGATCTCTTTTTGTAATTTTTAAGTTCCTCGTTTGGTTCATGGAAGTGAAATCAATTCTCTTGTATTTTTTTCATGGGTAAGATTTCTGTCAATTTTTTTTTTTTTGCGTGTGGTATAAGAAAAACATTTAAGAAATATCATTTGATTTTTCTTCCAGTGTTTGGTTTGGTTGATGCATCAAAGGAAAGAAGAAATATATTAATATTCCATTAATATATGATGAAAACATAATTATAGATAGTTAACATAATACGAAGAGTTAATTGGTAAAATAGACAATGACACATAGCTATTTTTGTCGTAATTTTTGGTAATAAATGGAAAGGAGGAGGAAAAATGAATCACATGGGTTCTGAGAGGAACCATTTTTTTTTCTTATTTTCTCATGTCAGAAAATATTTTCCAAGCTTGTGGCTACTAAACAAAGAAAAAAAAAATATTTACTTCTCTGGTTCGTTGAATCCGTGAACAAGTTAGTTGCATTTCTTATAGGTCCAAATTTGTTAACCCTTTTTGTATTATTGTCCTTGCAGTTTACCACTTCAATTTTCATTAAACTTGGTTTGGTCAGCGTAACTCATTCGTCCACCCAAGTATTGAAGTTAATGAAAATTTGAAATGATTCTGGGAGGTCTCTTGTATAGGCACCACTAGCACATCGAGTCGTGGTGTACTGATAACACCATCGTGCATCGGAGGTGAGGGCCGGGTTCGAGCCCTCCCTCCCACGGAGGTGGCTGGGTGACGATGGCCACGGCCTCCGGACCAAGGTCGGATAGAATCGTCCACCGGCTTTGGTTTAATATATATATATATAGGCACCACTAGAGGCCATTTATTTTGGTAGGTTCACTGTCCCAATTTTGTGACAAAAACGCGCCACCAGAGGCTTCCCAGAATTCTTTGAGGCCTGCGTCAACACTTTTAGGTTGAAGAGGACAGTGCTTCAATTCACATTTTCTATTTGGGTGGTACGATGTGTCTATTAAGTGGGGCTTATGGTGACATTGCAGTGATTGCAGTATTGCACCACTCATTGGTTTTAAATAAGGAATAGCAATTCCAATAAAGGGAGCATGCTACCCATGCCAGACTGCTAATGCTGAAAATTCATTTTGGATTTGTATTTTTATTACTACTGAGAGTCTGAGACTAAAAGAACTTGGTTTTCTTGCTCGTTAAATAAGGAGTATAAGTAGTAGGTTGAAAGCAAACTTTGAATGTATCAAAGTAAATTAGAGGCGCAGTTCGGACGAATTTGATCTCAACCGAAGTCCAACTCCGATGAATCATATATTCCGAGCCTCAGGGTGTTACATGGGCCGGGTTGGCCCGAATCCGCCCGAGCCCGTAACAAGTCCGGCCCGGTTCAGTCCGCTCCTAGCCCGGCCCGAGTCCGTCCACTAGTGCATCCAGTTCTGTCACGCCCCAGTACCGGAATACTGAGACGGACTATGCCAGCTACACCGTATGAGGTATATAAACGTCATACGGCGATCGTGGCTGTCAAGAGAGTAGGGGGTGCATGCTACAATCAGGTCTCCTATGGTCCCACAGAGCATCTATGTCTCAATCAATCAAAACAAGAAGCAATAAATAATGATCATATAAGACAAAGCAGTAAGGCGTCCCCGACGCTTCATCAAAATGATTCATGAGCCTAGCTATACAAAATGATGACTAGTTCCGAGAGTCAATAGTACATAACCGTAGTCAGCTGCAGTCTGATTTAATTACAATTATGCAAAGGAAACTAGTATCCAGAACTGCCGGCTAAACAAGTGCCGGTGGCTAAACGCCAAGTACAAAATAGAAGATATCAGAGCGGTGAAGAAGAAACCCACTCATGGTCCCTGGCGCCCATACTCCTGGTGTGCACCATTGTTCGGGTGGAAGGCTGGATCCTCTGGAGCTGCTACGAGATCTGGCCAAACAAAACCAGCGGGGTCAGGCCCCGAATAGCAAGTACCACAAGGGAGCACAAAAGAGTGAGATAAATCCAATGAGTTAAATAAGACCTGATTCATGAGTTATAGGCTTATACCATATCATCGAGACAATACGACACCCATACAACCAAACAAGGACAAACGGTGCCAATATCGTGCCGAGATAAGATATATCCTATAACCATGGGCAGGTAAAAAGGGCTTCTGATCGCGACTTTGGTCCATAGCCTATCGCAGCACAATAGTCCAACCCAACAACCAAACAAGGACATGGGTTGGACCACGCACCACGATAGTCCATGTTCCTCGATAGCTAACAGAAGAAAACATATCACAAACAAGTCAGCTTACAAGCGGCCAATCAATCCTACGGCTTTCTATGATTTGCCTGGGTTATCCCAGTAATGCAATATATATATATAGGAATCCTCAGATCGTATCGCATTCCAGCAGGGCTAGCCAAACCATTATATACAAGCAAGCACGAAATGCACCGGTCCCCCGAAAGACCATCGCGCTAGAATAAGCAGTAACGGTTCCAGCTCTCCTATAGGAAGAGCTGGCTCGGCAGTCACAAATCAGATACTGCCCTCCACTAGTGCGGATGACTATACAGTATCCGAGGCAGCCAACCCGACGCGCCAAGACGGGACCCAGGACGGCTGGTGACGTACGATCTCGAGATTCTGTTCCCTCCCAATGCTTCTACCAATTTAAGTTGCTTAGATTAACCCTATCTCGATATTGGAATTACATGTCGTGGTCACATGGTCATCCTCCTATATGTCGTACCATAGTACGTGTATCCTAAGTATGAATCCACATCGGCTCAATCTAGATCCATGCTTAGTGTAATGCTTCAAACAACAAACAACATACCACGATACTATTACTGACCAATTACCATAACTGTGCTGGAAGGTACACATGTATTGACATATAACACGAATGATCACTTTGCATGTAGAGTCACACCTCAGTGCACTCATTAAATGGCACCGCAGTGCATACTAATATTGTATCTCAATACACACTTAGAACATGTACCAGCACGTATACAGGTAATCAGGTCAGGAACATGGTCAAGTCAGGAAGTCACTCGGACTCCTCGTGACATAAAAGTCACATATGAATTCAGGTTAAAGTGAAACATGAAGGTCCTTGAAGCCAAGACAAAGATCTACAACTTTTATGTTGGGAGTTAGGAGAAATTCTGGCCACAATTCAGCCAAATAGGACTTAAAATAGCCAAAAACAGCCAAAATAGGCACTATGCGGCACTATTCAGCACTATGCGGCACTATTCAGCATCCTTATGCGGCTGGACACTATGCGGCACTATACAGCATTCTTATGCGGCTCGGCACTATGCAGCACTATGCATCATCCTTATGCGGCTCGGCACTATGCAGCACTATGCATCATCCTTATGCGGCTCGGCACTATGCAGCACTATACAGCACTATGCATCATCCTTATGCGGCTCGGCACTATGCAGCATTCTTATGCGGCTCGGCACTATGCAGCACTATGCAGTACTATGCATCATCCTTATGCGGCTCGGCACTATACAGCACTATGCAGCACTATGCATCATCCTTATGCGGCTCGGTACTATGCAGCACTATGCAGCATCCTTATGCGGTTCGGCACTATGCAGCACTATACAGCATTCTTATGCGGCTCGGTACTATGCAGCATCCTTATGCGGCTCGACACTATGCATCATCCTTATGCGACTCGGTACTATGCAGCACTATGCAGCATCCTTATGCGGCTCGACACTATGCAGCATCCTTATGCGGCTCGGCACTATGCAGCACTATGCAGCATCCTTATGCGGCTCGGCACTATGCAGCACTATGCAGCATCCTTATGCGGCTCGGCACTATGCAGCACTATTCATCGTCCCTGCCAGAATCAGGACAGATGAACATAGAAGTTTGACCAAAATTGTTTTGGCCATAACTTTCTCAAAACAAGTCGAAATCTAACTTTTCAAAGGTCAAAATTGTGTAGAATCAAATTTCCTACAACATAGGACCATTAGTTTTCAAAAATAACCAAGTTTGATAGATCAAAACCATGAAAACCCATAGAACCCTAGTTTTAGAAACTTAGATCTACACCAAACTAGCCATTAAAATCAAAAACTCCAAGAACTAAACTTGTAGAGAATGAAGAGAAGAACAATATAGACAAATAATATCAAAGAAAAATTAAGAAATAAAAATGCAATAATCTCTCCATTTGGTGCAAGATGTACTTGCCTAAAAGTTTGCTTGAGGAAAATAAATGAAAGAGTGAATGAGAAGAGAGAGTGTGGAAAAGAATATATATAGGGGTTGGGTTGACTCAAAGAAACCCTAAGCTTAAGCATGCTCTTAACCATATGACCAATGACATGTTAAATGCTACATGATACAACTAATTAAATTAATTAAATAAAATCCTAACCACAACACGATTCAAAAATCTTATCATCGAAACAGTGAACCACGCCTACAACCAGACAAGGACAAGTGGTGGCACACTAATCCGCGACGAGATACTGTTCTATGCCATGGCCAGTTACAAATACAGGATAAATGCAATAAAGATACAGGTGCCAGATACCATATACATGAAAAATCAAAAATTTACGTATTCCGGAAACGGGGAGTGACAAGTCCGGGCTAGGTTCACCCGCCCGAGCCCAAGTCCGGCCCGGCCTGGACCCTTTTTTTTTTTGCATTCAACTTTAGGCCCGGTTCAGCCCGGCCCGGTCAGGCCCGCCCAGGCCCGAGCCAGGTCCGGTCCGGCCGGCTGAACCGAATTTTTCAAAAAACAAATTTGAATCATAGTTCCCCTTTTACCAAAATATCCCTATTTTTTGACCGTTTTATGACCGTTATCGGGGGGTATTTTGGTCTTTTTGACCAAAATGACCAAAAACCCTTTACAACAACTCTATTTTGAGGGTATGGGGGGTTATTTGGTTTCCAAAAAATTCTATAAATTGGTCATGTAACTTTTATTTCAAACACAAACAATTCCATCATTCTCACAAAAAAAAAATCCAAATCACAAGAAGATTTCAAGAAAGTTGTGCTCTAAGTTCCGGCGATCTACGACTTTCCGATCAAGCAATTTCGTCGATCTACGACTTCCTCTTTCTAATTTTTTTTATTTACATTTACAAAATAGTTTTTCTTCCCCTCTCTAGTTTTTTGCAAAAAAACTCATTTTTTTTTTCGGTATCCTCCTCCATCTTTATAATCCTTTATATATTTTGATTTGTCTTTTTAAAATGGTCGGACAAGATTCAAACCAAGCTAATGATGTTTTTGAAATTTACAATTCTTTTTTTGAGGAAAATCTTATTCCTGACTATTTAGTTGGTTCTCCTCCTGAAGTTGGTAGCAATGTACCAAATGTTGTAAAGAGAAAGCAGAAAGCAAAAGTTTGAAAAAAAAAATTATTCTTCTTAATGAAACTAAATCTGATGGCTCACTTGTTTTAGATCAAAAAGGTGAAGCAGTTCCGTACGGGACCCAATGCAAGAAATATTTTCGTATATACAAATGGAAGAGGGGAGGTGGCAAAGGCACACTCTCAAGACACTACGATACTTGCTATGGTCCAAGCTCAATTCCGGCGACCCAAACTCATATAAGTTTTGGAGGCACTGCGGCTTCTTCGGTGGGTACGTTTTCCTATTCAGCTGTCCATCATAAAACTGAATTTACTAAATATATTATTGTTGATGAACTTCCATTTACTTCGAGTGAAAATGAATCTTTATATATAGGATTGTGCCGACCCGACCCACTCAAGTTGGTACAAGTAGTAGCTCTGGCGTAGAGGATCACGCCCTTCATTGGTTAAGAAGGAAGAAACAAAGACAATCTTTTCTTCCCAACCCACTCAAGAGTTATCTTTGTATTTAAGTTCTTATGAAGAAGAAGAATCTTCAAATCACTTCACCATTTTAGAATGGTGGAAAAAATACGACAAAAGATTTTCTATACTTTCTATAATTGCACGTGATCTACTAATGGTGCCAGTGTCCACGGTAGCATCGGAGTCTTGTTTTAGTACAGGATCAAGGATGTTGAGCCTAAAGAGGAACCGATTGAAGCCGGATAGCTTGTGTTTGCGTTCAAGATTGGATTTTAGCAGAAAAAAGAACCCAAAACAAGAGGGATGAAGCATATGACATCAATGAGCTGGACCTCTAATCGCTAGGATTGGGTGAAGCTTCAGCAACCGAGGAGGAGGAGCAGGAAGAATGATTCAAGTCTAAGGTATGACCCTCCAAAAAAAATATTCAAACTTTCAAACTTCAAACTTCAAAAAAAAACTTTAAACTTTTAAAAAAAATTAAAAACTTCAAAAACTTTTAAACTTTAAAAACTTTTAAACTTTTAAACTTTAAAAAATTAATAAAACTTAATTGCACTTTGCTACCCTCAACTATTCCGTTTTTTCAACTTGATACCCTAAACTTTTTTTTGTAACAAGTTGATACCTCAACTACTATTTTTTTTTCAACTTGATACCTAATTTTTCAAAAAATCCCAAAATGCCCTTATCCCTTCCCTCTTTCCTTCTCCCCTCCCCCCCCCCTCCCCCACTCCGGCCACCCCCACCCTCCCGCTCCGCCTCCCCTCCGGCCACCCCCCTCTCCCACGCCGGCCAACCCCCCCCCCCTTCCGCTTCAGGCGCCACCGTCGCGGCGGTGGCTGCGGCTGCGGCTGCTACGGTGGCTGCTGCGGCGGCTGCTGCTGCCGCGGTGGCCGGCGGCGGTGGGGGTAGGGGGGTGGACGCGCGCGGGAGTGGGGGGTGGCCGGAGGGGAGGCGGAGCGGGAGGGAGGGGGTAGCCGGAGTGGGGGAGGGGGGGGGGGGTTGGGGGAGGGAAGTAATTTTAAGGTTTGAGCAGGGGTATTTTGGTCCCAAATTTTTTTGGGTATCAACTTGTTACAAAAAAAAGTTTATGGTATCAAGTTGAAAAAACGGAATAGTTGAGGGTAGCAAAGTGCAATTAAGCCTATTATTAAAAACTTCAAAAACTTTAAAACTTTAAACTTATATCTTAAAAATACTTTAAAAGTACTTTAAACTTAAAACTTAAATCTTAAACTTTAAACTTAAAAAACTTTCAAAAAATACTTTAAACTTTAAAACTTTAAACTTAAAAATAAAAATTTTAAAACTTAAAATTTAACTTTAAAACTTTAAAACTTAACATCTTTAAAAGTACAACTTTAAAAAAAAAACTTAAACACTTTTAAAAAATATACAAAAACTTAAAAACAAATTTTTTTAACTCTGCCTATGACAAGCAAAGCTTGTCTTGCCGGTCCCAAGCCCGGATAAAAGAGGAGGGAAAAAAATTAATAAAAAAATAAAGTTAAAAAGATTAAAATTAAAAAAATTAAAAGAATATAAAAGTTTAAAGAAAATGTGAAAATAAAACATAAAAATGAAAGCATATGACATCAATGAGCTGGACCTCTGATCGCTAGGATTGGGTGAAGCTTCAGCAACCGAGGAGGAGGAGCAGGAAGAATGATTCAAGTCTAAGGTATGACCCTCCAAAAAAAATATTCAAACTTTCAAACTTCAAACTTCAAAAAAAAACTTTAAACTTTAAAAAAAAATTAAAAACTTCAAAAACTTTTAAACTTTAAAAACTTTTAAACTTTAAAAAATTAATAAAACTTTATTAAAAACTTCAAAAACTTCAAAACTTTAAACTTATATCTTAAAAATACTTTAAAAGTACTTTAAACTTAAAACTTAAATCTTAAACTTTAAACTTAAAAAACTTTCAAAAAATACTTTAAACTTTAAAACTTTAAACTTAAAAATAAAAATTTTAAAACTTAAAATTTAACTTTAAAACTTTAAAACTTAACATCTTTAAAAGTACAACTTAAAAAAAAAAACTTAAACACTTTTAAAAAATATACAAAAACTTAAAAACAAATTTTTTTTAACTCTGCTTATGACAAGCAAAGCTTGTCTTGCCGGTCCCAAGCCCGGATAAAAGAGGAGGGAAAAAAATTAATAAAAAAATAAAGTTAAAAAGATTAAAATTAAAAAAATTAAAAGAATATAAAAGTTTAAAGAAAATGTGAAAATAAAACATAAAAATGAAAAAATCAACTTAAACCGGACCGGCCTGCTGGACCGGCCCGAACCCGACCCGCCCAAGCCCGTCCACGACCCGGACCGGACCGGACCGGCCCAGCCCTACCCAGACCGGGTCACTGGGCCGGGCTGGGTCTTCTGAACGTAAACCGGCCCGGACCAAGTCCGGTCGGACCGAATTTTCGTGGGCGCGGGCCGGTCCGGTTCAGCCCGAATGACACCCTTATTCGAGCCCAAGTCCGACCTGACCTCGGTTCAACATATGAAATCCAAGGCAGAGGAGTCCATTTTTGTTCACCCACAAATATCATGGTGTTTGTTTATCCTCCAATCACATGGAGACATGTGACAAATAAAACCACAAACATGGACTTCAAGACAGATATCGGAGGAATAATAGAGTACCCAAGTTCCTCATGTTAGATCGGATTTATCAGTCTCTGATATGATCTTAGAAATAATTTTAAACAAGATTAATAATAGGCACATAATTAAATAGCAATTATGTTTCAATTGTTACAAAATATAAACTAAAATAAAATTTAGGGTAAGGAGTTGAAGAGTTTGGTTGGAATATTTTTTATAGGATTTGAACTTTTTATTTAAAAAGTATATATATATATATATATATATATATATATATATATATATATATATATTCTAGTGGTTAAGAGAGATGCATGCCCTTGTTAGCAATTCGGCAAACGGAGAAAATTCGGAACGGCAAAAGTACGAGTATAAATCGACACAATATAAGTAAAATACGGTCAAAAATTCGTCTAACGAAAAATATTCGGATCAGATTTAATTCGTGTTTAGTACGTTTCATATGAACCAATTCGGCACTAAAAATTCGGCATATATATAGAGCCCACCCACCTCTACTCCTTCATAAACAAGGGTTCAGTGTGAGAATAAGAAGAGGTTGGATGATGGAAAATAGAAATTTTTTTTCTTTGATTGTTGCAAGTAACATGTGCAAAGACTCTTGGGTTTCTTTTTTTGATTACTGTGAGATTTTTTTCTTCTTTTATTTTCATAATTTTTTAGAATTGTGTCGGTCTTAATATCTAATAGCAGCAAGAGTCAAGAAAGTTAAGACTGTTGGGTTTCTTGGTAACATTTTTTTGGCCAAATTTTTTAAAAATTCGTACGGTACGCGTTTAAAACACCACAGACTTAAAATTCGCGTACAAATTCGAATTTTTCAAAAGTACGTAAGTATTATACGTTTATGTAAGATACGGAAAAATTCGCGTATAATACACGTTTTATTCGGATGATTGCTAACAAGGATGCATGCGAAGATTTTTTATCGGATTCGAATATTTTAATCCGAATCTTAATTCGAGTCGAATATCTTCAACCCAAATTCAACCTATCAATGGGTTTATTCGATCGAATTCGGATTTAGTCCGTTCGAGCTGCGCCCCTAAAACAAGTACTCTCTTGATGAGCTGTAAAATTAGGTAGCCTTGGTTGTTACAACACAGCTTATGGTCCCGATGGTATATAATGCTGGAAGGCGAGAAGCACGTCGACGTACAGGAAGCAAATTTCCTCAGAAGTTCTTGTGGTCCTCGATCATTGGAATGTTTGCTTTCGTCAATCACATCGACTGGAAGCCAGAAACACATGAAATCGATCGATAACTAATTATGGATGTCTTTTATGTCACAGCTAACTAATAAATAATTACGTCTCCCTCGAAACAAAGAAAGGGGTGCATGGGTGTCTTCTACGTACACATGCATGCATGTTCTGATGTTCGTAAGGATACGTACTTGGTACTGAATCTGGTCACTATCACCATACTGAAGTCCATCCATCAAATTTATCATTCTTGTTGAACTTGTTAGCAAAGTATATGCCGATGTTTCTTAAGCCATTCGAATGTTAGCAAAGTATATAAAGTTTCATCCCTCCATGTTTTTCCATTACGTGGTATTTTTTTTTATTGACCGAAGCAAATAAGAAAAGAGTTGGAGAAAAGACATGAACGAATAAAAAAGGACTACGAATGATGAAATTTTGGAGGTACATAAAGCATTTTTCTTTGAGGAATTATTTTCAGAAACAGCTTAGAGCTCAAGATTATTTTTCTTCTTCTTCCATCTGACAATTACTTGAGATACATATATAAAAAGCTTGATGTATCATCATTAACTGTGACGACTTGTACGTGCACGCGTGAGCGAGAGTGAGAGTGAGAGTCGTCTCTTACTCTTATGCACTTGTGAATTGTGATTGAATTTAGATAACAATGAATCACCTAACGATCATTAAGAAGACTAGTACATGTTGAATCACGCGGAACCATTATTGATCCTGCATAAACGGTACTCTCGTCTTACTTGAGACGCAATTTCTCCTAAAGAGTATTTTTGTTTTTTCATGCTCTAAATTTAGAGGTGCAACTCGGACAGGTTGGGTCGGACTTGAGTTTAACCCGTGCCCAACCCGATAAATGATAAGTCTAGTCCTAGTCCAAGTCCAAGTCCATGCCCAATCCGACATCGGGTTCAATATATGAAGCTCAACACCGAGTGCAGAGGAAGCTCAGATTTGATCGGATCCATTGGGTTTATCGGACACTAATATGATATTTAAAATAAATTTAAATAAGATTAATATTAAAAACATAATCAAATAGCAACTAAGCACCAATCATTGCAAATACAAAATAACATGAGATTTAGAAGGAGCCGAAGAGTTTGGGTTGAGAAATTTAGGATTTAAATTATATATATATATATATATATATATATATATATATATATATATATATATATATATAATTCTTCAATACATCCAATGTAAAACTTTGTATCGATACATTCCAAATCTAAATCATTGGATGTTGATCCAATGGTTCAGATTAAAGTCAAAGTCAAAGTAACAGGTAAAGTCAAGCACATGAACCCGAGTCCAAATCAATTTTTGATCGGGTTGTCATTGATCAGTGGAATGATTGGTTTCGTCGTGTTGAAATCCAGAAACACGTACATTCGACGTACTGTGCAGTAAAAATCTGTTTCGGTAATTGTTATATACTAGTACAGCCATTAGGCTGCAAAGATGCCGATCGTTTTTCTCTCTCCTTCTTCCTTTTGTGTCATGTTGGTTGGTAGACAGTGCACGATTTTAACGCGCCTGGGGACGTTGTCGGCAAATCACGTTCAAACTCTATTTTATCAATGTCATGTGTAGCACACCGTCGGACGACTATGTATGTGGGTTGTCGGGTTGGTACCCAGGTCCGGCCCAAGAGGGTTAGGGTGGATGGCCTCTCGTCTTGGGCTCCTTTAGTTCCTTTCACATCAGATGCAATGATCAGACGTTCCGCTGATGTTGAATGAATCAATCACTCAATCAATTCATCTATTTAGTATTAAGTCTAAGAGAAAGAGGGACTATCAATATTGCTTCGACGAGTTCCTACGGTGTGAAGTGCTACTACTGAAGGAAAAAAACCGTTATATCCTAGAAGACTAATCGCCATTAAACCGTAAGCACCAGTGCGGGGTGAATATTGTCTTAAGGATATTGAAAGCATCGGTTTCGGTTAGATTATTATTTTAATTTTTTAATTTCAGAGTCTATATACAGAGTTGAGAAATCCATTACTAACAAAAATTTGTGTATACGTTCCATCAATCATTAGGGTATAGGCTGTACGGATAGACGAGGAGGAGGAGGACAATACTCGATTGTCCCTTCTCGGTCCTCCCACTTTGTGGTTGTCCGATCGAATTCAGCGGGCCCATGGGCTCTAATATAGCGGGTCGCCTCAATCGGGCTGGACAAAGGACCAAGTCGTATATCGCATCAATTTATTTTTTCTTTTTTTGAGATGTCCAACAATACGCACAGGACTTTGTGTATGCTGCAATATTGTATGCTTGTTGGGTCCATTGTCTTCCAACTTCTACCAAATAAATGAAAGAAATAATACGTTATCGTGGCTCGATCTACTGATTTTCTGCTATCATTTTTTCGATAACCACAATAGACCTCGAGTTCGGTGCATCAATTTACTTCGAAGTCAATGGTAAATAATTATTTTCTGGTTAGACAGACTCGACCCAAACATCTTCCCAATCGCTGCTCAATACTTATTGTGTGGTTGGATGGGGATGGGCCACCATGAATACTCCTCAAGACCCATGCTTGTCCAACTCCTAACTATTTGGTTAGTCAGCTCATTCAATTCCAGCATCAATTCATAGAAGCCACAAGAAACATGAAAGTAAATGGATCTCTCTCTCTCTCTCTCTCTAAAGTAAATGTATCTCTCTCTCTCTCTCTAAAGTAAATGGATCTCTCTCTCTCTCTCTCTTCCAGATTGGAATCAACGTTTTTTTAGTCTATTTTTGTTCACCCACCAAAATTAGATAAAATATTTATCTTCCAATAAAAATATGACACGTAGCATTTTTATCCCACACAAAACTACTTTGTAAGTGGTTTTGTTCACCCACCAAAGTAATTTTGTACCACGTGTCATATTTTTATTGGGAGGTGAAGGTTCCACCTAGTTTTGGTTGGTGAAAAGAAATTGACCTTTTTTTTTTACTTCTAGTAACTCTTTGTTAACAAAACTTTGACAGAACAGCGCTGCAAGCACAAGTATTAGTAATATAGCAAAATTGTGTTATTTTCATTATCTAATGACTAGTCTACATGTACGTGCTTTGCACGTATTTTAATTAGAATATCATAATATCAGTTGCCATTTTTTCAAGTGATTATTCATGTGTGTGTACTTTCTTTTTACAATACCAAGAGATTCGAAGTACAAATTTTGTTCTTTTTTTTTAAATTTTCTATTGAGAATAATAATCTTTGAAAAATGGTAAAGAGAGAAAATTTATTACCATTGGAACATGAAGAGATGTATGAAAAAAGAAAAGTTACAATTTTATTAACATAATGACATGCAAGTTGACATAATAATATAATGTTTATAAAATAAACAAGGGTATTTTAGAAATTTAAAAGTTCCACCACCAAAATTTTCTATTATATAGTAGAATAGATAATAAGTCAAATCTCTCCCAAGTAAGAATTGGAACCTAGGACCAATCTACCTGTGCTCTGCATTTCAATCTTCCGTTCTCTTTCTAATTGCAATCTTTTCTCACCGAGGCAAATGAGTTTTTTCACTTCTCCGTGGAATCGGATACATCCAGCTATGATGTCATATGTCTCCACCTGCTGGCCACTAGATCCAGAAGACTTTGACTTCTCTTAATCTTGTATATGCCTCGCAAGGTTTTACCTCTTTGGAAAGAGAGAGAGAGAGAGAGAGAGAGAGAGAGAGTGCGAGCATAATCTAGCCATGCCTGCGTGCAACAACTTAACAACTATCGTTTGCCGTGTCGTTGATAGAGATACCTATGTGTAGGCTGGCCATTGTTCTTATATATATATATATATATATATATATATATATATATATTTCTTGTAAAAAAAAAATTAAGGGTCCTGGTGCTTAGAATTATCAAATTTTATATAATGATTGATAAAGACCGTTAAAATTTTGACAATTCTAAATATACATATAATTACATAAATGATGATACTTATTGACACTTTTTATAGATGCTCTTGTCGTCATACCCCCCCCCCCCCCCCACCCCCCCAACCAAAAAAAAAACCCACTGTTTGAGTGTCAGTTCAGTGTACATAGGTCCTCAGAGTAATGCAGCACTGCCAAATGTGTAATGTAATGTCACATTATGAGTTGTTTATGGAATAGGTTTCACATTGTGGTGTCCTTTTCCAGGACTGAGCTATTTGGTTTCTGGACAAGAGTTTAAGGAACTATTCTGGCAGTACTATCAAAACTGGTGTTGAATCTTGATCACAAAATAAATAAATAAATAAATATCTTTTAACATTTTATTTTGGTTTTTAATATATGGCCTTTACTTGATGGATAATATCTCCAAATTTGTAGCCCCATGTCTCTTTCCAACTTGTCTGTTTCAAAGAGTTGAGATAAACTTCATCTTTTGTTTTTGAGATGCCTGTCACTACTGAGCACCAAGATAATTCATGTGAAAAAAATGTCGTTATCTTTTACAGGATCCAATGTGATCATGGCAGTTATTTTTATTACTCACACACTCTCACCCAGTGGCACAGCAGGATTTGAATGCATGAAAAAAAAAAAAAAAATAATCCAAAAAAGATATAAAAATGTAAAGAAAAAAATTGCATAAAATTAGTCATAAAATTCTATTTTTTATACCTAACCTTGATCGTCTATCTAGTTTTCCTATTATAGCTGCTTTTTTTTTTTTTTTTTTTTTTTCATTTAGTTCAAATATTATTAGCATTAAAGTGCACATTTCTAACCCAATATATTCAAAACTTTAAACTTCGGTGTCATCTCAGCCGGGTTATACAAAGCGGAATTCTATTGGGTAGATATTAAAAAAGATTATCTTAAGATTATTATTGTCTAGTTATTTATTTTTCAATATTTATTTCTATTTTTTCTACTGTATAATGGAATTCTAATGTGAATATTTTTTTAAAAAAAAATTGTCCCTACCCCCTATATTTTCTATTTCCGTCCACTGATCTTTTGTGTTTTAAGTTTGATACTCTCTCTCTCTCTCTCTCTCTCTCTCTCTCTCTTATCAAATATTAACTACATTAATCTTTTCTCACTTTTCTTTTTTTGACTTTTACTGTAATTAGGGGAAAGGGTCAATCCAAAGGAAAGGAGGCACGTAGAGCCCCCAACATTATATGGGACAAAAAGAAACCATCTGCACATAAAATATCTTTAGACAAGTCCTCTTTTATTTTATTTGCAATTTTTTTTTGAATTGTCATTTTTTTTTTCCGACTTGACAAATGTCAAGAGGAGATTCGAATTATGTCTTCTGTGCCCGGGATCCGTTGCACTTATTAGCAAGAATTATTTGTTTTATTTGATTTGAGCTTATTAACAAGATTTATTTTGATTGTGAAATTATTTACATGTGTCCGAGCTCTCTAGCTTAGTGGTATTAGAGCGAACATCCGGAAGGACCGGCAAGGTTCGAGCCTCCCAATTATGTGTATGTGTGATATCAAAAAAAAAAGAAGAAGTTATTTACATGTTAAAAATAATATGATCTAACAAATCAAAACTCAAATTCTTACTTCGAAAGTCTTCTGTTGCCAGCATGATTTGATGGGTTTAATTTTTCGTTTCCTATGGGAAGAATAAAATCAGTATCTAGTAACCGCTAAAACTTGTACTAGCAACTTACATTTGTCAATATCAACTTTAGGAGCAAAACCTCCGCACGCATACAAAGAGGAAAAACATAAAACATTCTTCAATTAGGAAGAATGATATCATAATATATAAACTAAGTTTGCTTCAGATACTTCCATTTGACAAATATATATATATATATATATATATATATATATATATATATATATGAACTTGACATTTCGTTTCGTCATCAATTGTGATGACTTGCAGCCCAATACATTCGTTTGGGTCAAAGTAAACGAACGCCAACGTGCGAGTGAGAGCTGGTGGCGGCTAAGCATAAAGGAGTTGCTCGCCTCTTACTAATGTGCTCTTGGAATGAATCACCTAACAATCAACAAGACTAATACATATTCTATATGACACTTTTTTTTATTAGATTATTTAGTTTTAGGGTCTCACATATATGAATATATTAGGATTTGAATTTCAAAATTAACCGATGTTAGGATTTGAGTCTCGAAATCACTGTTCATTAGGCTAATGAACAGTAATTTCGAGAAGTAAACTCTAACATCGGTCAGTTTCGAGACTCAAACTCTAATATCCATGTATATGTAAGACCATAAAACTAAATATTCCTTCTTCTTCTTTTTTTATGCTTATTTTATGGTGTACTACTTGATTTTTAGGTCCAATACGAATGGGCCCACTTATTAGTAGGTCTACTCGGAAAATACCAAAATTTTGTTTCTTTCAACAAAATACATGAAGTATTATATGGTCAAAGGATTTAGTTTTCTTTCTCTTTAAAATTTTAGTACAAAATTACAAAATCCGATGTTGTTTCGTTGTGTTTTGGCATCCCTCCCGGCACACTAGATCCAACATGAGTTATGATTTGGTTCATATGACTCAAAAAATCCTCTAATTAAGTCAAGACCAATTTTATATTTTTATACAACGTCCTCTTATATTGTTAATGGCCTTAGTTTGTATCTGGATAAGAGGAGTAACTGGGAGGTCCAACATATTGTCATGTAAGTTTATTCAATTATAGAGTTAAACCCACGCATTCATCAAACTACACCACTTCTAGTTACAAACCAAATGTGTTGCACTTCATCTTGGGCCGAAGGTTAGCCATCTTCAAAGTCAATTTGTATAGTTCCTCCAACCCAAAATGCATCACCTACACAACCTTTATGGAGATGAACAAACCCATATAATCTCTTCAATATGTCATGGCTCAAATCACCTACGGAGATGAGCAAACAACTTTAATTCAGATCCCACCACGTTTTCAACAAACAACTTTTTAATGAGTCATAAAAAATTGAAGTTGGAGAATATCACTAACTTGATTCGTAAATATGAGAAGACATGGTAGTTACACTCTTAATTTTGCAAGTATTATATGAAAAAATAGTGAGCCGATAATCACAAGACAATAATCCAACTTTTTTTTACAGTACCTAATAGTATAATTTTGTTAGTACAAAATAACAACATATAACAACCACGTGAAACCATATAAAAATAATATAGGTTGAGTGTGTAAATCCATTATTCTCCAACCAGCTTATAAAACTTCACCAAATAATTATGCTTCTTACCTTTCGTTTACCATACCCTCAAACTTATATATATATATATATATATATATATATATATATATATATATATATATATATATATATATATATATATATATATATATATATATCCACCAGCGGATCCACCAGTTACTGCACAGTGGGCCCCCGAGTACCCCCGAATTCAGTTACATCTGGTTACTGGTGAGTACATGTGCGGAGTCGCGGATCCTCCGACGCCACCAGAGAGGCCGATGGGCGAGTTCCGACAAGAGCTATGGCCCGCGGGTGAATCGTAAGTAAATTTAAGTAAATTTATTAAATTTGTTTTATTTATTCAAGTTAATAATCAAGTTGTTGCTTCTTTGTAGATTTTTTCCGTGGGATGCTGCCAGGCTTCTAGGACAGATTATCCGGGCTAACTACCCTGGCCCCTACCTCAATTTTTCTGAGGTGCCCCTAGACTTGCAGTACATCTGGCTCGACGAGATGAGGGTGTATATATATATATATATATTGTCACGACCCGCTCCCGAATAATCGGACACGAGTCGGACACGCCCAGCCTACGTCGATGGACACGACGTAGTAAGCTGTACCATGCTAGGAAAATCTAACCAGATAAACATGAATGTGTACAATCACAGCATCTATAAAACGTTCCGAGAATGATCACCATAATCCACCAATCATAATATCATAAAAGTGCTAGAGACAACAAGAAGAAAACACTATGAACTCACAACATACAATATCTAGAGGAAGAGCTAAAACAATGTAAACCTGAAACCTCAAACTAAGTCATGACTCCATCCTGCTCAGCTAAGATCCCGGGCTCTGGCCCATAAGGTAGAACAGTACTCTGCAAGTACACCTGCAACATATCCTAGTCAGGAGCGGAACTAAGTATATCCAAAGAAATGAACATGAACATCATGAAATGGAAATGAATACAGAAAAATATAAAGTACGAGAAATAAGAACATGAAATGAAACCTGAACATGAATACTGAAAAGTAAATACAGGAAATACAGGGAACATAAAATAAAATTTGAACATGAAATATACAATGAACCTGATGTGTGCACTATATATTGAAATACATCCAGAGTGTGTGATCGGCTTGGGTAGATTCAGGAAACATAAAATGGTACGGTTTCGGTCCCGCATGCACGATGCGTGGCCTAAGCTATTCACATGAATTGTAACTCGATTTTGATCACACATCTGTAGTATTTTTCCTTCCAGACACAAGTAAATTCAAGGAACAAGATACAAGACAATCTCGTGAAATATCGTGTCAACAAGAAGATACAAGTATGAATACAAGACATGAAGTAATGGACAAGTCCGAGGAGTATACTTGCCTTGCTCAGGGTGATCAAGTATGGATGGTAAAGCTGTATGTCCACCTGATTTAATTATAAATTAGTTAGGATCTAAATAATACCATCTCACTAGCTAAATTGCTAACTTAAAACTAGTTATCATATTCTAGCTAACTATTGCTAACTAGTTATTTAACTATTTCTAATACTAATTATAGGCAAAAAAAACTAGCCAACATTGTTTTAGAAAATATACAATATAGCTTAACAATAATTTTAGTGAATACGCTTTAACTATATTTAGCAAAATCATTCATGTTTTAGGAAATATTTACTAGCTAAACTATTTACAAAATATTGTTAATACGACATAATCTAAATATTAGCAATAATGTTCTAATCAAATAATACTAGCAATATATAGATATGGTAAGACAATATTAACCTATAGACATTACTTGAATCTAGAATCATCATGAATATATTTAGTTATCAAATAATTGAATAATCTAACAAACTTTACTTATCTAGAACTATTAGAAATGATAGTCATAATAATGAAAAAGAATTTTAAGTAATGCCTAATATTAATGATACATAACAGGAATTTATACACTGATAAGGACAAATAAATAAAACACCCAACCTATTACTCAGTCAGGCCCAAGCCCAGTACTGTTACTCATCCTTCCTTGGCCCAAATATTCAACAACAGCCCAACATCTATGTCACGACCCGCTTTCGAATAATCGGACACGTCCAGACTTCGTCGTCAGACACGACGAAGTAAGCTGTACCAAACTAGGAAAATCTAACAGATAAACATGAAAGTATACAATTACATCATCTAAAACGTATCCCAGAATGATCACCATAATCCACAATTCTATGTATATAAATGTACGAGTCATCAAGAATGAAATGTACATGAATTCTAAGACAAAATCTAAGAGTAAAGCTAACAGTCTAAACCTGAAACCTCAAGCTAAGTCATGACCCATCCTGCTCAGCTAAGATCCTGGGCTCTGGCCCATAAGGTAGAATGATATCCTGCGAACATACCTGCAACTTATCCAGTCAGGAGCGGAGCAAAGTATAATTCTAGGTAATGAACAAGACATCATGATATGAAAGTACAAAAGAACATGGTATGTAAAGCACAAGAAAGAACATGGTGAATAAGCACATAAAAGAACATGGTACGTAAGAACATGATATGTAAGAACATGAAAGAACATGGTATCTCAGGAATCACAGGAAATAAGTACAAGGTATATCTCCTGAACATGTGTGTACTATATTTGAAATATAACTAATTATGTGACCGGCTAGGGGTAAGCACATGAAAGCACATGAAAGCACATGAATGGTACGACTTAGGACCCGCGTGCACGATGCGGGGTATAAGCTAAACACACCTGAGTTGTTTCTTGGGTTTGGTCACATAAATAGTATATTTCCCCACCCCAGGTACAAGTAATAAGAACAAGGAACATGAGCACCAGAAATACATGTCGTGTTACAGCATGTCAATCAAGAAAGCACAGGATATAATGAAATGCACAAGACCATAGAATGTACTTGCCTTGCTCCAGGAAAGTACGGGTGAAGATCGGGCTAGTTGTTCTCCTGTATTTAAATGATTTGATACAAGTTGGTTATAATCTAAACAAGTGCAAACTAGTTATCTTGTAACTTCCTAATCCTACATCTAAAGACAAGTAAAACTAAAGATTTAGGTCTAAAATAAATCAGAATCTAGCAATTAAAATACAACAGTCTATTGTAATGGACATATGAGTTTACTTTCAGGTATTCACCACATCATATATTTTTACAATTATCTCCTCAAGTCACATGAAAACTTATATTTGAAAAGTACTCCTTAGAAGGTTACTTACCAATGCTAATGTCTTATTCTAATTCTCAACTCCTTCCTAAGATACTCGACTTCACACAAAACCTATCTCTCAGGAACTTCCTGGTCATCAATTACAGTATGGCTGCAAAAAAAATAAATAGAATCCTCTTCAAAAAGGATTGACAAGTTCTTAAACTGAATCATTCAGTCCCAACTTCCCTTGGTTCGAGTAAGAACCAGTCTAGTACAGTTGAGGAATATCAGCTCTTCACAGGAATTGTATGCATCAATTCTCCTCAGTACACATGTATCAGCCTTCTCAAGCATTGCTACTTCTAATACCACCTAACAGCTACTGGTAACTTACAAATTAAAGCTTAACTCAAAATCAAATGACAGATTTCTCTTCCCAGAAAATGTCCTGACTTGGTACAACTTCAGATCAGTCCCAAATAATTCTCAGTCATCTATAGGGAAAACTCCAAGACTGAAAATAGAAGGAATGAAACAGTTGTGAAGAACCAGTCCACACTACTATCAAAATTAGTGATGTCTGCCTCCCAAGCATTCAGTATGCAACAATTAAATATAACAGGGCACTGATTACTTGTTAAAGGTTTAAATTAAAGACTCTAATAGACAAAAGGTTACTCATTAGTAGCATACACATAGAATATCCATGTAGTTGTTACTCTAGCAAGCATCCCTTGTCTACATTTATTAGAGTGTCCCTGTCACTTAAGTGAAGTACACTTGAAATATAAATCCCAGTTGTGAGTTGGGAACCCAGACAGTGACAAGAACCTGCAGTTCATTATCAAGTTCACATCCCATAAGCAACCTACTTCTATTCCTCCTATTTACTAACTACTTCCTTGTTTACTGATTGTCTAAGAAGCTTCACATTCAAGAATGTACAGCTAAAGCTTGAACAAAAGCTCACTGCCTACTCAAGTAACATATAGGAAAACTCAGGTTTACACCTTATCACTTAACTGCATGTGTTAAATCAAGTTTCTCAATGAAATCAATACTGCATATACAATCCCAAGGTAGCTAAACTAATCTGCAGGTGACTCCTAGGCTCAACATTGGTATAGGAATATATCAATATAACAACTAACCAATCCTTAATATCATCAACCAATCATGATAAGATACATGAAATCTCAGGTTCACCACACTGAATCAAAGTAATGCACTGGAGTTCCAGGTTCATCACTGGACCAAGGACTTATGTGAATCTCAGCTTCAGTGTTTAAACACTGATACACATGTTCCCTGCCTTTGCCATTAAACAGTCTCCTAATTTACTGCTCTGTAGAGTGAGTCCCAAACAACATCATTCGACTTAAATGTTTGGAACAAAGCCAAATGATACTCAGGTAAACCATTTGCAATACAGCTATGAACCCACTCTCGGTTCAAAAATTCAAGAACTCAGACCAAATAAGGTTAACTCTGAGATAATTGTTCAGTGACTATACTGAGGTAAATCTCAGGTTCATCCTCCTACAACAGACACTAATTGTAGTCAAAACCAACATTCCTTAACTGAAAATTAGTTCAATCTAGGCTAAAAGAAATGTACTGCAATTATTCCTATCCAGACATGAACTAAACACAAAATTCCACTCCATCACAGCTGATGGTGATGCTCAAACAAAGAAACCATAAACCACTAATAATTATCCTATTGCTACTAATATTTCTGATCTGCAAATAGTAAATTTACCTCAACGAGAAGCCCTCTGGTCGCGAACACAACACCTACTGCTCGACAGTACTCCCGAACACAAATTCCCCTCACTGGTTCATGCATCAATTTATCGATCTATAAGCAACTGGTAGGAAGGACCCTGCCTTCAAATAATCTACTCCCAAAAATAAAAAGAACAAAGGATGAATTGATACTTACCAAATAGGGAATCCGAATATGATCACTATTCTAAAAATAATCCACTCATCCGATCTGCAACAGCACTGATCCACTGATCAGTAATATTCGCGAGAATAGGAAAAAGAAAAGAATCAACAATCGAAAACATAGTTACCCGAAATCGCTGAGTTCCAGCCAACCGAAAATCCTAACGAACCTTCGATGGCCAAGTCATGGCGCTGCAAACACCTGACACAAAGACACGACTAAATCTATCGATCAACTTAGCTCATGGAAAATTTGAACATCAGTGGAGATCAACTATTGAACTCACCAGGAAAGGAATCGACAGGATCACGAAGCTGAACCGTCGATGGTCGCTGCCACAGGAACTCGGAACGCCGCCGTGATCGGAGTACGTCGCCGACCGTCAAATCACGCCCGGCCAATGCTACTCTAGAGGTCGGAGAGGAGAAGATCCCGCCGCCGCTTGCTGTCGCCACCGCCTCCGCTTGCTAGGGTTTCCTTCTGAGAGATTTTGGGGAAGCAAAAGAGAGCTCCTCGGAATAGAGGGGAAGAATGGAGAATGAGAATTAATTTTCTCTCTCCAGCCAAAAGTATAAAGAGAAAGGTTATTTAGCAAATAAGCCCCTCCACCAATCGGCTATTTAACAACTAAGCCCTCGCCCTTTTTGTTTATTACAAACTTGACCGGAATTTAATTAAAAGTTGTTTAGGAGATTAAAAAAATAATGGGGACCGCTCAAATTAGTTGTAACAACTTTTTGAAATTGAAATTGCTCCCAATTTAAATTCCCTCCAAAATAGATCATCAAAATTATTAGTTAAATAAAATATTAACATCTTATTTGAAACCTAAATCAATAATAATTATTTTTAGAAATCAATTTTTTTTCAAAAAATCCGAGAAGTGGAGTTATAAATCTTCCCCCTTAAAAAATTTCGTCCTCGAAATTCGAAACCCAAAATAAATCTCAGTAAATCACAAAAGACCCAAACACCCGTCATTTATTGAAAATAAAATTTTCAAAAGAAACAGAGTACAATCAAATCAATCAAACAGATTGGGATAGCGCTCCCGCATCTCGTCCTCGCGTTCCCATGTGGACTCTCTTGGAGAGTGGTGTCTCCATATGACGCAGACAAGTGGAATAGTCTGGTTCCGCAGGCGCTTCTCCCTCCGATCAAGGATCTCCACTGGCTGCTCCTCGTAAGTCAATTTCGGACCCACCTCTAGCTCTGAATAGTCTACCACATGACTCGGATCTGGAATGTAGCGTCGAAGCTGGGACACGTGGAAAACATCGTACACTCCCTCCAAGCTAGCTGGAAGCGCTAGTCAATATGCCACCTCGCCAATACGCGTCATCACGTCGAGAGGCCCGCTGAATCTCGGACTGAACTTTCCGCCTCTGCCAAAACGAATGGTGCCTCTGGTCGGCGAGATTCTTCAGAAACACTCTGCTTCTAACTGCGAACTCCGGTGACCATCTGTTGTTGTCCGCCTAGTGCTTTTGTCGATCCATGACGCTCTGAGCCTTGAGTCCAAGTATACACAAGAAGTTTGGGATATCACGCTTTGACAAAGATCGAGGATCAAATAGTCACGAAGTGGAAGGAATTTCAATTACAACTCAGAGGAGCAAAATCATGAAGACACAACTATTAAGTACGATAAAAAATTGATAGTTTAACTGTAACGCCCCAGAACCAGAATACTGGAGAGCGGGGGCGTACATAGCCAGCTACGTATAACGGAATGGAATCCACGCCGTTATACGGTCACAGCTGTCTAGATATGTGAGGATTTCACTACAATCCATCAGTCTCTTAAGGTCATAAAATAGCCTATTGTCTCAATCTCAACCAACTAATAATAGTTACAAGATGTCAGACCACCAAATACACAATAGTAAGGCGTCCCATACATTACATATTCGGAATGATCATGAAGCTAGTCGTTACAAAATGTGAGGACTAGCAAGAGTTCAGTCATACATGATCAACCCCCGGGGCTTGTCAATCATGTTACAGTCCGTAGGCAGACAATAAGTAAAAGCTGCAATCGAGCTAACACTTGCTCGTCGGCTAAACGCCTCCGAAGAATAATTTACAATATTACAGTAGGAGAACAAAAGAAACCCACTCGATGCCCTGGTTACGCCTGGTGGTCACCATCGGGCTGGAAAGCAGGGAGATCCTTTGGTGCTGCTCCGGTATCTGGCCATACAAAACCAGCTGGGTCAGACCACAGAAAGAGCAAGTGCCACAAAGGAGGCTTCACTTAAGGACTAAAACCAACAAATCATTAGCATACAACATGTAGAAAAACAATAAGTAACACAGATTGGGGTTTGTGCACTACCAATGCACTTATCCCAATCAGAGAAAATAATTAGATGAATCATCATTGACATAAGACAACTGGAGAATCAAGCTAAATAAAATATAGCTGGGCAATATATGAAGAGAAGACGAAGGTACTATTCCGGAAGCCAGGTTACAATCCTTAAACCAAACAAGGACCGAGATTGTAACCCTTCGCCTGAACAGAACTTAGTCTCTGATCATTTATTGCTAAAGGTGACAATCATTAGGGTGAAAATGAGAGAGTACAATGATAAAAGTGACAATAAAGAGTACAATACACTAGAGTGACAATAGAGTACAATCATTATAGTAACAATCAGGAGTGACAATCATTCAATCATTCCGGTACAATCTTTCAATCAATCACTTCTAGACAATACTATACTGGACTAGACTCCATCCAATCAATCACGGCCAATCATTGTCTATGACTTTCTACATTAACTAACTAGGGTTATCACAATCCTAGTTACTAGCAAGATGCAATGAGATGCTCCAAGTAGTCACAGGCCCTGCAGCTATCCAGGTTATCCAGGCGAACTTTATAGTGACAATTTAGAGAGAGTTCAATCATTAAAGTGACAATCAGAGAGAGAACAATACACTAGAGTGACAATAGAGTACAATCATTATAGTGACAATGGAGGGTGCCCCACATGACAGTGGACTGGAAATGTGTCCTACTCGTCGGCAGGCTACAAGTCCAAACATTTGCGGTCGGAATAACGGAATCGCCTGTAACTGGGGAACATCTCTTCATGACTACTGAATTATTCTAGTTATTAGCCTTAGTTAATTCTAGTAGGTACCCCTGTTCATGGTACTCAGGGGTCCCTACCCTAGACATGATGCAAGACACACTAGTTCATTTATCAATACATTCACAAGTCACCCAAGGCATCCGGGTCAATATTACATTATCATGTCAATAGAGCCGTCACAACGGCGCTCAATAAACTATGCCATTCACTTATCTGGAGTGCACCACCACGGGTCACTATCAAGTTGCGCACAGAATTCAATACATCAACCATGCTATGCTTACATTGTGCTCATATCAATGTCGTGTCAAAAGGCGTAAGGATATAAACAGGAAATACCATGCACTAAAAAAAGAGGAAATAAAACATAATGTAAATAGGTGCCAAGACTAGACTGCCTGGACAGCTAGGGTCAGGTTGCGCCAGCACGAGGAGTGCCAAGTTGCGCTGGAACACAAGGGAGCAAGGGGCGCCAAGGTCAAGGGGCACAGGCCATTAGGTGGCGCCAGGCTGGGTTGCGCCAGGGTGAGCTGCGCTGGGAGGGGCAAGCTGGACCGCGCCAGCACTGGTCAGCGCCAGGCTGGATTGCGCCAGGGCGCATTGCGCTGGGATGGGACAAGCTGGACCGCGCCAGGCTGGATTGTGCCAAGGCGGATTGCGCTGGGAGGGGACAAGCTGGACCGCGCCAGGCTGGATTGCGCCAGGGCGGATTGTGCTGGGATGGAGAGCGCCAGCACCAAGAGGCGCTGGACTCGACAGCGCCAGCGCTAAGGAGCGCTGGGATAGACTGGGTGAGTGGCGCCAGCGCTAAAGAGCGCTGGGCTAGCTGGGTTGCGCCCGGGACATGAGGTCTTTTTCCCCAAAGCTGAGAGCAAATGGCCATGGAACTCAAAACTTCAAAAGACCATAACTAGGTCAAATCTTAATAAAAATCCACTTTGCAAAGGTCTAAGTTGTGTAAAATTAAATTCTCTACAACATGGAACAATCAAAACATGAAAATGAACAAGTTTTATAGATCAAAACCACCAAAATCCAAAAATACTTCAATCCTAGATCTACAAAATTGCAAGCTCCAAATGGAGAAAATTCAAGTTCTAATGTTGCTTAAAATGAGCTAATAAAGCTATTAGACAAATAAAATGTAGCCCTCAAGTGATAGCAAGATGCAACTTGCCTAGGTTGGTGGTGTGTTAATGGTGGAGAGGAAAGAGTAATGAGGAAGAAGATGAAGAAAATAAATGAGGAGAGAGAGAGGGAAATTGATATTTATAGTAGGGTGGTGGTTCTCCATGTCAAACCCAAAATAAACCAAGCCAAGATAAACCAAGGTGAACCAAGTCAAGGCCAATAAACTCTCTCTCTAGCAATTTAAACCAAATGAATCATGAAATAAACCAAGCCTCACTAATCCAAAAATAAACCAATGAACCATTAAAACCAATTGAACTATCAATGCCAATAAAACCAAGCCAATGTAAAATAAACCAAGATAACTAATCATGACTAAATAAAATATGGATCCAAAACACGTATATGTACACTAAATACGTATCACGAATTTGGGACATTACATCCTACCCACCTTAAAAGAATTCTGTCCTCGGAATTTAATCAAGAGGCTAGAGATGTAAGGAAAAGCTATTCTATCATAGGCAATCTACCACTACCAATCAATCATACAATCATTCATGCAAGCAAGGATTCGAAGCGTAAGGCATAAGGAAGATATTACACCTTACGAGTCATACCAGCCGGGATGACCTGATCATATATCATCCTCATGCTCCCAAGTTTGTCTCTCCCAAAGAGGGATGACTCTAAGCAACACGGACTGAACTGATAGTATTGCGCTTGAGGTCTCTTTCTTTGGTCAAACATGGACACGGGCCTCTCCTCATACGAAAAGGTTGGTACCAATAACCAGTTCGAATGACCTAGGATATGGCTCGGGTCCGGGATGTTCCGTCGCAATTATGATACATGAAATACGTCATACACCCCGCATAATGACGATAGAAAAGCAAGATGAGAGGACACATATACCTTTCGGCCAATTCTGAACCTGAGCCTGGGCTAGGGCAAACTGCCGCGGGTTCTATTGCTGGAAAGTCTGGGCCTGAGTCGGCAATGGCCTCGGGAACGAGAACTGCTATTGCTGGTGAACTGGAGCTGGTGCTGGTGCTGGTCCCCTAACCGAGGGACTAGATTCTATCGATGCTGAATCAACTCTGAATGGGCAGGACCCTACCCTATGGTCCAGTGCTCCACACAATAAACACAATCCCAATGCCTTGCGACACTCTACTACCACGTGTCCAGGCTTCCCATAATAAGAACATCATACGGCGGAAGACTGCGCTTGCTTCTATTTCTGCTGAGAGTACGTCAGGGTTGAGTGCTGGTCCGATGTAACTGAAGCTGCTCGCCTCGGAGCTCCAATAGTTAAAGTCCTAGCTGCTGGGGGTGGTGCCGAAGACTGGTTCATTTGACTATGGGACCGCTTCCGACCTCCGGTCCTGTCCACTATTCTCTGGGAGGTATACTCGTGCCTCCTTGCTGCTCGCAACACCGCATCATAGGTCTGATGCTCGAACTGTTCTACTGCTAATATAATCTCCAGGTGAAGTCCCTGCTGGAACCTCTGCGCTCTGTCAAACTCGGTTGCCACCAAGGTGGGAGCAAACCGACTGAGTCTGGAAAACTCGGCCGCATAACCGTCGACCGTCCTCCCCATCTGCTTAAGATTACTGAACCTGGTCTGCAAGTCATATCGAGCCACTGCATCATAATACTTGGTTTGGAACTTCTCGCTGAACACTGCCCAGTAGACAGGTGTTGCCAATCCTACTGCTTGTGCGGCCCACCAACTGCGGGCTAGATCCAATAATTGTAGGCATACCACAGCCACCTTCTCGTCTTCTGGAGTCTTCGCGGCTTCGAGAATCATCTCTGTATCATGTATCCAAGCATCGGCAGCAATGGCATCCTCGCTGCCATCGAAGAATGGAGGGTTCAGGCACTTGAAACTGTTGACCGTACTGTTTCCTCGAGGACCACTTCCACTAATAGCATCTTGTACTACTTGGTGCAGGGCATCTCTCCGACGATCTTGGGACGCAAGCAACTCACGGATGAGTCCTACCAAGTCTCCATCCTCTGACCCAGCTGGCTGGACGGGCTGAACTGGTGGTACTGGTTCTCCAGGAGGCACGGCTCAGGAGGCAGCTGCTGAGGACTGAGCTCATTCTGGCTGATCAACAGGAACGATGTCACTGAAGCAATGACATCAGGGATATTAAAGAAGGACCAAGATAGATAAATGATACAAGCATGTTATCAAGTCAGAAATTCAAGGAGATATGAAGATACGAGCGGAGATCAAAGGAGAGTACAGATTGAGACATCTATCCGATAAACCCTCACACATCTTGATTAACAAGACCTGCATGGGCCACCACTTAAACCATGTAACGCCCCAGAACCAGAATACTGGAGAGCGGGGGCGTACATAGCCAGCTAGGTATAACGGAATGGAATCTACGTCACTATACGTTCATGGCTGTCTAGATATGTGAGGGTTTTACTACAATCCATCAGTCTCTTAAAGTCATAAAATAGCCTATTGTCTCAATCTCAACCAACTAATAATAGTTACAAGATGTCAGACCACCAAATACACAATAGTAAGGCGTCCCATACATTACATATTCGAAATGATCATGAAGCTAGTCGTTACAAAATATGAGGACTAGCAAGAGTTCAGTCATACATGATCAACCCCCGGGACTTATCAATCATGTTACAGCCCGTAGGCAGACAATAAGCAAAAGCTGCAATCGAGCTAACACTTGCTCGTCGGCTAAACGCCTCAGAAGAATAATTTACAATATTGCAGTGGGAGAACAAAAAAAAACCCACTCGATGCCCTGGTTACGCCTGGTGGTCACCATCGGGCTGGAAAGCAGGGAGATCCTTTGGTGCTGCTCTGGTATCTGGCCATACAAAACCAGCTGGATCAGACCCCAGAAAGAGCAAGTGCCACAAAAGAGGCTTCACTTAAGGACTAAAACCAACAAATCATTAGCATTCAACATGTAAGAAAACAATAAGTAACACAGATTGGGGTTTGTGTACTACCAATGCACTTATCCCAATCAGAGAAAATAATTAGGTGAATCATCATTGACATAAGACAACTGGAGAATCAAGCTAAATAAAATATAGCTGGGCAATATATGAAGAGAAGACGAAGGTACTATTCCGAAAGCCAGGTTACAATCCTTAAACCAAACAAGGACCGAGATTGTAACCCTTCGCCTGAACAGAACTTAGTCTCTGATCATTTATTGCTAAAGGTGACAATCATTAGGGTGAAAATGAGAGAGTACAATGATAAAAGTGACAATGATGAGTACAATACGCTAGAGTGACAATAGAGTACAATCATTATAGTAACAATCAGGAGTGACAATCATTCAATCATTTCGGTACAATCTTTCAATCAATCACTTTTAGACAATACTATACTGGACTAGACTCCATCCAATCAATCACGGCCAATCATTGCCTACGGCTTTCTACATTAACTAACTAGGGTTATCACAATCCTAGTTACTAGCAAGATACAATGACATGCTCCAAGTAGTCACAGGCCCTGTAGCTATCCAGGTTATCCAGGCGAACTTTATAGTGACAATTTAGAGAGAGTTCAATCATTAAAGTGACAATCAGAGAGAGAACAATACACTAGAATGACAATAGAGTACAATCACTATAGTGACAATGGAGGGTGCCCCACATGACAGTGGGCTGGAAATGTGCCCTACTTGTCGGCAGGCTACAAGTCCAAACATTTACGGCCGGAATAACGGGATCGCCTGTAACTGGAGAACATCTCTTCATGACTACTGAATTATTCTAGTTATTAGCCTTAGTTAATTCTAGTAGGTACCCCTGTCCGTGGTACTCAGGAGTCCCTACCCTAGACATGATGCAAGACACACTGGTTCATTTATCAATACATTCACAAGTCACCCACGGCGTCCGGGTCAATATTACATTATCATGTCAATAGAGCCGTCGCAACGGCGCTCAATAAACTATGCCATTCACTTATCTGGAGTGCACCACCATGGGTCACTATCAAGTTGTGCACATAATTCAATACATCAACCATGCTATTTTTACATTGTGCTCATATCAATGTCGTATCAAAAGGCGTAAGGATATAAACAGGAATTACCATGCAATAAAAGAAGAGGAAATAAAATATAATGCAAATAGGTGCCAAGACTAGACTGCGCTGGGCAGCCAGGGTCAGGTTGCGCCAGCACGAGGAGTGCCAAGTTGCGCTGGAACACAAGGAAGCAAGGGGCGCCAAGGTCAAGGGGCGCAGGCCATTAGGTGGCGCCAGACTGGGTTGCGCCAGGGTGAGCTGCGCTGGAAGGGGCAAGCTGGACCGCGCCAGCACTGGTCAGCGCCAGGCTGGATTGCGCCAGGGCGGATTGCGCTGGGAGGGGACAAGCTGGACCGCGCCAGGCTGGATTGCGCCAGGGCGGATTGTGCTGGGAGGGGACAAGCTGGACCGTGCCAGGCTGGATTGTGCCAGGGCGGATTATGCTGGGAGGGGACAAGCTGGACCGCGCCAGGCTGGATTGTGCCAGGGCAGATTGTGCTGGGATGGAGAGCGCCAGCACCAAGAGGCGCTGGGCTGGGCAGTGCCAGCGCTAAGGAGCGCTGGGCTAGACTGGGTGAGTGGCGCCCGCGCTAAAGAGCGCTGGGCTAGCTGGGTTGCGCCCGGGACAGGAGGTCTTTTTCCCCAAAGCTGAGAGCAAATGGCCATGGAACTCAAAACTTCAAAAGACCATAACTAGGTCAAATCTTAATGAAAATCCACTTTGCAATGGTCTAAGTTGTGTAAAATTAAATTCTCTACAACATGGAACAATCAAAACATGAAAATGAACAAATTTTATAGATCAAAACCACCAAAATCTGAAAATACTTTAATCCTAGATCTACAAAATTCCAAGCTCCAAATGGAGAAAACCCAAGTTCTAATGTTGCTTAAAATGAAATAAAGCTATTAGACAAATAAAATGTAGGCTTAATTGCACTTTGCTACCCTCAACTATTCCGCCTTTTCAACTTGATACCATAAACTTTTTTTCGTAACAAATTGGTACCTCAACTATTATTTTTTTTCAACTTGATACCTAATTTTTCAAAAATTCCGAAAATGCCCTTCCCTCTTCCTTCCCTCCACCCCCTTCCCCACTCCGGCCACCCCTCCTGCTAGCTCTGGCCGCCCCACCCCCCCTGCTAGCTCCGCCCCCCCCGCCCCCCCCTCCTGCTACCTTCGGCCACCCCCTGCCCCGCCTCCCGCCCCGCCCTCCCTCCCCAGCCCCCCTCCTCCCGTGCTGCCGCGGCCTAGGGGAGAGGCGGGGGCGGGCGGGCGGCCGGAGTGAGCAGGGGGGGTGGGGGGCGGGGGGGGGGGAGGCGGAGCTAGCAGGGGGGGGCGGCCGGAGTGAGCAGGGGGGGCGGCCGGAGCGTGCAGGGGGGGAGGGTTAGGGGTAGGGGTAGGGACATTTTAGTCCAAAATAACATCTGGGTACCAAATTGTTACAAAAAATATTTTAGGGTACAAAGTTGAAAAATGGTAATAGTTGAGGGTAGCAAAGTACAATTAAGCCTAAAATGTAGCCCTCAAGTGATAGCAAGATGCAACTTGCCTAGGTTGGTGGTGTGTTAATGGTGGAGACGAAAGAGTAATGAGGAAGAAGATGAAGAAAATAAATGAGGAGAGAGAGAGGGAAATTGATATTTATAGTAGGGTGGTGGATCTCCATGTCAAATCCAAAATAAACCAAGCCAAGATAAACTAAGGTGAACCAAGTCAAGGCCAATAAACTCTCTATCTAGCAATTTAAACCAAATAAATCATGAAATAAACCAAGCCTCACTAATCCAAAAATAAACCAATGAACCATTAAAACCAATTGAACTATCAATGCCAATAAAACCAAGCCAATGCAAAATAAACCAAGATAACTAATCATGACTAAATAAAATATGGGTCCAAAACACGTATACGTACACTAAATATGTATCACGAATTTGGGACATTACATTAACACAAGTGAACTAGCACAAGATAGGAAAATCATGGTCAGACAGACATGATTTAAGATCGAAATTTAGACAAGACACAAACAAAGTATGGAATCAAAATCTAGCAATGTATAATTTGAGGAAATTTAATGATCTAACGATACAATACTAGAAGGTAATTAGCAAGGGTTGATTTGAGGAACGTACGAAATACTCAGGAGATATTAGTATCAAATCAGGGTGAAAATGCAAGGATTTATGATTTTCGAAAACCAATAATCATTTGAAAAGGAAATATAGTCTCCAGAATATCCAAGAACATGTTGGTATCTGAAATCACTTTGCTTAGAATCCCTACCCCGCCAGTATGTATCTGACTGCAGTGGACTTTCGGCTCCGTGACTCAAATAACAATATGTCTCCGAATACTCTATCAACCTTATCCATCTTCCAACAATCATTGACGAAACAATCCAAGAGATCAAGATATGAAGAATATGACAAGTCTCGACAATACTCGAAAACCTATAGATGTCTGAAATCACTTCAACTTAGAGTTTCTGCCTCGCCAGTGCACTACTGGCTGCAGTGAACCCTCAGTCTCCATAATCCAGCTTATGGCTGCAGCGCGCAACTGTCATGCCATAGTAGGTCATCGAATAGCCTCTCGACTTTATCCCTAGGAATTTCAAAATAGTTCCAAGGAATTCAAAATGAGTTTCAATAGTCCAAGTCACGGAAATGGTGAAGTTAACTGACTGTTAGAATACAAGGATTTATTAGGTATTAAGAGACGACAAGGGATCCCATCGGTGAGTACAAAAAGGGCAACCAGGGAGATTTAAAATTTCAGACAGGGAGCGAAGTTTTAAATTATAACAGAATTCCAACTGATATCTGGAATGGTAACAAGATTCCATATATGGGACATTATTTCGAAGGGATAACAGAGTCTCGAAGGATGAACTGAGGCAAGGTATTAGATAGGAGACAAGTTTCAAAATAAATAAAATTCCTTACAAGTTTGAATAAAATCTCGAATATCAATGAAACCTCGAGCAAAACTTGAATTGAAAATAAATTCTCCAATAAGGTACATAGTGAAAAATAGAAAATCAAGTATTAACAAAGTCGCGGATAGGACACAAAATCACGAATAGAAATCTCAAATAGAAAGCTAGGTTACGAAGAGTGAATGGAAAGCATGTATCATTTAGTGAATGGAATACAAGGTATTGGATCGTAAATATGCGACAAGCAAATCTCAAATAAGTTTGAAACAAAACCGCAGATAAAGAACAATCTCGAATAAATATAAAATCTGGGATAGGAAATAGAATCCCAAACAAGCATCAATAGAAGCGAAGGTTCAAGCAAGGTTTCAAAATGATATTTCGAGTAGGAATAATTCTTGAATAGTACACAGTTCAAATAGGAAACAAAATTTCAAATAGAATCCAATAATAGAAAACAAAATCATGAAAAATGAATATGAAAACATGGTATTAAATAGCGGATATGAAACAAGTGTGTCACCCCCATTTCCTGTATTTCGTATTTATGCTCGTATTTGATTTTGGCACGTATTTTAATTTTCTCGACTTACGGATTTTGGTTTCTCGAAAATGGATTTTGGACCATGGCTTGGTTTTATTTTGTGAAAGTTGGTTTAGTTTGGTTCAACATGCTTGGAACACCATAAGCCTACACTCCACCTCCATTCCACCACAACTCCCCTACTTTATAACACCACCTACTTTTCTCTCTCCTCTTTATTCTCTCATTTATTTCTTACAAACTTCTTCTTCTTCCTTCTTCCACACAACTCCCCAACCAATAGGCAAGTGCACCTTGCCAACAAATAAGCACCCAATTTTATTTGTCCATTTGATAGATTAGGACATGTAGATCAACATTAGAACTTGGAATTTTGTGATTTGGAGCTTTCATTCTTCTAGATCTAGGTTTTAACCATTTTCGAAAATCCTTGGTTTTGATCTATTAAACTTTGATTTTTGCTTGTTTTGATGCTTCCATGTGGAAGAGAATTCAATTTTACTCAAGTTAGAACTTTGAAAATCTAAATTTGGTTTTGATTTGGCTAAGTTGTGAAGATTTGAACTTGGTGTTCTTGGTGTTCTTGAGAGTTCAGCCATGGTGGAGCTCTCGGCCAATGCTTTTTAGCACCTGGCCGATTGCGCACTATTCCCTGGCCTGCGCTCTTTAGTGCAAGGCCATTTGCGCACCCTGACCTGTGCTCTTTAGCGCATGGCCATTTGCGCAAGATCCTTGGCCAGTGCTTTGCGCTGTGCTGGATTGCGCTGGCGCAAGCTAGCCATGTGCAAGCCAGCCATGCGCAAAGCAACCCCTGCGCAATTCGACCATTGCGCAATCCATCTCTGCGCAACCAACTCCTGCGCAGTTCACTCCTGCGCAGTCTACCTTCTGCGCAATCCATCTGTGCGCCATCTGCCCCTGCGCACTTGGCACCCTGCGCAGTTGGTACCCTGCGCAGCTCACCCTGCGCACTTGGCACCCTGCACAGTATATACCCTGCGCAGCTCACTTGTCTATGATGAATTTGTTATTTCTTGATCTTGGCTCTTCTATAGTCCTATTTTTATATTAGTATTTTATTAGGTATTTTACGCCCATTTTATATCCTTACGCCTTTTGGCATGAACTTGATTTTGCTTAATATGTTTGGAATAACTATTGTACACAGCATGGTATGACAAGGAACTAGTATAACATGACAGTGACCCGTAGTGGTGCACTCCTGACACGACCAACCTGACTTGATAGTGGCCCGTCGTGGCGCACCCCTGACAAGTACCCTGACATGATTTACCTTGATAACTTGATAGTGGCCCGTGGCGGCGCACTCTTGACTTGACTTGACTTGATAACTTGACTTGACTTGCCTTGACACCGTGGGTGTTCCTGCTTGCTTGTTTGCACAATCCACTTGTCTTGTCTTGCATCATGTCTAGGACGTGACTTCCTGGGTACCACGGCCAGGGACTCGCACTAAATTGGATTAGGCTAATTATTAGATCAAACTAGAACATGGAGAATTCCCAGTCACAGGCAATCTCGTTATCTGGGCGCTTTAATGGACTTGTAGCTTGCCGACGAGTAGAGCACATTTCCAGCACACTGTCATGTGTTGCACCCTCTAAGTCACCTAAGGGTATATCGTTTCCTGGACGATGTACCCAACCATACTCTCAACCCGCGGAAGGATAACTGGATGGTCTGCAGGGCTTGGGACTGGGAGTTTCTCACTCGCATCTTGTTAGTAATTAAGGCTTGTGATAACCCTAGTTAGTTAAAGTAGTAAGCCGTAGTACTTGCTTGGCCGATTGTGAATGAATGGTGTCCAGCTCTGTCTAAGTCTTGTTTAGCCCCTGTACCTGGAACTCTTGATCATGATTGTTTTACTTATCTCTAACGATAAATGGGTAGAGACAGTGAGCTATTCAGGCGAAGGGATACAATCCCGGTCCTTGTTTGGTTTAAGGATTGTAACCTGGCTCCCGGAATGGTTCCACGTTCCTAGTCGTTTATCGCCCTGTGTACTTTACTACTTGTACTTTCTTTTATTCTTTATGTTCTGATATGCTGACTTTTGTCCTTATTTGTGGCCTCCTTTGTGGCACTTGCTCTTTCTGGGGTTTGACCCAGCTGGTTTTGTGTGGCCAGATTTCGGAACAGCTCCCGAGGATCTACCAAGCTTCCAGCCCAATGGTGACAACTAGACGAAACCCGGGCCAAGAGTGGGTTTTCCTTTTTGTTTCACCCACTTATATGTAAATTTATTCTTTTGAGGCGTTTAGCCGACGAGCACCTGTTAGCTCGATGCACATTTACTTACTGTCTGCCTACGGGCTGTAAACATGATTAACAAATCCTAGGGTTGATCATGTATGACTGAACTCTTGCTAGTCCTATCATTTTGTACGACTAGCTTCATGATCATCCAATATGTAATATTTGGGACGCCTTATATATATATATTTGATGCTCTGACATCTTGTAACTCTGTTAATTGCTTGAGATTGAGACAATAGGCTTGACCTTAAGAGACTGCTGGCTTGTAGTAAACCCTCATATCTAGACAGCCGTGACCGTATAGTTGAGATGTATTCTATTTCAATATACGTAGCTGGCTGTGTCTGCCCCCGCTCTCCAGTATTCTGGTTCTGGGGCGTGACAAAGTGAAACCTCAAAATACGAGGCAAGATCAAACAAGATCGTGAATAGAACGAAAAACAATTCACGAATGAGAAATAAAATCTCATAGGGAACGAGTCAAAATTTCAAGATAGAAAACGAAATCTGCAAATGAAATCTCGAATAGAAGCAAGATTCAAACAAGGTTTTGAATGGCATAAGTTTGATTAGGAATGTAATCCGAAGTAAAGTCTTAAATATCAACAGGGTCTGAATGGGGAACAAAATTCAAGTAGAACCAAACCTTGAATTAGGAAACGCCATAGGAAACAAGTTATCGAGCAGGAAGAGAATCTCGAATAAGAGCAGAGTTATGAACAAGAATGGAAACAAACTTTCCAAATACATCTCGAATAGCGACCAAGGTTTCAGAAGAGGAAATAAAATCTAATAATCCTTAAATAGGAAACAAGGAGGTTTTTAAGAAACAAACTAGGTGCAAGAGGAATCTAAGGAAAAACTGGATTATGAATCATGATCTATGGTTTTCTCCAACCATGCAAAAGAGTCTTCTGTCTTCAGTCTATCTTCAATATTCTTTCGGGACTGGAATCTCTTCAACCTTCTTCAACTGTTCTGTCGTAGACTGGTCCATGCGGTAGTGCTCCACGTGATTGCTGAATTTGGAGAGGCGAGTCCTTCTTCTGTAGTCCAATGCTCCTCGTGCTTGTTCTTGGACAGTGCGATCAACGATCTCCGGACAATCTTTGACTTGATGGGCAGACGATCCGTAGAACAAGCATAGCCTCCGTCTTTTGCGACACTCCTCGAAGCGATGTCCTGGATGGCGGTAGAAAGTACAATTGGTCATTGTCTGAATCTGATGATGCGATTGAAGAACACTGTCTTAGTCTGATGAGGCTTTGTGGATCCACAGTAGTTGTCATCCCCGTCATAAGTCTTTATGTCCTTCATGAGCTTCAACTTTCCATCTCGTTTCATTGTCTGTGCTCCATTCTTGATCTCCTGGCTGGTGACTCTAATCTTCAGAGAAGTTGGGTCCTCAGGAACTTGGGTGGTCTTCAGTGGCAGTTCCAGGTTCTCGATCTGTTTCTTGGTGGAAAATATGTGTTCGGTGTCGAGGAAATCCACGGTCAGAGAGTCTGGAAGTCAGAAGTCCTCTCTAGCTCGGGAAATGTATTTGCAAGTCTGGATTAGAAAAGGATGGCCTGCTGGTGTCAAGGAACTCTTGAAACGTCTTCGTCAACTGCGTACTACCCATGGGGATAGTAGTGGCGATAAAAGGTTGTCACGCCCCAGAACCGGAATACCGGAGAGCGGGGGCAGACATAGCCAGCTACGCAATCCCAAAGTACATTAATACTCTGAAATCACGTATAAGCTGTCAAGATATGGGGGTTACTCTACAAGCCATCAGTCAATCCTATGGTTTAACAATCCTAGGTATCTCAATCACAGGCAATTATACAAGAGCAAAGAGTACGATCATCATACATACAATAGCAAGGCGTCCCGAACCATATATACATGAATGATCATGAAGCCATTACCACAGGACTGATAACTAGCTAAAATATTAGTCGTACATGATAAGGACTAGCTATAGTCTAGAATACACATATCATGTTTATGCCCGTAGGCTACAATATCAAGAAAAATACCAAAACACGAGCTAAACACGTGCTCGGGGCTAAACGTTACAAGAAGAGAATTTACATATCAGTGGGAGAATGAAGAAGAAACCCACTGAGGCACTCTGGGGCTCCGGCTGGTCACCGTCGAGTAGATGGTGCGGTAGATCCTTCGGGCTCTTCTATTAGAACCTGGCCATACAAAACCAGTGGGGTCAGACCCCAAATAGCAAGTACCACAAAGGAGGCCGAACTATGAACTTAAAACCAGCAATCATTAGCATTCAACAAGGAGAGAAAGCAATAAGTAAAGGGGGATCGAGATTCGTGCAGTACCAATGCACTTATCCCGAACGTAGAAAGACAGTAAGTAAATCATCATTTGACATAAAGTAAACTGGAGACATGTTTTAAATAAATGGATCATTAAGTGACAATCATAGAGTGACAATCATTATAATCATTATCCTGGAACAATCAGGAACTGGATCTAGACAAGACTTAGACTGGAAAGGTGATATACGATGGGATAACCATGGGACTATTCAGACAACCAGGTTACAACCCGTAAACCAAACAAGGACCGGGGTTGTAACCCTTCGTCTGAACAGAACTTGGTTTCTCCCACCATTTATCGGCAAGATAAAATAAGAAATCAGGACATGTAACAATCATGTACAAGATCAAGACAAGACTAGACAGACTGAACTCCATCCAACATTCACGGCCAAGCAATAAGTACGGCTTGATACTTTAACTAGCTAGGGTTATCACAAGCCTAGTTACTAACAAGATGCAGCGAGATTCTTCCAAGTCCAGTTACCCGCCTGCTGCTACCTGAGTGACCCCAGCAAAGAAAAGGAAAAAGATAGCATGATATAGCAGACACACTGTAGTAAGATACATGTGTCCTAAGGTACCACACTCGACGGCGGGCTGGAAGTGCGCTCATCTCGACGGATAGCAACAAATCCCATGTATATATATATATAAGGCCAGGATCAAAGGGGCAACAGGTAACTGGGAAAGTCTCTCCATGAACTACTGGATTATTCTAGTAATTAGCCTTAGTCCATTTCAGTATGAATCCCTGACCGTGGGAAACCAGGGATTCATGTCCTAGACATGATGCAAGACGAGGCGGGTTCATTTGTACAAACACAATCACCCACGGTGTCAAGATACTAATTAATTCTTGTCAGGAGTGCGCCACGACGGGCCACTATCATTATCATTATTACTTATCAAGAGTGCGTCACGACGGGCCACTATCAAGCATGTCAGAGTACTTGTCAAGAGTGCACCACTACGGGTCACTGTCGTGTCATGAATAGCAGGTCAAGTTATCAAGTCAAGTTATCATGTCAGGAGTGCACCACGGCGGGCCACTATCATGTCAAGTATATCATGTCAAGTTCATCATGCCAAGTTCACTGTCAAATTATTATGTCAAGTTCATTGTCAAGAGTGCACCACTACGGGTCACTGTCGTGTCGTGTTACTCAAGTACAATTATCATTTCAATCATGTCAATCAAATCGTGATTTATCAAGTTCAGGACAAAAGGCGTAAGGATATAAAATGGGCATAAAAATATACAATAGGGATAAATGTGTACTCCGTAGGAACTCAAGTTACAAAAAGAGCCACAAGACTTGGATATACTAAAATAAACAAAATATAAAATACAGGACATGACAGAGCCATGCGGCTCGGGCAAGGCTGGCTCATGCGGCAGGATTAATCAGATGCATGCGGCTGAATTTATGGGGTTCATGCGGCTCAGGAAATCCGAGTCCATGCGGCTCAGGGAATGAGCAGGGTCCTATGCGGCTCAAAATGGGAGCAAGGCCATGCGGCTCAGTAAAGGGATGAGCATAAGCGGCTGGGATAAATCGGGTCATGCGGCCTGGACTCAGAAGTCCATGCGGCCGGTCAAGGAGGGTGCATGCGGCTCAGTTATGACTGGGCCTTATGCGGCAGGGTTAAAACTCATGCGGCTGGGTTGGTTCATGCGGCTAGAACATGAACGCGCATGCGGCTGGAAAGGAATACGGGCCTATGCGGCTACAGGTAGATGGAGTCCATGCAGCTCGGTTTATGCCGAAGCCTATGCGGCTGGAAGACTCGCCGCATGAAGGTCCATGCGGTCAAGTGCTGCCATGCGGTCAAGGGGGTTCATACGGTCAGCATAATTCATGCGGCTAGGGGAATCACTTGCCGCATAAAATATTCATGCGGTCAAGTCAAGCACAGTTCATCTTCTCCAAAATTCCGAGAAGAAGAACACCATGAAAGCCAAGTTCTCAAGCTCCATAACTCCATCATCCGGAGCCCAAATCCGAACTTTCTTGGGTCAAAACGGGGCAGAATGAAACGCTCTACAACATAGAACCATCAAAACTCGGAAATAACAAGATTAAATAGATCAAAATCCATAAAAACTAAAATTACTTCAAAGCTAGATCTACAACAATCGAACCATCAAAATGGAAAACTCCAAGTTCTAAACAAGCTTAGAATATAACAAGGAAGAGAATGGAACAAACAAAATTAAGATCGTCCAACATTCGGCAAGGTATACTTGCCTCTCTCTAATGGCTAGGGTTCTGGTGGAAAGAAATGAATGAGGGTGAATGAGGAGGGAGAGAGAAAGAGTGGCTTATATAACAAGCCCAAGCAATCTCCACCATTCATTCCTCTCCACTCAATCTAAACCATACACCTCTCTCATAAAGAACCAAACTAAACTAAACCAAGTCAAAGTGGAACCGAACCAAATAAAACCAAATCCAAGTTAAACCAAGTCATGAAATCCTATACTTAGGAAATTTCAAAATATCACGCAAATCGATAAATACGAAATACGGCTCAAATAAACACGTATCCGTATAAAATACTGATACAGTGAGAAGGGTCTCACAAAGGTAGTGGAAGCTCGAAACCTTCAAGTGTAGGTGGATCGACTATCCCGGTGTCGCGTGCTTTTGAACTATCTGAAAAACAAAAAACTGTTAAAATAACCTAGACCTAAATACATCAAGTGTTTATAGAATATCAATATACCTGATATATCTGATATACCCGAAGGTTCCCGATTTTCCTATGTTGTGATCAAGTTTTCCTAGGTTAAATCAAGTCCCCAAATAGTACTCTAATACCTAGGTACCATTAGGATAGACCTGCATGGGCCACCACTAAAAACATGTCACGACCCGCTCCCGAATAATCGGACACGAGTCGGACACGCCCAGCCTTCGTCGTCAGACACGACGAAGTAAGCTGTACCAAACTAGGGAAATCTAACAGATAAACATGAAAGTATACAATCACAGCATCTAAAACGTATCCCAGAATGATCACATAATCCACAATTCTATGTATATAAATGTACGAGTCATCAAGAATGAAATGTACATGAATTCTAAGATAAAATCTAAGAGTAAAGCTAACAGTCTAAACCTGAAACCTCAAGCTAAGTCATGACCCATCCTGCTCAGCTAAGATCCCGGGATCTGGCCCATAAGGTAGAATGATATCCTGCGAGCATACTTGCAACTTATCCAGTCAGGAGCGGAGCAAAGTATAATTCTAGATAATGAACAAGACATCATGATATGAAAGTACAAGGGAACATGGTATGTAAAGCACAAGAAAGAACATGGTGAATAAGCACATGAAAGAACATGGTACGTAAGAACATGAAAGAACATGGTATCTCAGGAATCACAGGAAATAAGTACAAGGTATATCTCCTGAACATGTATGTACTATATTTGAAATATAACTAATTATGTGACCGGCTAGGGGTAAGCACATGAAAGCACATGAATGGTACGGCTTTGGACCCGCGTGCACGATGCGGGGTTTAAGCTAAACACACCTGAGTTGTTTCTTGGGTTTGGTCACATAAATAGTATATTTCTCTACCCCAGGTACAAGTAATAAGAACAAGGAACATGAGCACCAGAAATACATGTCGTGTTGCAGCGTGTCAATCAAGAAAGCACAGGATATAATGAAATGCACAAGACCATAGAATGTACTTGCCTTGCTCCAGGAAAGTACGGGTGAAGATCGGGCTAGATGTTCTCCTGTATTTAAATGATTTGATACAAGTTGGTTATAATCTAAACAAGTGCAAACTAGTTATCTTGTAACTTCATTATCCTACGTCTAAAGACAAGAAAAACTAAAGATTTAGGTCTAAAATAAATCAGAATCTAGCAATTAAAATACAACAGTCTATTGTAATGGACATATGAGTTTACTTTCAGGTATTCACCACATCATATATTTTTACAATTATCTCCTCAAGTCACATGAAAACTTATATTTGAAAAGTACTCCTTAGAAGGTTACTTACCAATGCTAACGTCTTATTCTAATTCTCAACTCCTTCCTAAGATACTCGACTTCACACAAAACCTATCTCTCAGGAACTTCCTGGTCATCAATTACAGTGTGGCTGCAAAAGAAATAAATAGAATCCTCTTCTAAAAGGATTGGCAAGTTCTTAAACTGAATCATTCAGTCCCAACTTCCCTTGGTTCGAGTAAGAACCAGTCTAGTACAGTTGAGGAATATCAGCTCTTCACAGGAATTGTATGCATCAATTCTCCTCAGTACACATGTATCAGCCTTCTCAAGCATTGCTACTTCTAATACCACCTAACAGCTACTGGTAACTTACAAATTAAAGCTTAACTCAAAATCAAATGACAGATTTCTCTTCCCAGAAAATGTCCTGACTTGGTACAACTTCAGATCAGTCCCAAGCAATTCTCAGTCATCTATAGGGAAAACTCCAAGACTAAAAATAGAAGGAATTAAATAGTTGTGAAGAACCAGTCCACACTACTATCAAAATTAGTGATGTCTGCCTCCCAAGCATTCAGTATGCAACAGTTAAATATAACAGGGCACTGATTACTTGTTAAAGGTTTAAATTAGAGACTCTAATAGACAAAAGGTTACTCATTAGTAGCATACACATAGAATATTCATGTAGTTGTTACTCTAGCAAGCATCCCTTGTCCACATTTATTAGAGTGTCCCTGTCACTTAAGTGAAGTACACTTGAAATGTAAATCCCAGTTGTGAGTTGGGAACCCAGACAGTGACAAGAACCTGCAGTTTATTATCAAGTTCACATCCCATAAGCAACCTACTTCTATTCCTCCTATTTACTAACTACTTCCTTGTTTACTGATTGTCTAAGAAGCTTCACATTCAAGAATGTACAGCTAAAGCTTGAACAAAAGCTCACTACCTACTCAAGTAACATATAGGAAAACTCAGGTTTACTCCTTATCACTTAACTGCATGTGTTAAATCAAGTTTCTCAATGAAATCAATACTGCATATACAATTCCAAGGTAGCTAAACTAATCTGCAGGTGACTCCTAGGCTCAACATTGGTATAGGAATATATCAATATAACAACTAACTAATCCTTAATATCATCAACCAATCATGATAAGATACATGAAATCTCAGGTTCACCACACTGAATCAAAGTAATGCACTGGAGTTCCAGGTTCATCACTGGACTAAGGACTCATGTGAATCTCAGCTTCAGTGTTTAAACACTGATACACATGTTCCCTGCCTTTGCCATTAAATAGTCTCCTAATTTACTGCTCTGTAGAGTGAGTCCCAAACAACGTCATTCGACTTAAATGTTTGGAACAAAGCCAAATGATACTCAGGTAAACCATTTGCAACACAGCTATGAACCCACATTCGGTTCAAAAATTCAAGAAATCAGACCAAATAAGGTTAACTCTGAGATAATTGTTCAGTGACTATACTGAGATAACTCTCAGGTTCATCCTCCTACAACAGACACTAATTGTAGTCAAAACCAACATTCCATAACTGAAAATTAGTTCAATCTAGGCTAAAAGAAATGTACTACAATTATTCCTATCCAGACATGAACTAAACACAAAATTCCACTCCATCACAGCTGATGGTGATGCTCAAACAAGGAAAGCATAAACCACTAATAATTATCCTATTGCTACTAATATTTCTGATCTACAAATAGTAAATTTACCTCAACGAGAAGCCCCCTGGTCGCGAACACAACACCTACTGCTCGACAGTACTCCCGAACACAAATTCCCCTCACTGGTTCATACATCAATTTATCGATCTATAAGCAACTGGTAGGAAGGACCCTGCCTTCAAATAATCTACTCCTAAAAATAAAAAGAACAAAAGATGAATTGATACTTACCAAATAGGGAATTCGAATATGATCACTGTTCTAAAAATAATCCACTCATCCGATCTGCAACAGCACTGATCCACTGATCAGTAATATTCGCGAGAAGAGGAAAAAGAAAAGAATCAACAATCGAAAAACATAGTTACCCGAAATCGCTGAGTTCCAGCCAACCGAAAATCCTAACGAACCTTCGATGGCCAAGTCATGGCGCTGCAAACACCCGACACAAAGACACGACTCAATCTATCGATCAACTTAGCTCACGGAAAATTCGAACATCAGTGGAGATCAACTATTGAACTCACCAGGAAAGGAATCGACAGGATCACGAAGCTGAACCGTCGATGGTCGCTGCCACAGGAACTCGGAACGCCGCCGTGATCGGAGTACGTCGCCGACCGTCAAATCACGCCCGGCCACTGCTGCTCTAGAGGTCGGAGAGGAGAAGATCCCGCCGCCGCTTGCTGTCGCCACCGCCTCCGCTTGCTAGGGTTTGCTTCCGAGAGATTTTGGGGAAGCAAAATAGAGCTCCTCGGAATAGAGGGAAAGAATGGAGAATGAGAATTAATTTTCTCTCTCCAGCCAAAAGTATAAAGAGAAAGGTTATTTAGCAAATAAGCCCCTCCACTAATCGGCTATTTAACAACTAAGCCCTCGCCCTTTTCGTTTATTACAAACTTGACCGAAATTTAATTAAAAGTTGTTTAGGAGATTAAAAAAATAATAGGGACCGCTCAAATTAGTTGTAACAACTTTTTGAAATTGAAATTGCTTCCAATTTAAATTCCCTCCAAAATAGATCATCAAAATTATTAGTTAAATAAAATATTAACCTCTTATTTGAAACCTAAATCAATAATAATTATTTTTAGAAATCAATTTTTTCTCAAAAAACCCAAGAAGTGGAGTTACAATCTATACGCTTCTATACTGATACTACTCCCTCAAGCTTTTTAATCATCAAGACCCCCACACATACAAGTCCGACTCCAAACACCTGAACAAAGCTGATCCCAAAAATTATACCAAAACCACACACATACCATTTGGAAACTGAACCCAGTTTAGTTCATCCAGAGCCAAAGCCTAGCAAACTCACCTTCTGACCACACATACACAAAGCTAATGATTTAAGAAAATATGAAGAGGAACAAAAGTTAGCAAGCAAAACCCATCCACACTCTCAATATTCAAAATCACCACTACTACTCCCATCTTGAATTTGAAAGTCTCCCTCCTGTAGTACTGCTTGATACTATTCTAACCTTCAATCCAGCTAGCTAAAACCCATCAACTCCATAACATCATTAAATTATATACAACTCTATTGCAAGACAAATATATATACGAAGTCAACCCAGTACTCTGAACGCCCCCATCCGAATATTCATCAATGAACCAAGCTATAAATTCAACCAAAACTTCAACTGAACCTGAGTTCGACAAAACGTAAGTAAGAGCAAGACTCAACCTGTCTTAACATTACAATCCCAACTGAAAGATTGTCCCCTCCCTCTAATCAAATTTTCTTAAGAAATGAAATACATAACAAAGACATATACAACTGAAACTCAAACAAAACTTCATAAACTAGTACTCAGCAACCCACAGAATCCAAATCATGCATTCCCGCCATCTGCTCTCCTGCACCCGACACTCAACACAGGACACTCACCAAATGGATATGTACACTAGCATTGGATACGAACACGATACTCCAAACACGGTTGATCCCATCTGGACACACCCCTCGCTGAAACAGAACCACACTCTAACCAATATCACATATGTACAAAATCAATCACGGCTCAGCCATCATGGTGAAGAATTAAACAGTACCTGAAGAAGGGAAATCCATAATGGAGTGTAGACACAATCTCGAAGAGTCAGACACGGTTCTTCGTGAGTCCAGAACTGATCCAACATTGGTTGAGGCATTTCCACGAACAATTGATATGCAAGAACAATGAAGAATTCTAGGAGATGTTTTCTTGATCCGATTCAACAAGGAAAAGAAGAATTATCAGGAATTCATAGACAATTAAGGGAAATAGTTACTGACCTATTTCTGATCTCGAAATCTTGATCGACAAGGTCGATCAATGCCGAAGAACTCGTGGCCGAGACAGTGGCGGGGATGCCGCTCCTTCGCCGAGCCACCGTAAATCACAGATCGCCGGTGAAGAGTCGCTGTCTACTCACACGAAATCGTCAGAACCGTCGGTCCGCTATGGAGGAAGAGCCACCGGTCGATCGATCACTGCCGTCGTTCACCGGAAGAAATCGCCTAGTAGTCGGGAATGATCGTGCCACTGAGAAGTCAGAGGAGTCGAAACTACTGGAGGAGGAAGCACGCGTCAGAGTTCAACTCGTCGACGAGAAATCATCGGAGGAAAGAAGGATTACCGAGATGAACCACGTACGATCGCCGCCGGAGGAGGAGCTCAATATGTCGTCGTCGCCGGAGAAGATCGTCTGCCACCGTCGCTGTAGCCGTCGGCTCCGTCGAGAAATTAAGGTTAGGGCTAGGTCGACAGCTTGGATTTGGGGGCAAAGAAAGATGGTATGGAGGAGAGAGCTCTGTAGAAAAGTAGTGAAATAAAATGACTCTCTCTCTCTCCTCCTGCAGTTATATATGCAATGAAGGAAAAATAATTTATTTACAATAAACCCCTTTGACATTTGCTTAATTACAAAATACCCCCAAAAGCAGTTAGAGGTTGGTTATGGGGTTGTTACAAATCATGGAAAGTACCCCCAATTAGTTATAAAGCTTGGGAAACACTCAAGGTTAGTTATTCACAATTGGTTAATTAAAGACCTCTTTAAAATAATAATCGAGATTAAACAAGGGAAACAAAACTGGAAAATAATTTATTATTCCAAGTTAAAAATATTAAAAAATATTCAATATTTACTAAACTGGGAAGGTGGGGTTACAAATCTTCCCCCCTTAGAAAAATTTCGTCCTCGAAATTTCAAGGAACGTGGCATGATACCCGAAGGACACGAAGTTCAACATTGGTTGGACGCGAGTATGAATACGCTCGATAATCCGGTACCAATTTCATCAAGATTTGAAACGATTTAGCATGTCAATAAATAAGGTGTCACGATAAAAAAATAATCAAAATTGGTCAGCATGAAGTGAAACAAAGTTTATCTAAGACTAGGCACGAGGATTTTGTACAGGAAGTTGAAATAATACGACTCACAGTAATCAAGAATTAAACAACACGGGATGAAATGAAGTTTCAATTACAACTTTGAGGAGAAAAACCACGAAGGCACGATCTCTAAGCATGATCAATTTTAAAAGTTTATCAGAAGTGAACTAGAGCGAGATAGGAAGATCATGGTCTAGACAAAATATGCTATTACAAGTTCAATTGATAAAAATCTGGTGGGACAGAATCAAATCTAGCAAGATGTATATTTTGAGAAAAAATCAAATGATTCAATGATAAAATGCAAGAAGAGAAAATTTGCAAGGGTTAATTGAGAAAACGTACGAAATACCCAAGAGATATGAGTATCAAATCAAGGTGATTTATGATTCCCAAAATATCAATAATCGTATAAAAGAGGGATATAGTCTCCATGGTACCCGAGAACATATAGGTATTTGAAATCACTTTGCTTAGAATTCCTACCCCGCTAGTATATATCTGACTGCAGTGGACTTTCGGCTCTGTGACTCAAACAACAATATGTCACCGAATATCTTATCAACTTTATTCATTTTTCAACAATCATTGATGAAGCAACTTTATCCATTTTCCAACTTTATCTATTTTCCGTCTGCTCCCGGTTCTTCTGCTCCCGGTCCGTCTACTGCTGCTCCCGGTTCTTCTTCCGTCGGGCGTCTTTCTTTTGACCTTGCTGCCCCTCTGGTACCGCCTCCTGCTGTGACAACACTCATTGACATGATGTTGCCAGAGCAGCTACGCCAACTTCCAGACCATGTCTTTCATACCCTGCCGGCATATACATGGTGGAGGAGTATTATCGTCGGGCGCAGCAGGGAGTATCACCAACGGAAGATCCAACTCCTCCTTCTCATTGATGTATTGTATTTGAATGGTTTGAAATATTTTTAAATGTTGAATATTTGTGAATTTCGGATATTATCACTTGGATATTAGTTTCTGATGAATGTTTTGATCAATGTTTGGATATTGGCTAAATAATGGTGGTAAGTTTTGGATAATGGTTTGAAATGATGGATATTTGTATATTGGTGTGTGTTGTATGTTGGTTTGTGTGATGGATATTTGTATTTTGGTGTGTGATGTATATTGGTTTGTGTGATGTATATTGTGATGTTCCGATGTTTTAGATGTTGTATAAACGGGGAATGCACTATTTTATGTAAAAAAATTCAAAAAATTTCCAGTTAGCGACGGACTAGCGACTACAAAGCGATGGAAAGCGACGGAAAAGCGACGGATGGCGACTACTAGCGACGGATTATCCGTCGCTAACTGGAGAATTTACAGTTAGCGGCGGATGGCGACTACCAAGCGACGGATTATCCGTCGACAAGGTTCTGGAAATATGAAAGATTTACAGAAGCTAAGCGACGGATTAGTCGTCGTCAATCCGTCGCTAATAGTCGGTAAGTATTTAGTGACGAATGATCCGTAGCCAAAGTCGCGACTAATTGGCGACAACCTAGCGATAATGTATGACGGATTAGCGACGGATTATCCGTCGCCAAGGTTCTGGAAACATGAAAGATTTCCAGAGCCGAAGCGACGGATACCCCACCGCTAATCCGTCGCCAATCCGTCGACTATTAGCGACTATTCGCGACGGATTAGCGATGGGTTTTGCGTATCAGAAACTCTCTGATATGCGTTTATCGACACATTGCCGACGTATTTTCGACGGACATGTCCGTCGGTAAAGTAGCAGTACCACTAACTTCCTGGTACTTGATTTGACGAAAAACCGTCAGCCAGTCGTCGCTAATTGTACGAATCTTGCTGACGGTAATCCCTCGCTAAGTTGTCGAATGGTGACAACTTAGCGACGGATATTTTTAGCGACGGGTTGTTTCCCGGCGTATTTTTCAACCAAAATCCGTCGGCGGCCCGTCGCTAAATTCAATTACCCACTGATTAGCGACGGATATGGCCGTCGCTAAACTGTTAGATTTTGGTAGTGAAACAATACTTGGTTTTTAGCAGACCTTCCTTTAGGTAGCAAATCCATAGGTTGTAAGTGGATCTTCAAAAAGAAACTTAGAGCCGATGGTACCATAGAGAAATATAAGGCTAGACTAGTGGCCAAAGAATTTACCTAGAAAAATAGATTAGACTATTTTGATACCTACTTTAGTGTAGCTAGGATCTGTTCTATTAGAACCCTCCTAGCCTTGGCTTCCATTTATGATATGCTGATCCATTAAATGGATGTAAAGAAAGCATTTCTAAATGAAAATTTAGAGGAAGAAATATATATGGTGCAACCTGAAGGCTTCATTGCTAAAGGTCAAGAAAAGAAGGTTTATAGATTAGTAAAATCTCTTTATGGCCTAAAGCAAACCCTCAAGCAATGACACAATAAATTTGACAAAGTCATTATAGAATTTGGTTTTGTGCCAAATGAATATGACAAATATTTGTATTCCAAAAATACAAATAGAAGTTGTGTCATCTTATGCTTATATATTGATGATATCCTTATTTTAGGATCTTCACTAGAATTGATAAATAACACTAAGAATTATTTATCTAACCAGTTTGATATGAAAGACCTAGGTGAAGCAAGTCTGATCCTAGGAATGCAAGTGTCCAAATGCAAAAAGGGCTATACTCTATCCCTAGCACATTCAATTGAGAAAATGGTAAGAAAGTTTGGATATTTTGACAAAAAATCTGTCCTTACTCCTTATGACCGCAATGTTGTTCTAAAAAAGAATGAAGGATCAACTATAGAACAACATATATATTCACAGATAATAGGGTACCTTATGTACATAACAAATAGGACCAGACCTGATATTGTATTTGCTATTGGAAGACTAAGTAGATATACTAGTAACCCAAACTAGTCATATTGGACTGTATTGGACAGAGTATTTAGATATCTTAAAGGTACTCTAGATTATAAACTTCATTAGACACCCTGACATCATAGAAGGTTACTCTGATACAAATTGGGTAACTGATTCACATGAGGTGAAATCCACTACTGGATATATTTTTATCCTAACAGGAGCTACAATCTCCTGGGGATCATGTAACAAACTATCATAGCCAGAAGTACAATGGACTCTGAAATGATAGCTTTGGATACTACATGTACAGAAGCTGAATGGCTTAGAAATCATATTATGCATATACCTGTTTCTATTTATCCTGTTTCTGCTATTTCTATAAACTGTGATAATAAATCTGTTATAGAACTACTAAAGCATGATTCTGTGAACGCTAAAATGAACAGGCACCTGCAGTTGCACTTCAAGTCAATAAAGAGCCTATTAGGCAAATATGTGGTTTTTGACTATATAAAGTCAGAAAAGAACCTTACAGACCACTTGATAAAGGGTCTGTCCACTACCAAAATTTGTCGATTTAGCGACGGCCAGATCCGTCGCCAGTCCGACGGGAAATTCAATTAGCGACCGATCACTGACGGGTTTTGGCCAAAAAATCCGTCGACAATCAGCTCGTCGCTAATAACGGTCCGTCGCTACGTAGTCGTCAGGCGACGGACTTGCGACGGCATTTCGACTTCACAATACGAAGCATAAGCGACTACTTTCCGACGGACTGTCGTCCATTTCAAGTATTAAATACTGAACTGTTTAGACAATAGCGACGTAAAGTTCCGTCGGTAAACCGTCGTAATAGCGTATCAGAATGTATCGTTCCGTCGCTAATCCGTCGAACGCCGTCGATAACAAAAGGACGGATTAGCGACGGTTTGCTGACGGAAAATCCATCGACCAGGTTCTGGAAGAGGCAGGCATTTCCAGCACCATGGCGACGGATGAGTCGTCGCTATTCCGTCGTAAACTGTACGGTTTAGCGACGGAATAAGGACGACTTTTCCGTCGACCATGTTCTGGAACTTCTTGGTATTTTCAGAAAAAGGGCGACGGAAAACTCGTCGCTATTCCGTCGAACTATATACCATCAGAACTGTGCCGACGGATAGTCCGTCGCCCACCCGTCGCTATCTGGAAACATGTTCAAATCTCCAGTTAACGACGGATAGTCCGTCGAATAGTAGTCGGAAACTGGTAATATCCGTCGCACAACGGTCACTAGTCCGTCGCTAACTGAGAATATTTTAAAAAAAATTACAGAGCTTTCCCTGTTCGTAAAAATGTGCATAAACCAAACCAATATATAATGCATACCAATTATCCAACAATCACATAGACCAAATATATAATGTACACCAATTATCCAAGAATCACATAGACCAAATATGCACATACGAATTTAATGCACACCAATTATCCTAGAATCATATAGACCAAACCAAATTAATATAAAATAGACATCAATTATCCTGAAGAGTAACCTAATATCTGTCGTTATAATCCGATCATAGCACAAATATTCCAAAATTCCCATAAATATTCCAAAATTTCCACAAATATTCCAAAACACATAGTTAAATCGACTTTGGCCTCAACAAAGACCACAAGTCAGACGATGAATCCTCACAGCCAGGGATCATAGTTGCGTTGAGGCATGTACTATTCTATCAGCCACTTTGTATACGAAGGCTCAATCTGGTTGAGGTCTTCTGTAGGGACAGGAGGGTCGGTTCCGATGCTACTACTCTCTGACGGTGGATCCTCCTTAACTTTAAGCTTGGGAGCAATCTCTTCCCTGATGGTCATCGGTTCTTCCTTGACCTCGACCTTTGGTAACACCTTCTCCTTAACAGTCACCGGCTCTTGTTTGACGATGGGGACTTCCTCCGTGTCGACCTCCAAGGGTTTCTTGCCTCGACCCCTTCCTCGACTAGCAGCACCACCTCGACGAGTCCTAGGAGCCATCTTTTTGACAACAGAAATTTTCATATAGGTAAAGAAATTTACTCAAATGATAAAAGTTGTGACGTTGGTTTTTTGCGTTCATCATCATTAGAGGGAGCAGCACTGGAAAAGTTGTGACGTTGGTAGCATGAGAGAGTAAAAATATGTATCACAAGACTAACAGAATTACTATGTAATCATGTACTCACCAATAACCGGATGTAACTGGAGTCGTTGGGCCTATCGTGTAGTAATTGGTGGATCCGCTGGTATAGGCCGGATGTACTTAGTATCTAGTGTATCAGATTAGTATCGGTCTATCGGTTTGGTATAGGACGTATCATATTGGTATTGGCCTTAACAAATTGGTATCGTCCTATATCCGATATGTACATGTATCGGCCGAATAGCTAGGATTCATATTGGCCTTATCGATTTGGTATCGGTCATATCCGATAGGTATCGGCCGTGTTGGATTAGTATTGACCATTTCGGATTAGTATCGTGGAAGGTTTAGAAACAACTGTACAGCTAGAAGAGAGAAATCCAAGGTAATCTAGCTCTAAAAGAGAGAAATCCAAGTACAGTTGTTACTAAACCTTCTACGATACTAATCCGAAATGGTATATAATAATCCAACACGGCCGATACCTATCGGATATGACCGATACCAAATCGATAAGGCCAATATGAATCCTAGCTATACGACCGATACATATCGGATAGAACGATACCAATTCGCTAAGACCAATACCAACCGATACGGCCCATACCAAAATGATAGATCGATACTAATCCGATACGGTCAATACTTATAAGTACCTATGGTCCAGGAGGTTGATCCGCTAGTACATCCATGTACGATCAACGAAGTAACGATCCATTTTAATTTGGATGTGAAAATCTGTATCGTAAGACAAACTAAACATAATCAGTTCTATTTCACATGCTTAATTGCCAAGTATGGGAACAAATGGCTCAGAACACAACCCAAAATTCATTCTAGCATACATTAGTGTGAATCATCTATGTTCTGTACATATGGTGTATATATGTTCTTATCGTATCTAGTATCTGAAGGATATAACAGAATCAAGATGAACTCACATAATGTAATACTAAGACATCATCTACTACTATATAAGATATAGTGATAGGTTGTCGTATCATCTTTGCCGAGGGATGAGGGTCGGAGGACAGTCAACTTTATCTACGGATACATAGTTTCTGCCTCGCCAGTCGAATGGCTTAATTGCCAAGTATGGGAACGAATGGCTCAGAATATAACCCAAAATTCATTCTAGCATACATTAGTGTGAATCATCTATGTTCTGTACATATGGTGTAGTATATGTTCTTATCGTATCTAGTATCTGAAAGATATAACAGAATCAAGATGAACTCACATAATGTAATACTAAGACATCATCTACTACTATATAAGATATAGTGATAGGTTGTCGTATCATCATTGCCGAGAGATGAGGGTAGAGGGACAAATACCGTTCGAGTGAGCCAAAGGCATGCAGCCACTTCCCTCCCTCCATTCACCCTCTCCCTCTCTCACGCTATCAACGTCACAACTTTTCCACCTTAAGTTCTGATCAAGCATTTTCCTTCTCCTCTCCTCCACCATGGCTCTGAACCCATCTGCTCCTCCCTACTTCCCTTCTTCTTATTTGACTCTCTCAGCCACATATGATATCCAGCTCAAGTGTAGAGTCGGGGGAGAAGAAGTGGGCAGAAAGAGGAGGGAGAAGCAGCACAGCCGGCGGTATGACCCGGAGGAAGTACAGAGGTTTTCTTCAACATACGTAGGAGAACTATAAGGATATATCTTTTCATAATATATCACCTTGTCAAAGACCCTTAATGTGACAACCATGTTATTGCGGTGTCGGAAGACTAACATGTCATAATTTTCTAACAGTGTGTTTTGACATAATCCTCCAAACTCTTTCCTGCTATGTAATAATGCAAGATTACTATATAGGAGGAAAGAGTTGGGAGGATTATGTCAAAACATACGGCTTATAAACTTATGACATGTTAGTCTTCCGACACCGCGGTAACATGATATTCACATGAAGGGTCTTTGACAAGGTGACATATTGTGAAAAGATATATCCTTATAGTTCTCCTACGGATGTTGAAGAAAAACTCTGTACTTCCTCTGGGTTATGCCGCCGGCTGTGCTGCTTCCCCCTCCTCTTCCTGCCTACTTCTTCTCCCCCGACTCTACACTTGAGCTGGATATCATATGTGGCTGAGAGAGTCAAATAAGAAGAAGGAAAGTAGGGAGGAGCAGATGGGTTCAGAGCCATGGTGGAGGAGAGGAGAAGGAAGATGCTTGATCAGAACGGATGGCTCAGAACACAACCCAAGATTCATTCTAGCATACATTAGTGTGAATCATCGATGTTCTGTACATATGGTGTAGTATATGTTCTTATCGTATCTAGTATCTGAAGAACGTAACAGAATCAAGATGAACTCACATAATGTAATACTAAGACATCATCTACTACTATATAAGATATAGTGATAGGTTGTCGTATCATCTTTGCCGAGGGATGAGGGTCGGAAGACAGTCAACTTTATCTAGTTTCTGCCTCGCCAGTCGAATGGCTGCAGGGACTATGTCCTGATCACCATGTCGTACCGTAGACTAATGCAAATGGAGCTGGAAATATCCGTCGCTAACCGGTCACTAGTCCATCGGTAACTGAGAATTTTTTTAAAAAAAATTGTAGCACTTTCCCTGTTCACAAAAATATGCATAAACCAAACCAATATATAATGCAAACCAATTATCCAACAATCACATAGACCAAATATATAATGCACACCAATTATTCAAGAATCACATAGACCAAATATGCACATACGAATTTAATGCACACCAATTATCCAAGAATCATATAGACCAAACCAAATTAATATAAAATAGACATCAATTATCCTGAAGAGAACGGATGGCTCAGAACACAACCCAAGATTCATTCTAGCATACATTAGTGTGAATCATCTATGTTCTGTACATATGGTGTAGTATATGTTCTTATCGTATCTAGTATCTGAAGAATGTAACAGAATCAAGATGAACTCACATAATGTAATACTATGACATCATCTACTACTATATAAGATATAGTGATAGGTTGTCGTATCATCATTGCCGAGGGATGAGGGTCGGAGGACAGTCAACTTTATCTACGGCTACATAGTTTCTGCCTCGCCAGTCGAATGGCTGCAGGGACTATGTCCTGATCACCATGTCGTACCGTAGATTAATGCAAATGGAGCTGGAACTGGAGCCAAAATACAGTACTACTTCACCATGTCGTACCATTTTACTCTCTCTCTCTCTCTCTCTCCTCCCCCCCTCCGGCGCTCTCACTCTCTCCGGCGCTCTCACACTACTAATTCCTATGTGTTTTAAGTGTGAGAACGGATGGCTCAGAACACAACCCAAAATTCATTCTAGCATACATTAGTGTGAATCATCTATGTTCTGTACATATGGTGTAGTATATGTTCTTATCATATTTAGTATCTGAAGGATATAACAGAATCAAGATGAACTCACATAATGTAAAACTAAGACATCATCTACTACTATATAAGATATAGTGATAGGTTGTCGTATCATTATTGTCGAGGGATGAGACTCGGAGGACAGTCAACTTTATCTACGGCTACATAGTTTCTGCCTCGCCAGTCGAATGGCTGCAGGGACTATGTCCTGATCACCATGTCGTACCGTAGATTAATGCAAATGGAGCTGGAAATATCCGTCGCTAACCGGTCACTAGTCCGTCGCTAACTGAGATTGTCACATACACATATGTATATCACAGCTAGATGTATAGATATATACATCTATATAGAAGCACACAACTGATAGAACTCGCACTGTCCTTGAGACAGTGAACATATACACCATGAATCCAAACCCCATATTCACATTTACTAATCCAAACACCACCAAACTAATGGATAACACCCAATATGGATAACACATTATTTAGCTAATATATAAACTCAGATGAATTTGAGAAGCAAAGCCCCCCGCCGCCCCCGACCAAAGCCCACCGCCCAGTAGTTCGGTTGCATATATATGAAGAGTGCTTATGGTTGTGCGTCGGTTGCATATACCCCCGACACTCCCGCCCCAAGCCAGCCGCCCAGCCCCCGACGCCGCCGCCCCAAGCCCGCCGCCCAGCCCCCGACGCCCCCGCCCCAAGCCCGTCGCCCAGCCCCCGACGCCCCCGCCCAGCCCTCGACGTCCCAGCCCCAAGTCAGCCGCCCAGCCCCCGACGCCCCCGCCCCAAGCCAGCCGCCCAGCCCCCGACGCCCCCGCCCCAAGCCCGCCGTCCAGCCCCCGACTCCCCCGCCCCAAGCCCACCGCCCAGCCCCCGACCCAAGCCAGCCGGCCAGCCCCCGACGCCCCAGCCCCAAGCCCGTCGCCCAGCCCCTGACGCCCCCGCCCCAAGCCCAACGCCCAGCCCCCGACCCAAGCCAGCCGGCCAGTCCCCGACGTCCCAGCCCCAAGCCCGCCGCCCAGCCCCCGACGCCCCCGTCCCAAGCCCGCCGCCCACCCCCCGACGCCCCCGTCCCAAGCCCACCGCCCAGCCCCAGCCCCAAGCCAGCAGCCCAGCCCCCGACGCCCCCACCCCAAGCCTGTCGCCCAGCCTCCGACGCCCCCGCCCCAAGCCCGTGGCCCACGCTGCCCCTATACGACACCGCGAGAGAGAGAGAGAGATCGAGAGAGAGAGAGAGAGGGGGATTACCTTCGGGAGAGAGAGAGAGGAGAGGACGCCGACGTCGACACCGACGCCGATCACCGAAGCCACGGGAGAGAGAGGGAGAGAGAGAGAGAGAGAGAGAGAGAGAGGAGAGAGAGTGAATTTGGTGGAAATACGAAAAGTTTCCCCCGCCGTTTCATTTAAAGTCTGCAACGTATATTTAGCGACGGACTAGCGACGGCTAATAGCCCGTCGCCAGGTAGTCGCAACTATTTGATACTTGTCGACTGAATATCCGTCGCTACGTAGTCGAAAGCAATGTCCCGCCAATTCTCTACACAATTTCTGCCAAATAATTGACTGAGTAGCGACGACTGTCCTTCCGTCGCTATTTTTCCGACACCCTACCGACGGATGTGCGACCTTCCCCCTAAAATTAAAATAAAAAATATAAAGGTGTGTGGTCGGTAATCCGACGGTGAGCGGCCACGAAGCCGTCGCTAACGCCGACTGAAACTTTCTGTCGCTAATTGTCCGTCGCTACTTTACTGTATTTTGGTAGTGGTCTAGGACATTGATCCTAGAATCATCGAGAGGGATGGAGTTAAGCCCATAGTTTAGTCACCAGCAATGACAATCTAACCGAGTCTGACTGGAGGTCCCAAAAAAATCGGTTCAATGGGTAGGAACAAGCTGGACTAGGTGACTATTATAGAACACTGACCCTGAGATTAAATTCTCTTAAAAAGGCCCAAGAGCCTATACATGTGTACATTGATACACCATTCCTATGATGACAGTGTTCCTTGTGTGATATGGATAGGATGAGTTTAAACTCTTAATAAGTCCAAGCATGATAAGGAGGATTAATTCCTATCATCAATCCTTAAGGACTTACCTATATGAGAGGTCGTAAAGGCCGCGACTATAGGACAGGACGATCATAGACAACTCTCATGAATATATAATAGTGCGCATGGCCAACCAAATGCGCTAACCGATAGACACAAGTACCTCTAGCGTACTATGTGTGCTATTTTTTGTGTCTGGTACAAGAAGATTGATTCAAGACGTAGTCCATCAAGCACTTCTTCAGACAAAGACAATAGTCACTACGTGAGATTCAAGACTGTAGTCCATCTCATTTATGTATAGTATACAACTGTCCAAAAATTTGCTCACTCTTCTCTTAATTTTATTTTTCTCTATTATTTTGGAACTTGACCTTTGGGGGGGACTGTTAGCTGTATGCTGGTATACAAAAGCTCAAATTCTACTTTTTAGTCCCACATCGTCTGGAAAGTTTGAGTGGGTTGTGTATATATTGTTTCACCTCCCTTTGCTCCATTGAAGTATTGTGTGGGAGCCCCATGGGCCACACACGCGTGCCGCCACCGCCATCCGACCATGCTCGGCTCAGTTCGATTCGGCGGACGTAACGGGTGCGTGTACGTGCCCATATATGCGGGCGTCAAATGCCGATTCGATTTCCTCTTCGGGTTCGGGTTGAGACCCTAAAAATCTTTTTGCTTCTCATTGATTTTTTTTGACCGTTACTATTCATTCAGTATTTGTAGCGCTTGATATTTTAACATGTCCAGGTTCTTTGAACCAAGTTTTCCCTATTTGTTTTTCTTTGTAACGTTCGGATTTAATTGTCATCATAAACGTCTGAATTAAATTCTTTTAATTTTTCTATCCGTTGGAGAAGCACTCAACAGCTTATAAATTGAGATAATTCTCTTCCTTTGTTTTTTACACATAGAAATTGTCTTCCAAAAATTCTCTTCAAAAACCGTTCTTCTTTTGTTGCTCTGGACAGAGCTAAGTTGAGGGTCACTCTCTCTACGTCGTGTGCGGCATGGAGATTCCGGTAGAGCGAGAATTTTATCATTTGGAGCATTCGGATAAAGTCTGTATATAGATCCGGATTAACTCTTAGGACAGTGCTACGTGCGCGACTTCCCCGAGGCCGGTAACCTTTAATTTATATTTTATTTTCTTGCTGATTTTAATAAAGAAAGTGAAGAAATATCCAACACTTTCGTTGTAAGAAATTCGATCATTACAAATCAGAGTGTAGAACTAAGTTTTACAAAAATAAAACTCATCATGTTAACTATGCTACTGACAATTTGGAAGAGAGGAAAACTCTGCTGTTAGCCTGCAATGCCAGTGAAGAAGATCATATCAACAAATGGTATTTAGATACCGGTACCGGTGCAGTAATCACATGTCTGGAAAGAATGAGCTATTCTCCCACTTAGATGAATCTGAACGTGGGAAAGTAAACTTTGGAAACAAATCCAAAGTTTCAATTATGGAAAAAGGTAAAATTCTCATACGTTTGAAAAATGGTTCTCAAGATTATATATCTGATGTCCGTTATGTTCCTAGTTTACATTGGAATTTATTGAGTATGAGTCAGCTTTTTGAAAAGGGACATAAAATCATTATTGACAATGGGGTGTGCACAATTGAGAATCGACAAAACGAGCTAGTTACTATAGTAAAGATGACTAAAAATCATATGTTTCTGCTGTCATTGAAAATTGAACCAGTTAATTCTTTTAATGCGATTGTTCTAGAAAAAAATTGGTTATGGCATTTTTGGTTTGGTCATCTTAACTTCAATGGATTAAAATTATTGTCTCAAAAGAATATGGTTACTGGCCTACCTTTGCTTGAATGTACTAATCAGCTATGTGGAGGTTGTATTCTTGGAAAGCAACACAGGAATTCTTTTCCAGTTGGAAAGTCACGAAGGGCTACAAATAAGGTGGAGCGTGTGCACTCGAATATATGCGGGCCAATGGAGGTTGTATCACATGGAGGTAATAGGTATTTTATTACTTTCATAGATGACTGCAGTAGAAAAACTTGGATTTATTTTCTGAAGCAAAAAATCTGAATCTTTTGAAGTGTTTAAATAGTTCAGAGTTTATGTTGAAAAACAAAGTGGTTGTTCTTTAAAGACACTAAGAACGAACAGAGGCGGGGAATATACCTCTAATTCGTTTGTTGATTTTTGCAAAGAAAATGGGATTAAACACCAAGTTACAGCTAGCTATTTGGCTCAACAGAATGGAGTCTCTAAAAGGAAGAATAGGACCATTGTTGAAATGGCTCAAAGCATGTTGATAGGTAAGAATTTAACTAAAGATTTTTGGGCAGAAGCTGTTGCATGTTCTGTTTATATTTTGAACAGGTGTGCTATCAAAAGTATGCAAAGTATGACACCTGAAGAAGCTTGGAGTGGTTATAAATCAAATGTACAGAGCCTTCGGATATTTGGGCGTGTCGCATATGCCTATATACCTAAAGAGAAAAGGAGAAAATTTGATGATAAATGTGAGAAATGCATTTTCATTGGTTACATTGATAAAACCAAGGGATATAAACTGTTTAATCCAAAAACAAGTTCAGTTGTAGCGAGCAGGGATGTAGAGTTCGACGAAGACGCATCTTGGCAGTAGACTACTGACGAGAAGAAACATATGGGAATACATATAGAGGAATTACAACCAGTTGATGCTATTGAAATAGCACCACAGATTCAAAGCACAGCAGCATCGCTCGTTCCTTCTCCGGTTCATGTTGAACGGACTCGTAGCTCGAATCGTGATCGTGTTATGCCAGAACAGTTATAGGATTATGTTGTAACCAATGATAATCATGTTTCCGATGAAGAAATTATAAATTTTGCTTTGTTTGCAGATTGTGATCCTCTCACTTTCGAAGAAGCGACACAAGATGAAGGATGGCTTCAAGCTATGGATGAAGAAATTTGGTCGATAGAGAAGAATGATACTTAGGAGCTAACTTCTCTTCCTGAAGGAAAAAATCGATCGGAGTCAAATGGGTGTTCAAAACCAAATACAAGCCAGATGGTCAGGTGGGCCGTTTGAAGGCCAGGCTAGTCATGAAAGGCTACAAATAAAAGCCAGCTGCAAAAATTAAAAGGAAGATACATCAGATGGATGTTAAGTCTGCATTCATGAATGGTTTTCTCGAAGAAGAAGTCTATGTTGGACAACCTACAGGGTATGTCACTGAAGGACATGAAGACAAGGTTCTCAAGTTGAAAAAAAGCCTTGTATGGCTTAAAACAAGCATCGAGGACATAGAACACTCGCATCGACTCATATTTCCAAGAAAATGGTTTTGTTAAGTGTCTGTATGAATATACTTTGTATATCAAATCTTACTCACATGGGGATATGCTTATTGTCTGCCTATATGTCGATGATTTGATCTTCACAGGAAATAACCCAAGTATGTTTGATGAATTCAGGAAGGCTATGAGCTGCAAGTTTGAGATGACAGATATGGGTTTTATGTCTTATTTTCTTGGAAGGTTATGCGAACAGATGAAGGGATATTTATCTCACAGAAAAAATATGCACACTACAACAAAAAGACCTATTAATGACGCTCGACAAGGAGTTTTAATGACGGCCGATACATAAGCGTTATCAAAGTTGAGAAATACCTCTTTTCTATGACGGTTTGGGCTAATTCTGGTCTTTTTATAACGTTTATAAAACAAAATGTCATTAATATTTTAGAGCGGTGGCAAACTTATAATTCTTTTACTGTATAAAAGCTCAGTGGGAGAGAGAAAATTTATTTCTCATCTATTTTCTAACCGAGCAGCATCTCTCCTCCTCAAACCTCTTCTCCTCCAATTTTCAACCCTAACCTTAATTACTCCGGCGATGGGCTCGACTACGCAGCAACCCTTCGACGAATGAGCTATCGGTGCAGAGCTACCACTTCGGCAGCGTTCTGTAGTGTCCCGCTCCTCGCGGTTCACTATGTAATACCTACGGCTTGTTGACTCAGTCTTGAACTGAGTATTGGGTGAAACCTTTGCCGGTATCGATTGATCACGGATGAAATGCAATGAAGCTTTCCAATTGATGGATTGGCTTCTATTGAAATGAATCCAAGAGTTTTGCTGAATGTTTTCTCTCGCTGCTTGGTTTTGATGAATGCGTTTTCGTGTTGTTTTTCGATGATTGGTTTTTATTGTTCGCTTTCATCGCATTTCGCATTCATTTCGAATCTTGAAAGAAAGAGATGAAGTATGCTAATCAACTATTGGTGCCAATGTAGGGCGCGTGAATTGTTCGTGAACGGCACGTGAAGTCCCTCCTTCTCTTAACTAAGATTCATCTTGGTGAGTTGCTTCAACCGAACAAACATTGATCTCTACGCCTAAGAAAAATGATCTCTAGTCCACTCTGTTGCCTTGTCCCAATGATCAACGATACCCCATCAACAAAAGATAAGAGAAGATAATTGAATTGAATCAAATGCAAGAATATGTATTGCTACTCTATCTGCTCGATAAGAATGATCATCTGTTCGGTTACCAAGTATGCTTGAAAATGTAGACATGTACAGACGAACTTGTACATGTTGAGATGAATCTGAAGGCACGAAATAAATGTGTCGTATATCTGTGCATAAGTCCAAGTGTGTCTCATCTGATAGAACGGCTAGAGCATGTATTTGGTCTCGGACAACTTCTATACAAGAAAAATATTTGTCTCTCGGGTGGTATCCGGGGGCACCTGGAACCGCTCGGCCTAGGAGAGATTAGGGCCTCCATGTGAAAATGGGAGTCGATATCTGAGTCCTTAGCGACGAACTGAACCCAAGAGAGTCACAGCGGCTAATCATGGGGATAACCCATGGACCAACATGTAGAATAGTCTACCTGCATGACCCGAATGACAACTTCAATATCTGCAAGAATGAATCATGAATTACTCGTTATGCAAATTGTGCTAACATATTTTGTGCAGGGATGACTATCGGCGTCGGTAAGTTGCTATAAAATATTTCTACTATCATGTTCTTATGAATTGTTAAAAAGAAACTAGACAAGTAGAAAGATCACTAGAAAATGTTAGCTTCACATATTGATTTAGTACAGAGATTTGCGAGTTCGGCCAAAAGTCGCTCGTCAGTACATGATGTGTGCTGACCCACGTTGTGGACATCCTTTGCAGAAAGCAAAAGGAGACATAAGGATTTCAAGTGAGGCACCGAAGCTCGTCTAGCCCAGTAGAGCTGTGGATTGCCTCGAAGCTTCATTTTTTTTCCAGTCAAGTTTCAAGTTTTTATTTCCTTTGAAGGTGTCTTTCAATTCCAGCTTGTAATAAAGGGACATCATGTATGGGTATTGTGACTATTTTCAAGAGAGAGTTTCAAAGAGAATCATGTAGCCAATATAAGGCACTCTGAGTTTACAAAGCTTTGTACTTGTATTCCTATCAAGTTTATCAATAAAAGAAGTATTTCCATTTCAAATCTCTGTGTCCAATATTTGGTTTTCTGCAATGAATGGGTGCGTGCGTGTGTTTTGCTTGACTAGTTGTTTTTGTGTAGATACATGGCCTTGTGCAAGCGCAACTTAGGCTTGTGCGGCATCACGCCTTAGCGAGGACGATCGATCCCGCAGGGATCCAGGCAAGATGGACGACCCTACCGGGATCGGGGCGTGACACGTTCTCCTTCCTTTCCCCCAACTCCAAAACCCTAACCCTAGAGCCCGTTCTCTTCAAAATTAGGGCTAGGGTTTTTAATTTCTTCTTCCTCCCGACAAAAAATAGGGAGCGGGTTCGTGACGTTCCTCTCCGGCGTGGTGTCGCACATGATGCTGGGCTACACGCGCCTCCCGAGCCTGTCCTGCCTTCCTCCCCGCCGACGCCGCGTGCCTTCTCGACAACACTTCCGCGATGGAGACACCGGCTGCCTCGAAGGGGAAGGAGGAGTAGGTGGCGGCAGAGGGGGACGACGTTCGTCGAAATAGGAAGTGAAAAGAGTGCCGAAGAAGCTATCCAGGCACTAAACGCTAAAGTGGATGCTGACCTAGGTTTGAAGAAGTTGGTGGTCATGCCCGCTGGTTTTGCGTGCTCTCCGTGTTCCGACAAGTACCAGAAATGCCATATCTGCGATTCCCTATTTAAGGTTTCAGCAACCTATAGGATTAGAATGGAGGAAAGGTCCGTCTCTACTTCTAAGGTTACTTAGCTACCTTTTTTATTCTCATCTGCTTAATTACTTACTGCAATTCTTGATTGATTTCATGAATGAATGACGATATTTCTGCTAGCTTTCCTTTGGGATAATGATGGGTTTGGTTCTTTTATATTTGAGTAATGGACAGTTAGTTTTAACTGGATGGATGAGTTTAGGTTAGATTACATATTCTTTGCTTCTACTTAATTATTTTGGATTAGCAACTTTATTAGTAAAATGTCTATTAGCAATCACTGATCCATTGGAATATCTGAAGTCGGCTTTACCTTCCAAATATGCTAGTAACCCATTACAGCACACAGGCAACTAGTGCGGACAGGTCGGAGAATGGGTCGGTCGGTACGACGACTGCTGCCGTGTTCGAGGAAGAGACGGTGGAGGGGCTCGAGAGGCAGGATATCGCTTTCAGGTTGGTGGGCCAGCTTCTGGACCGGATGGGGACGGAGAAGGCCGGGACGGGGACGGTCGAGCAGGTCACGGAGGTGGCGACCAAGCAGCTCAAGTCGCTGCCGGCGTTTCTCAAGGTCGAATACTTGGTTCTTTATGTACATTGGACACAGACACGGCAACATAGACCTAATCTTTTATCGGTTGAGCTATTTCTCAAGTTTCTCAAGTTTGTCAAGTTTCCCGTTCTTCAAATGTTACTGAGACTCTTCTCAAGTGAGCCTTTTCTTCAAATGGAGAACCCTTCCGATCTGTACGCCCTCGTGAAGCTGAAGGTGGCCTCCGAACGGATCAGGAGGCAGGTCCCGGTGGACCCCCACTGGGGATTCTCCTACACCATGCCCCACAAGGTCTCCCGCAGCTTCGCCCTCGTCATCCAGCAGCTCCACCCCCAACTACGCAACACAGTAATTAATCAATTCAATCATTAACAATCAATTTTTTGCCAATTTAGTTGTCCATAATTTTTGATTCACTAATCTATCTATGTTTTTCCCCAATTGTTGTCCATAATTTTTGATTCACTTAATCTATCTATGTTGTTGTTGTTTCAGGTTTGCATCTTCTATCTGGTCCTCCGTGCTCTCGACACTGTCGGTTCGTATCTCCCTAAATCTTATTTTCATTTTTATTTTGATTTTTTGTTCATGTGGGGGTTTATGTGCAAGATTTTATTACATTGAAACATATGTGTATTTGTCGATGCATTGCCATAAGCAACAACTTGCTCCATAGAGTCGGACATTATTATTAACATGCTCTTGGTGAGTCGTTTAATTAAGTCTGATGTTCAGAAAGATGCTTAAATTTGAAATATTAGCTAGTAAGCTTTTTAACAAGGCAAGCTTGGTTGATTTTGATTCCAATCTTCTATAATACTGCATATGATCATTGAATTGATGTGCCCGAAACTTTAATTGGTTGCGACTTTCAACATATATAATGTTTGATGATATAATGACAGTTTTTTCCAGTTCAGTACACACCTCTGCCTCATAAAACTAAATATACTACTTGGTTGTACAATAAAAGTTGTGTTTCAACCTAAAAGAAGTTTGTTTTCCTTGACAATCTGCTCAAAAAAAATCTTTTACATTGGTGTAATTTACTAAACAATCTTTTGATTCAATACTCAATATTTTTTAATTTGATGCCATAAAAAATTAGGTCTATGTTGCCATGTCTGTGTCATGAGGTATATGTACAACTTGGTAGGCATAATACCTTTAGATTAGCGGTTGAGCTATGCAACTGAGTAAGTGTTATGAGAGTGCATTTTTATCTGGAACTTTGTCTTTAGGTTATGTTTGGTTGGGTGGAAAGTGGGGAAAAGGAAAAAAAAAAAAAAATTGAAGTGTTTCGTGTGCAAACTTGATCCTATTAACATAGGTTCAACTTTTATTTTTTATTTTTTTCCTCAATTTGTTTGCAACCAAACACAGCGTTAGTGTTATATTTTGCCAAATGACATGCCATCTTTCTTATGGCTCAGGCAACTTGCATTATACACTGGTTGCCTGGGGCATATTTGATTTTTGTTTTTACGATCTTTCTTGATCATTTGAAAAGACTTCATTAGTATGGTTGCCTGGGGCATATTTGATTAACCTGAGACAATGCTTAAGAAGGTAAAAATGTGTATTATTCTCTATGGTTTGGTGTGCACAAATACTCATTCCTTTCTACCCCCGTTTATTGAATTAAATGTTGTATATATGGTCAACGAAGATCTTCCGTTCGGCTGAACTAGGGCACTTAGATCAACTTCTTCATCCTCAGGTATATATACAAAAAGATTATACGTGGATTAATAATATATTGAGTTAATAACTAACCTAAGATTAGAAATATGCTTAATTCTGGATTAGCTTGCTCTTAATTATTGCTATGACATATCCGAATTGGTTTCTATTTGTAGCTAGTTTCTCTTTTCAATGGGCATGTAGAAACCTGTAAACCCTAGGAAGGGATTGATTTAGAAAGGTAATGTCAGTTCCTCAGTTTATGTTTTGGTACATGAGCAATATTACAAAGTATATTAAACCATGTTTTTATCTTTTTCAGGGATTTGCTACACGTGATGTTGACAGTTTTGATGTGCTCAAGTTGAGGCCAAAGTAATTACTTGTTTTGAGGATCCATTTAAGTAGTAGTTGTAAATATATGTATTTGGATACCCTATTTTGAGATAATGTAATAAAGATGGTGATATAACATTTCGATGTTTTCTTGTGAATACAGTTCAAAGTGGTTGTTTTAAAATTGAATTGAGAAGTTTTTGGAAAGTAATATATAATGTGCAATATTAAGCGTTATAAATGTGATGAGTTCAGTAATATTGAGTGTTATAAATGTTCTCCATTGAGCTTATACAGATTATCTATTCATAACGCTTTCAAAATGTCCTGAATTGTGCACTATATATTAACTATTCATAACGCTTTTATAGAAACTATTTTATGACGGTTTTTTTATAACGCTTTTAAAAAATATTTATAACACCCGTTTTCATAACGGTTGCTTTGGAAAAAAAAGCGTCATGGTTCGTGATTAATGACGCTTTTTAGCCGTCATTAAAAGGGTTTTTTGTTGTAGTGGCAGCCGACATTTTAAAGCGGTTCTAGATGACCTATTGCAATCTAATTAAGACTGTAGCTCCCCTTCCCGGAAATATTTTTTAAAATATTTATTTATACATTTATTTGATTTAATGATGAGTATTTTTTTAATTGTTTTTATAAATAATTATTTAGTTAATTATTACGGTAGATAATTTTAGCCATGGTTATGAATTGGAGTACAAGATGGCTAGGAATCATGGCACGAGTAGTGCAGTAGTGTGCCTTGACTAGTGTATTAGCCATGGTAGGGAAGACCGAGACATAGAGACGTCATAATTAGAAAAACCAGGCCAAGTTGCGACTTAACCGTACAGAAGATTTTATTTATTATTTAATTATATTATTAAGTTTTAGGGAACCCGGTTGTACCGAACCTGACCAGATTGGGCTTAAGTCAAATCCAAGCCCATGTAGGCATGTAGTGGGATCAAATACGATCTTGTAGACATGTTTGGTAAATGCAATTATTTTTGTATATATTTAGGAATTGGCGATTTGTATTTATTAAATCTTTTATTATAATGATATGTATATATATATATATATATATATATATATATATATATATATATATATATATATATATATATATATATATATATATTTGTGTGTGTGTGTGTGTGTGTGTATATATATCTATAAATAAGATACTATATTATTAATATATATTATTAGGATATATTTTTGGTTGTTGAGAATATTCATTGTTGTAGTGGTAGGTATGGTAAAAGATAATTATAAATACATATAGAGCTATATAATTATATACGTATAAATGTGTATATAGATATACGTGAGTATGTGTATGTATATGTATATGTATATAAATATAGATAAAATACGTGTGTATAAGTGTATTTGTATATAAATATATATTATATATATGTGTATGTGTGTATATATGTATATATGTATATATATACATAAGTATTTATAGGTGTATAAATATACATATATATTAGAAAGAAAAAAAGAATAAAAAGAAATAAAATAAGCCAAGCCCAAGCCAACCTGCTCATGGGCCGAGCCCAGCTGAGCAAACCCAGCTTCCTAAGATCCCACCCCAACCCGTACACACATCCCAGCCGAACTAATCTCAGCCCGACACCACGAAATAAGAACAACGTATACATGAAGAGGCCGGCAGGAGAGGGGAGATAAATCGAAACCCTAATACAACTTCCACGCCGCGCGCACCCCAGCCCTTCTGGCGGTCGTTCGTCGCCGGCGCCGCCACCACGCGTGGCCGGGAGCCGCCACAGCAAGGCCCGTGCGTGCACAGGAAACGGCAGAGACCGCAACAGCAGCCGCAGTAACTAACCCGACTTTACCGTATGATTTTGCGACGGTCGACTGATCGTTTTCTGATCTTCCTCCTCTGGTATGAAGTCAACATATACATCTTTACATCCTTTCAATTACTTTGTATATAGATACGCTAGATTGTCCAGGAAATCGGTGCCAAAACTGGCGAATCACTATCGAAAAACAGGACAGTTTTGGTGGACCAGCACCTACATTGGAAGACCGATTTCGGTCGAACCATTGAGCGATTTAAAAATCTAATTAAACAAGATTAAAGACAACCTATAGGACTCGAAGTCCCTTTTTATGGATCCTGATTTTATTGAGTAGGTTCGAAGTTATTTGATTCTAAAGTTTAGCAAAAATCCGTTTTCAAAATATTAAGAAATTATGAAAACCCTTCGATACGACGTGCGTTCCGCCAATCCGGGCGACGTGGTCGCGAACCGAAGGCATCGAAAGGTGCGTAAAGGCTTCGTGGTCGTGTGGGCTTTGACAGAATTCAAATTGGTCGCGTGTGCGCGACGAATTTGATGCGTATCCGTTGAAATTCACCGTATCGGTCCCTTTGCAAGTTTCTCAATTACTTCGTGCACGTTCATCAGATCGAGACGAAACTTGTGCCAATAGGACCGTATCATTTTTTTGGTCATGTATGCCAAGTTTGGTCCGATTCTGAGACAGTTGAATCGGAATGCCGTTTTACGGGCCCCACGGTCCGATTCAACGGGCGATTTTGTGCACGGCCTGCCGGAATCCAACTCTGGACATACGATTGGGTTCGTATCAGAAAACTAGATCCCTAGACATATAGTTTGACGACTTTAGAGATCGTTGACTCTGGCACGCTTTTCGGTGCAAAGTGGGTACAACGGCGGACACCGTTTTGGCCCAAAATTACCGTTTTGCCCCTGTGTCTAGAATTGGACTTAAGGACAGGCGATCCTAGCTATTTTGACTATTCTAAGAACATTGGTAATATTTATTTCAGCTTTCGGGGACTGATGTATGAGTTTTGACTATTGTGGCATTCTGAGTGGTTCAGATTATCGGTTACACCAACACAGGACCACAGGCGAGTACAGTTTATTGTCTGCATTTCGATATTGATCTGTACTATATTTCATTGATTGGCCATTGGTTATGTGATTTTTATACTCTATTATAAATTGTTGAGTCGGGAATGAGAAGTACCAAGGATGTGTGATCCGACCGTAGACAGTGTTTATTTTCATGCAGTAGACCTCGTAGACAGTGCTTATTTTTTTGCAAGTAGACATCGTAGACAGTGCTTAATTTTCTGCAAGTAGACATCGTAGATAGTGCTTATTTTTCTGCAAGTAGACATCATAGACAGTGCTTATTTTTCTGCAAGTAGACCTCGTAGACAGTGCTTATTTTTCTGCAAGTAGAACTCGTAGACAGTGCTTATTTTTCATGCAAGTAGACCTCGTAGACCGTGTGGTGTAGTGTCCCAGACTGATCATATATCAAAGATACTTCTAACAGTTGGAGAAAGTATTTTGTGTCTATTTATTTGCTATTGGTTTTCCGTATTTCCTGTTTATTTTCAAAAATATGCAATTAATGTCTAACCTCTGTTGTATAGTCATTTTCTTTATTTGAAATTGCATTCAGTGAATTGTGCTCGTTCCATTCCTGACTGGAAACCAACATTTTCAGATTAGCCGTGGATTCACTTAGCTTGGGGAGTGACATGAATACTTACAGACGAAAGCCTAGAGACTAGCTAGATAGTTGAGTTGTAGTCATTCATTTATTTGTACAAGTTTATATTTTTTTACAAATGTAAAACTTGTGATCATTGTAAGTTAAATTAATTATGTGAATGAGCATTATTTGTTATTTTGATCTTCATGGCCGTGACAACGTTCTACCGCCGACACTGCGGCGTAGGCTGGCTTGGACACGTCTCGTATCCGTTTAAAGAAAAAAAACGGGTGCGAGTCATGACAAGTTTTTGTGATAGCCCATGCAGGTCTATTTTTGCAAATCATGAGAACTCGTGATAGTACTTAAGTTATTTGTACTTTTGCGAGCCTGCGACTAGGAAATACTCATTCACGAATTAGGGATTAATTTAATTTAAGAGAATGACTTGGACTAGGAGTCCCTTGTTCAAATTGACCGTCAGGTAGTTAAGGTTGTTAGATAGGCCATGCAATTTAGAATTATTAAATTCAGATAGCTTGCTAGATCCCTATAGACACACTATTGCTTTTGATGTGATGATATGATCCAACGTGGGTATACTACTCACTTGATTAGTTAGGCTTTCTCGGAATTAAGGCTATAATCTTGATAACCTACTCAGTTTTCTTTTGCTCTATGTAGATATAAATCTTATATCATAAGTTAGTATTGCATGTTTTAAATTCTATTTTTACTGTATGGAATTGGTTTATAATTCATGATTCTGTTATTCCTGTATGAATCCCTAGTTAAATTTGATTCAAAGTTTTTCCCTAGCCATTTGAAATATATATGAGATAAAGATTAGGATGTTCTTACTTCACTTGTCTTCAGATATTTCCTTTTGATCAGTCTTTTACCTTAAGGATTGAGACTTATAGGCAGATGTTATAACACTTTCTATCATAGTCAACTAGTTTGAATCTCGAGCCGCTCCTTGAAGTTCTTAGGAGTATAGTTAGGGTAATTTAACGACTATGATGGCTAGACAGCAGCGCACTGTCGCCAATTACCTGAGAGTGGAGAGTGTGGGTTCACTGCAGCCGGCAGCGCACTGGCAAGGCACAACCCCCAGAATTGAAATCATTTCGAAGAATCATAGTCTATGGAACATTACTAAAACTATGTTCTCGTTGACCTCTTTAGATCTTAGATACCCTTGTGTCAATATAAGGTAGAGTATCCGATAGCATATCACATCTGAATCACGGAACCAAGGGTTACCACGGCCGGAGTATATGGACGAGGCATAATTCTTGGTAACATGATTTCATACGTGATTACAAGTTTAGGATACCATAGAGGACAGGAAAATGCATGTTCATCCCATAAGATCGAAAGCCAAACTAGTGGAAGCTCTGTAAGTTCGGTAGCATGTCTCCCAACCTGACCTTCCGTGGTCCTCGTGATCCATTGACGAGGTAACTGACTGACACTAATAGGTTTACCTGGAGTATAGAATTCAGAAGTCCATAACCCATTAGTCGACCAAGGCCTTAAGAATAGAAGATAGTAGGATTAACTGTATAAGCAAGAACACCAGGTGAAGGTTGATTCTCGCAAAACTCGAACTACATGTGCCTTCTTTTAAAAATCTTGTATACTTGTAGTTTGACTATTTTGACCAATGTTGTTATCACAGTCTAGTTTTGCAAGCTTACTCTTTATCGAGCTTGATTCAAGACATATGTTTATTGGAGACGCCCACTGACATATTGTCTAATCAGAATCGATGTATTACGGTCTGATCAACCGTAGTGCACTTGGTTCGCTCTCTCTATGATTAACCTATGTGGATTGAGATATCAAGGTATCTATGATCTCATTCGTGAATGCTTGACAATTCTTCTTGAATTATATGTCCGCCTTTGAATCACGAAATTGTGTTCATTAATATCTCTCTTGAACTCTTTATTGTTTTTGTCCTTCACTAATTGGAAAGACGAAAGCTCGTAATTGATAGATAGATACAGAGTATTCCCCATGGCTATGATAGTTTTATATGCAAGTGTAGCTACCATCGGCCAGCTCAGTGACTGGAACCTTGCCTTGAGTTACTCGTCCTCCCTTTGATACTAAACTTGCTAATCTTGATCTTCTAGTCATTGGGGATCGAGAATGATTAGAATCTTTTCCTTGAACAAATGCCAACCTAGGGGACTACCTGTCACGTCCCGCTCCCGTAGGAGCGATCGTCCTCGCTAAGACGTGATGCCGCACGAGCCTAGATTGCGCTCGTGCATGGCGGGTTCCATAACGGCCGATTTCAGCGGCTGCGACGGGGTCGTCGCACAGAAGTCCCAAGCAGAGACATTGAATAATAGCATCGGAAATTAAAAACAAACACAAGTTATTCAAAGAAGCTCTTTATTGATATTGAAACAACGGTTACATTGGGAGCGCAAGGCCAATATTACAATCACTCAAGCTCACTCTTTACAAGTTCACTCAGCTCTCTCTCTTCTCTCAATTACAAGTCTTGATCCAGCGGAATCTTCGGAAGGCGATGTCCATACATTATGGACCGTATAAGTCTTTAATCCATGCGGCCGCACGCTTCAAAATCGCCAAGGAGCTCCATGCCTCGACGCATCCAAGCGAGCTCCGCGCCACGAGCTTCTACCTGTGCTTGCACATGTAAACTATGTGGGTGTCAGTACTCAACTGTACTGGTGGAATGAGCTCCTCGCCCACCCATACAAACTCGATACGTTATTTTACTTTGTGCAACATAGTCCCTTCTTATCAATTGTCTTTCTAGTCTTGCCTTAGGATCAGTTTTATGACCGACGCCTTGCCTATTTTGTGTCTTTAGACCATCTCGTGCTTGCAACGGCAATGTTAACTCATACCTTGCCTCAAGACCCTTCTCGTGCCAATAACATTAACCTATCGAGTTGTGTTTGCCTTACGGCCATAATCAGAGACGCAACTACGCGATGAGGCCCCATTTCCTTGTGACTGTGCTACAAATCTACCGTGCCGTGCCTCGCAACTATGTGCGACTCAACCATATCACCGCCTCGCGGCCCTTTGCTACTAAATCAACAACTGACCCAATCAAGACTTCTGGACAGAGTGTCACTCGACCGACTTTGCCTTGCGGTATTTCCTGACTTAAACTTAAGACAACTCAAACCAACTTATGCAACTTATATGCCAACAACTTAAGACCGACGCCGCATCTCGTGCCGAAGCACGGTGTCTTCGTTGCAGCCAAATCTTAGGCCCAAACATTTGTATTCTAAATGTACACACGTTCAACAACTCAACTCAATCCAAAAGCACACACGCGAATTGCCGCCATGCCGACTCATCTATATGATTTAGTCACTGACTTCCAGAGCCATCCTGGACTCCTTTAGCTTGTTAGGCGGCCGCCCTTGCCAGCGTGAGTAGCTATCCCGGCTGGCAAGCCTCTGCGCTAACTTGTGCGGTCATCCAGCACGTGCTAATGCTGCTTCTCAAGAACCGGTCCCCTTCCGTTGGGCTACCGTTCGAGGAAACTCTACCTTGTTGACAAGTTGTCCATGACCATGCAAGACTCGACTCAACTGACGTCTCACACAGTCATTCCACCTTTAGTGTTATCATCTCTTTCAGGGCCAAGTTCAATACTTCTTACATCTGAGATCTTGCCTCGACGACCCATAGTCGCGAGCATTCTTCTTTTTTGCCCTATCATTTTATTCAACTCAAGAACAACTATTTGCAACACTTTCCAAACTCAATGAATCAACCGTGGCCCGTGCCTGAAAACACTAAGTCCGTGACATCGTGCCTTAAACCAACTTGAACTCTATGCGACGCCATCGCCCAAGACTTAATCTATATGACGGGTTGAAACCGTAAGACTAAGTTGTCATACCCAGCCGTAGAACTCGTAGGACCATGCTTGGAATGACTTAGGTCGACCACCATCACTTTGCCTAACTTCACCAAGCCTACAACTTAACTCAAGGGACGAGCAAAGGCTATGCCAAGCCTTGCATCATGGAAGCGTGCATGCTTTATCGAGCATTTACGCGGGCGACGCCTATGACTTAGGCTACGTTCATAACTTTGCCTACTCCACCAACTTTCCTTCTCCCAAGCCACGGGACGAAGGATCGAGTGTCATTTTCAAAGCACGCCGTGCACCAACTCTAAGACAATCGTTTTGGACCTTTCCATATTCTAACTCAATTCGACCCGTCGGGATTATTTCCTTTAGCTATGTGCATTCGTCTCTTTTATTATCAAGCCTACTTGTGCAAGTTGAAAATACGCAATTTATTATGTGAGGGTAAAGAGGAGGCAAGTTCACCAAAACTACCCCACCTGAGCGAGCGATCGTCTCGACCGAGCGATGTCTCCGAGTAGCCGTTGCAAAGCTAAGTCCGAACGTCGTCGGCGTTTCGATTCCTCCGATTGACTGAGCGGGACGGGGCACTACATCATACACCACTCAGAAAAAGTTTCGTCCTCGAAACTAACTGAGTACACTTATCGACTTATCACTTTACTCAACATTCACGAACTCTCGCACACACTACGCCTATGCATTTCTCAAATCCGAGCCACGCTCGTGCTACCCTCAATCCTTTCTTCAAAACTTACGATCTTAAAATCCTCTACACTTTCCTGTTCCTCAAGCCTCACTTGAATTCAACGTATCACTTAGTATGGATAGTGCACATATCTTTGGCGTCCCTAAAATATATGTATTTCAACCAAGCCTCGAGATAGTGAATCCCGCCATCACCACTCGAGTCGGATCGTGTACGCATTCAAGCGTCCTTGATATACATGCATGTCAACCGAGCCTCATGAGTGGTGCCTTCACCATTCCTATCGCTCTGTACCGGAACGTCTGCCTAACCGCTAGGCTATGTCTTTCCGTCAGTATTGGAATTATAGTTCCCAAACAACGATATCAACACTGACCCCATCCTAAGGTCAAACCAAGTTGATAGTACGAGGTTTTCTACCCAAGCTCGCATCACTCCGATTTCTAAACATCGAGCATCGATTTCCTACGCACATCCCAACATTCGTCGCACGGGGTCCGAGTCGTTGAACAAAGCCATCCTACGATAACTTACGTTTCAACCAATCCCACGTCATATCCATATCGTTCGTTCATCAAGCCGTTTTGCATAGTCTATCTCTTCGAACACGTTCGACATAATCCGCCTATCAATCCCCAAGTCAAGCACGCTATGACACAATTCATCGCTAAACCAAACTTTCACATTCCATACTTCTGAAGTCATTCATCCCAATTCACGTAATCGATCACAAGGTCGTCCGACCTAACAATATGTTGCGTCCCGATCTCACGCGAGTCAAATTATCCATGGTGGGTACGAATTACCATGTACGCTCCTGCGAGATAATCATTCTCATCGGGACGTAACTCTTGTTTTTTGTCTAGACTAATTCATTTTCGATGTGCGGATTGGACCTACTCAATCCTCAAGTTTCATTCATTCATCAATCGCAAGTCCTACAAATCCTCGAGTTGACCTTCGTATCAAGCCAACAAGTCGAGACGATCAAAGTTGTCGCGTCCTAATTTTTCTGGGTTCAATCATTCCTGCGACATGAATCACCATGTCAGCGCTCACGCGGAACAATCGCCCCAAATCCGACGTAATACATGTGCGAGGCTAGAGTTGCGCTCGCGCAAGACAAGATCCTCGACGTTGTGGTTATCCGCGTAACCATCAAGACACAATCATTTTTATCCAACATTCATCTCGATCAAAATCCTAAGTATAGCATCCAACCGAACAATAACACTTGTACGATCATCCTTCGTCGAGTCAGAGTACCCCCGAGTTATCGTATATCGATCTTTGATACGCCTCAGTACCATCGATGACATGCGTAACCTGACGATCTTCCTTTTGCAACAAATTCTGAGTCGTGCGAATGGTGCTATCATCCGACTGGATAATCTCCTCGACATTCAATTCAAGTTTGATCATTATCCCTCAAACCATTCACAACATCAATTCCCTCAATTCGTATCATTCTTTTTATCAATCGATCGACATCCCTGAGGCTATCGCATACACCACTCAGGGATGAAGTCATCCAACAAATCCTCAACTTATCATTCGAATCAAAATCGACTTCTTTAAATTTTTCGTTCGAACCATTCCTCAAATTTTAAGCACGCTCACCTATATCGTATCGACGATATCATCGTTCGATAGCACCCCTATCGATAGTCATCTTACTATATTCAATCGAGTTCAACTCATTCTTGCTCGACACTATTCAATTCCCGCACTCGACTTTTCTAAGGTCGACGCAACTTTGGTGTATATGCCCAGCCCGACTTAGCCAATCGTGCTTACGCAACCATCTTTTTGTTTTATCGAAAACTGTTCTCCTACGTTTTGCAAAATAGATAGACTTATTGTATGGACATTCCGTGGGACAATTGAGAGAGAGCGCAGCAACGATATCAATATGCGGAAGCAACATTCAGAGTTCGCGGAAACAACGAAGTTAAAGAATTCAATCGATAGTCTAATGACGTAAAGCTGTGCTCTGATACCATTATGTCACGCCCCGCTCCCGTAGGAGCGATCATCCTCGCCAAGGTGTGATGCCGCATGAGCCTAGATTACGCTCGTGCAAGGGGGGTTCCATAACGGCCGATTTTAGCGGCTGCGACGGGGTCGTCGCACAGAAGTCCCAAGCAGAGACATTGAATAATAGCAGCAAAAATTAAGAACAAACACAAGTTATTCAAAGAAGCTCTTTATTGATATTGAAACAACGGTTACATTGAGGGCGCAAGGCTTATATTACAATCACTCAAGCTCACCTTTACAAGTTTGCTCAGCTCTCTCTCTTCTCTCAATTACAAGTCTTGATCCAGCGGAAGCTTCGGAAGGCGACGTCCATACATTATGTCCCGTATAAGTCTTTAATCCATGCGGCCGCACGCTTCCAAATCACCAAGGAGCTCCATGCCTCGACGCATCCAAGCGAGCTCTGTGCCACGAGCTTCTACCTGTGCCTGCACATGTAAACTATGTGGATGTCAGTACTCAACTGTACTGGTGGAATGAGCTCCTCGCCCACCCATACAAACTCGACACATTATTTTACTTTGTGCAACATAGTCCCTTCTTATCAATTGTCTTTCTAGTCTTGCCTTAGGATCAGTTTTATGACCGACGCCTTGCCTATTTTGTGTCTTTAGACCATCTCGTGCTTGCAACGACAATGTTAACTCATACCTTGCCTCAAGACCCTTCTCGTGCCAATAACATTAACCTATCGAGTCGTGTTTGCCTTACGACCATAATCAGAGATGCAACTACGCGATGAGGCCCCATTTCCTTGTGACCGTGCTACAAATCCACCGTGCCGTGCCTCGCAACTATGTGCGACTCAACCATATCGCCGCCTCGCGGCCCTTTGCTACTAAATCAACAACTGACCCAATCAAGACTTCTGGACAGAGTGTCACTCGACCGACTTTACCTTGCGGCATTTCCTGACTTAAACTCAAGACAACTCAAACCAACTTATGCAACTTATATGCCAACAACTTAAGACCGACGCCGCATCTCGTGCCGAAGCACGGTGTCTTCGTTGCAGCCAAATCTTAGGCCCAAACATTTGTATTCTAAATGTACACACGTTCAATAACTCAACTCAATCCAAAGGCACACACGCGGATTGCCGCCATGCCGACTCATCTATATGATTTGGTCACCGACTCCCAGAGCCATCCTGGACTCCTTTAGCTTGTTAGGCGGCCGCCCTTGCCAGCGTGAGTAGCTAGCCCCGCTGGCAAGCCTCTGCGCTAACTTGTGCGGTCATCCAGCACGTGCTAATGCTGCTTCTCAAGAACCGGTCCCCTTCCGTTGGGCTACCGTTCGAGGAAACTCTACCTTGTCGACAAGTTGTCCATGACCATGCAAGACTCGACTCAACTGATATTTCATACAGTCATTCCACCTTTAGTGTTATCATCTCTTTCAGGGCCAAGTTCAATACTTCTCACATCTGAGATCTTGCCTCGACGACCCGTAGTCGCGAGCATTCTTCTTTCTTGCCCTATCATTTTACTCAACTCAAGAATAACTATTTGCAACACTTTCCAAACTCAATGAATCAACCGTGGCCCGTGCCTGAAAATACTAAGTCCGTGACATCGTGCCTTAAACCAACTTGAACTCTACGCGATGCCACCGCCCAAGACTTACTCTATATGACGGCTTGAAACCGTAAGACTAAGTTGTCATACCCAGCCGTAGAACTCGTAGGACCGTGCTTGGAATGACTTAGGTCGACCACCATCACTTTGCCTAACTTCACCAAGCCTATAACTTAACTCAAGGGACGAGCAAAGGCTGTGCCAAGCCTTGCATCATGGAAGAGTGCATGCTTTATCGAGCATTTATGCGGGCGACGCCTATGACTTAGGCTACGTTCATAACTTTGCCTACTCCACCAACTTTCCTTCTTTCAAGCCACGGGACGAAGGATCGAGTGTCATTTTCAAAGCACGCCGTGCACCAACTCTAAGACGATCGTTTTGGACCTTTCCATATTCTAACTCAATTCGACCCGTCGGAATTATTCTCTTTAGCTATGTGGATTCGTCTCTTTTATTATCAAGCCTACTTGTGCAAGTTGAAAACACGCAATTTATTATGTGAAGGCAAAGATGAGGCAAGTTCACCGAAACTACCCCACCTGAGCGAGCGGTCGTCTCGACCGAGCGTTGTCTCCGAGTAGCCGTTGCAAAGCTAAGTCCGAACGCCGTCGGCGTTTCGATTCCTCCGATTGACTGAGCGGGACGGGGCACTACACTACCTATGCTCAGGAGACCGATTCTTGTGAGCCTCAAATTATATATTTGAAGCTCGCTTTAACTAGAACCCTTGTAACAATAGTCTGGCAGGTTTGACACCAATAGAAATTCACGACTCTGTTGTTAGGAATCTTTTTGCCTTAGAGTTGGGTATCCCATCGATAACTCTTGTATACTATGGACGAGTAGATCATTCTATTTTAGCGACCATGTGTCATTGTACACACTCCTCCATTCCTTAAAGAACGATCCTTGAACTTGACTTGTAACTACTTATCCCGTTACGCCGTGCCTTATTCTTCAAGAGTCGAGGTACAATATCCGGACTTTAGAATTTTTCTGACCTCATTATTCCTAAAACCATATCCTAGCTTCTAAGGTGGGTAGACTGTAAGCCTCCTAAAGTTTTTGGATATACGAAGATCACCGATTGATTAGAATAAATTTTTATTAGAATGATAGTTAGTGCCCTATGGACTCCCACTTTCCATTTAGATCATTTTGTGTCCCCGGCCGTGTTATTAATATTCGGAGTACGAGATCGGCTGTTATTTTCCAACAAACTACATATGCAAGGCCTAGACGAGTTCACCTTCATCTAGGTATATCATGTCCCACTCAAACACGTCCTCTTATACTCTATTTTTATGGTACGACTTTCAGGTAAAAAGGACTAGCTATAACCCTTACCATAATACCGATAAACTTCCCGACTTCAATTAGAGACTCAACTTTGACTCGAATTTTTCGACCCAACATATGGTTGTGATCGATTCGAAGCCCACTACGCACATGTCACTAGTGTGCCACTCAATTGTGTCTTCTCGTGCTATATTAAATACAAAAGTCACTGAAGGCGCATTTTTGGGCTTTAAGGACCTAGCTAACCAACCTGACTGGCAACTAGCTCAACCACTTGGGTGAAAAACTATTCTAGGTTACCCCAACCTAATAGAAACAGCTTTATTATTGGGATCTTGTCCAGTCAATATAGACTGAAATTCGTGGTTCACCCAACCAACGATTGATGTCCAATCAGGAACCAATTAAGACCCAGTAAACCCATCCATACAAACCACCGTATTTGGACTATAAACTGTCACGACCCGATCCCAAATAATTGGGTCGAACCGGATCATGCCCAGCCTGCACCGTTGTTGAGACGGCAGCAGTAAGCTGTATCCACTATTGCAGGTAATCACAACAACATCTAAATATTTGTCACAACTCAATATTCGAGAATTTAAAACTTTATTCAACATTTGAAAAGTACAACCGGAATAGAAAGACTGAAATAAAATACTGAATTCAAATTATCAAAATTCTAAAACAACCAATCTGGAAACAGAAAATCTAGCTAAGCGTTCGGCTCATCGGCCTCAGGTCCTGCGTCCTCCAAAGGGAACTCTGGCAACACCACAGGGTACAGAACTGGATCATAATAACTGTTGTATAACAGCTCAGCATCCTCAAAATCTCCTAAAAATGTTATCTCCAGTCAGGAGGGAGGAAAGTACAATTCATGATAATCTAACAATTGAAATAATAATAGAATCATGCACTTTTAAACAATTTGAAAATAAACAGTTCTCCAGCAGTTAAAACATTGTGATGTGAATAGGCAATGAATATGACCGGCTTCGGTTGTACAGTGAATGATATGGCTTATCCCCGTGTGTATGAGGGGTAAGCTAATACAGTTCTAAATTATTACTTTGGATGAGGTTATACTCATTACACTACTCCCCCAGTCCCCAAACAGTTACAGTAGTTACAGTAGTGACAGTCAGTGCTCTCAGAGAGAGTTTCGTGTTGCATCGTGGTTTAAACTTGCAATAAAATAATTATTAAATAATTGTAAACTAACACAAAATATACTTGCCTTTGTTTACGACTGAAAACGGTGTTGGTTCCGGAAAGATGCTAGGTTCGTCTCTGAAACCCTACAGTTGGAGAACTTGACTTAGAACCATTGTGAAACCAAGCTAGGTGTGCTAGTTGCAATCTCTAGTAGCAGGTCCTAGTCAGATTTTAATCTTGGATTACGCTATCACAACAAATCTCGATTATCGGGTGCGTTGTAATTAATTACGAGGGAAAGATCAATTTAACTTTTATTTTGGAAAACTCGTAGTTACCAATTTAATTGGTTAAAACTTTGAATTTTTCGTAATTATACATATAAAACTAAATTTCTTGTTTAATGAGAAAACATGATCTTTGTTTAAATATTACAAACTTGTAAATTTTAATGTGAGAAAAACCTCATTAATTTTTCTATATCAAAATAATATTTATTTTAGTTTTACGCGTTTATGCTAAAAACCAGCAAAACCAGAAAATGAAAGAAAAACTACGCTACAATAATTACAGACCACAGAGAAAGAAAATAGAAAAGCTGGGCTTATGCCCTTACAAATTATTGAATTTAAATAAGAAATAGACCTGGATTAGTCCTGAAATCTCTCCTACAATTTAATTATAAATAAAACTAATAATTAAAATAAATTTAATAGTGAGTCTCAGATATTGGTCCAATCGTCATATAGGCTAATGCCTCAACGTCCGGGCGAAACCGGTTTCGTTTGCACTTAGTCAGGGCCCATTGACCAATACGGTCGTCGCCCAAAAATCCAAAATAATATTCTTTTCCGAAAAACCATTTTAAAATTATATAATTAAATTTTATAGAAAAATCCGGCAGCACTTCCTCTATTTTCGGGATAACCCAAAACTGGGAAAATGTAACTCAACATCCAATATAAATCCAAAACCAGTGAAACCAAATATATATAACTTTATATACAGAGAAAACGTTCCCGAGATGTATTCGAAAATCCCAAAATAATCCCAAACCATCAGAACTCTTTCCGAAGAGTTCTCGGAAAAACCCGAAATCAACAGCAACTAAAAACCACAGAACAAAAATGTCAAGAATGGTTTCGAAATTCCCGGAACCATAACGTAGCAAAAATTCCGAATTCCCGTAGAGAGTTCGGGGACCAATTTATCATCACAGACACGTTGGAAGGGACGAACTACTGTGATTATCCAAAAATTACCCAAATCGACGGAATCCGAAGGGTTGTCTCGGACTAGGGACACGCCTCGCCGGGGTACGGCTACGTAAACGTAATTGAAGCTCGGGATCGGACAACGGGTTGCGCACGGAAGCTCGCCGGAGACAGGGAAACTCTAGACAACAGCTGGACGGGCCGGTCACGCGCGCAAGGGGGTCGGGTGGCCCGGGAACGGCGGGCGACGGTAGCGAGGAACGCCGGGCTGGCCTGGCGGGGTCGTCGGGCTCGGCTGGCCTTGGCGCTGGAGGGCGGCGCTAGGGCACGGCCGACCAAGGGGGGTCTGGCGGGAGGTGCGCCGGAGTCGGGCCGAGGGGGCGACGCTCGGGAGTTGCTCGGTGGAGAGAGAGTGAGTGGGTGAGAGGGAAGTAATGAGAGGAAGGGAGAGGAAGTAGTGGGAAAGGTGGTGGTGGTATGTTTTTAAGGAGAAGGGAAAAAGAGTGATGTGCTTGCTCGTGAGAGGGAGGGGATTAGAGGATAAGGAAATGAGTGGTAGTGGTGGGTATTAAAAGGAGGAAAGAAATGGGAGTTGTGGAGGAGAGTGGTTGTGGGATCCAAAAGAATAGGGTGCGTGAGGTCCAGGTCCTGGGGGGGTTGGGAACAGGTCATGGGGATTGGGAAAATTAGGAATTAGTCAGTTCATTTTCTTTTCTTTTTTTTATAAAAATTAATATATAGAGATTAGAATTTTAAAAGAAAGGAAAATAAGGACGGTTCGGGCTGAGTTAGGTTTCGAAAATCGGGTCTGGTTCGAGTTCGGGGTCGGACTCCGGACATGGGGTCGGGGCAGGGCCACAAGCAAAACCCAAACGATAATTTCAAAAATAGTGTTTTCCTAAATCCGACTAAAAAAATAATATAATAATATATATAATAATAATAATAATAATAATACTATAAAACCAAAATTATACTACAAACCAATAATAAAAAATCTGGGTTTCACAATCTTTCCTCCTTAGAAAAATTTTGTCCTCGAAATTAAAGGCAGGGTTAGGAGTAAACTCAATTCAAACAGGTACGGGTACTACGCCCGTAACTCAGGTCCAACAATAAGAATTGCCAAGGCAGTCGTGGATGAGACATTTAGGAACAAGTTTTAACTATGTCACCATCCACGCAGAACAAGAATATATATATGCGAACCAAGGTACACGTGGCTGATCAGACCATTATGCACCGGTTCTGATTAGACAATATATTAGTGAGTGCACCCAATAAAATACTATCATGATCAAGCTCGATAAAGAAATAAGCTCGCAAAACTAGGCTAACTTAGCAGCATCAGTCAAAAATATTAGAACGAAAGATAATGTTTGCAAGAAATAGAAGTTTATGAGGCAGCACAGGATTCCTGGTTTTCTTCTCACCTCTGTCTAAAATCGCCACTGGCTTCTCCGGCACTGTGAGGCTGGGTCCAATCTCTAGCTCCGAATGGTCCAAGATGTGGCTCGGGTCCGGGATGTAGCGTCTCAGCTGCGAAACGTGGAAGATGTTGTGCACACTCTCAAGATTAGCTGGTAGAGCTAACCGTTACGCTACTTTTCCAACTCGTCTTAAAACTTCAAATGGCCTGATGTATCTGGCCTCAATTTCCCAGCTCCGTCAAAACTGATCATTCCTCTGGTAGGAGAACTTCACAGAAACGCTATCTCCTTCTTCAAACTCTACTGGTCGACGACTACTATCAATCCAATGCTTCTGTCTGTCTTGGGCAATCCTGAGCTTACATTAACCTTCTCCACTGCGTCAGTCACCATCTCTGGACCCAGCAATACTTTTTCTCCTACGTCGTCCTATGCAAGTGGTGTACGGCAATGACGTCCATAGAGAGCTTCAAATGGGGTCATACCAATGCTGGCTTGGTAGCTGTTGTTGTAAGAGAACTTTACCAAGTGCAAATGATCTTCCCAAGACCCTCCAAACTCCAAGACGCAAAATCTCGGCATGTCTTCAGGCGTCTGGATTATCCTCTCTGATTGTCTATCTGTCTGGGAGTGATAGGCAGTGCTGAACTTCAATTGTGTCCCCAGGCTGTCATGCAAACTTTTCCAAGAGTGAGAGGTAAAACGAGTGTCTCGGTCAGATACAATGCTTACCGGTACTCTATGAATCCGGTAGATATGTCGCATGTATAGTGCCGCCAACTTCTCGGTGGATAAACCAACTTTGAAGGGGATAAAGTGAGCTGACTTGGTCAGTTGGTCCACTATAACCCAAATGGCGTCCTTTCCTCCTTCGGAACGAGGCAGTCCTGACACGAAGTCCATTGTGATGTGCTCCCACTTCCACTCCGGAATGTCCAGTGGCTGTAGAAGTCCTGCGGGTCTCTGTCTGCTAGCCTTCACTTGATGACAAATTAAACATCTAGCAACATACCTGGCCACGTCTTTCTTCATTCCAAACCACCAAACAATGGTACGTATATCCCGATACATCTTGTTAGCTGCAGGATGTATGGAATATTGCGACTGGTGTGCTTCCTTCATCAGCTCGTTCCTTAGTTCGCCAGATGCTACGCAGAGCCTCATACCATTCTTCAGTGCTCTATCGCTGGCGATTGAAAAACCCTCAAGTGTTCCTGCCAACACTTGATCTCTAAGTTTGCAAAGTGTCTCGTCTTGAAACTGCGTCTCCTTGATTTTGTCCATCAGACTCGAGCTCACTTGCAACTTCATCAACAATGAATCAGCATCCAGCTCCTTCCTTCCAGGCAGTATAATCTCCAGTCCAAGCTTCTCGATGTCCTCTAGCAGGTGCCGCTCCTTGGTCAAAAACATCGCCATAGGGTATCGACTAAGTGCATCTGCGACCACATTAGCCTTACCCGGGTGGTACTGTAGATCGATGTCAAAATCTTTCATCAGCTCCAGCCATCTTCTTTGCCTCATGTTCAGCTCCTTCTGAGTGAAAACATACTTCAGACTTTTGTGGTCTGTATATATTTCTACTCTCTCTCCATATAGATAATGCTTCCATAGCTTCAAAGCAAAGATGACTGCCGCAAGCTCCAGATCATGTGTGAGATAGTTCTTCTCATGAGTCCGTAATTACCTAGATGCATAAGCAATCACTTTTCCATGTTGTTGAAGAACGCAACCCAGTCCTTTACCTGAGGCATCACTGTAGATTGAGAAACCACCAGTTCCTGCGGGTAGCGCAAGGATTGGTGCAGTGGCAAGTCTCTTCTTCAGCTCCTCAAATGATGCCTGGCAATCTTCCGTCCAGATGAACTCTTCATTCTTCCGAGTGAGCTTCGTCATCGGCTCAGCAATTCTGGCAAAATCCTTCACGAACTTCCGGTAGTAGCCAGCCAAGCCCAAGAAACTCCTGATTTCAGCAACTGAGCTTGGGGTAGACCACTTCTCAACAGCGGCTATCTTCTTCGGATCCACCGAAATTCCTTCTTCTGTGACAACATGGCCAAGGAAATTCACATTGTCTAGAAAGAATTCACATTTAGAAAGCTTACCATACAGCTTCTCCTTCCTCAAAGTTTCCAGAACTTTTCTGAGGTGCTCTTCGTGCTCCTCTTCCGTCTTTGAATAGATCAGAATGTCATCGATAAAGACAACGACAATTTGATCTAGGTATTCATGGAAAACCTTGTTCATAAGGTTCATGAACACCGTAGGAGCATTCGTCTGTCCAAACGGCATGACCAAGAATTCAAACTGCCCATACTTGGTGTTGAATGCCGTCTTGGGAATATCTTCCTTCCTGACCCTGATCTGATGGTAGCCAGATCTAAGATCAATCTTCGAAAACACCTTGGCTCCGCTCAATTGATCAAATAGGTCATCGATCCGGGGCAGAGGTACTTGTTCTTGATGGTGATATTGTTCAGCATCCGGTAGTCGATGCACATCCGTACTGTTTCGTCCTTCTTGGGCACAAATAAGACAGGTGCTCCCCAGGGTGAAGCTCCGTCTCGAATGAATCCCAGAGCCTTCAGTTCATTGATCTGGTCCTCCATCTCCTTGGCCTCCTTCGGGTTGACACTGTAGCATCCCTTAGAAATAGAGGAAGAGCCGGGGACTAGGTCAATGGTGAACTCTATGTCTCGATCTGGGGGGTAATCCGGAAAGACTATCAGGGAAGACATCTACCATAAAGGTGTAACTAAGAATTTTATTCATGTGGAGAATTACAGCAAAAACTCTCATGATTGATCTAAGGACATCCTGTTACAACTTCTTATAACAATAGATAATGTTATTCAGTAGTCCTAGGTACTATTCTTTATGGTTCTGGCTCTTGCATGAGCAGTCTCCAACTGCTTCATCTTCTATGAACCTCGAGTCTACATCATGCCTTATTGTAGGAGGCAAGGTCTGCTGGATAGGAAGAGAGCCCTAGGTTGTGGCCTAACAGGTGTTGCTGGGATATGTGCTCTGGTTTGATGGAAAGATAAGGGACAGTCCTTTACCCGATGTTCAGCAGATCCACATGCCAAATATTTTCCCAATCTCTTACGATAAATATTGGCTTGGTGACCAAGCCTTTTACAGTAGTCACAAACCAATAGCTTCTTACGATATGACTGTCGAATAGGGCTCAAATATCTTCTAGATTCAGGGGTATCCCTCCTAGGACGAGGTTCCGCTCCAACTTGGTTTAAGATAGCTAAGGCTACATCATTGACGTTCTTCATGACTTCTCTCGTGATATTCATCTGATCCTGCTGGGCTTCAGCTTGAGCCTTCTGAAACTCCAAGATTTCTAGAAATAGGGCAACCATTTAGGAGGTGTTTGCTGGTACTGGTGGAGCAACAGGAATGGGTACTTCACCAAGGAAATGTAACTCAGTTTGAGAAGAGGTAGGAATCGCCAGTGTAGTAAAAACTTCGCTGGATGCATTATGGGGACGGTCAATCAGCTACGAGGGAATAAACCCTGAACTTGGTTGAGGAGATGGAGTATGATCCGGAGATGACACCTCATCGCCAGCAGGATTAGTCTTGTCAATGGCCATTCTCTGGAAGGTTTAGGATACAAACATAAGCAAGGTATCCCACCAGTTTATAATCAAACAAAAATATTTATGTATATAATTCGGACCTATGTTGTGACAAATCAATGTTCTAGTGTTCTAATTGTTTCTAGATATGTTTTCCTAAGTTGTTGATACCTGCATGGGCCACCACTAAAAATATGTCACGACCCGATCCCAAATAATTGGGTCGAACCGGATCATGCCCAGCCTGTACCGTTGTTGAGACGGCGACAGTAAGCTGTATCCACTATTGCAGGTAATCACAACAACATCTAAATATTTGTCACAACTCAATATTCGAGAATTTAAAACTTTATTCAACATTTGAAAAGTACAACCGGAATAGAAAGACTGAAATAAAATGCTGAATTCAAATTATCAAAATTCTAAAACAACCAATCTGGAAACAAAAAATCTAGCTAAGCGTTCGGCTCATCGGCCTCAGGTCCTGCGTCCTCCAAAGGGGACTCTGGCAATACTACATGGTACAGAACCGGATCATAATAACTGTTGTATAACAGCTCAGCATCCTCAAAATCCCCTAAAAATGTTATCTCCAGTCAGGAGGGAGCAAAGTATAATTCATGATAATCTAACAATTGAAATAATAATAGAATCATGCACTTTTAAACATTTTAAAAATAAACAGTTCTCCAGCAGTTAAAACATTGTGATATGAATAGGCAATGAATATGACCGGCTTGGGTTGTACAGTGAATGATATGGCTTATCCCCGTGTGTATGAGGGGTAAGCTAATACAGTTCTAAATTATTACTTTGGATGTGGTCATACTTATTATACTACTCTCCCAGTCCCCAAACAGTTACAGTAGTTACAGTCAGTGCTCTCAGAGAGAGTTTCGTGTTGCATCGTGGTTTAAACTTGCAATAAAATGATTATTAAATAATTGTAAACTAACACAAAATGTACTTGCCTTTGTTTACGACTGGAAACGGTGTTGGTTCCGGGAAGATGCTAGGTTCGTCTCCGAAACCCTACAGTTGGAGAACTTGACTTAGAACCATTGTGAAACCAAGCTAGGTGTGCTAGTTGCAATCTCTAGTAGCAGGTCCTAGTCAGATTTTAATCTTGGATTACGCTATCACAACAAATCTCGATTATCGGGTGCGTTGTAATTAATTACGAGGGAAAGATCAATTTAACTTTTATTTTGGAAAACTCGTAGTTACCAATTTAATTGGTTAAAACTTTGTATTTTTCGTAATTATACATATAAAACTAAATTTCTTGTTTAATGAGAAAACATGATCTTTGTTTAAATATTACAAACTTGTAAATTTTAATGTGAGAAAAACCTCATTAATTTTTCTATATCAAAATAATATTTATTTTAGTTTTACGCGTTTATGCTAAAAACCAGCAAAACCAGAAAATGAAAGAAAAACTACGCTACAATAATTACAGACCACAGAGAAAGAAAATAAAAAAGCTGGGCTTATGCCCTTACAAATTATTGAATTTAAATAAGAAATAGACCTGGATTAGTCCTGAAATCTCTCCTACAATTTAATTATAAATAAAACTAATAATTAAAATAAATTTAATAGTGAGTCTCAGATATTGGTCCAATCGTCATATAGGCTAATGCCTCAACGTCCGGGCGAAACCGGTTTCGTTTGCACTTAGTCAGGGCCCATTGACCAATACGGTCGTCGCCCAAAAATCCAAAATAATATTATTTTCCGAAAAACCATTTTAAAATTATATAATTAAATTTTATAGAAAAATCCGGCAGCACTTCCTCTATTTTCGGGATAACCCAAAACTGGGAAAATGTAACTCAACATCCAATATAAATCCAAAACCAGTGAAACCAAATATATATAACTTTATATACAGAGAAAACGTTCCCGAGATGTATTCGAAAATCCCAAAATAATCCCAAACCATCAGAACTCTTTCCGAAGAGTTCTCGGGAAAACCCGAAATCAACAGCAACTAAAAACCACAGAACAAAAATGTCAAGAATGGTTCCGAAATTCCCGGAACCATAACGTAGCAAAAATTCTGAATTCCCGTAGAGAGTTCGGGGACCAATTTATCATCACAGACACGTTGGGAGGGACGAACTGCTGTGATTATCCAAAAATTATCCAAATCGACGGAATCCGAAGGGTTGCCTCGGACTCGGTACACGCCTCACCGGGGTACGGCTGTGTAAATGTAACTGAAGCTCGGGATCGGACAACGGGTCATGCACGGAAGCTCGTCGGAGACAGAAAAACTCTGGACAACAGCTGGACGGGCCGGTCACGCACGCAAGGGGGTCGGGCGGCCCGGGAACGGCGGGCGACGGTGGCGAGGAACGCCGGGCTGGCCTGGCGGGGTCGTCGGGCTCGGCTGGCCTGGGCGCTGGAGGGCGGCGCTAGGGCACGGCCGACCAAGGGGGGTCCGGCGGGAGGTGCACCGGAGTCGGGCCGAGGGGGCGACGCTCGGGAGTTGCTCGGTGGAGAGAGAGAGTGAGTGGGTGAGAGGGAAGTAATGAGAGGAAGGGAGAGGAAGTAGTGGGAAAGGTGGTGGTGGTGTGTTTTTAAGGAGAAGGAAAAAAGAGTGTTGTGCTTGCTCGTGAGAGGGAGGGGATTAGAGGATAAGGAAATGAGTGGTAGTGGTGGGTATTAAAAGGAGGAAAGAAATGGGAGTTGTGGAGGAGAGTGGTTGTGGGATCCAAAAGAATAGGGTGCGTGAGGTCCAGGTCCTGGGGGGGTTGGGAACAGGTCATGGGGATTGGGAAAATTAGGAATTAGTCAGTTCATTTTCTTTTCTTTTTTTTATAAAAATTAATATATAGAGATTAGAATTTTAAAAGAAAGGAAAATAAGGACGGTTCGGGCAGAGTTGGGTTTCGGAAACCGGGTCTGGTTCGAGTTCGGGGTCGGACTCCGGACATGGGGTCGGGGCAGGGCCACAAGCAAAACCCAAACGATAATTTCAAAAATAGTATTTTCCTAAATCCGACTAAATAATAATATAATAATATATATAATAATAATAATAATAATAATAATAATACTATAAAACCAAAATTACACTACAAACCAATAATCAAAAATCTGGGTTTCACATAAATCGAACTATTTGAAATAGGTCCCTATACCTATTATATAGTCTTCCCCTCTTAGAATGTGGTATCATTCGTAACCATTATTCCATTTACCTGGAAGTTGCGATACGATCTTCCATTGCATTTATATCTCTTTCTCGTGTGTTTAAATAACCACGGGAAAGATCACAATCTTGATTTCTCAAATTCCGTTCTGTTATGGAACTTTGTTCAGAATTTCAAAAACAGAACTTCCGTATTACACGGATTACAAGCTCCTATAAGAAAAGAAAGGGTTCTTCGAATTATCAAGTGGCTGGACTAGAGTAGCCCAATCTAACAAATAGGTCAATGACTCATAAACTTTCTTTCTATCTGTATCATTGGATACTCTCCACTACTCTTGAAACTTCATAGTTGCTCTCGATTATTCTGCCTTATCTTCCTGTCCTCCCTACTTCGGAACGATGATTGGTCATGTTTATTAGAATTTATCAATATTTCTTAGCCACTTGTGGGAATTTGTTGTTTGATAAATTCTGGGTTGCTTGATAAATAGGAGAGGATTATAGATGCCGTGTGCCTATAGGATTGTTAGCAACTAGTTAGAAGATTATAAGATTTTAGTTTGAGGAGTAGTATGACCAAAGGTGGGTAGAAGTCCTAGAGTTTATGTAGTTACAAAATGACTGGAGGAGGATATAAAATATTTTGAGAAATTAACTATGAGGAGATTAAGGTAATAGTAGACTTTAATTTTAAGACATAGTCATGATTTAGAATTTCGAGGACGAAATTATTTTTAAGGTGGGTAGATTTGTAGCTCCCCTTCCCGAAAATATTTTTTAAAATATTTATTTATACATTTATTTGATTTAATGATGATTATTTTTTTAAATTGTTTTTATAAATAATTATTTAGTTAATTATTACGGTAGATGATTTTTGCCATGGTTATGAATTGGAGTACAAGATGGCTAGAAATCATGGCACGGGTAGTGCAGTAGTGTGCCTTGACTAGTGTATTATCCATGGTAGCGAAGACCGAGCCATAGAGACGTCCTAACTAGGAAAACCAAGCCAAGTTACGACTTAACCGTACAGAAGATTTTATTTATTATTTAATTATATTATTGAGTTTTAGGGAACCCGGTTGTACCGAACCTGACCAGATTGGGCTCAAGTCAAATCCAAGCCCATGTAGGCATGTAGTGGGATCAAATACGACCTTGTAGACATGTTTGGTAAATGCAATTATTTTTGTATATATTTAGGAATTGGCGATTTGTATTTATTAAATCTTTTATTATAATGATATATATATATATATATATATATATATATATAAATAAGATACTATATTATGAATATATATTATTAGGATATATTTTTGGTTGTTGAGAATATTCATTGTTGTAGTGGTAGGTATGATAAAAGATAATTATAAATACATATAGAGCTATATAATTATATACATATAAATGTGTATATAGATATACGTGAGTATGTGTATGTATTTGTATATGTATATAAATATAGATAAAATACGTGTGTGTATGTGTATTTGTATATAAATAAATATTATATATATGTGTATGTATGTATATATGTATATATGTATATATGTATATATACATAAGTATTTATAGGTGTATAAATATACATAAATATTAGAAAGAAAAAAAGAATAAAAAGAAATAAAATAAGCCAAGCCCAAGCCAACCTGCTCATGAGCCGAGCCCAGTTGAGCAAACCCAGCTTCCTAAGATCCCACCCCAACTCGCACACACATCCCAGCCGAACTCATCTCAGCCCGACACCACGAAATAAGAACAACGTATATATATATACATAAAGAGACCGGCATGAGAGGGGAGATAAATCGAAACCCTAATACAACTTCCATGCCGCGCGTACCCCAGTCCTCCTGGCGGTCGCTCGCCGTCGGTGCCGCCACCACGCGCGGCCGGGAGCCGCCGCAACAAGGCCCGCGCGTGTACAGGAAACGGCAGAGACCGCAACAGCAGCCGCAGTAACTAACCCGACTTCACCGCATGATTTTGCGACGGTCGACTGATCGTTTTCTGATCTTCCTTCTCTGGTATAAAGTCAACATATACATCTTTACATCCTTTCAATTACTTTGTATATAGATACGCTAAATCGGCCAAGAAATTGGTGCCAAAACTGGCGAATCACTATCGAAAAACAGGACAGTTTTGGTGGACCAGCACCTACATTGGAAGACCGATTTCGGTCGAACCATTGAGCGATTTAAAAATCTAATTAAACAAGATTAAAGACAACCTATAGGACTCGAAGTCCCTTTTTATGGATCCTGATTTCATTGAGTAGATTCGAAGTTATTTGATTCTAAAGTTTAGCAAAAACCCGTTTTCAAAATATTAAAAAATTACGAAAACCCTTCGATACGACGTACGTCCCGCCAATCCGGGCAACGTGGTCGCGAACCGAAGGCATCGAAAGGTGTGTAACGGCTTCGTGGTCGTGTGGGCTTTGACGGAATTCAAATTGGTCGCGTGTGCGCGACGAATTTGATGCGTATCCGTCGAAATTCACCGTATTGGCCCATTTGCAAGTTTCTCAATTACTTCTTGCACATTTGTCAGATCGAGACGAAACTTGTGCCAACAGGACCGTATTATTTTTCTGGTCCTGTATGCCAAGTTTGGTCCGATTCTGAGACAGTTGAATCGGAACGCCGTTTTGCGGGCCCCACGGTCCGATTTAACGGACAATTTTGTGCACGGCCTGCCGGAATCCAACTCTGGACATACGGTTGGGTTCTTATCAAAAAACTGGATCCGTAGACATATAGTTTGACGATTTTAGAGACCGTTGACTCTGGAACGCTTTTCGGTGCAAAGCGGGTCCAACGGCGAATACCGTTTTGGTCCGAAATTACCGTTTTGCCCCTGTGTCTAGAATTGGACTTAAGGACAGACGATCCTAGCTATTTTGACTATTCTAAGAACATTGGTAATGTTTATTTCAGCTTTCGGAGATTGATGTACGAGTTTTGACTATTGTGGCATTCTGAGTGGTTCAGATTATCGGTTACACCAGCACAGGACCACAGGCGAGTACAGTTTATTGTCTGTATTTCGATATTGATCTTTACTATATTTCATTGATTTGCCATTGGTTATGTGATTTTTATACTCTATTATAAATTGTTGAGTCGGGAATGAGAAGTACCAAGGATGTGTGATCCGACCGTAGACAGTGTTTATTTTCATGCAGTAGACCTCGTAGACAGTGCTTATTTTTCTGCAAGTAGACATCGTAGACAGTGCTTACTTTTCTGCAAGTAGACATCGTAGACAGTACTTATTTTTCTGCAAGTAGACCTCGTAGACAGTGCTTATTTTTCTGCAAGTAGACCTCGTAGACAGTGTTTATTTTTCATGCAAGTAGACCTCGTAGACCGTACGGTGTAGTGTCCCAGACTGATCACATATCAAAGATACTTCTAACAGTTGGGAAAAGTATTTTGTGTCTATTTATTTGCTATTGATTTTTCGTATTTCCTATTTATTTTCAAAAATATGTAATTGATGTCTAACCTCTGTTGTATAGTCATTTTCTTTATTTGAAATTGCATTCAGTGAATTGTGCTCGTTCCATTCCTGACTGGAAACCAACATTTTCAGGTTAGCCGTGGATTCACTTAGCTTGGGGAGTGACGAAAATACTTGCAGACGAAAGCCTAGAGACTAGCTAGATAGTTGAGTTGTAGTCATTCATTTATTTGTACAAATTTATATTTTTCTACAAATGTAAAACTTGTGATCATTGTAAGTTAAATTAATTATGTGAATGAGCATTATTTGTGATTTTGATCTTCATGGCCGTGACAGCGTTCTACCGCCGACATTGCGGCGTAGGCTGGCTTGGACACGTCTCGTATCCGTTTAAAGAAGGAAAAAAAATGGGTGAGGGTCATGACAAAGACACCTGTTGAAGCAAGGTTATCTTTCAATAAGATTGGTAATGGTGAGTTTGTTAATTCTACTTACTATCGAAGTTTGGTTGGTTGTCTACGTTATTTGACCTCCACAAGACCTGATATTGGTTATGGAGTTGGACTCATTAGTAGATTTATGGAGACACCAAGCCAAAGCCATTTGCAAGCTGCGAGAAGGATTTTGAGATACATCAAAGGTACTCAAAGTCATGGTATTCTTTATTCATCTGCTGACAATTGTGATCTTGTTGGACATACAGATAGTGATTGGGCTGGTGATATGGAGGAAAGGAAAAGCACTTCCGGTTACGTATTTCACATGGGCTCGGGGGTATTCTCTTGGTCATCAAAGAAGCAGTAAGTTGTGGCATTATCAACCGCAGAAGTAAAATATATGGCAACAACCTCTAGTGCGAGCCAAGCTGTTTGGTTGCGGCGACTACTTGAAGAGTTGAAGCAGAAGCAAGAATCTTCTACAAAGATCTACTATGATAATAAGTCAGCAATTGCATTAGCAAAAAATCCAGTGTTTCATAGTAGAAGCAAGCATATCGACATTAAATATCATTATATTCAGAATCTTGTGGAAGACAAGGAGATCGAGCTGGAGTTTTGCAAGTCTGAAGATCAAGTTGCGGATATCCTCACAAAGCCTTTGAAAGCTGGAGTATTTTACAGATTGAAAAAGATGATGGGCGTGAGTTATTTTGATAAATTTGAGTTTAGGGGAGGCTGTTAGAATTTAAACACAAATTTAGAATAAGTCATCCGTTCTTTTTGGTTTCTTTTGAATCAGTAAACTATGTTTTGAGTTGTTCCTTTATAGTTTGCTTATTATAATGCTTATTATAGGGGAATAGTTGTACTTGAGTGGACTATATATAAAAGCATTTGAGTTCATAATAAAATACCCTATTCAGAAGCTAATAAACATCTATTTTCCTTCCTCTAACATTTGTTGATCTGTTCTGATCCGTTTAATATTCTTTCATCATCACCACTACTAACATTACAACATAGAGTTTTTTTCTTTATCATTGTCCTTCTTAGAGAAATGATTTGAATGAACCACCATGGTCATCCCCTAGAATACATTGTCCTATCGACCCATCTCATTCACCCCAGTAGGAGCAATTCACTTAATAAACTTGTTAGATTCTGGCTCCATAGGAAAATGATCCGGATGAACTTCTCCCTGACTTTCTACACTAGTTTGTTCAAAGCTACTGTTATGCAAATCAAAGTATATTATCATCTATTATCTATCCCACAATACCTCTATCAGTTCCTCCATGATGGCTTCTTCAGTAGGATCCGAAGAGTACTCCACAACATGCCCTATGCAACAGCATGCATAGCATATTGGAAGAGTCCACTCATATGCTATTGGTTGGTTAAACCGTCATCCATCAGGTAATCAAAGAAGCACCACCTCCATATGAGTCTGGGCCACAAACACCTCCCTAAGGACCTGAGCAAAATTCAACCTCTTGTGGTATGTAATGGCTACGCCCATCCGTAGTGGCACGTAAATGATGTTGTCCATCTTCTGCAGTGTTGATTAATTCCAAATATAGAGTGGCAATCACGAATACTGTATCCAGACTGACACAACAACCTGTAAATCCCTCTTCAGAAAGACCATGGGATCCCAACGTTTGATCATGACCAGGCGTCCTTCAAATATCCATGGTCTCTCTTGCACCACCTTCTATGAAAATTCGGGCAAAGGATAACCCATTCTCCCTTGAGAACACGTCCACCACGCCAGCTGGCTGCTACACGCCACTGAAGGCCACCACCACATGGTAAGAAGACCGTGGTCCTACCATATAAAGAGCTAGGATTTTCTTTCAGTACTCTTCCACTAAGATGTTTGCAACTTGCTCACCCTCAATGACGATCGGTTCTTCGTAGCACATCCGAGTAGCAGCTTGCACCATGGTAGAGAAGCATATACTAATTACTCTTATGGTTTGAGAAAGAGAAGACATGCTCTTCTCTATATATTGGTTCTTCCGCACCTGACGTCCCGAGACCCAAACTCTACTCATATTTAGTGGAGGGAATGATTCAGTTGCCCTGAGACCCGCTCCTTCACTTGATGGTTGACCTTCCCTTTGCTTGAGATCTAGACAAGATATGTAGACCGTATGGGAGTAATGAGACATATATTAAGTATCTTTGACTTCGTACCACATGCACCAACTTACCCACACGCAACTGAACAGACGCCCTAGGGACTGCCACATTCACATATGTCCCTGCTTCTTGTAAGGAACGTTTTCCCTTCCCCTACTATAGTCAACGACCATCCACCCATCGTGGGGATTTTCTGGCACGTAACCCAACACATCTAGGGATCTTCTGGCACATAGTCCTCTGTCGTCACTCTCCATTTGGGAATAATATGCTTCCATCCCGTTTGATCCCTGATAGATGGTACAAATGCTTTCCGTCTCAAATTATCTATAGTTCAAGTGTCAGTTCTATCTATTTTTTCAAGCAGTGTGTCTACACAGACCGTGCAGACGATCGAAGTGCGGACCGAAGCCACGCGTCAGCGTCCGATTGGTCAAACATGTGCGTTGACATTAGCAAGCGGCTAATTTTTTGTAAGTCCCACGACTAACCAATCCGCGAATGACACCTGACGATGGTTTCGGCCACGCGGTCACCATGTTAGTTAGCTCGTCTAGCCGAGAGGTAATTGTAGGTCCTAAAAATCAAGTTGCACCCATCAAAGAAGTCATGAAAATCAAATTGTGCATCCTTCAAGTGAACTGTGCAGGAGACAGATTGCGCAACAACTCAATTGTGCAGGCTGAACTGCGCACTCATCCAAGTGCGCTGGCTGACGTGGCCTCGTCATCATTATCTGACAGAGAATTAGATCTTCTGACAGCTGACAGCACGAAGAACGAGGAAACTGTTCGTTTATCGTGCAGCACAGCGCTCGAGGACAGCTGTACATGCAGCACAATCTGCCAGAATCTCTGCAGCGCGGTCCATCCCAGCGCAATCTGAAGCCAGCGCAATTCAGGTGGCGCACTTCATCAAGACAACTGACAATGTACACGTGGCCTACATGCCATCAATTACTCACCATGTGGCAACCGTCTCTACATGACCAAGCGCATTTCAATCAAACAATGCCACGCGTCACATACAGGTTGTCCACGATCGAGTAACTGTCTGTGCAGTTCATCGCTTGCGCAATCCAAAGTTTGCGCAATCCATCCTGCACAATTCAGAATAACTAAAAGTTAGTTATTTCTAGAACTCTATAAATAGAGTTTTAAGTCTTCATCACACACATTCAAGTCATCACCAGAGATCAGGAGTTCTTGCCAAAGTGCTGCTGCAATCTTCAGAGGCTACCGTCTTCAAAGTTCACATCGTCCAAGGGATAAAGCGATCGTCATTCAGATCGGATTCCTATAGTTGTACTTTCCCAGAATTCTTGTAATCTTCTTACAAAGTTTGTGAAATAAAGATCAACTTTTGACAGTCAATCGCAAAGTTAAGGTCAGAGCCTTTCAGAAAGGAGAGCTCGTTTTAACAGTCAGACGTCCCATGACTATGACTCACATGAGCAAGGGCAAATTTGATGCGAAGTGGGAAGGGCCGTACATCGTGAGCAAAGTCTTCTCAAATGGAGCCTATCAACTCACAGAGCTAGACGGTCGAGTTGCAATGATGCCTATCAATGGCAAGTTCCTCAAAAAGTATTATGTATAAATGTAAAAGACATTACTTGTAATCATCAGACAAGTTCATAAATAAAATTCAATTTTATTTCATCATGAATGATAGTACATAATATCAAGGAAGGTCACTATCATCCTTCTCAAAATTGGGACGCAGGCCACTGTCGTCCTTTTCAAAAACATAATCGGCAAAAGAGTTGAGAACATTCTTGCTCGAACCCACCAGGAACTTGCAAGCAGCCATCCTCGTGGCCTCTACTTCTTCAGTCTTTTCTGGTTCAAGAAGGAAGTCCAAGATGTCCTTTGGCGGCTTGGGTGCAGATGAACCTTCGCTTGCCTCTGTCTGCTTTGGCTGGACTGGCTCGACTGGACGTTCTTCAGTAACCGCATCAACCTTTGAGGCAATCTTAGACTTCTTGGATGTATCTCCAGACGACATCTTTATGTTAAAAAGTGAAAGTGATCATTTTATCTGATTTTCTGTTCTATTTATAGACAGAAAATCGTAAGACAAGGAAGCGACACATTCATCTGACGGTTTACCCGTTCATCACATACATCCGACGGTTCATCCGTTCATCTGACGATTTACCCGTTTATCACATACATCCGACGGTTCATCCGTTCATCTGACGGTTCACCCGTTCATCACATTCATCCGACGGTTCACCCGTTCATCATATTCATCTGACGGTTCACCCGTTCATCACATTCATCTGACGGTTCGCCCGTTCATCACATTCATCTGACGGTTCGCCCGTTCATTACATTCATCCGAAGATTCACCCGTTCATCACCCGTTCATACATTCACTTGACGGTTTGCCCGTTCATCACATTCATCTGACAGTTCATCCGTTCATTCCATTCATCTGACGGTCCACCCGTTCATCCCGACGATTCACTTCGTTCATTCATTTCGTTCACACATTTTTGACGAATCATCCATTTCGTTCATATCAGCAACTTGTCATCTTTGATTAAGTTGTCTACTGAAATAATGATATTTAATTATAATCTGCCATGTCCACATTATCTCTGAGCAGATATAATGAATATAATTATTTTCCAAAATCAAAAATATATCATGTCTTGCACCTCTGAATATATTTTCTATCGCTATTATTTATATCTGAATAAGATATGCAATAAATAATAGAGCCACCAAGAAAATGTCTTTTTATTGATCAAAAAAATGAAAGACATTACAAAATTACATATCACAAAAATTGAAGATAGAAAAAGTCTTTCTCATTCTGCTGGCGGAGTCATCAAGCTGGTCATTTGCTGCTTTAAAGATTGCAGTTGCTCCTCACGAGATTCCATCACTCGCTTTCTAGCTTCTTCCATCCCAGACTTATCATCGAAAGATGGCATGGTTACTATTCTGCGAGAGATTTCATCTTGACGAGTTGTGACGTACTCATCTCTTTCCAGAGTCAGAGCATTCAGTTGTTGAACTGCAGCCTGGTGTTGTGTGGTCTCATCCTCCAGAGCAAGCTGAACAAGTCTCAGCTCTTCTTGAAGACGGACCGATTCTGCTTGCAGCTCAGCAACTTTTCTCTCCTTCTCTTCAGCAACAGATGCTATTGTTTCCACTTGGGAATTATACTCAGCAGACTTAGTAGAGAAATTGTCCAAGAGAACTTGGAGATCAACCTTCGCAACTGCAACTTCTTGCGACATCTTCTCAAATTCAACTTGTACCAAGAGCTCCATCTCCCCCCTATTAAGCTCTTTGTAGATTCTAATCGATGCCTCCAGCTCATCTAGTACATGTTCAAGAAAAACGGCCTGAGCTTCGTCGCCTTAATTGCGGATGGCATTGATCAAATAGGAGGTTGGACCTCTAACTGTTGAGAAACCAGCATCTTCTTTCTCTATCACCCTATCTACTAAGGGTTTCAACGAATTAAAGAAAAGGTTGCTAAAGGAGCTAATGATAAATCGGTTAGTAGCCAGAGCACCAGGAGTAGCAGCTACTCCCATAGACGTGGAAGCAGCAGCAGGTGTCTGTGCAGATAGACGTTCAGCGTCTTCCCTTTGAGTAGAGGGCTCTTTAGACAGAGGAGCCATCGTAGAGCTGGCTGCCCCTCCTAGATGTTCTTCTGTAAAATCAAATGAACCTTATCATCGATTGTTGTCATTAGCAACTAATCAAAAAGGATCAAAAGTAAAAGGCAATCTTACCATGACTTGCCCCAGCAACAAGTCTGTCATCTGTTGGTACAGATTCCAATCTGGCAGAAGTAGCCTCATACATTACTGTCTGGCTACTACAGGCCTCAGAGCCACCCGAAAAATGTCGGCTACCACTGGCTATAGCCGTTATTGGTACTATGTCTGTGCATGCGGGAGGAACTGGGGAAGATTCAAGTTCTACATGGATAAAAATATGGATGTTAGCCATTAATCTATGAAAAGAAGGTTGATAATCTCATTTAGTACCTTTGGGAGTAGCAGGAGTAGTTTCTTCAGGTGCTACTTCTTCACCTGCATGCTTTTCCGGAGACACATGCACCTCAACATCCTTTTCAGGATTCAGCGTGTCATCTACAGCTTCCGAAGATATATGGACAGCAGTATCCTCTTCTGGATTTAAAGTATCATCAACAGCTTCTGTTGATGTATCTTCATTGCTTATACTATCTTCTGGTGCTTCCTCGCTGGCAGTTGCGGCGCCGGCTTGATCGATATCATCCTGCAGACCGAAGTCGCAATCATTTAGAGCTTCAATCATTAAACGATCTTCTTCTTCACGGAGTGTTCCTGGTGTAGCAGGAAGCTGGGTAGTTTCTACCACAAGAGAAGGAGATCGCAAAACTTCATCATCCCTCTGCTCAGCTTCATCCCTCTGCCAACCTCGTCCCTCTGCTCTGGACTAGGAGTTTCCTGCCTAGGCTCGAAGGCAGGTGTAGGGGATGACATGGTGATTCCAGCAACAACACTAGCCACCACCGAGGACAAGATTTGTCTCGGAGGAGTGACCACCCTCTTTCTTCTTCTGGAGGCCAGTTTCTTTCTATGTAGAGGTCTCTCTGGACTCTCTACATCTACTACATCGACCTGTCTTGGAAGAGAGGTCGGCGTAGTCGCTTCTTCTCTTTGGGTCGACTCGGCCAGTTGCCGAGATTGTGACCTGGTGGTGACCTTCTCTGATGGATCTAGGATAAGCTTTTTCTTTGTAACCGGAGAAGAAGGTTCATCAATCCTTCTCTTTCTCTCCTTGGTTGGAGATTTAACAGCTTTCAAGGAAATTTGCAGTGGTTCGTTGACCTCCTCAGGGAAGTTAGCTTCCCTTGAGGCTTCCAACGGGTCATCCACTGGCTCATGCTCCTCGTCATTACCTGGAGCTGATATAACAGTTGCTTCCTTCTTCAATCGCGTCGCTGTCGCAAAGCTGTCTACCAGGCTGAAGTTCTCGGCGAATGTATTTGCTGCTGTGTAAAAAAGCGAATATGGGTATAACATCCGGGGGCCGTGATCACTCTTGGTCGGCATCGAGAACACTGTTCTTGTGTCTCGAGCGTTATAATAAGCCCAGGCCCTGGCGCCATCAATCAGATAGCCTTATCCTTGCAGGCACGTTATGGCATTACCCACGTGGAACTGGTCGTAGCCGAATTGACGAGCAAAGCGGCTTGGAAGATATGGTTCCAAGTAACATTCATCTTCAAATCTATAAACCAAGTGCGACGGCCTAATCGTCCTCAGCCAATCAAATGCTGTACGACCCAAAGGCTGCCTCCCAAGATCAACCAGATTTGTAGACATATATTCATAACCAGTCGGAGGGGGAACACAGTAGAAATTCCACCCTTTCCCGAGATTCAATGCTCGTCTGCAATCTTTCAGACTAGTATATATCCATTTGCTCCTTGAGAATCTCCGCAAGAAGCTTCCGCCGACTGCTCCCATATCAGGGTTCATCAATGACGGATGGTGCAGAAGTAACCATCCGAATAAATAAGTGTAGGGCAGCTCCAGTCGAGGGAAGTTCTCCTTCTCACCTTTCCATTTGAGCATAGATTCAACATAAAGACGAAGACCAGCGTTTACTCTGCAGGTCATCGTCGACAGCAGATCCATCCGGTAGCCAAAGACTAACCGGACAGCAGCAAAGAGCACGCCGCGATGGAATCGATCTACGGCTCTCGCTCCAGGTACAACGAATCGTCGGAGCCAATATGTGAGGAAACCCGCCAGTTGGGCTTCCTTTGACATGGGCCTATAGCCCATTCTCATAAAACTTTCAATAAAATCTCCTGTCTTGTAAGGAGGGTATTGAAGTTCGTCATCAACCTTGATGTCCATTTCTTTGTTTTCCTCCATCAGTCCTATCACCTCACTATGGCTGAGAGGTTTGAAGAAGGTAGGATTGCACGTATCGTGATCCTTAGTCTTCTTCTCGATGATGTGGTTGAGGAAGAGATAGGGCAACCACTTTGACGAGTAGCAAGTACCAGAAGAACCACTCTTATAATACATGGAGCAGATCTTATAGTGGCACAGCAATTCTTCAAAAATGGCCACCATCTCAGCATTCTCCCGACGAAGTCGGTCCAACTCGTCATTTGTGGAAACAAATTCTTCATAGGGGAAGTCTCCCATTGGTCAGCTTGAGATATACTTCATCTCATGAAGAGCTAGTCCAATCTCTCCACAGGGTGTCATGAAAGTCCCTGTCCTAAAATTGTACCTCTCCGCCAAAGCGAGAAACAGATGAGGGTTGGGGAGGAATCCATATACGGTAGAGTATACCGCCTGGTACAGCTCAATCTCTTTGAGCTTCTCTTCGAACTGAATCAATATCCAATTGGTTATGCAGTTCCATCTTTTGTTATCTGGGTTTACCAGACCTGTCAACCGGATGTCCTGATCCGGGTATCTTCCCTCAACCTTTGCAAATTCATTCGCAAAGATTGGCGTCCTTACCGGCAGCAGCAAGGAGGAGTTCTCTGGTGGGATACAGCCGGGCTTCAATCCCCTGAGCAAGGAGCTGTGACGCTCAGAGGAGCTATAGAACATATCCTTGTGATTCGGTCCTTTGGCCTGCTGGAGAGGAGTAATATCCCAGTCCATCCTCCTGGGATAGCTCGCATGAGCATAGCGGGATAGAGGGAGGCACCTGGCAATGTCTGGTAACAATATCCTCTTCTCACCTCTCTGAAAGAGTCTTTGTTCGACTCGAGGCCTCGGCTGAGAACTCTTATCAAGAGCCTCACCAAACAGAAATAGAGGCTTCTTATGAGTGACGGCGTCGGCAGTCTGCAGAGGCTGCCCGTTCATCAGACTCAATAAAGTTTCGTTGTCCTGTGCTACTAAGATGGCTTGACGGGAAGATGGCAGAGCATATTGGGGAAATATTACATGGGATAAATCTTCCTTAAACTCTGGTTCAGCAAGGGTCCCTGCAAAGATTTCATAATCTGGGTCTTCTCTGATGTTAACTGCATCAAACAGAAAGACAGAATTCAGTACATGTAAAATCAAATATTCTGTCCAAAAAATTAGCAAATTGCGCAAACATCAGATTGCGCTGTCTGTAAAATATCAGATTGCACAATAACAGCTTCTATGCACAAACTGTCCAGTTGCGCCAACATATTCACTTGCACAAGCCATCGGATTGCGCTAACAAGCTTGCGCAAGGCAACAGTTTGCGCTAGACAGACTTGCGCAAACCGATAGAATGTGCTGACTTTTGCCAGTGCTTTCCAACCGATTGCGCAAGAAAATAGTCTTCATAAAAATGAAAACTATTGGACTTGTGCAACCGAAAACCTAAACAGGGCGGCGCAATATAACCAAATCTCTAAAAAGAGATAGGTTTGAAGATTCAATCATATCGAAGAACCCTAAAAAGGGTTTTTGATCGAGCGACTACCTTGCAGTGCGGGATGACCGACTTCGTGTCGTGAAATGCGCGGCACAGCCCGCGTCGAAGATTCGGCGGGGGCTTTGCCCTTGTCGGCGGCAGAACGCTTCAGAGCCATTGAAGTCGACGGAGAAGAAGGAAAAGAGTCGGAGTGGGCTCGGGAATTTTTTCTCTTGAACAAAGTGGAAACAAGTAAAGAATGACAGAAGGAAGAAGGAGAACTATTTATAGTTTTTCGAGAGTAACGGTCGCCTCGGATTGCGCCGAAGAAATGGGAGCTGACTCCTCCAATTGCGCAGACAGAGCATTACTTGCGCAACTTGATTTTAAATCAAAATTCAAAGTATTTCGAAGCTTTTAATATTTTCAAACTTTGAAGGGGGTCTTGTAGGTCCTAAAAATCAAGTTGCACCCATCAAAGAAGTCATGAAAATCAAATTGTGCATCCTTCAAGTGAACTGCGCAGGAGACAGATTGCGCAACAACTCAATTGCGCAGGCTGAACTGCGCACTCATCCAAGTGTGCTGGCTGACGTGGCCTCGTCATCATTATCTGACAGAGAATCAGATCTTCTGACAGCTGACAGCACGAAAAACGAGGAAACTGTTCGTTTATCGTGCAGCACAGCGCTCGAGGACAGCTGTACATGCAGCGCAATCTGCCAGACTCTCTGCAGCGCGGTCCATCCCAGCGCAATCTGAAGCCAGCACAATTCAGGTGGCGCAATTCATCAAGACAACTGACAATGTACACGTGGCCTACACGCCATCAATTACTCACCATGTGGCAACCGTCTGTACACGACCAAGCGCATTTCAATCAAACAATGGCACGCGTCACATACAGGTGGTCCACGATCGAGTAACTGTCTGCGCAGTTCATCACTTGCGCAATCCAAAGTTTGCGCAATCCATCCTGCGCAATTCAGAATAAATAAAAGTTAGTTATTTCCAGAACTCTATAAATAGAGTTTCAAGTCTTCATCACACACATTCAAGTCATCACCAGAGATCAGGAGTTCTTGCCAAAGTGCTGTTGCAATCTTCAGAGGCTACCGTCTTCAAAGTTCACATCGTCCAAGGGATAAAACGATCGTCATTCAGATCGGATTCCTATAGTTGTACTTTTCCAGAATTCTTGTAATCTTCTTACAAAGTTTGTGAAATAAAGATCAACTTTTGTTTTTGCAAACAGTAATATTGAGTAGTGGTAGTGAATTTTTATTCCTTTAAAAGTCCAAATAAAAAAATAAAGAGAAAATAGAAAATTGACGTCCAAACAAACGTCCGTCAACATCAAAACTGTTGTTATCTTCGTTTCCAAATTTGTCCTTAAGCAGCGGGTCAAATTAAGGAGCCAGTGCTCACGCGGAAGTAGCGGGTGAGAATGTACTTTCTCGAGAAAGTAATATATATATAAGCATCAACGTTTTATTACAAGTCACTTAAATATATCAACATCCAAATTTCTGATATTGGCTTTCTAAGTCTTTAAACCTCAAGAAAATTGGAATGAATAATCACCATAGCTTCCGTTACATAATTTATAAGAGCAATTTTGGAGTGGGCCACGTTTCCCACGTCATCAAGTTATAGAGAACATATAGGTCATTTGATTAAATTCATTATTGTTATTTCCAAAATCGTAATTAATATTTGCTTTCAAGGCTTTAAATCTCAAAGAATTGGACTGCATACCCTCCATAGTTTTCTTTGAGTACGCAATTTGTACATTATTTTCGATACTGTTCTCGCACCAAGTTGTGCCTGACCATCAAGTCATAAAATTTATTCTGTAATATAACTAGTATATACACACACACACACGTACCTTTGTACGTATTTCATAATACTTGAAAAAAAATAACAGTCTTCTTAGTTTATTTATTCTTCTATAGGTAATTACATAACTATTCATATTAAATTTAATAAACAATTTTAATTAATAAGCATAAATAAGGATAATTTTGGAGGAAAAAAAATCCATGATAAAGCCTGCTTTTCTCATTTTTAGTAGTATAGATATGCAAAAAAATAAATAAAAAATTGTGCATATATAACATAAGTTATCTAAAAGTTGTGAAAAATTATAATTTTCTTATTAACGTGAAACTTATAAGATAATTGTATGATAACAAGGTATTTGTGGTCACGCTGAGGCGGCCTGGGTCCGGTCATTAGATTTTAACTGGTCTAAACTGGCTCGGACCAATATCGGTCTGTTCAATTCAGATTCAATTGTTTGATGAAAAGGTTTGTCGGTATCTTTATTGATTGCCTTTCAATATTCCAATCCTAGCCATAAATTGTCCGAACCCACAGTTCGGGTTGAGTAATGCCAAACCAAACTAGGGTTGGTTTAGGTTAATATGTAGGTTGGCTAATTTTCATTATTTGTTTTTATAAATGGGTATTGAGATTTGGTGTGGGACTGAGCCGGCTTTGTAAACGTGGAATCCAGTTCAACATGATTATAGTGAGGGCTCGAACTTGGTCCAAGCTTCGTTAAAGCTTAAACTAGACCAATTTTGGTTTGACATGTCTGGTCATTTTTCTGGGCTATCCAACCAATCTACAACTTGACATAATTATAAATTTATCCAATACAATAAAATTTAGTTAAGTTTCAAAGTTGTATGTGGGTTGTGGCCTAGTGGTAGCAACGAGACCTCAGCGTGAAAAATGCAGGTTTGAATCCCCCCTTGACATTTGTCAAATCGGAGAAAAGAACACCTCAATTTTTTTTTTAAAGTTGCCACCATGGAGTGGTTGATTGGTTGGATTGGTGTCAAGTTACTTGGAAGATGGCAAGTCTGGATGTAAAAATAAAAAAATTAATAAATTCAAATTCAAAACTCTTTCTTAATAAATAAGGTCTTGTTTGGTTCGCGGAAACGAATGGAAAGGAAATTAATTCCTTGATATTTTCTTCCCATTGAGAATTACAATTTCTATTAATTTTTTTCGATGTTTGAAAATGCTAAAAAAATGGGAAGAAAATGAATACTTCAAGGTGGAAAAATGATTCCTTGCTTATGTGGGTTTATTGCATGGTTTTTAGGTCCATTGCCTCCAACCCTCAAACTCCCACCATTATTATAAATGGAAGAACCCTGTGGCTCGATTAATTAATCTCCTGCCACTCAGATGACCTTATACCTATCCTGGTAAGTACAAGAGTCATTCGAGTTCGGTGATTGACTATGGGTTGATATTACAATCCTTCTACACAGATCGCAGTTTTGTCCATAGCCGAAACCCCAGTCACGTGTCAGACTTTAGTTGGCCGGATTTTTTTCGACCTATGTCAAAAGAGGAGCTGAGATTTTTTTTTTGGCCAATTCGCAGTTGCCACGTGGCGTAGTAGTTTGTTTTTTCCATTTTTTTGGGACTAAGTAGAATTTTCCATTTAATAAAGCCCAAACCTGCCACGCTAACATGGTATGCAGTTACTGGAATTTTATTTCATAACAATCAACAATGAATCGATTTATAAATGTACAAAATAATTCATAAGAAAATGATTATATTTGTATTTCCCATGGATGATTATTTTCAAAAATCTCACTATATATTCGGAACGTAAATTTGCAAGCAACGAAGGGAGAAAAACGTCAAGTTCTAGCCAAAACTACCGTTACCAGCGCCACAACTAAAGCCTGCCGTCAACAAACGGCCGTTCACCGACATGCGCCAAATCGACTGACACACATCCCCCAATAAATCGCCTCCGAGCGATCCCATCCGTCCACGTGTCAGCTTTCCGCTCCCGGCGGGCCTCGCCCCCTGTCCTGATGAACTGTCGCCATTAAGTCTAACGTACACGATTCCAACTGACGGCCCAGGATCCTCCGTTAATTTCAATGGATTTAATCGCGGAGTGGCCGACACGTTGCTTAGTACATACGACACCGACGCCAAATAAAAGAGTATTTGGAGGCAGCGAGAAACTCAATTTTCTCTCTCTCCTCTCTAAAAATAATAAAAGGGGGGAAAATTGGGGTAATCTTTTTTTATTTTTCCCTTTATTTTCCTCCAAAACCCCCAAGTTCGCAGCCGATTTCCAACCCAGATCCCCAAATCGGAACGGGAAGCTGCGAGCTGTGCACTTAATTTAGGGTTTCTCCGTTCCCCAACCAGAAAAAGATCCGATTTTTACTACTATTTTTAGCCAATTTTTCTCCACATTGGTTCCGATTGATGAGGACTTGCCGATTGGAATATGTGTAGAGCGGAGAAGAAGCGGTGCCATCACAATTGCTCCAACCACCACGACGAGGAAGAGAGGGAGAGGGAGAGGCATTATATGGGTCTGAAGCCCGATACGAAGGGCCCGGCGGTGTCGCGGTCGAGGATGAAGCTGTGGATGGTCCGCGCGACGACTACGGTGCTGCTGTGGACGTGCGTCGTGCAGCTGACGGCGCTGGGGGAGATGTGTGGGCCCAGGGTGCTCAAGGGGTGGCCCTCCTGCTTCACCCCTACGGATTCTCCGGTGCCCGTCGTCGCGTCGGTGGCCGAGAAGTCGGTCGCCGCGGTCGAGAAGATTGCGCTCCCCCCGAAAAGTGAGTTCTTTATTGTTTACTGATTGGTTGGTTATTGGTCAAATGGTTAGGAAAATATTGGATTTTTGTTATATTTTGATAGATGTAAGAATGTAAAAAGGTTATTATTTGTCTTTTCTGTAGAGTAATCTTGATTATATAGGTTTTTCATTGGAATTTGTCTTTTAAAAAATGCAATCTTGGGGTGGTTTGCTAGTTGAAAATTTGATTTTATGACTTGTATTTATATCATTAGATATACTTTTGGTAATCATAGGTGATCTGCTTTTTTTTTTTTTTTTTTTTTTAACAGATAGGTGATCTGTTGTTGATTAGCTCTTGTTATTATATGATGGGTTATTTACACTGACATCCCCCTATGTTTTGTGTTTACTAAGGGGACCTCCCATAGTTTAAAAATAAATACACGGACACCCCCTGCCCTTTATATATATTATATATATTTTAAAGTAGGGGTGATCAGTGTAAAATCCTATACATAAATTATAAAATTTAGGGGTGGTCCGTGTATTTAACACAAAACATAGGGGGTGCCCGTGTATTTATTTTTGAACTAGGAGAAGTCCGTGTAATAAACATAAAACATAGGGGGTGTTAGTGTAAATAACCCTTATATGATAATGGGTAGTATTTTATATACTTGTCATGTTCACGTGCACGCCCGTACAAAATATCTATGATATTGTTAAAAAAAATTAGGTAACAATTTAAATTTTATTAAACTATATGATTCAAATATATTTTAATTAGAATTTGTTATAGATATGTTTTTAGAATTTTGGATATGTGTTTAGTTGGATATTAACATGTATTTAATTTAAATATAATTTGAATATTGAATATATTGTAGGTTTTGTCATATGTTCAGGTAGTTAGAATAATTTTAGATTTTTTTTTTCTTAACTAGGTGAGGAGACTGTAGTTAATTTATTTAATTTTTTTCCTGATTTTTTTAATTATTTAATGGATGATATACATGCTCATTTTTGAGCCGTTTCCAAGCCGCATTATATATGTGTTTTTTTTAGAAATAAAAATTTGTTTTTTTGTGGGGGGGGGGGGGGGGGGGGGGGGGGGGGAGGGTGTGTTTAGAAATAAAAATTTGTTGGACACCAGGGTTGACAAGTAAATTGCAATTTCTTCTTTGTCATGGCACATTGTTTTTGGCATCTTTTGGGCCAACAGATATAATTGTTGTGAAAGATTATGAAAAAAGGTTAGAAATCTATTTTGCACAAATACGAATACAGATACGGGTATGGACACAAAATTGATACATGATACATACATTTTCAAATAAGTACAAAAGTAGTTATCTATGTTAAACATGTATGGACATGACTATGGACACTATTTTGCTGTGTCCTGTGCAACATATATACATATCTATGCTAAACGTGTATGGCGACGACGCTCCTGCGAGTCCTTCTCTACCGGTCAAGGCAGGCAATGATGAAGCGTAAGGAGATGGAGATGACCAAGGTTGGACCTTGGTCTCTCATCGGCATGGTCAACTTACTTTTCGGCTGGGTAAGGAGCGGGGATGAGCTCATTCCCATCATCTCCTACAACACCTTTGGCCAAAAAGGGGCCACCGATGGCGATTCCTCGAGCTCGATGCGGTGGCCTCAGATGTCAACATGCCCTTATTGACTTGGAGACTGTGCCGCAGACAACACAGGGACAAGATGAGATGGGCGGAAGACAGCCAAAATATGTGGCTCCTACGGGAGCGTCATAGCATGGAGGGGAGCCTGCGCCAGTGCTCGGGCAGAGGCAGACTGAATCTGCTACACATAGAAAAGAGTTTGCTCCTATCTTATTCATGTCGGTATCGAGATCTTAGGCCTCCTTGTGCTCGCTGCTGAAGGTAGGCAAATATGACAAACTTCAATACGAGGAACCTGTAGTTTTGGAGGGAAGGCATACTACGGATATCTTTGCTGCGGAGATTTGCTGCTCCGTGGAGGAATGGTATTGGACTATCGTCCTATACGTAGTCAAGCTGAGGCTACATATCACATGGTGACAACGTTCATAAAAAGGGCCTAGAAGCTGACGGGCAAGGCAAATGTGTTCTACTGAGAGAACAAATTATTCTTCGTCCGGTTCTCTAAGAAGATGGATCTAGAGCGTCTCATAGCAAAGGGACAAGGGACAATGAACACTAGATGGTCGATTGGTGGTGACCAGACGGTGGGATCTGCCGATTTCCTTGGAGAGGGACCTTCCGGCGGCGATATTAATTTGGGTTCAATTCTCTAAGTTACCACTACAACTCTGGGACGGCAATGCCATGAGCAAGGTAGCTAATGTGATTTCTATTAAAATGAAAACCCCAACAACACTACGACAACTTGCCTATGCGCGGGTCCTTATAGAAGTGTATCACATGCAAAATCTGTCGAACGAAGTCCCTGTTCGGCTTCCAATCTATCGAAGGAAGTCCTTATTCGGCTTCCCATGGGGATGCGACATGATCTCCTGATGCTATACAAATGGACGTCCCGGTGTGCTATGCTTTTAGATGTATTGATCATGAGGATGCCCATTGCCCAGATCCCATTGGGGAAGTCATTTGAGAGGTGCCGTTGGAGGTGCTCTAAGACTCCTCTGATGCTCTTATCGGCCCTCAGATCGTGAGTTCATCATCTATAGGCGAGACAAGGGGATGATGTCGTTCAACCGAACCAGTTGTGCTTGGTGGTGACCGGACGATGGGATCTGTCGATTTTCTTGGAGAGGGACCTTCTGGCGGCGATTTTACTTTGGGTTTAATTCTCTAAGTTACCACTAGACCTCTTGGACGACAATGCCATAGGCAAGGTGGTTAATGTGATTTCTTTTAAAATGAATACCCCATCAACACTACGACGACTTGCCTATGGGCAGGTCCTTATAGAAGTGTATGACATACAGCTTTCCATGGGATTGCC